>CM044446.1:78017257-78038126 GCA_024363595.1 Xenopus borealis | reverse complement strand
CAACCACTGGAGCGTTACGCAGGTGGAAATGGCTTGTGTAGTTTCCACTAGTTCCACCCACACGTCATGCCTGAGACTGGCCAATCACACCCCGGCATCTTGCATACAAAGCCTCCGCCCTACAACCCTTCCAGCGCTGGACCACACTGCAGTGAACTTATTAGTTTGGAGTGTGTTTGAGGCTAAGAGGGTTAACCCTTGCTGTTCTGGGCTACAATTAAAACATAAACAGCACTCAGTAAAATGTAGCTGCAGCCTGCTTATTTGCATTGCTCCACACGCCAGATCTTGACAGATTTTAATGACCTTCTATAATGAGGTGAGCAGAAGCCTCGACCTGGCAGTGGCAATGGATGCCATGTGCTTAGACTTTGCTACAGCATTTAATACAGTACCACACAAAAGGTTACTCATTAAATCTAGAAATATTGGTATGGCTCATAATAGGGCTCATTATTAAAGCCCCTGGGTACAAGGGTGAGGGGAGCAAGAGCATGCCCCATAGTGATCATTTAATAAGAGCACTTGCTCCTAGGTTTGTGCTGCAGTGTCAGAAGGTTCACTCCAGCCCTGTCCTTTCCACCCCGCCTTAGAGCTGAATGACACACAAGGGTTGGGGTGAGGACTCAAACATGCCTCCCCTACCCACCCCATTTGAATCTAGCCAGCTTCAGACTGGGCCGACAGGACACCGGGAAAAACCCAATGGCCCCCCGCCAGCCCAGCCCCCCGTGCATTTGTGCGCATGCGCAGGACGCAAGAAGAAGAGAGTTGGCTAAGAGAGGGGACCAGACTGGGGGTAAGCGACAGAGGAGGTTGATGCCTGGCACCCCCCCAGCTTTGTGCCACAGGCACTTGTCTACTCTGCCTACCCCTTGGCCCAGCACTGGTTGCAGCCTCTCCTCTGGACAGGTCAGCAGGTGGGGGGTGGCATTGCAGAAGCTGCTTTCTGCCTCACTTATGCAGCTAAGCACAGAGATTTGCAGTTATTTGCACAGTGCATTCACTACAGCCTTGTTTTTGCATGCTACATGAAATATGTTAAATGTCTCCTAATAAATGTACTATGAAAGAGAAGTGATTGAAGGATAGATCACAAGGGGTGATGGTAAATGGAGCATTTTCTAATTGGACCAGTGTTGTGAATGGAATAGCATGGGGTCTGTCCTTAGCTTATTTTTTAACTTCTAAGTTCCCAAACAATCAATTGAACTAAAGAAGTCACTTGGACAAATGATGAAAAAGTTTTAGGGTCAGAATGGACAAGCGGGACACCTGGAAAAAAACAGGTGGGCACCAGCTCTCATGGACCCTGCTGGCCAAGCCTGCTCCCCCTGAGTTAAGGAAGGAAGGATATAAACCACCATACACAGTAACAGGAGTGTGTCAATTTAAAGGAAAAGAAAGTGTCAGGGAGGGTGATTTCAACAATATAGACAGACCCTGCTTTCCTGGCCCCCCTTTTCTACGGGCCCGCTGAAAACATGCCAACTCTTCGGAAGTCCTAAACTGCCGAAAAGCCAAAATCCCAAACTCCCGAAGTCAAGAAAAGAGCAGAATTGCCGAAGTCCCGAAACCAAGAAAAGACCCAAAGTCACAAAAGGAGCCGATCTTGAAGTCCTGTAAGTGGGGCCCTGGCATCAACATTTTTTTTAATACTATGGGGGGCACTGATTACCAGTGATTTTTTTAGTTTTTAGCACTGATGTCTGTGTGGGTGGGATCTGGGGTGGGGCTTGGGGGCTGGGTGGGTGTAAAATTCTGTTGTGTGGGGCTCTGTGATTTCTAATGGCAGCCCTGTCTGCTTCCTCTATAGTTACGCAAGTGCACAGTAAAGGACACGGAGCGCACTTAGGAGCAGAGCTCTGTCAGTCCGACACTGCTCAGCAAATTTGTTTGCTTTAGACAATTGCTATAAATGATATATCATGACCAGAATGAAAACATGTTTATAATTTATAAATGTAATAATCTTATATACTGTATGGAGGTAATTCTTGCCCTAAGGGGATGAAAGCATAATTATGGATGGCAGTACACAAGTATGTTTTGCTTAACATGACTTGGTTTTCATTGCACATACTTTTTAGAGTAGAGAATTTAAAGTAACTAAACATTTGCTGTTGTAGACATTGTTTCTTTTTTCTTTGAAAAATGTATATTTCTATACAAAAAACATTAATGGGATACTGGGCTAGACATATTGTCAATTTGCCAGCTGCCCCAGGTCATGTGACTCTTTACTGCTGTACTGCAAGTTGGAGTTATATCAACCCCTCCCTCCCCCCCCAGCAGCCTAACAAAAGAACAATGGGAAGGTAACCAGATAACAGCTCCCTAACACAAGATAACAGCTGCCTGGTAGATCTAAGAACAGCACTCAATAGTAAACCCATGTCCCACTGTGTACTATTCAGTTACATTGAGAAGGAGAAACAACAGCCTGCCAAAAAGCATTTCCCTCCATTTCCTGGCACAAGTCACATGACCAGGGGCAGCTGGGAAATTGACAAAATGTCTAGCCCCATGTCAGATTTCAAAACTGAATTTAAAAAAATCTGTTTGTTCTTTTGAGAAACTGGTTTCAGTGCAGAAGTGTACTGGAGCAGCACTATTAACTGATGCGTTTTGAAAAAAACATGTTTTCCCATGACAGTATCCATTTAGAGCAAAGTCTGGTGCCTTTTTGCTCTAATGAAGACCCCCAGAAAGCTTTTGTGGTGTCTTCAACTTTTGATCCAATAAGGGCATCATGCCAACCATTCCTTCAGGCTACTTTGACTCATTATACGTATCCTAAGATACCAGCAGGCTTTTCAACAGTATCTAGTATAATAACAATGTGTGAGGCTGTTTGTAATGCAGAATATTCTGTTGTAATGTAATCTTGCTGTGACCCAGACACATTTTTAAGACGAGGGTTCCTAGGGTAATAATAAATTGTGCTGTTTGCCTAGTAACCCTTAGCAACCAGTCAGATGTTTCTTTACAAATAGCTGACCATGAAATGCTACTTACTGATTGGTTGCTATGGGTAACAAGACAAGAAGTAAAATTAAAGGTACTCAGTGCAAAAAAAAGTATGTAAACTCTTGAGTATTTTTGGCAATTTGCATTCATTTTCTTTTTATAAGCGGTTTTTGAGATGTTGGCAGGTTAACAGTTTTTATATTTCCAGGCAAGCTTCAGCTCAGCAGCTTTCTTTGAAGGTAAAGAATGTCAGCGGTCTATACATATTATACAGTATGCACTTCCTGGATTCAGTTAAAGAGATACTGACACCTGAAATGAAACTCTTTTTTTACATCATATTATAATATTGGCTTTGAAAGCTACTTCTAACTTTGCTATAAAGTATTTGCATGATGCTTTTACATTACCTGTCTGTTGCCCCATGTTCCTGAACAGGTTTCAAAAAACATCAAAAGAGCAAATCTGACGAGGCTAGACGTATTGTTAGTTTCCGACATGCCCCCAGTCAGGTGACTTGTGCTCTGATTAACTTCAGTCACTGTTTACTGCTGTACTGCAAGTTGGAGTGATATCATCCCCCTCCCTTTCCCCTCCAGGAGCCTAACAACAGAACAATGGGAAGGTAATTTAACCGTAGGGTTTCCCCCAGCGAAAAATTGTTAAGGGGGCTGGGTGGGAAGGGAACAGCTTCCGCTGGCTCTACCCCCTCCCCCGGTAAAAAATCGTTAAGGGGGCATACAGGAAAGGAGTAGTTTCCGCTGGCTCCAACCCCCATTCCGGCGAAAAATCAATAATGGGCCTGACGCCAACTGCAGGGAGCAGCTTCCTGGCTCTTCCTTCCCACCCATTCAAGTGAATTCACGCCTGACCCCAAGCTATAGCGGAAGTTGACCCCAAGGCCCAGGCCCCCCCCCCCCCGGGTGGTCTGCTTCCTCTATAGTTATGCCACTGGTTGCTGCTTCTGATTTGAGACAAAGACCTGGAAAATATCTCAAAAACCTAAAAGAAATAGAAAATAAACGTAAATTTAAAAAGTGCTCAGAAAGGCAAGGCAGCCTGAGTAAGTTTATCTGTTATGGATTGAGATACCTTTAAAATCACTTGTTTTATTATCTGATGCAAACCCAAGAGAATAACAACAGATTGCAACACCCCAAAGTAAAATATGAAATTTCTTGTAAAAAATAAATTGCCCTTTTATTACATATTTTCCTTCATAACTATGCAGTACCAATCTACCAATTGTACATGTAATGTCACAGACCAATATGCTGTTTATAGATTTAAATTTATAGATCGTTGCACTTAGTTTACAGAATGTCATGTAAATATCTATATATTTCAATACATCCAATGTCAATATGCAGCTTTAAGCTAAGAGTATCCATTAGAAATATGTGGATAGACTGCATTTTATGCAGCACATTTAGTTTATAACATGCACAGTTATTACCCACCATGATCATTATAAAGGGTCCTGTACTCAAAGTCTAGTTTTTAGAGTGATCTTTTTTTAGTATTGCACCAACACATTAAATTCATGTAAGTCCAGCCTGCTTTGCCTTTTGCACCGTGAGCCAAATATTTAATATACAGTTATGGAACCCATAATCTAGAATGCTCTGGACCTGGGGTTTTCTGGATAAGGGATCTTTCCGTAACTTGGATCTCTGTTCCTTAAATCTAGTAAAAACTCGCTTAAACATTAAATAAACCAATTAGGCTGATTTTGGTTCCAGTAAGGATTAAATCTATCTTAGTCTGGATCAAGAACAAGGCAATGTTTTATTTTTACAGATAAAAAGGAAATAACTTTTTAAAAATTTGAAAATTGATTTGAAAAGTGTGGGAGGAAACATGAGCAAAACATCAATCCAGGCCAGGATTTGTGGCAAGGTCACATAGGCCTGGGCAGGGCCAGGCTGAGCGGCCGCCCCAGGCAACCCATCCAGCCGAGGCGCCCCCTCAACCAGGCGTGCAGGAGATGCGCGCATATGCTCGCTGACCGGCCGCTTCAGGGACGCTCTCCCCCTCCCTTCACGTATGCGCGCGCATGCGCAGGACTGCTGACAAGGGCAACTCACTATGCTGGACTACAGGGCTGGCCGTACCAAGTGCGGGTCCCAATTGGAACCATTTCGGTGGCTCCCCCCTAGGAGGAACTTTGCTGTCTGTCGCAGGGTCACAGAGCTGGATGGGCAAATAGTTCCTGCTTTCCCCTCTGTCCAAGTGATGGCTTCCAGTTGGGGATGGGGGTAGGCTGGGCAACTGGGGAATTAAGGGAATAGGAATCAGAGCTCGCACTGGAGCGGGGCCCCCATAAGTGCGGTGCCCAATTGGTCCAATGTGCTTAAAACCGGCCCTGCCGGACTAAGGGGTAGGCAGCAGTGAAAGGTACGTGCCTGGCGCCCCCAAAGCTACCCAGTACTCCGGTTGCTAGAGTGGTGCAGGCAGCACGCACTCACGGCAGATTCAGGCCATCTTCTTCTTCTTTCGGTGATTCCCGTGAGTATCGGTGCATGTACAGTAGTCCGGACCCGGGAATTTGCTCCAACTGTGCATGCCCCAAAACGCTGTTCAATACATGCAGATTGCCGAAGAAGATGACTGCCATGAACTGAAATGCCTGAATCTGCCGCGAATGCTCTGGACCTGGGGTTTTCCAGATAAGGGATCTTTTCAGTAACTTGGATCTCTGAACCTTAAATCTAGTAAAAAAAGAATTTAACCATTAAATAAACCAATTAGGCTGGTTTGGATCAAGTACAAGCTACGGGTTTATTATTACAGACAAAAAGGAAATAACTTTTAAAAATTTTACTTATTTGATTATAATGGAGTCTATGGGAGATAGCCATCCCATCATTTAGAATTTTCTGGATAACTGGTTTCCAGATAACGGATCCAGTGCTGGGCATGCATGCAGAGCAACATTTATACAAACAATGCTACATGAGTTTTTGGTTTTAATCCACAGCATATTCAGCATCATTTCTTATAAAGAAAAGCCTGCAGCCAGCTTGTTTAATCATACAGAATTTTTATTGTCAGCCTACAGATTTTCTGTCAGTATAAACAATAGCTTGCTCTGGAGCAGTGTATAGCAGTGCTGATAGGCATAGTTGATCAGGAAACTGGAATGAGGCTGCATCAGAGAAAACATTTGAAGTACACGTTAGAAAGCCTCTTATACTCTATAAGTCTTTTCTGTCATTAAAAGAGCATTGGCTCATAAATCCAAATTACAGGAGCATCGGGGATACTGTCATGGAAAAAAAATCAAAATGCATCAGTTAATAGTGCTGCTCCAGCAGAATTCTGCACTGAAATCCATTTTGAAAAAGAGCAAACAATTTTTTTTATATTTCATTTTGAAATGTATTTCATTTTGAAACATGGAGCTAGACATATTGTCAGTTTCCCAGCTACCCCAAGTCATGTGACTTGTGCTCTGATAAACTTCAATCACTCTTTACTGATGTACTGCAAGTTGGAGTCATATCACCCCCCCTCCTAACAACAGAACAATGAGAAGGTAACCAGATAACAGTTCCCTAACACAAGATAACTGCTTGTTTGATCTAAGAACAACACTCAATAGAAAAAAAAAAAAACATGTCCCACTGTGACTCCTTCAGTTACATTGAGAAGGAAAAACAACTACCTGCCAGAAAGCAGTTCCATCCTAAAGTGCTGGCACAAGTCACATGACCAGGGGCAGCTGGGAATTTGACAATATGTCTAGCCCCATGTCAGATTTCAACACTGAATATTAAAAAATCTGTTTGCTCTTTTGAGAAATTGATTTCAGTGCAGAAGTCCGCTGGAGCAGCACTATTAACTGATGTGTTTTGAAAAAAAACATGTTTTCCCATGACAGCATCCCTTTAAACATTCTGGAACACCTGCTTCTGGGGCCAATTACAAATCCAGGACTGCTGTTTAATAGAATAAATTCAGAGAAGTGAAATGTAGTGCTGAGAATGGTCCCTCTACAATGCATTTATAAGCTAGTAACTATAGCATCTAGTTGCAGAAGTAGAACAGCAACATTTCAAATGGTAACATTAATATCACACATTTATGAAATGATTCTCACGTCTCATTTTTTAGAGAGATACCACAAGTTAATTGTAGTAATTAGCAAATAGCTGTCAGAGTAATCTGGAACTGACAGATTGATTATCCCATCTATGCTAACTGTCCTATGAGAACTCATTCTCCTGCCTCCTTAGAAAGCAATGTTGCAGATTATACTCTGATAATAGGTTTGTGTCATAATCTTATGTGTGACAGCAACTGAACTGCGCTGCATCACAGAACCAGGTTTATTGAATGCCAACAGGTCAACTAGAAGAATGTCAGGCCCAGGTTGGCAATCTGTGGGTTCTGGCAAATGCCAGAGGGGCTGCTGTAATAAGCTATAGACATTCAGCATTAAGTGGGGTGGTCAGAACTGTTTGGGCTTCTGTGTCCTTTAAATATTTCCTTTAAATACCCACGAGACGCGTGTAAGCACCAAACGCAGGTTTAGACGCAGCACCTGCATTCGGCGCTTACATGCGTCTCATGGGTACACCACCATTAAAACTAATGGAGTGCGTCTAGACTTGTGCGCCTCTGCGGCTGAACGCAGCCAAACGGAACGCAGGGGAGCGCAGGTAAGAAACGCTAGTGTGTAAGGGCCCTTAGAACCAGGGGCGTAACTACCGGGGGAGCAGGGGGTGCAACTGGGCCAGGGCCCGCACCCCCGCAGGGCCCCCCTGGCAGTCTTGCGCCGCTGCAGCTGGTTTGAATCGCTGCAGCGGCGCGTCAATCAAAATCACGGACTAGGGTGGGGGGGCCCGGCCCACCTAGTTCCGTTACTGCTTAGAACAACACTCACTAGTAAAAATCCAGGTCCCACTGTGGCACATCATTACATTGAGAAGAAGAAACAACAGCCTGCCAGAAAGCAGTTGCATCCTAAAGTGCTGGCTCTTACTGAAAGCACATGATCAGGCAAAATGACCTGAGATGGTGACTACACACCAATATTACAACTAAAAAATACACTTGCTGGTTCAGGAATGAAATGTTATATTTTATCATAATGTAGATAGCGATATTCTGATAACATTTGCAATTGGTTTTCGTTTTTATTATTTGTGGTTTTTTAGTTATTTAGCTTTTTATTCAGCAGCTGTACAGTTTCTGGTTGCTAGAGACAAAATTACCCTAGCAACCATGCATTGCTTTCAATAAGAGACTGGAATATGAATAGTAGAGGGCCTGAATAGAAAGATGAGTAGTAAAAAGATGCAGCAACAATACATTTGTAGCCTTACAGATCATTGTTTTTTTAGACGGGGTCAGTGGTCACAATCTGAAAGCTGGGAAGAGTCATAAGAAGAAAGCATATAATTCAAAAACTATAAAAAATAAAGGTCGTGTGAAAAGTTGCTTAAACTTAGCCATTCTATACCATACTAGTTAACCTAAAGTCCATGACATTAGAATGGATAATTTCTTACAACTAAAGGATCATTCTGATCCTTAATTTCATCAAATTATAGATCAAATGGCAAGGTACAATCATGTAGTTATTCTAAATGGGCATACAATATTTGCCATGATAATTCTAATGCTATGATAAGTTACGTTCCATTATATGTCGCAAAGTAAAATAACCTAACATAATGTGCATCCCCCCTCTTGACCCTCTTTCACCAAGAGCGCAAACCCCCAGTACCCTCTTACCCCGTCTTATTGGTCTGTGCAGGCCCCCTTTAAATGTGGGATCTGTTTCCCGTAATTGATATGTTAATTAATATTAATCAGGAGGGCCGATAATGGAAGCCAGTGTTGACCACTCCCTGTTTTTAAACCAGACCAACATTAAACCACACCCATGTAACCACAAGACCATGTCCACATTTATTGTTTGTGGTAGCACACCAAAAAAACAAAATGGTTGGTGCTCACTGCAGGGATATCACTCATCACTCATGTGAAAAAAGATATACCCTAACATATGCCTCCTCTTCCCCTGTGGATAACACAGCACCCAGCACATGATTCAAATGCTAACAAACAGGCAGGCAGGCAGAGAAGGGCACACACAGCCAGAGTAGGGCACACACAGGCAGAGAAGGGCACACACAGGCAGAGAAGGGCACACACAGGCAGAGAAGGGCACACACAGGCAGAGAAGGGAACACACAGGCAGAGAAGGGAACACACAGGCAGAGAAGGGAACACGCAGGCAGAGAAGGGCACACACAGCCAGAGAAGGGCATACACAGGCAGAGTATGTCACACACAGGCAGAGTATGTCACAAACAGGCAGAGAAGGGCACACACAGGCAGAGAAGGGAACACACAGATTGGAGAATGGTGCATTTTGTATAAAGTGTGAACAGGTGAACAATGTGTGCATTTTTAGTCTGGGTCTCAGGTGTGAACAGTACAGGGATTTAGGGGTGTGAACAATAGAGGGGTTATAAGTGTGAACAATCCAGGGGGATCATAGGTGTGAACAACACAGGGGATTAGTCCGTGATTAGTCTGTGAACCAAGTGCTTGGGGGAGTGGGTTACAGGTGCGAGTACTGATTGGGGTGAACAATTCAGGGGTGTGGAAAAGCAAGTAGGGTGTTGGACCAAGTATTATTGCATTAACACCAATACTATTTAGACTGGCTCTGGACTAAGGGCTCTACCACAGTATTATACAGTATAGCTATGTTATCATATTCCCTCATGCTTCCTCTTTAGAAATGAGGTGTCCAAAGTACATGATCATTTTTTCTCGATACAATTTCACATTATCAGCCCACTTAATTTAACAGATTGACCCTCTCTATACTTTTTCTATTTCTTCTCCAAATTTTTTATAGATGGACACCCAAAACGTCACTAATTTCTGGCACTCAAGGCGATTTCAATGCAGGGAGCGAACGTGCCTGGTGCACTACACTGAGCACCAGGCCACTCTACTAGAGGAAGGTTAAGTGAGTGCGTTGCTATACTTTGTTCTTGCACCCAAAACTTCACCCCATAATAGAATAGTCTATTTTATAAGGGAATAGTTTCCTTTCCATACCTAGAATCAAATGCCATTTATAAGCCTGACAATAGTTTACTAGCTCAGTAATTAGCTCGCTGGTTGTTTTGTATTACTTTACTTATTAAATCATCATTTGTAGCATTTAAATTGTTAAAAGATCACAAAGCTTTTAACTGTATTGAATTCAAACTTGGGTATATTATAGCAGTCCAAGAAGCAATGTCTGCATTTCTGTAGGTCTCATTTCTATTCCCTCATTATGCAATGGAGAAATACAATGACTGCTGTTTCCTAGAACTCAGGCAATTATCCAAACTGCCAGAATTCATGAAGAATTACAATGTATACCCTGATTTGCATTTCAGAGTAAACAGAAAGATTTTAGGGCTCACTGTGAAATTGCTATGTAAAATAAAACCTCACATTGCCATGTTTAATTTGTAGGTGCGAATTGCCTGATTTTAAGTACCAGTTGCATATCTAGGTACAATGTGCAGAGAGAGCCGATAAATTTATTATATATTATATAGTTAGTCTGTATTTTGTATGGTACATACTTGCTGGCTACTGACTACTGGTTCATAATGGACTTTGCCCTTTTATATACTCAGTGCCGCCATTAGAAATCACAGGGCCCCGTAAAAATGTTTGGGGGCCCCTAGTCCTGACCACCCAGGCCACACCCCAGATCTGGCCCACTTCACACCACAGTTAAAAGACCACACAGACCTCAGTGCTAAAAAAGGTAACCCCCCGCCACACACAAGTTATAAAAAGCTATTGATGGTCAGGACCCCCTTATAAGTAAAAAAATCTGCGGTGCCAGGGCCCCCCATAAAAGTTACTAGTGCTCAGGACCCCCCTACAAGTAAAAAAAAAATTGGCGCCACAGAAAACATTTTTTTTTTAAACTGTGTTGCCAAGGCCCCCCTTACAAAATTGTTAAAAGAAAACATTGGTGACCAGGGGATTAAAGAAAAAAAAAAAAAAAAAAAACAGCACTGGTGTCAGTAGAATAGAACTTGTGGCTTCAGGACTGTTTTTGTGACTTCGGATCTTCCTGCCGCTTCAGGACTTTATCTGTTCGGCAGTGGCACTTCTGCATTCTGCCTGTTCGGGACTTCGTTAGGAGCGGCACGGCTTCAGAGCTGTCAAGGGGGCCAGGCTCTTCGAAAAGTGCAGCATTGCCAGGCCCGCTTCAGGCCCAGGACACTTGTCCCCCCTGATGGCGGCCCTGTATATACTGTATGTATCCTACATACACTATTAGGCCAAAATATGGTAACACTTCCCTGTGCACAGAGTTGCTGTATGGAATGGAAGGGCCCTATATGTCCATCTGACCAGGCCCGGACTGACAATCTGTGGATTCTGGCAAATGCCCGATAGGCTGCTGTAAGTTGCCATTGAAAGTGACTATTGAGTGGGCTGGTAGGGGCTGTTTGGGCCTCTTTGTAGCAGTAATGGCAGGGCCTATTTTGAATCCCAGTCCAGTCCTGCATCTGACCATGCCCCAGAACCACCCAAACCCTTTGCTATAAACCACAACCTTTTCTCAGCAGTCCTAGATGCTGACAAATGATCTGCCAGTACCAATTACTTTTTTCTCCCATTTTAGAAAATTGTGTGTATTAGTGATGAAAATGGAAAGGGCCTTCCCCAAAACATTGCCACAAAATAGAAAAAAATGAAGTTGTGACTGTGTGTGACAATGTGACTGCAATTTTCCACTATTTATATATGAAATATGTCCAGTGGCTGAAATCGCCCGGGAAGTTCAGCCCTTAGTGCAGTGGTCCTCAAACTTGGCCCTCCAGCTGTTAAGGAACTACAAGTCCCACAATGCATTTGCCTGACTGTGGCTGTCAGACTCCATCATTGCATTGTGGGACTTGCAGTTCCTTAACAGCTGGAGGGCTGAGTTTGAGGACCACTGCCTTAGTGGCTGCATTAGTCAGCAGTTTCTGTGGAATATTAGCAACTATTGTATCAATTGTAACAGCTGCCTTTATTGAACATCAGGGATTCTGCTCATCAGGGACAAAGATAACAAATGTATCAACTTTTGTATCAGTTGTGACCCCGTCAGAGCTGCTTGAGAAAGACATAAGAAGATGAAAAATTAAACTGTAATCTTTAATATTAGAAAAAAAACAGTCAAAAATAGAATATAGAAATAATTAAAGTTTTGCAGGTGTACAGACCCATAAGGGGTTGTTTGCATGTGTTCACCTTTGAGTTTGAGTTTTTAGGGGTTATTTACTAAAGCCAACATTTTTCTGGTTGGGGTTTTAAAGGGGAAATCAAATAATTCCTGGTTTTTGGACAATAATCTGACTTTCATGATTCTGAGTCTTTTCCTGCACCAAATTTTTCGAGTTATTTTATTGATAAATAAGGTAAAATTGTGGATGGGAGTTTGGTCAAATTTGTTTTAATAAAATAATGAGAACATTTCGATTTATAGTAAATTACACCCTGTGTATGATGTAGAGAATGATATTGTGAGACCTTTTTCTATTGGTTTTCAGGAAGAGGGCCTGAATAGAAATATGAGTAATAAAAAGTAGCAACAGCAATCATTTTGTAGCTTTAAGAGTCAGAAGCAGAAGGCAAATAATTTTAAAAAACTATACAAAATCCATAAAGAAGAATAGTTGAAAATCTGCTTAGAATTGTCCATTCTATAAGATACTGAAAGGTAAAGGGATACTGTCATGGGAAAACATGTTTTTTTCAAAACATATCAGTTAATAGCACTGCTCCAGTAGACTTCTGCACTGAAATCCATTTCTCAAAAGAGCAAACAGATTTTTTATATTCATTTTTGAAATCTGACATGGGGCTAGACATATTTTCAGTTTTCACAGCTGCCCCAGTCATGTGACTTGTGCCTGCACTTTAGGATGGAACTGCTTTCTGGCAGGCTATTTCTCTTACTTAATGTAACTGAACCTGAGTCTTAGCGGGACTTGGCTTTTACTATTTACAGAGGCAGGGCTGGCCGGCCAGCTTGCCCCTCATCCCCATTTGATGAGCATGCACAGTTGTGCTAATGAGCACATGTGATGCAATGGCGTGAGTGCTCATATGTGTCAATGGTGCTTGCGTGTGCACATGCAAGGCTGCAGCTTTCTCGGGGCACGTCTAGAGGTAGGTGGAAGAGGTAGCTGCCCAGCGCCCCCCCCCCAATTGCTGTTCCCTAGGCAGCTGCCTCTACTGCCTACCCCTAGTTCTGGCCCTGATTGTTGTTCTTAGATCTACCAGGCAGCTGTTATCTTGTGTTAGGGAGCTGCTATCTGGTTACCTTCCCATTGTTCTGTTGTTAGGCTACGGGGGGGGGGGGCTGATATCACTCCAACTTGCAGTACAGCAGTAAAGAGTGAAGTTTATCAGAGCACATGTCACATGACTGGGGGCAGCTGGGAAACTGACAATGTGTCTAGCCCCATGTCAGATTTCAAAACTGAATATAAAAAAATCTGTTTGCTTTTTTGAAAAATGAGCAGCACTATTAAATGATGTGTTTTGAAAAAAACATGTTTTCCCATGACAGTATGCCTTTAACTTACATGTGAATCACCTCTTTAATCAGTAATGAACCAACAAATCAAACAACACCAACACTAGCCTCATTTAGTCAAAACAGAAATGACTAGCCTCATTTAGAACAGTTGCACAATAAACTCAAAAACAATAAAAAAGAAACAGATACCACCTAAATGTGTAGTGGAAAATGGAATTTATATCTTCATAAGGCTGCATCTGATATCACTCATTTAAATATGAATCGGACCATTCCGTGTTCCTCCTGATATGATGCTTTCACAAGAGATTTCTCATATCTTACATTTGGTCAGCCAAATCATTGTTTTATTTGATCTTGCATAGAGAATGATCAGATATATTTAGTGTGGTCTGAAAGCCACCTGGTGTTGAACTGCTTGTACTGCTTTTATATATATTGAGCTATAAACCACATTAGGAGAATGGTTGTGTTTTGTTAAGCTAACAATTCTAATCCTCTTTATGCATCGTGTGGAGAACATTAATGTTCAGGAGGGTGAAAATATGAATATCTTCTAGGTCAAGCTACCACTAGTCCAATATTTTGCTTAATGAACTAAGAATAAATTATTTAATTCATGTTTTGTCTGTTTCATTCAGGCAAGAACAGAAAGCATGATCTGGAAGCCCTGATGTTGTCCACTGAAAACCTGAAGTCAGAGAAAATCACAATAGCCATGGTACATACAAACAGAAACACGTCTTTGTTTGCTGTGTAGGAAAAAAAATATTTTGTTTTTTGCACAGAGAAATGAGTGGGGAAATCAATAGAAACAGCAAGAAAAAGACAAAACTTGGTAAAAAAAATGGACGATTTCAATTGCTTTCAAAAGTGTAAGAGTTTGTAGTTATGTCATTGTTAAACTCTTGCCATACTTGCATTGTGTTTGCATGTGTTGCTGTTTGCATCATTAGTCCTGAAACAACTAATGCATAATTTACAAATATGGGGCATTATGCAAAGGGCAAAAAACATATATAACGCCAACCCTGGAATCAGTGGCGTAACTACTCCCTGGTGGGCCCCGGCACAGGATGGGAACCTGGGCACCCCTGTGGGGCCCTTACCTCTATAAATCGCATGCTGGAGTGTTGATGGCATAGATAACTGCCTGCCATAACAATTTTCGTGGCTCCGATGGGCCCAAAGGGGATGGGGGCCCCGGTGCAATTGCACCCCCTGCACCCCTGGTAGTTATGCCACTGCCTGGAATTTACTATATAGGCACCCAAAGGACCTTATCTAGAAGAGCCCATGGGTGTCTAGAAAAAAATGTCTTACAAAAAATTCCTCCCAGCCTACTGCTGGGCACAACAGTAATATGCAAACTGTAAAGCATATTAATCAATCAGCTATGGGAAGGTGGTGGGCTAAGGTCCGGTGCCTAGGACAGCATTGGACCAAAATAAATACATGCATTTAGTGCCCATAGATGCAACTCACTCATTTATAAACACTGGGCAAATTTGCTGCTGGGCAGTAACCCATAGGCACCAGTGATTAGCTTTTATCGGGAAGCTGCAGGTTGATTACTGAAAGCAACTACCTGATTTATTGCAGTGGGTTACCGCCCAGGTGCAAATTTGCCCAGCATTTAGGAATAAACCCACTTTCAGAATTGAGTGCAAATAGTTGTGCTTCTCTCTGTGTGCCTGTGCTCTGCAATGCCGCATACAGGAGGGCCCCTCCATATTTACTAGCATGCCCCTTTCTTGCAAGTGATTCAAAAGTAAAAGCCAGGAGCCATAGGGGCACAGAGTGCTAAAGAGCCCAGTACTCACACTGACAATAAAAAACGACATGTTGATCGTTTCTTTCTGAGAGGTCTGTTTTTATAATTGTAGTTGAAGTTCCTACACCTGGCTGTTTTTCCAACCTGACTCAGCCTGTCAGTTAAAAGTTTCTAATACTAACTAGTGATGGGCGAATCTACCTCATTTCACCGAAAAATTTGCGAATTTCCAGTGAAATTCGCAAATTGGCGAAAAAATTAGCGAAACGTGTTGCGTTTTCGAAGTGCGTCGCTTTCATCGTGTCGCGTCAAAAACAACTTGTGACTCGTTTTTTTTCAGCGAATTCTCGCTAGCGTTTCGTGAATTTATTCGCCAACAGCGAATCGTGGGAATTCGCCGCGAAATTCGTCCCTGTCGAATAAATTCGGCCATCACTAATACTAACGGACTCCTGCTGCACAAATATGGCAACCCCCTCATAGACAAACATGGGGAAGCATCAGCAAATTCTTCATGGCAAATTATAAGTAGCATGGAAGGCCAATATTAAGATGTAAAAAAAGGTATACTTTCTGGGGTCAGTATCTCTTTAACACCAGTTTATATAAGGCCATAAGTACAGGGCTCCATTTTGCCTGAAAGCATTCTATTCTATTTTTGTCTTTACATCCCCTTTACTGTTACTGTTTCCAACTCCAGCTGCAGGGACAACGATCAGATTTAAACAGATAAACTGGGATTCTATTTGGAGAATTATTTTTCTGCAGCCACTGGTTCTGCAGAGTTGGAGAAAGTTTGTATTAAACAATTCCAAAACTATAAAATCCACATTAGATTACATGACAACACAGCACCCAGTGCAGTCTGTATATTCTGATTATATATCGGCTTCTGGCAGATATTATTTGATTTGTGCTGTTTTGATAATTTATGACGATCCCTAAGCTTAACCTCCCAACTGAAGCCCAGATCACACTGAGCATGTGCACAGTCTTGGTCTTGCAAAGATGTATAACAAAGTTACAAGATGACAGCCCCCTGTGGCCAACTTTGAAAGCATAAATCATTTGTTTGATTAGGCTTGTGGTGCAGTAAGTTCATGTTTATGTTTAGTATACAAAATACAGCATTTCTAGCCTTATTCTATTTTACACTTTCCTTGTCCTTAAGGATAGTGAGATACAGGCGGTCTGCTGGTATCTGCTTGCTTATGTTTCTGCACTGACACTGTGCAAGACTGGTTACATTCAAACAGAGCAGATTAGAGTAAAAGCTGAAATTAATGTTTCTGTACCTAGACACCTAGACAGTGTAATGAGCGAATGGATGGCGGCCAAGAAACAGTCACATGTGGCACCAGCCTGAAATGGAAAGTCTGTATTTGTGAGAAAATCTTGCTTTATTTTAGGAGACATTAATTTAGTACCTCACTCAGTAGTGGTGCAGGCAGAGGTGGAGGGTGATTTCTTTGGTTTGTGGAGGCAAATAGCTGTATACGCAATTATTTGTTTCAGGGTCAAACAGAGCACAAGCAATTCAGTGCCAACCTGATAACTAATGCCCCATAATAGAATTTCAATGCAGTACCAAAGTCATGTAACTTGCCTCCACGTGGTAAGATAAAAAATATAAAAAATATTGGGAGAGCTTGGTTTATATTAGCTCATAATACCTGGCAGTGTAAGTGGGGCGCCAATTCAATGAAGAATACCTCAGAACACAAGGGATAATAAGAAAATGTCCCTAGGGTATTGAAGCTTCATTTTAAATATGCACACCTATGTTCTGAAAAAAAATATTTGGCTTGATGTAGGCTTTTTTAATGGTGTTCTGGATAAGAAATTGAAATATTTTACTGTTTAGTAAAGGGATAAAGATTTTTGTAGTCATGCCCTATGTCAGCACAGGGTTGTAGCATGACAAGAAATAACAAACAATCACCGTCAGTTTTTTTGAGTTCTGCTTTTTTTTTCACCAGAACTAAAGACTATTTTACATTACTTACTATTTTCTTTTTGTGCCCATTATTGAAATTTAAAGGGGCTGTTCACCTTTCAATATTTTTCAGTTCAGTTGTTTAAAATTGAATATTTCTGGTGAACTATGTGAAAATATCTGAACTGAAACAAGTGTTTTAAGGTGAGCAATACTTTTAAAATGTAATTTTTTTATGTCTTCTACGGCAGCTCTAGTAAAGTGTTCTATACATTAGTTTTCTTATATTTGGTCGTGCTGAGCAGAATCCCTAACAGGCAGCTGTTAGAATTGATATACTGTAATCTTTATTTCTGGTGAACAATCCAAACTAAAATAAGTGTTTTAAGGTAAACAACCCCTTTTAATTTTTTGAGAGAATACATAAATTCACTTTGATGAGAGATGTGTTTAATTGAATAGGGGGGCTCTCTTGCAAACTGTAATCTTTGCAAATAATCTACTATTTTATTTTTCACAGTGATTTCTGCAACTGTTATAGATGACATTTATTTCTGACTATTTAGCACAAATTTATTTAGTAAAACCTTGTAAGTAATAGTTTACTTAAGGAAAAGAGAGAGAGGTATATATATATATATATATATATATATATATATATACTTGGATAATTGTAATTAATAACGAGCAGAGAAAAAGAAAGCACAACCCCTCTCTCTTCCCATGTGGGTATATGGGAAAAGAGAGGGGTTGCGCTTTCTTTTTCTCTGCTCGTTATTATTTATTTCTGACTAATTACGAGTATTTCTAATTACTTCATTTTTTACACAGAATATTCATGGCCTTCATCACGGTGCAGATTTGCAAAAGCTTTATCTTTGTTACAACATTTCTATTATCAAGGAGTTGGAAGAGTTGTGGCTGAATTATAATGAAATTCAGGTATTTGAGGTAAGAGCAGGTTTCTGCATTTTACCTTATAAAGGAAAGTATTCTTAAGTAAGTTCATGATGCAGACTGTTGTCACTAAATAGATTTAGGATGTAAATACAACCAACTTCCATATGGGAAGAGAGAGGGGCTGTGCTTTCTTTTTCTCTGCTCGTTATTAATTACAATTATCCAAGTATATATACCTCTCTCTCTTTTCCTTAAGTAAACTTTTACTTATGAGGTTTTACGAAATAAATTTGTGCTAAATAGTCAGAAATAAATGTCATCTATAACTGTTGCAGAAATCAACAACCAACTTGTACCTTACTTATATATCTTATATATCAAAAATGAATTTGTGAGATTCTAGAGGTTTTTTTCTACTTCGAATAAACGCACATTTAAAAAAAAAAAAAAAAAAAAGTGAATGCTTGTTTATTTATTAAAAAATCCAAATAGAAAGACCTCAACTGAATATAATCGTGAGAAAAAATGGAAACATTAAAATTTGTGCGTTTACAAGCAAAAATCTTGTACATGAACTTGCAATCTTTACGATTGCAAAGTTTTACATTCACGTTTTTTCTGCCTAATAAATTCCAGAGTTTTTAAAAATATAATTCGATTTTGTGAGTTTTAATGCAAAAAACAAAATTTGAATCCTGGCAAAATTGTTATGACCTCCCTTAGTGTTAACATTAATACCTTAAAGGAAAACTATACCCCGAAAATGAATTAATTAATATCAAATTAAGTCACATATTAAAGGATTTTACCTACCTGGTATATATATTTAAGTAAATATTGCCCTTCTACATCTCTTGCCTTGAACCACCATTTCATGATGGTCTGTGTTCTGCCTCAGAGATCACCTGACCAGAAATATTTCAACTCTAACTGTAACAGGAAGAAGTGTGGAAGACACAACTCTGTCTGTTAATTGGCTATTGTGACCTAACTTTATAGCTTGTTTGGTATGTTTGTGTGAACCGTTGGATCCTAGGATCCCAGGAGGCTGTCCTTATTTTTTAAAATGGCAATTTTCTATTTATGATTACCCAATGGCACATGCTACTAAAAAAGTATATTATTATGAAAATGGTTTATTAACATGAAGCAGGGTTTTACATATGAGTTGTTTTATGCAATATCTGTTTATAGAGACCTACATTGTTCGGGGGGTATAGTTTTCCTTTAACATTCGTGGGTGGATTACTGGATGAAAGGAATTGACTTCTTCCTTTCACATCTCAGGCATTGCTGCATGGTTGTACTGGACTGTGTCTCCACTTCTTTATTCTTCTATGCAGACAACATTATTTTGCCACCTATGTTGTGGCAAAAACAAACACAAGGCATACTGGGTTAAAAACTTTGAACACTGTGGGGGTTATTAATCCGAAATTCAAATTTATCTCACTATTTTTGGAAAGCCACTCCGACTAAATCTGCACTGACTTTTATCCCATTTATCCTTTTCCCAAAAAAATCTTGTGCAGGAAAAGATTGTAAAAAAGAATCCAAATCCATGACTTTTTGGGATTTGATGCTCTAATGCTGTGACTTTTTCAGGAAACCCAGCTGAAATCAGGATATCTTCGGGGTAGATGCCATTGACTTCTACATGAACTCGGCAGGTCTGAGTTGGAGTACTTTTTTATTCAGCCTTTTAACAGGGATTAAATAAATCACAACTCACAAAAATTTTAGTTTTTCTTCTATGAAAAAATTGTGGTTTTACAACCAGAAAAAAAAAAAATAGGTCTGAGTAAATTTCATGGATAGTTAAATTTTTTTACTTTTGCCATTATGCTAGTCCATAAAAATATGTTTTAAGAAAATTATTTCGCAGAAATACATTGTATTTATTCATATTAAAAAGTCAGTTTACTTGCTTAAGTTCACCTTGATGCTGTAGAAGACCTATTATTAATCAAAGCTTATTGTCTGTTCATTTGTTGGGAGTGCAGCTTTGGAAAATTAATTTGAAAATCAAAGGTTTCAAGAGCAGATTATAATTGCGGAGAGAGTGCAATCATCTGCAGCATATAATGTCTCAGCTTGTCGTCCTTTGCACAGCTCATCACAAATGAACCCATGTTTTTTCTTACAGGGAATAAGATATGATGCAAAATCTAATAGAGCTCAATCTTGCTGCCAATTTAATACACTCCATAGATATGTAAACCAATTGTGAAAATATGGTAAATAAATCATTCTTACTCTTTTGTTAAGAATTATGGTAGATTAACAGTGTGCTAAAAATACAATTTTATTCTCAAATAAACACATTTTTGTATCTAGCCAGGGTCGGACTGGCCCGGAGGGACATGGGGGAAAAAAATGGTGGGCCCTGACCCTCATGGCCAGAACCCCTCTCCCGATCTAAGGATTTTAAAAAAGAAAATTCTGGTGCAGTGCCACCCGCGAATGTTCGCAGAGTGATGCACGTTGTGATGTCCAGTGCGTCACAGCGGGGGGACGGGGAAGCGGAGGGGGGTCTTGGACAGCAGTCCCGGAGGGGACAGTCCGACCCTGTATCTAGCTAATTTTATATATGCTTTTTCCTTTTAATAGTTCTGTGCAGAATTTTATGCTGCTTTTACACTGGAGATTATTAAATACTAGACATTAAGCCCGTTAAGTTAACGGGCGCTAGAACATATGTAGTCAAACATTT
>CM044446.1:77995876-78013360 GCA_024363595.1 Xenopus borealis | reverse complement strand
GCCCCAGGCAGTGAGGGGGCAACAGGGGCCCCAGGCAGTGAGGGGGCAACAGGGGGCCCAAGGAAGTGAGGGGGCAACAGGGGCCCCAGACAGTGAGGAAACTTCCAGGAAACGACGGCGAAAGCAGCAACATCATGGCACGGGCCCCTCTTCTTTCTGCCGGCAAATGGAGCACCGGCTACTTATATAGCGTTGTGCCGTGCGTACTGACATCACACGCAGGTCCGTGCGGCACATGCGCAGTACCGATTTCCACGGACACAGGGAACACTTGCATTTTATTATATAGGATAGGTGACGTAGAACTTTATTTCAATACAGGGCTTTAAAGTTTCTTGCAAGATTTTATGTTTGGTAGCCGAGAATGGGGAGAGTATAACAGTGCTTTATTAGCAGGTTCATGCAGCCATTACATAACAGCAGTAAGTCTTACTTTCACTTTCAAGCTGTACAGAAAGTCCTATGTATGCACAGTGCCACCTGCAGGCCATTTGTATAAACTCCACACAAGTGCTACTGTTCCCATGTGCATAGAAGAATTCATGCTACAGTGCTCCGAAATGCTGAAACCAATTTTCACCATTTTGGAGTGCTGCAGCATGAATTCTTCTAGGAACAACTAGTTATTTTGACAG
The DNA here is from genome assembly GCA_024363595.1 of Xenopus borealis. Taxonomy (NCBI): domain Eukaryota; kingdom Metazoa; phylum Chordata; class Amphibia; order Anura; family Pipidae; genus Xenopus; species Xenopus borealis. The sequence continues at coordinate 78,012,725 of CM044446.1, read as the reverse complement.
TGGGAAAGCAGCATGTACAAAATGAGCAAGAGCAAGTATAGCTGTAGCAACTTGTCTATAATTGCTTGTTCCCATGTGCGGCTACCATATCTATACCATTGACTTTATAACTATATGTGCTTGAGGCTCTTTCTTAATGGTGCTGCCTGTCTCTTGTCCTTGCAACGCACCTGGTGTGCATACTTGAGTACTGTCCAGGCACATGTGTGACATTACTGAAATGAACTTATACAACAAGTGTTTTTTCTTATATGGCTGCCTGTCAAATACAAAACTTGTACATAGACATTTTTAAAAAAGACGAAGGGGCCAGCAAGACTTTGGGGCTTTACATGCATTCTAATTACAGGCTTTATCTGAATTTATATCAGCTAGATGAAAGTCAACAGTTATTACATTGTTATAAGCAGGCAGTGAATATAGGACAGGCCCGGACTGGCCATTTGTGGGTTAGGGCAAATGCCAGAGGGGCTGCTATAAGGTCCCATAGAAAGTCAGTGTTTAGTGGGCTGGTGGGGGCTGTTTGGGCCTCTATGTGGGCTGATGGGCCTCTTGTGTACCTGAAATGCCAGGGCCTATTTTAATTCTCAGTCCAGTCCTGATATAGGATATGATAAGGCTGTCCAGGAATTTTTATGGCCTCCCGTCTGCTGAAGGACTAGACCGATACCTTTGTATGACCATTGATTTAATATCATTGGGTCCACAATCATTTGGTATCAGAAAGTCACCTACTATATGTAAAAGCATGCACAGCTCTGGGATAAAAAGTGGATTCACATATTAGAGCTTTAGGTAAGAAAATATCAAATAGGGGAGATGTTTGAGCTGTTAGTGTAAAATCTTATGCAGACAGAGTTTCATATTGTTAGAAAAGAATACAAACAGGAAAAAGTGCAGGACTGTATGGATAATAAAGACCTATATGCCACAGAGTAAGTTTTCGTACGGTATTAGTTTTAGCCAGTACCCACATCAATACTGTTCACCGACACTACTATAGTCTACTCTACATATATATTATTTCAGTTTTTGATGCCAATTTGTTTTCTGTCATTCTTCCACGGCACCGGATGCCATAACACTGGCTGTCAGGTGCACATGGGAAGGTTGCCAGCAATTAAGTAGTTAAAATGCAAGTTGGTGCGCAGCTGTGTTTTATCAAAGCTTTGTTCTTATCTGGGGGTAATTGGTGCAGTACTGCGCAATATTGCAGGTAATGTCTGGGTGTTTATTGGCTGTTGGGGTCAGGTGATTGGGGACTGAGGGTTTATATACCTGGTACAGGTGAGAACTTACCCATCCAGAAGCGATCCATGAGGAGGTCCAGGAACAGGATGGTGAAGGGGAGGGTTTGAGCTTTCAAATCCCTCCCACCCCCCTATGTAAATGTTGTCACAGCTTTAATGAGGAATAAAGAATATATTGGTTTATTTTATTATCTGTTAGTGTTTACTGCCAATTTGGACTCCTGCCAGCTTAAGGTGAGAGATACAATATGAATAATAAAGCGGTGGCCTTTTCTTCCAGCTCCGACCAGTTTCTATGTGTTCTTTATTGTGTGTTGTTTTATTAGTCATACTTTTGATTAGGCATACTTATCCCGTGTATTTCCACTGTAATTATGTTCAGATACTTGAGCTAAAAGTGGTGTGCATGACAGGACGGGGCAAGATATGTAAAATGCTATGCTGGGAAAGAACTAATAATGTTAATAATGTTAAAGACTAACTTGTATATTTCGGTTTTCCTGTAATCATCTCTTCTACAGGGTTAGACTACATACCCAGAAACGTCTGACAGAAGTAATTGCCCTTACAGTCCATACATTCATGGACATAACAACCATTTATACTAGTTTTGGATCAGATCCCTTGAAAGGAGATGCACAACCAGTGTGTTAAAGAAACTAGAACATTCACATAACAGCTTATCATTGGAGGGGAAAACTTTTTAGGTTTATACTGTCAGATTGAAACAACTATGAGCAGTTTGGTCTGCTTTTAACTGTTCTCTGTGTCTGCCATGCAGGGCTGGAACTAGGGGTAGGCAGAAAAGGCACCTGCCTAGGATACAGCAATAGGGGGGGTGCTGTTCAGTTACCCGTCTTCTGCCCACCCCCCAGTTCGTAGTTGCTTCCTTGTGCTGGTCTACCATCCCCTCTCCTCTCTGGCCCTCCTTTTGCTGCTTCCCCTCTCCACTGCCTCCCTTCGCCCCTTCCCCTCTCGACTCCAGTCCTCCTCTCTAACGAGGTTGGTCTTGGCCCGGCCCTGCTGCCATTTCCACTTTACCACATAACTAGAGCAGAGCAACCAGTCTGTTTTGACACAACATTCCTTACAGCTTGCTCTTTAATTTAATTTATTTAACAATTAAAATATGTTATTATTGTAAATATAGAATTATTGTAAATATTGTACTACTGTAAAAATGCAATACTTTTGTTCCATTCTCTAAATCAGCTGTAAAAGTAATTAGATAACTAGTAAGATCTAAGGGGCAGCGCCCTCTTGGTAATGTGATGGCCTGCATTCGTTTTTGGCTGCTTGATATATAAATCTGTATGTTCAATTTATACACCAATTTATTGTAAAGTGCTGCAGAATAGATTGGCGCTTTATACACAATAATAACAGAATCAACTTTTGTCCCCCCCCAGAGCAAGTCTGTAAATTACTAGTAATATTTGCTGCACACACCACCGTCACTGCTTTCAGGAAAACGTGTCCCGCTAAAGTGCTGAATAAACTGGAGTTCACACCACACTACTGTTGAACTCAGAAACAGTTTATGGTTAATCACCAACACATTTTAGTGTTGAAACTTGCCACACACATTCTCTTGCACACACACTTGACAGTGAAGGTTCTCCAGGCCACTGGGCTCCATTCTGCTGCTTACTTCCCTGCTCAGTCCTTCCTTCAGGGATGCTGTACCTGATTAAAGACTTTTAGCAGAGGGTTCGGCCTTGTGTTCGAGGCACACTTGACCCAATGTAACCCCTTCCTCTGGGTCCCTAACACTGATCCATCTCTCACTCCTCACTGGAGCTTCAACTGATCATTTCTCTACTCTGCCACTAACTCCCACTATCTGCAGTGAGCTTCAACAAATCTGTCCTACCACTATCTCACCTAACAAGCTGGCCATAGACATTCAGATTATAGCCTCATATCCGACAAATGATCGTATGTCGCAATCTTCCGACCTGCCACTAACCATTCAGATTAAATAAAGTAGTAAAATAACAAATCAGATGATGTTCTGATTGCGACAGTAATCGTGCTAAAGTTATTTCTTACAAATAGTACCAAACGACTAAACGATCTCCATGGTACGGAAAATGTTGAGACATCTATACATGGTTTGAAAATCGTACGAAACAAAGATTCGTACAACTTTATCTTAATTCTGCTAGTTACCTCTCTGATGTGGCCTACCTCAGACTCCCAGGAACCATGTACTATCCACTTTTCATTGGTCAAAGAGTGAGTGATGGCCTGCCTTGCCCTTTATATAACTTCCCTTTCATAACAAGTAATTGTGTCTGTAAAGAATCAGTACTTTTTTCTAAACAGTAATAATAGTCAGCACTTAGTAAAACTTTACCAATCACTTTAGCTTTAACACTTATATTTTCCATTAATTGATTAATCTCCATGTGATATGCATTGGGGTTCAGTAAATCATATGGGTGTTACCACGCAGTTATTCTTTTATGCTAAGTAACAATAAAAAATTAATTAAAATGAATGCCACACTGACACATCTCTCTGGTTGGTTAATTGTGCTCTTTCTTAACAGTTTTCTGATTGTTCCAATGTTGATATAATGGGAATAAAATGAATGAACTGCTGGTAATCCTCCAAGATTTCTTAGTAAGGTTTTCCATTTTGGTTCTCCGAACTAAAATTCCAGGTAATTTCTCATGATTTTGTATTTAAAGTTTTTGTCAGAACTTGCAATTATTATAATTAAATGCTTGAATAAATCCAGTGACGCTGCCAAATTCTAAGCTTTTGCTTTGTGCTTTCTGAACAGCATATTATGTGTTTAATATTTCATTTGTCCACAGCAAGCAAAATGGCTGCACATTTCCTAAACAAATGGGAGATAAAGATATTCAGTGGTAATCAGATGGAGGTGGAAGTGGAATCTACTCTTATGAGTAGATTTTTAATGTATTTATACTTAAAAAAGTATACTAAAATAATTGATATTTTTAACCTGCCGGTTTATGACTTACAGAGAATCTAAGATTTTAAAAATGTAAGACATAAAGATTTAAGAGAAACATCAGAGGATGACATCTTTTGGCTAGGGTAATGAATACTTTGATGTACTGTGTGTTTTGAATCTGTTTTGTGCCATAATGTATTGTTCTAGTCCATAATGTGTCATGTTGTATTTTATGCAGCTGCCTGAACAAGAACAAGATGAGGCTGTTCTACTTACCAACAGTATGAGTTTGTGCGAGGGGCCAAGATTACAGTTCTTACAAAAACAAGAAATGAACCGGAACCGCAATGAAGAGGTTTTTTAAAGATGGTAACCTAATTACTGTGGCACTTCAATTGTATTGTAAATTACAAATTAGATTTTGTTTTGGAATGATTTGAGGAACAGTCATTGAATGCAATGAATCTTTTGTATAGTGCTGAATCACTATGGGAAGCATTGTGGAATGCTGCTGAATTTTGTAGATACTTTTAGTTCAGCCAGTACATTTTCTGGAGACTATCCATTTCCAGAAAACTCTTGCATGGACTACATTTTAATCAATTTGTTCTTTTTAATAAATGCTTTCCTTTTTCTCTGTAATAATAAAACAGTACCTTGTACGTGATCCTAACTAAAGGTGGCCATACACGAAGAGATCCGCTCGTTTGGCGATGTTGACAAACGAGCAGATCTCTCCCCGATATGCCCACCTTGAGGTGGGCGATATCGGGCTGATCCGATCGTGGGCCCTAGGGCCCAACGTTCGGATCAGTATGGGCGGTCGGATCGCGGGACCGCATCAACGAACAGATGCGGCCGCGATCCGACGGGATTTTTAAACCTGCCCGATCGACGTCTGGCCGACTTTCGGCCAGATATCGATCGGGAAAGCCCGTCGGAGGGCCCCCCACACGGGCAGATAAGCTGCCGACACAGTCTGTCGGCAGCTTTTATCTGCCCGTGTATGGCCACCTTTAGATATAATCAATCCCTATTGAACGCAAAACAATCCTATTCGGTTTAATTTAGGATTACATTTTTTTTTTTTTTTTTGGTGATTCAAATTATGGGAAGAGCTTTTATTCGGAATGAACCTGGACCTGTGCATTCTGGTTAACAGGTCCCATACGGACATATTTTACCTTATCTTCCATGCCCAAGATACCAGGAAAAGGGTTTGATAAACATGGGAATTTACTAAATACAGGTATAGTTAATACTTATTGGAGGCAAAACAATTCTGTTGAGTTTATTTAATGTTTACATTTTTTTAGCATTCTGGATAACAGGTCCCATACCTGTATAGCAATCAAAAGAAGGTGAAAGGCCCAAGACAAGTCAGTCTACTTTGAAGGTGGCCATAGACGCAGAGATCTGCTCATTTGGTGATGTCGCCAAACGAGTGGATCTCTCCCTGATATGACCACATTGAAGTGGGCGATATCGGGCTGATCCGATCGTGGGCCCTAGGGCTCAATGATCAGATCATAATGCATCCAAAACGGGCGGTTGGATCATAGAAACGCATACACACAGATGCAGCTGCGATCAGACGGGATTTTTAACTTGCCCAATTGAGATCTGGCCGACTTTCTTCCAGATATCGATCAGGGAAGCCCGTCGGATGGCCCCCACACACGGGTCAATGAGTAAACAGACTGACTGGCATTCATTATTTTTTTAACTGTTTATATGAACTCCTTATTATAGAGTAACAGCAGCTGTTTGTATTGGGAGCTATTTACTGAATGAAATGGAAAAAATCAGCCAATAAACTTGGAAGGATTTTAAAGGTTTAGGGAAGCTGAAGTGCCTAGACTTAGGTTGGAACAAGCTGACTAATAGTAGAGATCTAGAAATTTTACGTAAGCATGAAGTACAGCTTTCATCCCTGGACATTCGATACCAGGGCCGCCATTAGAAATCACGGGGCCCCACACAACAAATTTTTTGGGGCCCACTGGGCCCCGCCCACAATGACATCCAATCCCCACACCTGATCCCGCCCACTCCACATCAAAGTTAAAAGACCACACAGATATCAATGCTAAAAAAGTAATCCCCCCACACATATTGATGGTCACGGCTCCCTTATAAGTTAAAAAAAATAAAAAATTGGCACCAGGGCCCCCCATAAAAGTTTTTTTTTTTTAAATAAAAACATTGGTGCCAGGGCCCCCCTTACAAGTTAAAAAAAAATAGGGCCCCAAGAAATTAAAAAAATATATATATTGGTGCAGGGGCCTATAGAGTATTAAAATAAAACATTGGTGGCCAGGGGATTAAAAAACAAAAAACCACATTGGTGTCAGTAGAATTGAACTCGTGGCTTCAGGACTTCAATTATAGCTGTTTTCGTGACTTCAAGTCTTTTCGCCAATTCAGGACTTCAATGTCGGCTCCTTTTGTGACTTCAGGTCTTTCTGCCCCTTCAAGACTGTTCGGCAGTTCCGCATTCAGGACATCACACTTGGCAGCACGGCTTCGACGCTCGCAAGGGGGCCCGGCTCTTTGAAAAAGTGCAGCACTGCTGGGCCCCCCTTGTTGTATTACAACATCTGAAGGGCTACCATGTATGTGCTTGTTTAGTAATGCTCAGTGACAAGCAGAAAAACATTTGTTGGATGAAGTTTATTTCTATAACAGAGAACAGCACCGGCATCTCAATTATATCCAGTGGCCTCATTATAGAATGAGTCAATCCATTGGCTGAAGGCGGCTCAGGTGATCACATATAGTGGAGATAAGGGCAGTAATAGGTTTTTCTGGGGGGTTAAGCTCCTGTTTATAGGAGTGATGGATTTCCCTAAAGTGCACTTCTAGCAATTTACCATTTCATCTTATAAATTATAATATTCAAAATAAGGCAAAGTCTTCTAGAAGAATATGATTAAGATGCTAATTGGCTTCAATAGTGTGTCAGCCTACTCTCAATAAAAGCCTTCTGTAGCTTTCTTTGCAGACTATTTTGTTTGAATATCTTACTGAACAAAATGAAATTACTTTCCTTTACCGCATGCTATGTGTGCCATACATAATTTGTTTAGGAATAATGGGTAATATTCTGCTGCATTTTCACCTTTTGTGTCTTTGTAATTGTGTGCAGAAATTCTCACTCTGTATTGCACAGCAGACAAGATGTAAAATGAAATTGCAGAAATCTCTGTTTTACTATAAGAAAGATTATATAAATGTTGGCAGAGTCTCACAACTGGGAAGCCTGCAAGTTTTAAAAGCAATTTCTTGAAAGTATGGCCTAGTTTTAGTCCCAACAGATAAAATGACCTATATAACAGTTTCTATTGTTATTTGTAATTATAATTTTTAGATTCTACAAGGCATTGTATTTCATAGAGTATGGAAATCCTGTACTTTGGTATATTGGTTTTATAACTACATAATTCTTGGTTTACACATTTCCAAGCCAGCTTCAGTGCACACGGCTGCAACTGCAATATTCCCATCACTGACTCATTTGAATGGTGAGGATATCTGAGGCTGGATCCAGAATTACACAGGTTACATTTTAATTCGTTGTAATACAAGAAAAAACATGTATGTACTAAATATGTCTGTCAGGCTGTGATGAATACAACTAATTAAAACTGGCTGAAATAAGTGGATACGTGGCTTGACCATTTAATTTATATAGACTGGAAAAGTAATTTTATGGCTTTTAAATATATCAGATGACTCAAGAACATTCAGGAGAAGATTATGCTTCATAGAAAGCAGAATAATAAATAAAGAAGCTGTGCCCTAAGGGCAAGGCCAGACGGGGAGATTCGGGGGAGATCTGTCGCCTGGCGACTTCTCGCCGCGACGAATCTCCCCCGAATCTACCTGAAAAGCTAGTCAGCGCTGCCCACTCACTAGGCGTAAAGTCGCCTGCGCTTGTTCACACGCAGCGGCGCGATTTTAAAAGTCGCTCAAAATTGCCTGGCGAGGCAATTCCGGAAATCGCTGCGCCGCGTGTGTATTGGTGCTGGCGCTTTTTGATTTAAACAGGTGGCAGACAGGGAGAAGGCAGTTCGGGGAGATTGTCGCTTCGCAGAAGAGGCGATTAGTCGCCAGGCAACAGAATCTCCCCGAATCTCCCTGTCTGCACCAGCCCTTTACCTGCTCTGAAGTGCTTTCCCTTTATACAGTATATATATATATATTTGCCCATAAATATAAAATACCTCTTAAACGGTTTCTGTAAAATAAAAGGAACCTTTAAAAATAAAGAATTTTACCATTTGTAATTACAAGTATTGTTCATTTGTTGTGAAAAGTGTTCTTTAATTTCATGTGACTTACTTAAAGGGGCTTCGTAAAAAGTGGGCTTGCACACTCTAAATGAACAAAAACACAGTGGTATGCAAAAAAATCTTTTACTTTATATGAGAAATTTCAATCATCATTAACATCAATATTAAGACTTGATTCAATATACAAGTATATAGGCGTTGCACATAGCAAATACATACCACACAGTGTATATTCTAGTAGAGAAAAGAACCTACAAGCAGCGGATACACTCACCAAAGATGAGAATCACCCCAACGTTTCGGCGTAGTAAAGTATAAAGTAAAAGATTTTTTTGCATACCACTGTGTTTTTGTTTATTTAGAGTGTGCAAGCCCACTTTTTACAAAGTTACTGTTGTTAATGCTATATGGGTAGCATTTTTGGGTTATTTTGCACCTCCTATTTGCATATAGATATATTTAAAAATTGTGTAAGCCATTGGAGTGCCCTCCATTTACCGATATTGTTGTATGACTTACTTAAAGGGGACCTGTCACCTAGACATAAAAAGCTGTATAATAAAAGACCTTTTCAAATTAAACCATAAATCCAAATTCTTTTTTTCATTAAACCATTCATAGTTCTAAACTCATTTAATCAAATATTGCCTGCTCCTCTATGCCTCTGGCCTCAGGCACCTTATAGAGGTGGGGCAAGCAATTACTTTCACTTTCCATTCAGCACTTCCTAGATGTCACTGCTCTCTCCACATTTCCGCTCTCTCTTCACTATTTAATTGTGTAGCCAGGACATGGGGATGGACATCGGGTGCACAAACAAGATTTTGTGTCAGCACTCTAAATCCAGAACCAATGCTAAGCACCCTGTTCTTGACTGTAGGCATTCCATTAACCTGATGCTTGATACAGGTTCAGCTGTTTCTATACTACCAAAGGTAGGGTTGCCACCTGTCCGGTTTTGAACCGGACAGCCCGTTATTTTGAAGGGCTGCCCGGTTCAATGCTTCCTGCCCGGTTTTCCATATAAGGAAAACCGGGCGGGATTAGCTTGATTGACGCCGCGATCGGCCAATCGGCGATCGCGGCGTCATAGCTCCGCCCGTGACATCACGGGACCGCCCACTGACGTCACGGGACCGCCCCGTGACGTCATGGGACCACCCCCCTGTCCGGCTTGAGCCACAGGGAAAGGTGGCAACCCTAACCAAAGGATATTTTCTTGAAATACTTTGCAAAAGATACGCTTGGTGCACCTGCCCTAAAACTGGTCAGTTACTTAAAGGATCCAATCCCTGTGCTTGGTTGCTTGTACAGTGACTGTACAATTTAAATCAAATACTGCAAAATGTGACTTTTACATTGTGAATAAAGGTACTGCTATACTTGGAAGGGATCTCTTTGCTGCATTAAACCTACAATTAGTTCATGGTCTTATTATTACAGCACCAGTGCCTTTGGAGATGTTCCATTTGATGAAGGACATTTCCCTACTCCTGATGCCAACTGCAATAGGGCAGAGGAAAGTGAACCTATAAGGCATACTGAGAGAATCAGGAAACTACCTGCATGGACCAAGGACTATGTCATGTGAAGAATATATATATTGTTTTAAGATACATACTGTTTAATTGTTACTGTTTATATATTTGTCCAAATGCTTTCCTACTATAGGGGGAATATGTGGTGTTTATACAAATGGCCTGCAGGTGGCACTGTGCATACACAGGACTTTCTGTACAGCTTGAAAGTGAAAGTAAGACTTACTGCTGTTATGTAATGGCTGCATGAACCTGCTAATAAAGCATTGTTATACTCTCCTCATCCTCGGCTACCAAACACAACACAAAGCAAAAGATTCTGGACGAGCAAAGGGGCACGAACGTAAAGCAAAGTCTTTTTGGGCAGAAGGTGTCAGGAATACCGGCCGGAGCATTACTCGGAGCTCTGGGCAGTGTGTCATCTCTGCGTCGCTCCCAAGATGGCGGCACCCATGGCCACCACGTGGGTAGTGGCGCCAGCACGATGACGTCAATGCAACGAGACAGACGCCGATCTTGGCACCAAAACATGTTTAAAAGGACACCCAGGATGCCATTTACGGCCCCAAATATAGGTCTCAGTTTCTAGTGATTCCTGGGTGTTATTATTACTGTCTAAATCTGATATTGACTCCTGCCTGTTCCCTTTTATTGAACCTTCACTGCCTGCCTATCTGAACTATTGCCTGGACCTTGACTACTCTCTTGATCATTTCTTTTGTACCCTCTGAAGGGCTTCCTCCTAGATTCTGGCTACCTCCCCCGTGGGAGCCACAGGCCCCCTGACAGATGGTCACAGTACAGAGTGTAGACAAAAGGCATAGTCAAATCAGGCCAGGTCGGTGCAGGCAGAGTACAAGCGGAATCAGACAGGCAAGAGTCAAACCAGGAGATCAGTCAGAAGGGATATGGATACAGAAGAGTCGGTTACCAGACAGGGTCAGGATTACAGAAGTCAGGATCGTCAAAACACAGGCAGGGGTCACAACAGGAATCAGAAGCTTAACAGCACAAGGCACCAGGAACTCAAATGAGATAAACCTATCACGGGCAATATATAGGACCCCAAGTCCCCTTTAAATTGTTTGAATTTAGGGCCATTGTGTGCTGACGTCTTTATGTCAGCGCCAATGTGCCTATACATACAGGATGATCTCATATGAAAAAGATGGATCAGCGCCTAAGGCAACGGGGAAATCAGAAAAAGCGCTATATGGTGTAGTAGGTTCAGTTTTTTTTATGTGTGATTATGTTTATAATAGTGCAATTTCTTAGGAATACTCCTTTGGTTCTCTCTCCTTAATTATATCACCCCAAACGTGCTCCAAACATCTTCAGGGCTGTAGCAAAATTGCCTACTTACTTGACCAAGTCTTGGAAAATCACAGGAAATGGTTCCTTATTGTGCTTTTCTTCCGATTGTGCATTTAAAAAGAAGTTCAATCACATATAGGTATTGCAAGTCCTTAGTTCTGATTTCCCCGTTAACTTAGGTGCTGATCCATCTTTTTTCATTTGAGATTTCTTATACCCAGCGAGGAGACTGTGGAAGGATCGTCAGGAAGAAACACAACTAAAAGGACAAACTAACTTTCTTATATATTTTCCTTTTGTGACTGTTTAAAATACAGGGTGATATTGATGCTCACCACACGCGTACTAAGGAACCGGCGCAGAAGAGGATGGGTAGCAGCGCAGCGGGCATCCCGCCAGCCCACTAGACCACCAGGGTGAGTGTTCCTCACATTTTGAGATGATGCAAGCTTGCCTTAATAACAGTGTCCACAAAATGGCTCTTGCCTGCTTGCTATAATTATGAATTCCCAAAGTGAAGGAAACAAGATGCAAATTATTTATGACTAATGTGATAAAATAGGATTTGGCATAACGTAACTAGAGGGGGGAAGGCCCTGGTGTGGGACGTGCAGCCAGATCCACCTTCGTACACGATTTTCCCTTGCATTCAGTGCCGCATGAACTCCCGGGGGGCCTGAGGGGGAGCAGGTCCTTGCCCACTCGCACCCCCAGTAGTTCAGCCACTGCATAGGACGTGAGGCACTTTAGACAATGTGACATACTTGTTATATCAAATGTGACTATGGATGACACCAGTTTTGCAGGCAGAAACCCTATGCTGTTTAGCCACTAGAAATATGCTACATAGCTCTTCTCATGTAAAAGATCTGTAATCTGTAAATATCATCTTTTGCTTTTAGATTTCTCGTAAGCCTTTCGTAGGAAATCTGTGTGTCCTTAGTTTGCAAAACCTGCAGATATTGGATGCAATTCCAGTAACAGTAGAAGACAGAGCAAGAGCAGAAATGTATTTCATGGATCAGCAGGTAAACCCCACTTTTGAATGTGATTGCTGTTTTTACATAGCTGAGTAGCAAGTATTTCACTGTTTTCCTGATTCAACAAGAAGATAGCATTTTTGATTTGAGAGTTCACCAGAAATAAATACTTTTTTGTAATACTTTCTATTTTCTATTTGTGATCGTTTTTCTGACAGTGTAAAGTTTCATATTTCACCTTCTAAAGCAGCTCTGGGAGGGACTCTTTAACTGTTCTAAACTGATACATTTAGTTGATACATTTATCCTTGTCCCTGCTCAGCAGAATCCCTGCGTTTCATTAAAGGGCAAGGAAAGGCAAAGAAATAAAATCCCATTTTTACTTTCTTTAATGAAAAAGAAATCTATCTCCAATATACTTTAATTTTAAAATGTGTACCGTTTTTATAAGAAACCTGACTGTATGCAGTAAAATTCTCCCTTCATTTAGTGCTTCTGGCAGGGAAACAATCACTTATGAACAGCAGGGGGAGCCCCTGCCTTACTTACCAGCCATGCAAAACTCAAGCAGACCACACTGAGCATGTGCAGTGCCAGTGTCAGACAAAGATGTATAACAAAGTTACAAGATGACAGCCCCCTGTGGCCAACTTTGAAAGCATAAATCATTTGTTTGATTAGGCCTGTGGTGCAGTAAGTTCATGTTTATGTTTAGTATAGCACTTATAGCCTTATTCTATTTTACACTTTCCTTGTCCTTTAAAGGCAGCTGTTAGAATTAATATGAGTTGCTAATATTTCACAGATGTTGCTATCAATCAACTAACTGCAGATCTATTAAGAATTACAATTTTCAAATTTTTTTATGGTCAAAACTGTCAAATTCCACTAGGGAACTATCCAAACTCAATTCGAGGTTTTTTTTTTTTTTTAATTTCAATTCGATCTTTGAGATTTATCATACTCTGGCCCTTTGAATTTGTCTATTCACCACCTAAAACCTGCTAATTACAGTATAAGTCAATGTGAGAGGTGCAGTAACCAATTTGGGGTTGTTTGTAGCCTTCCTGACATCAAATTATGTTTGGTAAAATTCGATTTGAGTTTTTGAGTTGGTAAAACTCGTCCAAGTTTTACATATTAACTTTTTTAAATAAATCAAATTTCAAGTAAAATCAACTCACATGAATTTGAAATCCGACCCTTAATTAATGTGCCTCCCAAGTAGTAAATAGTAACAGTTCAGATGCTCCTGGATCACAGAGCTGCCAGACTGAGACACTAGCAACATGAACATTACACTTTAAACTTACATTTTGGAAAAACTATAAAAAATGGAAAGCAATTGAAAAAAAGTCTTTGTTTATGGTGAATAATCTGAAAAAATTCAATTGAAGAAGTGTTTGGAAGGTGAACAACCCCTTTGAAGGAGAATTCAACCCCATTTTTTATTAAATTCCCCTAAATTGACCCCCCTCCTCCCCCCAGCTTACCTGCTACCCCAGGCAAATGCCCATAATTTTTTACTTACCCCTCTGTTCAGATTCTGTCCTCGGGAGTTCACAGGCGCCATTTTCTTCGGTATTCTACGTGTAGTGAGCATAGTTTCAACGCATGCACAGTTGGCATAATCTTCCGATCCCGAACAACTGCGTATGTGCCGAAAGTTTCTGAAAACATTTTCGGAAGCTTTCAAGACTTTCGGTTTATGCATAGTTATTTGGTATCAGAAGATTGCTCCAACTGTACATGCGCCAAGATGGCACTCGGATTCCGAAGAAGACCAAAGAAAAAAAGATGGCGCCCATGAACTCCCAAGGGCATTTGCCCGGGGTAGCAGGTAGGCTGGGGAGGAGGGGGGGTCTATTTAGCTTAGAGGGGTAGGGGTATTTAATAAAAGGGGTTGAATTCTCTTTTAAGCTTTAGTTCTCCTTTAACAAATGAATATAAATATGTATGTGTATGTAAGCATAAGGCTGAGAGTTGACTTAAGTTTTGTTGGATCTGCCTTGCAGTCACTGTCTGTTCCGAATGCTGTTGTGGATCTGGGGAATCCTGTTTCCACTAGGACTGTGAGCAAGTCATCACCAATACGTAACTAACCTCTCTCTGGCAGGAGGGGCCCACCACTCCATTGGGGCTGATCTTCATTTTAATAATGTCCATGAAGACATCTTTCAAAATGAAGCAAACAAGTATAAGTAAATTGCAGTGCATCCAGCATATTTAGATGCCAGTATGCTGTATATTTGTTAATGGATTCTAAACATTTTTGTTAAAATCCTAATCATGGTGCTAATTTGTGCTTTTATTCCCTCTACATACTCTGTGCCCTTGGCTGGTCTGTGCTGAGCTGGGTGGCTCTTAAGAGCTAATTTCTGCACACATTATTTTCTGCCAAGGGTTGTTGACATAATTGAACAGCGCTAAACACAGCCTTTCTTTCAAGCTCTCTGTATTAATACACACAGACTCATTTTAAAAAGTATGCTTAATGCTTTGGAACAAAAATGTCAATCAACAGCAATTAAATAAGGACAAAGATGTCAGCCGTTAGCAATTAAACAGCCGCCACACTCCAGCTGTGTATTAATGAAAATGTATGTAAGACAGAGAATGCTCTTTATAGACAATAAGTATGTCATATATAAACAGAGTTATACAGAATGCTATATAAACATGCTCCATTTACAGTTTGCATGGTATAGTATAAACATAACTGTACATACATTGACTATAATTTTGTTTTCTATCTTTTATTTACTCCTGACACATCTGTGTACCTATATACAGATACGGTTTATCATTCACATCCATCTCTGCTACAGTTGAGCTGTTGGTCTAAGATATATCTGATATATATATATATTATATATATATATAAATATGCTTTTGCCATGTGGCGGAAAGTAGAGTACCGTGGGGAAACACAAACAGATGCAGAGAAGTTAAAAACTCCTTGCAGATAGTGCTCAGGGCAAATTAAACTCAGATCCTGGTAATGTAAGGGCTGACAGTGGTATAGTGATAGGGGAAGCAGAGCCTGCAGTCAATGCAGGGTCTTCTTTCTCTGTAGTTTTAAAAAGGCCCTATTTCTTGGCCACATTTCAAATGGTGGGGAGGCGACTGAAAGGGGACAGGTTAAAGTGCAGCAGGCCTCCCCAAAGATTTCTTTGTGGGGGGCCTGGTGCAGTTTAGGCACGCCACTGAGGGCTGACCATTGAGCCTTCTGCTACAGGCACTCCTGCCATGAGGCTCAGGCAGCAGTGAGTGGCCAGTTACAAGCGGCTCCAAAAAGCCGGCCCGTGTAACGTTAAGAGTTAAAACCTGTAAATTTGGCACTAGCAATGCTGTCACCCCCCCCCAGACACTGCTTTTTAAGCATGAATCGGGAGAGGATCTGGGCACTTTGCATACCACGAGTAATAAGTGCAGGTGTTGTGTTTGGTAGCCGAGGATGAGGAGGGTATAACAGTGCTTTATTAGCAGGTTCATGCAGCCACATAACAGCAGTAACTCTTACTTTCACTTTCAAGCTGTACAGAAAGTCTTTATGCACAGTGCCACCCGCAGGCCATTTCTATAAACACCACAGCAGGAAGTGCAGTGGTAAGGGCATAGTCTAATATGCAGGGTTGGACTGGCCCAGCAGGACACCAGGGAAAAAAATGGTGGACCGTTTTGGCCCAGACCCCCTCTCCCAGTGTTGGATTGTACAAAAAAAATGTATTGTTTGGAGCCAAGCTCCTCCTCCATGCCTTTGCACTGAGCAGTAGGGGGACAGGGGGACTGGAGGGGGGGACCTGGACAGCAGTCCCAGTGGGCCCTGTGCCCCCCAGTCCGACCCTGCTAACATGCAAGAGTCTGAGGTTATGGACATGATGTGGATGTTTAGGCAGCACTGAAGGAGGCACCTGAACCCATTATTAGTATTAGATAGACAAGCAGGCAAAAAGATAGAGCTGTATTTATTATAAATATACTTGCATTTCTGTATTCTCCTTTTCATGTTCTTATTATCCAGTATATATTGCAAAAATAGTTATAAATTAAATGATTCCTTGTACCATGACTATTATTTCAGATAAGTGTAGGTCATAATCTTTAGGGCCCTTACACAAGGGCATTTGTTACCTGCACTCTCCTGCATTCTGTTTGGCTGCGTTCAGCCACAGGGGAGCGCATGTCTAGACACACTCCATTCTTTTCAATGACGTTGTACCCACGAGATGCATGTTGCGTCTGAACCTGCGTTCGCCGCTTACATGCGTCTCACAAGCGTTTTTCTAATGGAGTGCGTCTAGACCTGTGCTCCCCGTTTGCTGCAAAACGGAACACAGAGGAGCGCAGGTCTAGACGTACTCCATTAGTTTCAATGGCGTTGTCCTATCGAGACACATGTAAGCGCCGAACAGCATTGAAACTAATGGAATGCAGCAAAACGGAATGAAGGGCCCTTACACACTGGCGTTTCTTACCTGCCCTCCCCTGCGTTCCGTTTGGCTGCGTTCAGCCACAGGGGAGCGCAGGTCTAGACGCACTC
>CM044446.1:77890214-77992990 GCA_024363595.1 Xenopus borealis | reverse complement strand
CCCCCCCCCCCCGCAGTGAAATAAATGGCTATTTTGTACTGGGGCTGGTCCTACTGTTTGGAGAGAACAGTGCAGCAAGCTTGGGATGACCTTGCACACATGGGATGGACTTTGAAGCAAAAATGCCTATGTTCTCTCCTACATGAACAAAAGGTCCCTCACTGTCTATAATGTCCTCTAATGTACCTAAAAGAAACCAAACAAACCTAGGTAGTCTGTACTTTTGGTTTCATCATCATCATCATTGATATAGTTCCAGCATGTAACACAGTGCTTTCCATTAAATTATAAGAAACTGGTCTTACAATAATTCAACAGAGAAAAATATGATCAGAGAGAGTTCAATTGTTTCATTAATTTTACCAGTTTAGTTGCCTGACTCTGCACTCTCTCCAGTTTATTCATATCCTGCAAAACTGCACTGCACACTTAAGATGAGGATTTACCAGGGACCTATAAAGAGGCAGAATTATGTTTTCATCCCTTGATGATGCAAATCATCATTTTTTTATGCAAAACAGTAGCTTATTCACTTTGATGTTTAATGTTTTGATTAGTCAAAGTTTATAGTTGTGCTAAGCGATACATGATGCAAATAAGGTAGAAATAATTATATCTGCTTAACTTACAGGCTCCTATGTAATTAAAATGTACTGCAGAATCGCCCAGGAAGATTAAATCCTTTATGAATATGAGATGCAAATATTGAATCTTACCGTTGGTCATACTCAAATGTTCACTTTCAAGATACCATACACGCACATCTACCTCAATAAGTTCTACATCTGGCACTGTATATGCTCTCCAGCTCCATGACAAAAAAAATAAAATTTTGACATTGATTTTGATATAGAAGCATATGAAATAGTAGATAATATACCATTAATTGGATATTCCATGAATACCTCTCTTTAGACATAAGCGCAGAGGTTAGTCATGACTGTGCCCATACATACAGGTATAATTGAAGTTGCTTTAAACCACCTTTCTATCTAACATCTTTCTAAGCTGTACACAGGTACACTATGGCATTTTAATGTCCATTATTATACACCTGGCTGGAATTTACTTAGCCCTATGACCATTAGCCTTTTGTTGGGCTGTTTTGAGATTTTTTTTTTTCACAAAGCCCATAAATACCTTCCCCTTCTTTCAAAACTTTATAATGTGGATGACCAGCAGGTATTTCAGTTAACCTGTAGATTTCAAGCTGGCTATCAGTAGAACACAACAGAACACCAGTTGTGTGCCTCCTGATTTATAAAAAAAGGAAAATGTTATTTTAAGCACAGCCATTTTTGTTTTGTTGTAATGCTATAAAGTTAAATTTTCTATTAAAGTGTGTCTCTTAGATAATGTTTATCCTTGCACTCCACAAAGGTGTGCAACATGTACGTTAACACTACAAGTTTTTCTGGGTGGTAAAGTAAATGTTAAAATGCGTTGCGCATCTATACTGATAAACAGTGCTTTCACTGCGGTGAATAAAGTTGAGAAATGCCATGTGTGCTGTATGTATGTTTGCAAGCTGTTTGCCCAACATACGCCCAAAGTTGTACACCCCCCACTGCTATAATACAACCAAAACTTATTTTTGCCCACTTTAATGCACAGCCATTTTTAAACAGTCTGGTGCCCAATAAGCATAGATTTACCAATATTTTTTGTGTCATGAGCCCCCTCAACAACCAGAGCCAGATTTATACATAGTCATCCCTAGGCCGGGACCACTCTTCGCACCTCTGCCCCATTTCACCCTTCGGTCAACAACATATATTTTTAGAAAGTACACATTCTTTTGTATCAATCCTCACTAAAATTATGCATTTTCCCCCTCTACTGGCTCCCTTTTGTCTTATCTAAAGTTATCTTAACTCATTTAATGCATTTAACCTTTTCATTAGCATACCAAAGCTCCATTGTTTTCAATGGTGAACTCTTTAATTGGATGGGATGCTGTGACACAATATTCTGTGCTAAGTGGGATAAATGAGATAGATGAGTTAAGTTATTCTGTGTCAAATGCACAATCCAAAGTGGCTTCATCTGTATATACTTTTTCATAATACCTCAAATATGGCACGGTGTATTGTTAGAGTACAATATATACATACATATACAATGATGAAGAAGCTGGAGGGCCAAACACAAAGGCATATGTCTGCTATATCACCACACAAATAACTCTTCACCATTCTGCTCTCCTTCACATCCCATAATTTCTTTTCTTCTGTGCCTCAGACTTACTGTCCAACTTTCAGAATGCAGTAATAGATATGCGTTCCATATGTTTACGTTTAGTGTACAAAATACAGCATTTCTAGCCTTATTCTATTTTAGACTTTACTTCACTCTCCTGTTTTATTCAATGAATTATTATGTTAAGGATACATAAGAAATAGTTTTTTGTTAAATATAGCAATATACATTATTTTCTCATAAATCAATATTTAAGTATTATTTTCCATGGAACAGAATTCTAACGATGCTTTTATGTACTGTATGTAGATCATAATAGGAAAACATCACTAAAAGTAGCATTAGTAAGGCATGGGCAGTACTGTTAAAGACTACATATAGAGATGCACAAGTATAGAAGCCCCTAATTGGATACACATAAGCATTAGCAGTCTCACTTTAAAGAACCAGTATCATAAAAAAATTCTACAAATTCGTTAGTATCCCATGAAAAAAAAAATCAGGACAAATGTAACTTTAAAATCCGAAAGCCTTTATTAAGAAATAACTTACTGAAACTCTGCTTGTGCTCAATCCAGAGATCCATTGGATGGCACTCAATTTCTCCTCCCTGCCTTCTTTATAGGAGGTAGCCAGGGAGGAGAAATCGACCGCCACATGTTGGATCGTTGCTCGGATACCTTTTCTGAAGAGAAGGTGGAGTTTCATTAACTTATTTCTTAAAGTGGTTGTTCACCTTCAAACAACTAGTTGTTTTCAGATAGATCACCATAAATAATGACTTTTTCCAATTATGGTCTATTTTCTATTTGTAACCATTTTTCTAATATTGAAGTGTAAAGTGTCATTTTTCACCTTCTAAACCAACTGTTCTAAACTTATACATTAAGGGCTCCTATACACGGGTGTTTTTGACCTGCGCTCCCCTGCTTTGCGTTTGGCTGCGTTCAGCCGCAGGGGAGCGCAGGTCTAGACGCACCTCATTGTGTTCAATGAGGTTGTACCCACGAGACGCGTGTAAGCGCCGAACGCAGATTCAGACGCAACATGCTGCATTTTTCCTGCGTTCGGCGCTTACATGCGTTTGTGTGAGTACAGCCCCATTGAAAATAATTGAGTGCGTCTATACCTGCGTTTGAACGCAGCAAAACGCAACGCAACGCAGGGGAGCGCAGGTAAAAACGCCCGTGTGTAGGAGCCCTTAATGGATACATTTCTTATCTTTGACCCTGCTGAGCAGAATCCCTGGGTTTCATTACAGGCAGCTGTTAGAATTGATACAATAGAGATGTTGCTGTGAAATTTATCAATTAAATGTTGCAGAATTGTATCAGTTCAGAGTCTGCACCTGAATTACTGAGCTGCCAGACTCAAACACCAGAGACACCAACATTCAACTTTACACTTAGATTTTGGAAAAACAGTAAAAGATAAATAATGGAAAGTAATTGAAAAAAGGTCTTTTTCTGGGGAACAATTTGAAAACAACTGAACAGAAAAAAGTGTTTAAAGGTGAACAACCCCTTTAATAAAGACTTTTTAATTTGTCTTGCTGTTTTTTTTTCGTGGTATACTAACACATTTTTAAAACTTTTTTTTTTGTTACTGGTCCTTTAACACCTTCACTGGTGTTCACACAGGCACAACTTTTCAGCACTCACAGGCATGGATGTACATGTACAGTCCCAGAATACTCGGCTAGACTCACTCTTAACACTCTGTCTCCTGGGAGGGGTTTCTCTCTTGCTCTCTCCAACACTTTAGTGGGAAATCACTGTCTCTTTCCCAGAATGCAACTCCTTCATACACATGGAGGTTTCCACTGGTCACTTACCCTCCACCACTCAAGAAGGTCAGCATTGAGGTGCAGTCTCTCTCTTTTTAACTATTTAATTAGAACTACCTCTAACTTAGGCAGCTGAAACACACCAAGGAATAAGGACTAAGGGTAGGGACAGACAGGGAGAATGTTGCCTGCTATTAAACGCCAGGCGACAGAATCTCCCCGAATCTCCCTGTCTGTCCCCAGCCTAAGGAATGAAAGGCCCCATTATCCAGCTTTTCCTAAGCAGGTAGACAATTACAGCCATGCTTGTTGCAACAGCACACATCTCTTTTTTATCCACAGAAGTCATGGAAGTCAGGAGGAAATAGTATAAAAATAGATATTATAGATTTAGCTTTAAGTAGAACTGACATTTACAAATAACTTCTAAAAAATAGTTTCAAAAAAGTTTCATTTTCTAGGTCGTCACAAATTTACATCACACCCATTGGTAATGATTAGCTGTAAATAATTATGTTTACACATAGGTATTTGTGTGAACTAACCTGTCCTGCAATCCCTCTGAATATCCACATACAGTATGTAGCTAGCTTTAAAGAGATGTAAAGAGTGATATCCTGAGACAGTTCTTAACTAGTGTTCATTTTGTATCATTTGAAGTTTTTGAGTTATTTGGATTTTTACTTGCCAGCTCTCCGGTTTGCAACTTCAGCAATCTTGTTGCTAGAGTCCAAATTATCCTAGCAACCACACATTGATTTGAATAAGAGAAAGGAAGATGAATAGTAGAGGGCCTGAATAGAAAGGCGAGTAATTATAATAAGCAGCAATAACTCTACATTTGTAGGTTTACAGAGCATTTGTTTTTTTAGATGGGGTCAGTGACCCCATCAGAAGAAAAAGCCAAATAGTTCACTTATAGGTGGACCACCCCTTTAATGGTAATGTTTTACAAAACAGAAAAAAGGAAACCAGTAAAAAAAAAGTTTGCATGTGTATCTCTATAATAAAAAAATAATTTCTATATTTCTGAGCTTTCTGTATGGATTTCTGTAAGGTAGATTAAGAAACATACATCCTATTAATTAAGGAGTATGTACACCTTTATTGATGTATATAACAGAAAAAGAGAAAAAACGAAGGAGAAAATGAATAAAAGCAGAAAAATAAAAAAAACAACCATTATAGTATTACACATTTTTTGTGTTTTTATTGTTTTCCCTGCCTTTTTTCTCTCTTTTCTCCCTTCCCCTTTTTTCTCCTTCTTTCCTCCTTCTTTCGTTTTCTTACTGATAAAGGTTGTTTCAGGGAAGTCTACCACTGAAGAGGGTGTTCAAAAGTAGTGTTGTCAGTGTTGTCCATGCTGCCGGTTATTTTGGGAGTTATGCTAAATTCCCACACCCGGGTCTTTCCCCTGATATTGGAAGAGTCCCCCAAAATGCTCATTGTGCATAAGGGATGAAGTCATGATGATTGCCCATGCCCACAAACTTTCAGTTGGTACTGGCTCCTCAGCAATTAATATTGTATATTGTCCTAGACTATTCAAGCTGCACAATGAACAAGCATCCACCTTCCAAATGTTAATATCTCAAAACATTATCTCATATAATATGGTTTAAGAATGCAAAAAATTTAAACATGAGCATTTCATTTTATCTCTAATCTCATTTCTCTGAAACAGAATGAAGTGAAGGGGGCAAATTCACTAAAGCGTGAAAATGCGCTAGCGACAGATTTGCCGCACTTCGCCAGGACGAATTTTCGCCAGCGCTACGCAAATTCACTAAGATGCGAATTTGCACTCAGGGCGGAGAACGATATTGAAGAAGTAGTGCTACCGTTACTTCACCAAACAATGCGCATTTACGCTAGCGATGCCAAATTTGCATACGGCACAAACTTAAACGTATAATAGAGGTTTATGTTACAGCGATTACATTCGACTACACAAGCCAAGTAAACCATTATTAAATAAAATAAAGTTGTCCTATTGCCCTACATGTGTCCCCTGTATAGTTGAGTTGCCATATGTTAGGAAATGTAGGGGGAAGGAGGGTAACCCCCACAAAAATTTTCACTATTTTTCAGACTATCACCCTAAAAAAGGTAAAAGACGCCAGCGTTTTTTGGGACTTTCAAGTTTCTTTTCAAACTCCTATCTAACGTATTGAACTTCGCCAGGTCTGACCTGGCGAAGTAACGTCTAGAGTAAGTGGAAAACGTTCAGGAAAATGGTCAGCTTAGTGAATTAGCGTAGTTCCATCTCTTCGTCAGTGCGAAACTTCGCCTGGTGTAAGGGAGCGAAGTTCCACAAGTATATATATATATATATATATATATATACACAAAATCTTCTAATTCATCAGTCCAGTCTAAATACCCTCAGTGTATATATGTAGATATATTTTTTACTATTTATGGTCTTGCCCAAAGCTCAGTATGGAAAAACTGGAATTTCATTAGTTACACACTGATTTAATGCCTTAGTTTGCTATTATAGATATAACTGGAAATCTAATAATAAAAAAAGGTTCCATACTCTAACTTTACTACTAAGATTGTTGATTAGCGATCACAGCAGCTTGCAAATCTCTCTATTATATTGGTTAAAAGAAACCATACTTTTAAATACATACTATATATACATATGATTTATTCCAAAAACCTTTGCCTCCAAGAGGACATAATCTGGGAATCAAAAAAAGTAGACTTTCTTTAACAAGTAAGAAATACTTGATAAAGAAAGACAATAGATAGATATAGTTTTGGATACCACAAAATTTACAGCTAACCATTTTTTTGAGCCTGAAGTTCAAACAGTGGCCACTGGATGTCGCTCCTGCATTACATACAGTAATGAATGGACAGAAGGATTTTTACCAACAAGCGTGCTTGACTGGTGTGCTTTATAAAATGTCTCTGTGAAATAATGTTATGCAGTTTGTCAGAAAATAATATAACAAAGGGCAATAAAGAAGCAGAGAAACTGAAATTTTGGATAAATCTTTTATAAAAAGTAACATCATTACTTTTAAGAATTTGTATTTATTGTTTACAATAATGTTTACATTATGGCTTCACCTATGGATTAATTTCCAGTTTTTCCTCCCTATATCTAATGCAGCCTGTTTCATGAATTCACTACCTCTTAAAGGGGTTGTTCACCTTTGAGTTAACGTTTAGTATAATGTAGAGAGTGATATTCTGAGACAATTTTCAATTGGTTTTCATTTTTTTTGTTTTTACAGTTATTTATCTTTTTATCCAGCAGCTCTCTAGTTTGCAGTGTCAGCAATAATTAGCCTAGCAATCCTGCATTGATTTGAATAAGAGACTGGAATATGAATAGAAGAGGGACTGAATAGAATAAGTAATAAAAAGTAACAATAACAATACATTTGTAGCCTTACAGAGCATTTGTTTTTAGATGGTGTCAGTGACCCCCATTTGAAAGCTGCAAAGAAACAGAAGAAAATTGCAAATCATTAAAAAACTATGAAAAATAAATAATGAAGACCAATTGGAATGTTTCTTAGAATTGGCCCTTCTACAATATACTAAAAATTAACTTGAAGGTGAACCACCCCTTTAATCCACCTCCTGGCACCTAGCACCTTCTCACTTAATCCAGAGACCTGTATTCAACGTAGCAACATCCAGCACTGATTGTGCCTTCAATTCTTTTTTTAACTCTCTCTGTATCCAGTGGCTCCTGATGTATTTCCTACATCCACTGGATTTTGCTACATGTATCTCTATTTATGGTCTTATCCATTCCTTTGCCCCTGCTTTTATCTATGTGTCATCTGGTTCCCTTGCTTTATCCCAATTCTTGCTGTTCTAATCTCAGCCCATAGCAAACTGCTGTAGCTAAACCCAGGCTAAATAAAAAAACGACATGCCTAATAGTCATCAATGCTCTTCCTAATCTCTAGTTCAGTCATTCTCTCTATGAGGCAGATTCACTAAAGGGCAAAGTGACAAATGCTAGAGAAAATTCACCAGCATGACGTTATTTTGTTACCTCTCCAATTTATTAACGAGTGCAGGCGTCCCTTCGCTAGTGAAAGAGATAGACACTAGCTTTTCTTCGCAATCTTCGCTCTGGCAAATGGACGTAACTCCACAAATTCAATAAGATGCGGATTCTACTGAACGTAACGTTACCTCTGTCGCCAGACCTGCCTTGACCAGTTCTGACCTGGCAAAGTGCATTGCAGTGCATAGAACATCCTCAATAGAAACGCTGGTGTCTTTTCAACCTTTCCTCTTTAAATTTCCCGCCGTAGGCAAATTAGCCTGAGCGCAACAATGCTAGCAAAGTTGCGCTAAGCAGAATTGAACACTAGGGCAGCTTTGCTTACTCTGTCGAAGTAACGCTAGAGAAAATTTGCTAGCGTTCGGCGCCCTGGACGCAACTTCGCACTTTAGTGAATTAGCGTTGTCTGAGCGAAGTTACACCTGGTGAATTTGCTCTCTTTAGTGAATTTGCCCCTATACCATTCTCTTAAATGCCCCACTATTCCCCCAGTGGGGAATATGATTGGCTGTTTGCAGGCCCGGATTTGTGGAGAGGCCTCCTAGGCCCGGGCCTAGGTTGGCAGGATTTTTGGGGGCAGCATTCTGCCCAACCACAAGCACATTGGTTCAGAAATTTAAATTTCCTGTGTGCCAATTCCCATTGCTCCATACGAATAGTGAAAATTTGAGCAAATAAAGGGGAGTGGTCAGGGGTGACAAACAACAGCAGGCCTAGGGGTGCCTGCTATCTAAATCCGGACCTGGCTGTTTGGTAGACCAATGTGGACTGGCAGTCTTACCTCCCAACATTTTGGAAGTAAAAAGAGGGACAAATTTTTTTTTACTTGAAGCGTGGCTACATTTTTGGACCACACCCATTTTTGTGACCACACCCCCTAATTATCATGTTAGTTTTACAAAATTTGGCAGGTTGTGAAAGTTTGAAAATATTTCTCCTTATCTAAACTGTTACAATTTCTTATTTTCTTATCTCAAAATTGTTACAAAGGGGTCCGTCCGTTTACTAAAGTGCGGTAAATTTGACCATAAGTTTCCGCATGTTATCGCTGAGAATATTTTTCCGCAAGAATATTCGCAGCGACTAAGTTTACTAAACAGCGATGTGCTCAGAAGTCATTGCGATCACATGCAGTAACTACGTTAGCAAGTTGCGAATTTTATGGTGACAAATTACATTTGCAAATATTTATTCTAGAAAATAGTCTTGTTTTATGCGTTATTAATGGCATTTTTTACTGTGACATTTATGGCCAGAAATGCATTGTCAAAGCTCATTAATTTTATTGACTGATGATTATACCATCCAACAAAATTACAGAGTAACACCAATCAAACACGTATGTATCATATAAACCCATACTTCATCCATCCAGTCACACACCCTTCTGCCAATAGAATCATATGAACAAGAAATCAGACCAGTTATCTCTTTGTATCATTTAAAGGCACAGTTTAATGAGAATTAAACTCCCATTGAGAATATTCTGACCGAAAAATAAGTTAATGCCACTATATAGATGGCGGTAAAATGTTGCGAATATTCTGGCGTTAATTTTGTCTTTCACACATTTCGCTGTTTAGTAAACCAGGTGCTAATGTGTATGTAGCGTTATTTTCAGCGGATGCGATAACTGGCGAACACATATTCTTGCACAAGAAAATTTGCAAATTTATATTTACCGCAGTTTAATAAACTCGCGGAAACATATTAAATTTGTCTATATTTGGTGCGCAAATTTTTACCGCACTTTAGTAAACGGACCCCATAGTATCTTATTTGCACTGTTCTGGGCTCTCTGTCATAAGACAATTAAGTTGGAAACTTTGTTTCTTTTTCTGGCTGTTCAGTGCAGAGAAAAGAGGGATTTTCCAGTACAAATGAGGGACTGTGGGTTGAGCTCTCAAAAGAGGGATTGTCCCTCTAAAAAAGGGACAGTTGGGAGGTATGCGCCTACAGGAGGCTCTGTTTGGCCAGAAACCTGGTTTCTATATAACCAAAACTTGCCTTCAAGTCAGAATTCAAAACAAAGCTCCTTTGAGGCCACTGGGAGCAACATACAAGGAGTTGGGGAACAACATGTTGCTCATGTGCCACTGGTTGGGGATCCCTGGCTTAGATGTATTCATAATATTTCATCATTGCAACTCTCTGTGGAAGAGGGCTTGTATGCAGGAGTTGACTATGAGACCAGCCTAACCTGTATTAACCCCACCTCACATTTATGGTACTAGCATGGTTACTTGGTAGAGTGAATTATTTGCAGCATAAACAGTCTATTTTAGAAATAACAACTATTCCATAAAAATCATGACAGAATCCCTTGAAACCACTAATTCCCTGTTATTTCTAAAGGCAGATTGACTTCTGGTTGTCAGTTCTCGTCCTTAACAATTGGTATTACTGTGATGTTTTTTTAAGTAACAATTTATATATAGATTACATTTAATTTTGTAAGTGCCCAGCAGTAAGAATGGGCTCCTTCTTTTTATAAGTTTATCTATATATAAAATAACATTGGGTGCACCTAGAGTAGCTAGATTGTAGCCTAGATACAGGTTTTTTGTTTGGCATATCCTAAGTCAGTGCTGTCTAACATCTGTGATTCCAAGGGCTGGACTTTTACTGGCCTATGTGTTGGATGGCTGATAATGGAAGCAAGCGTTGATCACTCCCTTTTTAAAACCACACCAATGTTATCACAAAAATTGTTGAGACAATACCCACTGTAATGGTGTTAGCACAACAAACTAATGGTTGTGCTCACTGTAAGGATATCACTCACCCCAATACATAACCTTAAAGGAACAGTTCAGGGTAAAAATAAAAACTGGGTAAATAGATAGGCTGTGCAAAATAAAAAATGTTTCTAATATAGTTAGTTAGACATAACTATTCAGTGAGTTTGCAATTGATCCTCAGCATTCAGCTCAGACTCAAAAGCAACAGTTATGGCCCATGTGGCCCTCTCTCAAGTCACTGATTGGTTACTGCCTGGTAACCAGGGAAACCAGTCAGTGTAAACAAAAGAGAGCTGAAAAGCAAGAAGTAGTGTTCTGTTCTGTTATATTAGACATCCACTCACTCCAGCCTTTATACATTACATTTTTGCCTAACTAACTATATTGAAAACATTTTTTATTTTGCACAGCCTATCTATTTACCCAGTTTTTACTTTTATACTGAACAATTCCTTTAAATCAATATGCTTCATCTTCTCCTGTGGATAACACAACCCCCAGCACATGATTAACACCTTTGTGACCCCCTAACAACCCTCCACCAGGCTCATCTCACACAGGTAGAGCTGGCAGAGCATGGCAAACAGCAGCTTATTTTGTATACACACATTACAATACATGTGATTTACATGATGCCAATGTTTGGCGAACCCTACTGCCATTTTATGTGTTTTGTAACATATCACACAAAGCCTTTGTTTCAGTGAGTAGTGTAAGTAGCTTGAATGCTGCCTGTACAAACAGTTAAGCTGGCCATACATGGGCAGATAAAGCTGCCAATATCAGACGTTTAGACCAATTTGACAGCTGATCTGCCCGTGTGTGGGGGCGATTGATATCTGGCCACAATATAGATTGGGAAGGTTTGATTTTCTTCCAACTGACCCGTCAGAGCCCCATGGCGTCATTGTTGTTGAACGATCGTTCGACCATATGGCCGAATGTTCGGATTACCACCGATACCTGCCTTGTTAGTGGCATATTGGGGAAAGATCCGCTTTCACGATGTTGCCAACCAAATGCACGGATCTTTGAATCTATGGCCAGCTTAAAGCTAATATCAGCTATTCTGCTGAGTGACCTCCCTGGACTTGTATCAACAGAAGCAGGGGCCTTTAAAAAATATGTGAACGGATACGGGATCTGTAATCCACAATTCTTGGGAATTGGGTGTCCGGAGTTTTTCTGTCCAATTTTTCCTTAAAGCCACACAAAAACATTTAAACACTGATTAATGCCAATAGTATTACTTTAATCTTACAAACCTCCCGTTGCAAGGACCATTCATGTACTGACAGCACATCGCCTTCTGATTCTCTGATCCAGAAAGATAAACTGCAGTCAAGAGAACCAGATTATTCTCCGCCCAGGAAAAAAAATTGGTTGAACTTCATGCAGAAGAGATCTGCTACTGGTCCCTCCCTGCCCTTTGATGTATGCCACATTCGAGGTTTTGTCTATCAGCATCTTGACTAAGGAGCCCCGTTAGAAAAAGAAAATAATTTTGCTGCCCTTGTCTCCAAGACATTGGAAGGGACATTTTTCTGTTGAAAAGGCCATGTCCCCTGGACCCTCTCCAAGCCAAAGTGCGCCCCCCCAAACCCACGTTGAGGCATCCGAGACTACTGTCTCCCACTGAGATTGGCCCAAATGAAACCCTCTGCTCAGATTCTCCTCTGATAGCCACCACCTGAGAGATAGCTTAAAGTCCTGTGAAAGTTGGACCTGCTGATTCCAATCCCTCCTCCTGTCCCATTGTTCCAGGAAAAGCCACTGGACTGGCCTCATGTGCCACCTGGCCCAACTAGTGACTGGGATAGTGGCCGCCATAGATCATATAAGGGGCATTAATTCTTGGGCCGAGACCTTAGATTTTTCCAACATGCTTGATTGACTAGAGTCTGAATCCTCTGGGGAGGAAGCAATACTGTACCCACCAAGGTGTTGAAGTCTGCACCTAGGTACAGCAGAGACTGGGAGGGAGTAGGCTGATTTTTTGTTGATGAGTTTCTATTACCGGAATATTTATATAGGCATCTTGGAGATCTATGGAGAGAAGCCAATCTCCCTGGTAACACAATTGAAATGATGGACTCCATATTGAACTTCTGGACTCTCAGATATCTGTTGACTTCTTTGAGATCCCAAAATTGGACTCCAACCCCCTGAAGCCTTACTAGGAACAGGATCAAATAGACCCCCTTGCCCCTTTCTGAAGGAATCACTGGGACCACTGCTCTTTCCTTTATCAGCCATTGGACATATTGATCCAATGCTTTCCTCTTCTCTCCTGCACCGGGGTAAGGGGACTCCACAAACCTCTCTCCCTCTGGAATCGAATTGAACTCCAGATGATAGCCTCTTATCAGAATGTCTAAAACCCATTGATCCGAAATGGTAGCGCGCAAAAGATGGCAAAATTTTCCCAGTCTGGCTCCTACTCCTCCTATTGTCGACGGATAGTCAGGAAGACTTCAGTGACTGAGTTGGTCTAGACTTATCATTCCTTGAGAAGGAAGACTCTTCCAAGCAAAAGGCTTAAAGCTCCCTAGCAGCCCTGGAGGAATGGTGGGAGGAACCTGACACTCCAGGCCCCAGAGACATGAAAGGCCTGAAGGTCTGATATCTTAGTCTCTTCTTCTCCTGAGGTAGGAATTGATTCTTACCTCCTGAGGCCTTGGCTATAATGTCCAGTTTTACTCCTGAGACAGGATCACGCAAAGGGCAGAGTACACAGACTCATCTTGGAATAAAACATCTGCTGACCAGGACCTGAGCCAAGTTCCACTGAGGTCCACTCCCCCAACTCCAGCCCTAGCAAGGAAGGAAGGAAGGGTCCCTGTTATGTTCGCCTTCAAAGTCTGTACGTAGCACAGGGAACAATCAAACTAGGCAAGAACCCTCAAGGTCTTAAAGTTAAGAACATAAAGAAAAAAAGACAACCTGGGTGAGTCTCGAGGGTGCCTTTAAAAGTTTGGAGGGGGAGGGACTGTCTGGTCTGGGCCTCCCAGGTGTGATTCTGATATGGAGTGGCCAGGAAAATGGGCTTACAGATAACTGATTCCATACCTGAACTGGCCTAGCTACCTCTGAAGTAAGTGCTGCTTTATTTACTTAATCTCTGAAGGGGGAATAGAATTTACATTGCACAATGAATATACCTTAAGGGGTCATATACAGCCCTACACATATGGTACTCTGCCTTGACATGCATGTCAGATTATGGTTATTATGGTTGAATTTAGTGTTTGTGATTAGCTGCAAAACTTCTGCCACTGGCATCCATTTCGTGTCAGTTAAAGGTATTGGTAGTTATTGTTGGTAAGGAACTGATCATTCCTGATCATATTGCTGCTTTTTTACATTCTCACAATTTCACCATCATTTCAGCTTTTGTTGATGTAAATTTTTAAAAAGCTCTATCTGCTGCAAATACAGAAATAAGTATGCATCTCAAGTTGCCTTCAGTCCCCAAGGATGTGCTTTGAAAATGCATTAACAACACATACTTTAATAAAATACCATTAATATAACAATGTCGCTTACTGTTATCACTTTGCATAGAATTATTTTTCGCGCAGATACTGTAACATCATAGCGGCGGCAATACAGAAAAACAAGTACAAAAGCATGAGATTTCAAACAAGCTATCTCAAGACTTATTCCAAACATGTATGCCAGGCATTTTTTTTTTTAAATATTATTATAGGTGTTAAAATTATCTTGCATCAGCATAAAAAATCAAATCTGTCACTTCAGCCATAATAGGAAGATTTCCTAGCAATATCTGTTGATTAGAGCTGGAATTCAGTATGACATTTTAAATGCAACAAGTCTGAAATATGATGAGCAATTTTCATGCAGCAAAAGAATAAACTACTTGCCCCAGTGCTCCCAATTGTCTCTGATTGCTGTTTGTGCTGCCCAGTTGCTGCCTCATCTTTAAAATCGTCTTCAAGGGTTTCAGTATTTTCTGACTGCTTGGTGTTTAATCAAGGACTTCTAAACAGCAAATCATTTGGCCATTAATGTTGCAGCAACCTTTGCACTTTTCATCTAAATGGCCTTAGAAATCCTTCAAGTAGTAATACAAGGTGTACGTTATCCTTGCTTAATTTTGTTTGGCTTTTTTTCTTTTTGTATTTTCCACTGAGTGTTTGCAAAATAAATCCTTCTAGTCTGTTAGTGGTAATCCATTTTCTGATTGCCTGGCAGAGGTCATTGTCTTTTAAACTGTAAATTCTCACGAACATGGTGAAAATCACACCTGGGAAGAAGGGCTCTAATTGTAATCCCAAAGCTACAAGCATCATTGCAAACCTTAAAGGGGTGGTTCACCTTCAGGTTAACTTTTAGTATGTTATAGAATGACCAATTCTAAGCAACCTTTCAATTGGTCTTCATTATTTATTTTTTATAGTTTATGAATTATTTGTCTTCTTCTCCTGAATCTTTCTAGCTTTCAAAAGGGGGTCAATGACACCCTCAAAAAAGAAATCCTCTCTGAAGCTGCACATTTATTGTTATTGCTACTTTTTATTATTCATCTTTATTTCCTGACCCTATCCTATTAATATTCCATATTCTCATTCAAATCAATGCATGGTTGCTAGGTTAAATTGGACCCTAGCAACCAGATTGCTGACACTGCAAACTGGAAAGCTGCTAAATAAAAAGCTAAATAACTTAAAAACCACAAATAATAAAAAATGAAAACCAATTACAGAAATAGAATATCCCTCTCTACATCATACTAAAAGTCAACTCAAAGGTGAACAACCCCTTTAAACTACTTGTTCTTCGGGTGCTGCACACCTAAGTCCTAACTTGTGATTGATTTGCCTAACTGCTGGCAAACTAACTGTGGTATATACATGCTTGCCTCTGAACTACATTTAGGTATTTGCTATGTCTTTGTCTGTGTGTTTAGTGCCTTTTGGCCACAGCCTGTTTTATTGATCAAGGAGATTTACTACCAGCCTTGACTTTAAAGGACAAGGAAAGTCTAAAATAGAATAAGGCTAGAAACTTACTGCACCACAAGCCTAATCAAACAAACAATTTATGCTTTCAAAGTTGGCCACAGGGGACTTTCATCTTGTAACTTTGTTATACATCTTTGCAAGACTACGACTGTGCACATGCTCAGTATGGCCTAGGTTGGTTAGGGATCTATAGGGAAATTAAGCTGTTTGAGTTCTATTAGCCCAGGGCTCCTCCTGAGGTGAAAGGTAGCGGTTATAGGCAGAAGTGAGAGCCTAGACCAGGGAGCTTAGCTTGGGTTCTGGATTAAGGGTGCTGTTCGTGACAGTGGCATTATTGGTCCAACCAGAGATAAGAGCAATGCAAAATGTATCGCCTTTATTTCCAAGTATAATACAGCGAGCTTGGAGGTTGCCCAGATTATTGGAAGACACTAGCAATTGTTAAGAGATGGTGTTCCAAAAGCTGAATCGTTTCAAAAACCCCCCCACTTATATTCATATTAAAGAAACAGACAGTGGCGTAACTACTCCCTGGTGGGCCCCGGTACAGGATGGGCACCTGGGTCCCCCTGTCAGCCCCTTACCGCTATAAATCCCATGCTGGAATGTTGATAGCATGTGTCCTGTAACATTTCCCCCTAGGTAACCACCTGCCAGAACAATTATCGTAACTCTGATGGGCCACAATTATCGTAACTCTGATGGGCCCCAAGGGGTGGGGGCCCTGGTGCACCCCTGGTAGTTACACCACTGGAAACAGAACTATTGGGTCAATCTTATAAAGTCAGATTTGGGAGTACAACAGAATAATGGTAGCTTTCCTTGTCTGTCCTGTACCTGTTGTTCAATTGCTAAAAGGGTAATACGGTATAGTATACCATCACCGCAGGGGCACCCCTATTAAATTACCAAGGGATTTTACATATTTACATCAATTTTGTGGTTAACTCTATTAAAGGGAAACTAAAGTCTAAAATAGAATAATGTTAGAAATGTTGTATTTTGTATACTAAATATAAACATGAACTTACTGCACCAGAAGCCTAATCAAACAAATGATTTATGCTTTCAAAGTTGGCGCAAGGGGCTGTCATCTTGTAACTTTGTTATACATCTTTGCAATACCAATATGCTGCCTTGAAACTCCATTTCGGTAGAATATGATATATGTTTTTTTTGTTTTTAATGATGGTTATCTTAATTTTATTTTTACTGATATTTTGATATGGACATACTGACTATATATGGACTATTGTTTTCAATAACTAGAATGTACGGTTTACATACACATTCTGTATTTTAATATGGTTGTATTGTGAATCTGTCTAGTGAGTCAATAATTTTTTAACTTGCCTATAGATGGCACTGTTTGAAAACATATAAAGCTGCTTATTAGTGAAGAGCAAATTTTTTCACCAAGTTTCGTGGCCAAAATGCATTTGGAGAATTCTTTGCGGGTTTGAGAATTTTCAGTGAAGTGAAACGTGTCAGATTCGCCCGTCACTACTGCTTAGCCTATTGCATTTCAGTAGCTTAGAAAATAGGTAAGTTAAGGGCCTGAAACATTGCTTGTCTGAGATCTAAAGCCTTGTGATGTTAATAAAGACTTTTTAAACTGAAGAACCTTGGATGTTGCAGTGCCAACTGCTGCTAAAGGCTCCAGGGGTGCAAAGCAATTACTTAATGTAGAAATCGCAGAGCGAAGAATCAAGGAAATAACTTTACCCACCGTTTCAACGCTCCATCCACCGCGTGATTCCAATCATCCAATATACATTAGAAACAGACGGGCATTATGCAGTGCTTTGGTTTGCAATCACCTTTATGTGGTGTAGTTGTATCACAACATGTTTCGGGAACTAGTCCCTTTCTCAAGTGAACCCATAACACATACAGCACACAGAAATACTCTAGAGGACCACACCCCCCTCAGAATACCATGTGACATCTTTTGATTGATGGCTCAAACTCAACTTGTCAATTAAGCATACAAAATATGAAGTTCTTGAAAAAATGACCCTTTAGACCACTTCTCCTTGAAAAAACATCCAATCCATAGATAGCAGCGTCTAGTATTCCCTCCTGACGAGTTCTGACGTCAAAAACGTGCGACAACACGTGACGCATGATGTAATCATGTCCATTTGGTGTGAAAATCAGGCTGTAAAAGACACCAGAACACTACTGACTTTAACAATGATAGGTTCCTCTTTACTGAGTTCCTGGGTGCGACTATTGTTATTATTAGATTTCCTGATATTTGACCTCGGCCTGTTAATTGGATATCAAACCTTTCTGCCTGGATTGACCCCTTTGCCTGGACCATTCTTTTGCTCTTCCTGTTGATACCGTGAACTGTGCTTCCTCCTTGGTCCGCAACTCTAAACTGTGCCTTAAGGACCTTACAATAGAACGGTAAAGTATAGGAGTGCTTCCTATGCAATAATTGCTTTCTTTTTCTCATAAATAAGAATATTTAACTTATTAAATAAATGGAGCCCGATCAAAACACTGGTGCTTAAAGTACTAAAGACCATTTCTGCTGGCTGTTAGAAGCGACCATTCTATCATGCAAACCTGGACTATACATGCATTCCCAGGCAAGCCAATAGCAGAGCTGTCACTTTAACTCTACGTTGCTTCTTGTAAGGGTGGCTTAAGGTGAAATATATAAAGAGTATTTTAATGTAATTTCTGGTAAAGCAGAGAAATTAGCATGCGTGAGACAATCTATCTCAAGCAGAAAAATGCATGGTTTCTACTTTTTGTATTCATTGTGTGCCGTGCATATAGGAGATAAAGCATTCATTCTCTGTTAATAAATAAAAAAAAACAATAAACATGAATTTCAAAAATGTTTCTTCTGACTGGGGCTATTCAAATGTAGACTGTTCTGTAGGTGAACCTCCCCTTTAATGTTTCAAGTTTCCAGTCTAGTATTTTTGTACTTCCAGCCATAATTTACATTTCATTTGAACTGCTCCTGCCTAATAATCTACAGTGGTGTGAAAAACTATTTGCCCCCTTCCTGATTTCTTATTCTTTTGCATGTTTGTCACACAAAATGTTTCTGATCATCAAACACATTTAACTATTAGTCAAAGATAACACAAGTAAACACAAAATGCAGTTTTTAAATTAGGGTTTTTATTATTTAGGGAGAAACAAAATCCAAACCTGTGTGAAAAAGTAATTGCCCCCTGAACCTAATAACTTGTTGGGCCACCCTTAGCAGCAATAACTGCAATCAAGCGTTTGCGATAACTTGCAATGAGTCTTTTACAGCGCTCTGGAGGAATTTTGGCCCACTCATCTTTGCAGAATTGTTGTAATTCAGCTTTATTTGAGGGTTTTCTAGCATGAACCGCCTTTTTAAGGTCATGCCACAACATCTCAATAGGATTCAGGTCAGGACTTGGCCGGACATTCTTCTTCAGGATTTTTTGGTAGACAGTAGAATTCATGGTTCCATCTATCACAGCAAGCCTTCCAGGTCCTGAAGCAGCAAAACAACCCCAGACCATCACACTACCACCACCATATTTTACTGTTGGTATGATGTTCTTTTTCTGAAATGCTGTGTTACTTTTACGCCAGATGTAACGGGACGTGCACCTTCCAAAAAGTTCAACTTTTGTCTCGTTGGTCCACAAGGTATTTTCCCAAAAGTCTTGGCAATCATTGAGATGTTTTTTAGCAAAATTGAGATGAGCCTTAATGTTCTTTTTGCTTAAAAGTGGTTTGCGCCTTGGAAATCTGCCATGCAGGCCGTTTTTGCCCAGTCTCTTTCTTATGGTGGAGTTGTGAACACTGACCTTAATTGAGGCAAGTGAGGCCTGCAGTTCTTTAGATGTTGTCCTGGGGTCTTTTGTGGCCTCTCGCATGAGTTGTCTCTGCGCTCTTGGGGTAATTTTGGTCGGCCGGCCACTCCTGGGAAGGTTCACCACTGTTCCATGTTTTTGCCATTTGTGGATAATGGCTCTCACTGTGGTTCGCTGGAGTCCCAAAGCTTTAGAAATGGCTTTATAACCTTTACCAGACTGATAGATCTCAATTACTTTTGTTCTTAGTTATTTTTTACAAGGGGGGCAATCACTTTTTCACACAGGCCCATGTAGATTTGGAGTTTTTTTTCTCCCTTAATAACGTAAACCTTCATTTAAAAACTGCATTTTGTGTTCAATTATGTTATCTTTGACTAATAGTTAATGGTTTTTGATGAGCAGAAACATGCAAAAGAATAAGAAATCAGGAAGGGGGCAAATAGTTTTTCACACCACTGTATTCTGTCATGTCAGTAAAACAGAGTTTACCACTAATCAGTTGCATTAATTCTACAGAAGCCATTCTTTAAGTCTAATAAAGTAGTTTTTGCAAAAACACATTTGAAAATATAAAGCATCAATAAATGCACAGATTATTAGTAACAACTTTAAGTGGGTACAGGAACACCTCTGTGTCAGTGAAACCTTTTCCAAGGCTGCATGCTGATACAGAGAAATTTTAATGAAGACGTTTCACTGCTCATCCGAGCAGCTTCTTGCTTTGAGTTACTTTTGTTAAATATACCATGACCTGGATGAATGAGAATCATCATAGTCATACACCAGCCTAAAGTTTCAGCTTGTCAATAGCAGCAATGATCCAGGACTTCAAATTGGTCACAGGGGGTCACCATCTTGGAAAGTGTCTGTGACACTCACACGCTCAGTGGGCTCTGAGCAGCTGTTGAGAAGCTAAGCTTAGGGGTTGTCACTAATTATCCAGCAGAAAATGTGCTTGGTCTGTAATATAAGCTGATGCTACAGGGCTGATTATTAAATTCTGATGCTAGTTGCACTGGTTTATGAGCTGCCATGTAAAAATTATCCGTATTAAAGGAGAACTAAACCCCTAGTTGCAAAAATCCCTTCCTCCCCCGCTCCCCTGCGTAGGCCCCCCCCCCTAACTTGTTACTTCTAGGACCTCTACAGTTCACGGCAGCCATCTTCTTCTTCCTGTAGTCATCAGCATTTGGTGGCGCATGCGCAGTAGGAGTCATTTGCCGGTTCGGATCTACTGAGCATATGCCCAAAGTCACAATGTTTGTGGAAGGAGGGGGGTCTATGCAGAGGAGGAGGGGAGGGATTTTTGCACCTAGGGGTTCAGCTCTCCTTTAATTACTAATCAACCTAATATTATGACATTTCTATTCTATGTGTACTGTATATTGTAAGTGGGTCCCTAAGCTCAGTAAGTGACAGCAGCACAGAGCATGTGAATCATCAGAAAAGAAGATGGGGAGCTACTGGGGCATCTTTGGAGACACAGATCTTTACTGCTAAAGGGCTGTAGTTGCCTTGGGCTGGTACAGAAGCACAAAACATAATGTACAACATTTCTAGCTACTTCTTTAGTTACTCTTTAGTTTTCCTTTAAACTGCAGCTGAGGGTAGGGTTGCCACCCAGCCGGTATTTTACCGGCCTAGCCGGTAAAACACCAGCCAAGGCCGGGGCCAGTATTACAAATTTACCAGCAATGTAGCTGCCGGTAAATTTGTAATACCCCTTAAAAATGGCCCTTGCCTTGCACTAAATCCAGTGAAAACTTACCTTTCTCGTGTCTTCAGCTGATCGCTCGCGTGGCTCAGCCCCCTTTGATGTCATGTCACGCCCCTTTTGACGTCCCGCCACGCCCCCTTTTGACCCCGCCGGCCGGTAAGTAAATTTTCAAAAGGTGGCAACCCTAGCTGAGGGTGGGGTTTTATTATGCAGAGACATCTTATTGGGCTTCTGATTTATTTTAATTGTGCTAACACGGACAAATACACACAGACAGTTGGTAGTCTGCTGCTCTGTACATGTCAGAATGGGAATGTAAATGTAAGAGTTTGTTTAGAAATATGTATCATGTTAGGAGAAAATATATTTCATGTGCAAAAAGTAGGCTTTTTGTCTGTTTTATAAATTAATGCCAGTATGTTTTGTATAATGCTGTGTTTTCTTTCCCATAGATTTGGCAGAATACAGAGAATGGAATGTTTGAGATGGTCACTGTCTGTTGTACAACTTTTGGATATTTACAAATCATACAGTTTAGGGCAAATGTATACGTGAAATGATAGAAGTTCGATCGAATACCGATCGTACAAATTTTTCGTGAAATCAGATATACAAATTTGGCCTCTTTGATTATCGAATAGATCGAATGATCAGATATTCGATGATTCGATCATTCACTGATCGAAGGAATCAAAATTTTTAAGTTTTTCGACTGCCTACTTCACCAGATTGAACCTACCGAATTGTAATAGAAGCCTATGGGAAGCTCTGGCTCGAATACCATTCGTACGATCGGAGCGTTCGATCGTTCGAATCGTATGAATTTTTCGGACTCTCAAAGGAAATTTCACGATTTTCTCGTGAAATAAAACGATCGGTATCCGATCGTAGGAATTCACCGAGAAATTGTATTGCGAGCAAAATGATAGCCTAAAACAGTTCGATAAGCATTCAATGGTCGAATGCTTATTGAATTGCAAATTTGGTCGAGCTAATTATGGGGAATAATAGTAAATTTGCCCCTTAATATCATTTTACAGTGTTGAGAAAGTGTGGAGAGTGTGTGGAGAGTCCCGACATTTTGTGTCCAGCGGAGACAGGTTGTTTGGTCAATCGGACAGGTTGGAAAATTTCTATCGGCTGCCAATAATATCTCTGCGTCTATTGCAGATCGTACGATTTTCAGTGGGAGAATGTCACTAGGTTTTGTCGGACACAATTTTTGTACTATCCCTTTAGGGGCAGAACATCGGCTGATCTGTGCTTTTACTACTTTATTTGATCTGAAGGTTAGTGGCAGGTTGGAAGATGGAGAAACGGTCAGAAAATCATACCACTCCTTGATTCGTACGGTCGGATCTTTACATCTATGGCCAGCTTTAGACTTAACCAAGAAAACAGGATATCCACTGCACAATCTATAATGTAAAATTAGCTGTTATGTGTGTTATCCCAAATTGAAAACTACTAAAAGGGGTTAAACATTTTGCTGCAACAAAAACGCTACAGGATGTCCTTTGAAGCAAGACCTGTTTTCCTCCAGAGCTGCTTGGGTAAGTGGTTTGCTTTGGTTTCCATGGTGTGTTGCCACAGCACACAGACATAACTATTGCAATTGGACACAAATGACAGACTCCAGTTACTAAGCATGTACTGCATGCCAGGAATGACAAAACTGCCATGTATACTATTGCACACAAACCTTCCTGCTGCATTTTAACAAAAACTATATTACACTTAAAAAAAATAACTGAAGACCTTTGACATAATCTACAAATTACTCTGTAATTGAAATTGAAAACACATCTGTCCATACACATGCCAAGTCCATGTCTGTCTATATATATTTATATTATCCACAAAGTTCTGAAATTACAGAAAGGCCCATAGACTCCTTTTTTCCCCAATAATAATCTTTGAAAATTATTTCCCTTTTCTCTGTAATAATAAAACACTCCTTGTACTTGATCCAAACTAAGATATAATGAATTGTTATTGGAAGCAAAACCAGCCCACCGAGTGCATTTAATGTTTATATAATTTTCTAGTAGCCTTGGGGCAGATTTACTAAATTCACCCAAAAATTATCAGTGATAAATTCAAGACTTTTTGGAGGATAAACTTGGCTCAAATATTTATTGGAAATATTATGTGACCGTGTATTTAGGAAACACATCGGTCTGGCAGGAAAATGTACAGAAAAACGTGCATTTAAAGCTCTTTACATGTGGGTGCCAAAAGTTAGGCACCCCCAAGTGATTGTATTGACTTGCCTGACACCCTGGGCCAGTGCTCCTATCAGCTGAAAACTGCACCGGCCCGGGGTTATACCAGTGAGCACCACAGAGTGATGGGCTTCCAAGTTCTTCTTTCTTTGTGTGGGTCCACATTTGCAGTAGTGCGAACAGCCGAACTTGAACAAAGAAGTCGACTGTTTTGTTCTACTGCGCATGCGTCTGCCCAGGGAAATTTGAAGAAAGAAGGAAGCCCATCAATTCATTGTTCTCA
Source organism: Xenopus borealis (assembly GCA_024363595.1). Taxonomy (NCBI): domain Eukaryota; kingdom Metazoa; phylum Chordata; class Amphibia; order Anura; family Pipidae; genus Xenopus; species Xenopus borealis. The sequence goes on along the minus strand of CM044446.1, from coordinate 77,969,188 downwards.
CTTGAATAACCCTCAGACCTGTACAGTTTTCTCCTGATAGGAGCAACTGCCCAGGGTGTCAGGTAAGTATATATAATCACTTGGGGTGCCTAACTTTTGTCACCCCCAATTTAATATGCTTTTCCTTCTCCTTTAAGCTGTATGATATGGTCTGATGGGGAATGTTTAGGACAGAAAGGGTTAAGATTACCTCCCAATCAAGTTATTAGGTAGCAGGTGAGAGTGGGGCTGCCTGTAGAGGTAAAAGGAGTGTGCTCACACTCACATGGGGGTATATTTATCAAAGAGTGAAGTTAAGAGTGAAATTCCGCCATTAGAGGGAAGTGATAGAAATGAATGGAGAGCGGCGGAATTTCCCTCTAGTGGCGGAACTTGACTCTTTGATAAATTTACCCCAGAGTGTCTGAGCCTGTGCTTGAGTGGAGAGGAGTTGGACAAGCATAGAAATGTTTGGAAAAGAAGGAGAGCATAGAGGAAGGAGTTATTTGATTTCTCTAAATATATATTTAGGTTTCTTGAACCTCTTGAAGAAGCAGGTGTTGCCCTGTTGTTTTCTTGGTATAATAATGGGAGGAAGAAATGAAGGAGGAGGAGACCAAGGAAATGTTGGAATCAGTGGGAGAAGGCTTGGACAGTGCAGTAGAACTGTGATGTAGGAGAGGAAAACTTTGGATTTTAAGAGATTCTGAAAATTCTGAAGAAAGAACGTTTCATCTTAAAATGTGAAGACACAGTGGAATTTTCTCTCCAAAGCTGCTGTGCTAGCAGATATATTTGCTAGTTTCAAAAAGGGTTGAATGATTTTTTGTTAGAAAGTAAGCAATGCATACTGGTCTGCTTACCTCTTGGAGTCTGAAAGAATTTAGTCACCCACACCTAGGGTTGCCACCTGGTCGGTATTTTACCGGCCTGGCTGGTATTTTTGATGGTTGATCCCAATGTTATTAATAGGGAGAAAAGATAAATATATAGGAAGGCTGGTATTTTTTTCAAGAAAAGGTGGCAACCCTACCCACACCCGAGACAAATGGCAGAGCCTTTGCCTTACTCTGGCTATACAAGCAGTCAGGCAGCTTTCACTTGATTTTACATGTTTTTTTCAAGCCTCATCTGTTATGTTACTAAATGCTTTATTCTCTGAGGGCAGTTTCACTTACATGACATGTTTGTTTACTAGTAGTAAACATACAGTATATATTGGTAACTTGTTTATTGTATACCAGTAAGAAGTGGTACTTAAGTGGACAATATTGTAAAATATTTAACATGCAACAACTACAGAAATAGAGCAATGGAAACTAAACCATGTGTTCTGTCCTGCAGCATTGGTTACTCCTGGATCCCACTTTCTCTGCCGTTTTCAAGATCGTTTGATATGGCTACTGGTTCTTGAAAGAGGTTACACGTATTGCTGTGTGAATATTGAGGTACATTTTATTGTATATTCTATTCACAAATAATTCAGGGCTCTCCACAAGGAGCTAGATTGCTCACAGAAAGTCATTTGATTGTTTAGCTGGAGGTCTTGGTTGAACATCTGGTGCTTTCTCAATGTTGGTCTCCTGGAAAGCACTTTTTCCATACACCCCCTATATCACAGGCTTCCTGGCTCTGAGTACTCCACTCTGTGTTGTTTGCATGGCCTACTCTTATTGTAAAAGTGATGTAAAATCAGTAGGGCCATGCTTGTTGGAGCCTATGCTTTATATGTAATTTGGTTTCCTTTTATGCAGGGTTTAGAACTACAGGAGACATCTTGCCACACAGCCGAGGCACGAAGAGTCGATGTATTTGTAATGGCCTTTGAACAGGCAGAAAGTGCCAGAATATTGTCTCTAAACCACCACTTTGGAAACATCATGATGCCATAAGCTGTTGTTCCTGTAAGATTGTACTCCAATGCACGCAATGTTTTGTCTGGTGTAATAGATTCTCATGAGAAGGCAATTCAGGGATGATTTTGTTAAAGTTCTTGCTACAGAAATTCAAAATCCCATAAAAGCACGGATGTGGAGGAAAATGAAGAAACCATGCCAGCTCCTTCTAAAACCCAAGCTCAAACTGATGGTGATCTCACCATGGGAAACTGCAAAAAATATTCATGAAGGCTTTGAAGAATGGTCAGACGATGACATATTTGAGATTCTTCCTCGAACCAATAAAACTGGAATTAGACTGATTGTGGAATTTACAGGTGACAAAACTGTCTATTACAGGAAGCATTGAAACAAAAAATATAGACCATAGTGTTGGATGAACATTATTCTGTGGTTGGATTTGGTTTTCCTGCTGTGGACAAGGGAAAACAGACTTTTCCTTGCCTCATTTAAAACTGAATGAGATGAAGCAGATGTTTCCAAGAGACTGGTATGAAATAATTTTCACCCAGCTAGATTTCCATCATTTGAATGAAAAGCCATCAACTGTCCAGGATGAACTCAGCAAAGATAGTTGTCTGCAAGATCAGTTTATCCAAGGACTGTCTTCTATTTTGCCTTCTTTGGCATGGAAAACTCCACATGGTTATTCAGCGCTTATCTAGGTGGTATCCCGTGGTCGGTTTCCTTGGACTGGTTAACTGGAAGGCCAGAATTATTTCAGCTTGCCCTGAAAGCCTTAGGTAAAGTATAAAAAAACTATAGGCATTTTCACCCTGTACCATCTTTTCGGAAAAGGTTTGTTGAATGCTGTCACTGTTTACATTTGTCTTATAGCTGATCATGCAGGCCATGCAATAGAATATTTGTATTATACAATCATCTAGGACACCAATGATGACATTTTGTAAGTTTACATTAAAGGGATGGTTTACTTTTAAATAACTTTTTCATATGCCATAGAATGGCCTATTCCTACAACTTAGTTTTTTTTTTTAGTTTTTGAATTATTTGCCTTCTTCTTCTGACTTATTCCAGTATGAAATGAAGGCTGTGGGATTACCGACCTCAGCAAAAGCTATTGCTCTGAGGCTAAAATTTGATTGTCCCTACGTTTTATTACTTACTTTCCTAAGCAGACCCTCTCCTATTCACATTGCAGTCTCTCGTTCAAAACACTGCTAGGGTAAATAAGACCCTATAAACCAGATAGCTGCTGAACAAAAAGCTGAAAACCAACATCAAATGAAGACCAGTTGCAAATGGTCTATAGCAATGTCTACATCATAGTAGGCAAATTAAAAGTGAACTACCCCCTTAAATTCTCTAGGAAAAATGGACATCAGGTTCCAAGATAGTATAAATAAGGTAGCAAAAAAAAGGCTGCAATGTTATGTGGCTGTAGTTTTGTAATGAAAAATCTTTGTGGGCCATGCCATAGACTGGAGCAAGTTTTCAAGTGGTATAATTTTTGTTATAATTTAGCTGTAATTCCCTGTCACAAAGACAGCTGAACCAAGATCCAGTGATAAGATGATTATTTAAAGCAGCATTTTGGGAGGTCCCGTTTAGCAACAGTTGTGCTCATAAGTTTACATATCCTGGCAGAATTTATGATTTCTTAACCATTTTTCAGAGAATATGAATGATAAAACAAAAACATTTCTTTTACTCATGGTTAGTGGTTGGCTGAAGCCATTTATTGTCAAACAATTGTGTTTACTCAAATAATCACTACACAAACGACCCAAACGACCCTGATCAAAAGTTTATATAAGTTTATATGTTATCATTCATATTCTCTGAAAAATTAAGATATCATAAATTCTTCCAGGGTATGGAAACTTATGAGCACAACTGCAATCAAGCGGTCATATCTGAATCTGTCTGACAGTTATATTGAAGTTTCTTTGCAATGTTTGTATGTTATAGGTATACATTTAAGCTGATGGTTGATAAATCCAGTCTTGGACAAGTAGAAGTCTTTAATGAGCTCATCAATTATTTAGAAGAATATGATAATGACTGGAATATCGGGCTGGCATCAGACATGGAGTGGCAGCAGGCTGTTTTGCAAGAGAAATCATATCTTTTTTTCTTAGGTCATGACCCAAATATGGTAAGACAATTTACTGACATACTTTACCATGTTTTTGGTTGTGGGCACACAAGCTTAGCTGTTGTCAGTCTGTTCATTGCAGGCTAAAGGTGGCCATAGACAGGGAGATCCGCTCGTTTGGCAATATCGTCAAATGAGTGGATCTCTCCCTGATATGCCCACATTGAAGTGGGCGATCTTGGGCTGATCCGATCATGGGCCCTAGGGCCCAATGATTGGATCAGAATGGAGGCGATACGGTTGGTTGGATCGCGGGACCACATACACGCAGAGATGCGATCCGACTAGGTTTTTTAACCTGCCCGATCGAGATGGCCAGATATCAATCAGGGAAGCCCATCGTATGGCCCAACACACGGGCCAATAAGCTGCCAACTCGGTCTTTCTGCAGCTTTTATTGGTCCGTGTATGGGGGTCTTTAGAGCAGTGGATTTGCTCCTTGTTCCATTGATTTGAACCAGATCAGCATAGTGTGCACTCATAAACACAGTGTAGTGTAGGTCAGCTTAGAGATTTTTGCATACAGTATTTGGTCTGGCCTCTGCTGTGTTTACACGCAGTTGATCGGATTAAAATCAATGGAGCAAGAGCCAGGCCCAGATTTGCTGGGAAGTTACAAAGGCGGCAAAATATTAGGGGTGGCATGCCACCCAGCCTCTTTCTAGGCTGCACTGGGTACATTTCCAAACTATAGGAAACATGAATCTATAGGATAAGCTTACCGCTTTCCATGGTGGGTCCAGGTGCTCATGTCCTAGACCTTCAGCTTCACACATGCTGATTAAAGTATGCACATTTAAAAACTATACAAAGCATGAATCTATTGGATTATAGGATCAGCTTACCGCTTTCCATGGTGGGTCTGGGTGCTCATGCCTCAGATCTTCAGCCTATGACTAATGCTGGCTATACACGGGCAGATATAGCTGCTATCGGTCATTTAGACCAATTTGACAGTTTATCTGCCGTGTATGGGGTCTTCCCGACCGATATATCTGGCCATGATATAGATCGGGAAGGTTTGATTTTCTTCCGACCGACCCGGCAGAGCCCCTTGGCGTCATCGTAATCCGATCATTCGACCATATGTTCAGATTACCCCCTATATAGCCCTTCCGTGTTAGTGGCATATTGGGGAAAGAACTTTGCATCTATGGCCAGCTTAAGTGGGGGACACAAAAAGTGTAAGACTTTTATTTTTATACATAAGTAAAGTAAAGATTTTTGTATTATTTCAATTTTTGGCTCCTGGATTCAACTAACTTATCGGCTTTGGTATACCGGAGTGGTGTCTGTCTGTAATTGAAACTCTGTGTATTACTCCGCAGTGGATACATGCAGCTCCCTAATGTTCTGGTGCATGTGCACGCTGGGGTGTTTGCAGGCAGGCACTAGGACCGTGCGGCTTAAAGGCACTCACCCTGGAAATTCGGGAAAATTCCCAGGGAGCATATCAGATACTCTTAGCATGCAAAAAATACACAGACTGAGAATAGCTGAACCATTCAGTCTGCGTGCCCACAATAGCTTTTAAAATATCATGTGCACCATTCCCTATTATTCCAGACTGCTTCACTTCACGGACTCTATTCAATGACACATATCATTCCAAATCTGTAAAAATCTTCACATCCTTTATTGAGTCGAATACATACAAGTTGTCAGCATTGGCACGATATTGGCACAGTGTATCACATGCTACTGACGCGTTTCGTGCCCTTCCAATAGGCACTTCCTCAGTATGAATTGGCAACAACATCACACAACTTTATAGATACCACTTGTCTTAACGACTTAAAGGGATATTTCTTAAAGGGGTTTTCGTGAAAATTATTTTAAAAGCATAATATACATTATCCTTTTGAAAAGGAATAGAATTAAATACTTATATATAATCCCAAAGGAAGACCCATTATAGCTGGGATTGGGTCCCTTAATGAAGGTTTGGGAGAATATATTGACAAATTACTCCAACCAACGGTGAAGAATTTATCCTCATATATTAAAGACAGTGGCGATGTTATTAACAAATTAAAAAATGTAGTTTGGGATGATGATTTACTATGGGTTACAGCATTGTATTCCTCTATTGAACATCATGGGAATGCAAGCCTTAAGGTTCTGGTTTAATGGTTGTAAACTATATTCTACCGAAAAAAATTAGTTAATTTTAGAATCTGTGGAATATCTCCTTACACACAATTATGTGCGATTCTATCTCCAAAGGTGTGGCACATAAACGGGGGCACGGTTCACGCCCTCATATGCTACCTATTCATGGGTTGGATGGAGAAGTGCCACATCTTTGGAGAGGGATCAACCCTGAGAGGGTGTATAGTTAAATACTTCAGATTTATCGATGACCTGATAATGATATGGAGAGGAAGTATGGAACAGGTAGATGAATTCCTTTCATATTGTAATAATAATGAGTATGGCATACAATTCACATGTAAGGTTAGCAAAGAAAGTGTGGAATTTTTGGACATATTGTTTTCTCAAAAAAATGGTAAGATTGTAATTGATGTGTATCGGAAACCCATAAGTAGGAACTCACTATTAATGAGAAATAGCTGTCACCCTGAGCCGCTCCTGGAGGGTATCCCGATTGGACAGTTCCTCAGATTGAGGAGGATCTGCTCCACTTGGGATGCCTTCCAGAGGGCGGCATGGGATCTGTGGGATACACTGACAGTAAGAGGTTGTAATATAAGTACTTTAAAGAAAGCACATGAACGTGCAGTGAGTAACAATAGAGAGGAACTGTTGAAACAGATAACAGAAAATAATAGATTAAAAAATATTAGAAAGAAGAGAAAGGGAGAAAAATGATAATATTTACTTTGTGACCAATTACAGTTGTGAAGCGAAATATATTAAAAAGATAATTAAGAGACATTGGGATCTGGTGAGAGCAGACACCTTGATGGAGGTTGGGAACCCACAGTTTACCTATAGAAAGAATAGATCAATTGCAGGACATATTTCCCCAAGTATGCTTCCAGATAAGAAACAGTCTAATGCGTCTGGGTGGTTGAAACAATATGGTACCTATAAATGCGGAGCAAGAATTTGCAAGGCATGTGATTACATCAATGTGTCAAAGAAATGTAAAAGCACTGCAACAGGCAAGGAATATTAATGTAGATCTTATGTGAATTGTCGAACTACTAATGTGATCTATTTAGCCACATGTAGATGTGGATGTAAATATGTTGGGAGAACTTTGCGTAGAATGAAGGATAGAATATTGGAACATCTAGCCTGTGTGGGTAGAAATGATGAATCCTCAGCGATAGCAGAATATCTGATAAAAGTACATAATGGCAATGAGAAATTTATATCATTTCAGGGTATAGAACAAGTGAGCTTAGGTAAAAGGAAAGGAGACATGGAAAAACAGATAAATAAGAGAGAGGTGTGGTGGATGTTTACCTTAGAAACAGAGAGACCAATAGGTCTGAAGAAAGATTGGGAAATAAAATACTATTTGGATAGGTAGATGCATAATATATACATGAGAAAATGAGGAACAAATTGAAAGAGTTAGCACAGATCTGAAACAATTGCACGTTTTTTAACCTTTGTTTTTAAATGTGATTTTGCAATGATTTTAAATGTATATAGAAAGAAACACACAATATTTGAAAAGATATAAGTATTTAATTCTATCCCTTTTTAAAAGAATTATGTATATTATGCTTTTAAAATCATTTTCACAAAAACCCCTTTAAGAAATATCCCTTTAAGGTTTTCATTAAGACAAGTGGTATCTATAAAGTTGTGTGATGTTGTTGCCAATTCATACTCTGAGGAAGTGTCTATTGGAAGGGCATGAAACGCATCAGTAGCATGTGATACACTGTGCCAATATCGTGCCAATGCTGACAACTTGTATGTATTCGACTCAATAAAGGATGTGAAGATTTTTACAGATTTGGAATGATATGTGTCATTGAATAGAGTCCGTGAAGTGAAGCAGTTAACGTATCTCAAGCCAGGAGGTGGGACTGGATGACACGTGAGTCTGGACGAATGGGGAGCTCCGCACTCGCAAAGGAGAATGTGCCTAGTATTCCAGACCCAGTGCTGAAAATTTGGAAATTGGGCATGTGCATAAAGGAAGGGGAGAGAACAGGAGCAATGAACAGTAGCGGGCCTAGGGGCGCCTGTTATGTAAATCCGGCCCCGCAGTCAGGGCTGCGGGGCCGGATTTACATAACAGGCGCCCCTAGGCCTTATATAAACTCTGCCCCAGAACTAAAACACATATACCACATCTCTGGTATACAAAATTTTAGTCTGGATCCCTTTTCATATATACCCTCTACACTTCTAGGTCTGCTGCTATCTATGATTTTTTTAACCAAGCAGTTGGGAAGTAGGATGGCAATTGTCTATGTATGTATTTTTGCATTGAAAGAAAAGCTGATCAATTCTATATCCCAGAAGCTACAGAAAAGGCTGATACATCTACTCATGAATTCTATTTTAACTGTTATATTCACTCTAGGTATGTTGAATTTATTTAACCCTACTGGTAAACATACTGCAAGCTTGCTGTGTCTGAATGACACAAACTAAAATTCCAAAGGGGAGAGAATGGCTTTGTAATTTTGCCTGTTAAAGTCAGTGGAGACATTTGTGCTGCACTGCTTTAAAAGCTTGATCCAGATGTCCCTGAGTCATTTGGTCAATAAGGTAGAAATAAGTAACTACATGCAGAGGGCAAAGGTTGTTTACATTGATTGAAATCTGTTCTTATCAGCGCTCAATAAAATAGCTCTGCTCTGTGTACAAACTGCTAACCAGAGAACCCCATAGGCATTGATAAGGTTTGAAACTATTAAAGGGCAAGTATTAAAGAATAAAACTGAGGATATGGTTTCATTATTTTTAGGGTTGGGGCAGACAGGCAGTTGACTAATTGCCTCTTCTGCAGGGCGACAATCTCTCTGAACTGCCTACTGTCTGCTTGAATGAAGAATCGCCCACGCTAATGCACTCGCAGAGCTTCGATTTCCAAAGTCGGTCGAAGTCACCTCACTAATAAACTTCAGGCGACTTCCAAAATTCAATTGCAGCGAGTGCATTAGCGCAGGAGATTCTTCATTCATGCAGACGGAAGGCAATTCGGGGAGATTATCGCCCTGCAGAAGAGACGATTATTCGCCAGGCGACTAAATCTGCCCGTTTGCCCCAACACTTAAAAAACTCTCCTATTTATATGCTCACCTGGGTGACAGAAGGTTTCAGCACAAAATTTTGGTTGTACTGTGGGGCATAGTTCATATAAATTACATTTGAGTTCCTTCTGGTGCAAATAATTAACTCCATTGTAATTCAAAAAATTTTTTTTTTCAGAAAGATAGAGTTCAACTTTCAGCCAGATATCGATTGGGGAAGCCTGTCGGAGGTAAGCTACCAACTCGTCTGTCGGCAGCTTTTATTGACCAGCTTTAGGGCTAGTCCACACGGAAAGCTTCAAGGAGATTTGTCACCTGGCGACTAATCGCCGCTTCTTTGGGGCGACTAATTTCCCTGAATTGCTAACCCATGTCTCGCGCCCACTAAAATGAAAAGTCGCCTGCGCCTACTCACACACGGTGCAGCGTTTTCCTAAGTTGCTGGAAATTTCCAGCGACTTAGGAAAACACCTCGCCATGTGTAAATTTAATTTTAGCGGGCACAAGACACGGGTAAGCAATTCTGGGAGATTAGTCGCCCCAAAGAAGCGGCGATTAGTCGCCAGGTGACAAATTTCCCTGAAGCTTCCCGTGTGGACTAGCCCTAAAGCTCTATTAGATTTCAGGGCACCATAAACATTTAATTTGTGGTGTTGCCCCCTGTTTGGAAGACGTTATCAAACAATGGGCACAGATGGGTCTGCACCTAAGTACTTGCTTATGACAAAAGAAAAAAAAAAAAAAGCATGTATGCGTCATAAGGTACACTATTGTACAACTTCTTGGAAATGGCAGAAAGTCCTTCCCCTGTATACCTACCTATTACAGGAGCAGTGACGGTGGTATAAAGGAACGCTGGTCCTTTAAACCTCTGTCCGGATAAATGCAGAACTGTAAAGCAAGAACTGCCCAATGAACAACCTTGGCTTTAATATTTTTGAAAGAATCACATATATTGAAAATGGAAGGTTCCCCTCCCTACATTCTGTAAAATGCAAGTAGTTGACTGCATAGGTAGTCCAGAGAGAGACGTGTGTAGATCTTTATAATGCTGGTGTCCGTGTCTTGTAAATGTGGAAAGTTTAATATGAGATGTTGTTTTTGTGCAGGGGGTTTATACTGGCAGAGTTCTTACCCTCCAAGAGCAACTGGTGGTGCAGACTGGTTCGAGGCCAGTGGGTGAATCTGTTGTGGGAATTGTTGCAGGCTACAAATAATGATGAAGAGCGTTACAGCATTTGGGCTCACCCCATACTTCTGCAGAATCAGTACAAGCTGCAGACCCTCCCCTTGGGTACCCAATATATTCCTCTGTACCTCTCAATGTGTCACTGTATTAATGTTTTGGTTCTGTGTATCAGCATCTGAAGCACAACTTTATTTTATTTATTAAAGGTTTCCTGGGCTTGTGTAGTGGAATGTAGTGGCTGTAACATATACTTCTATTATACGTTAAAGTTCGCGCCGTATGCAAATTAGGCTTCGCTAGCGTAACTGCGCTTTGCCCGGCGAAGTAACACTAGCGCAACTAAGCTACCATTCACCGACCTGAGCGTAACTTCGTACTTTTGTGAATTTGCGTAGCGCTGGCGAAAATTCGCCTGGCGAAGTGGGGCGAACGCTAGCGAATTTGTGCATCTTAGTGAATTTGCCCCATAGGCTGAGAATAATGAAGAGTTTGAGAGATTTAGCTTCCCCAAAAATAACCATCTGCTACATATTTCAAAGATCTCCATTGGTAAATGTTCTGTTGCTAGCCTCCTCAAATGTGGCAGCCTCCTCACCTAAGTTACACAATGAGCTATTAAATTTGGTAAAACCAATACAGGCTAAAAATGAAAGCCTTTGATGTATGGCAATGGGTAAATATTCTGGTACAGTTTAGCACCAATGTTTTCAAATCAGTGTGTGACATAGCCCTGAGACAGTAGAATATTCACAGATTTAAATATTTATATTGGGCGAACCCACAGGAAACAATGAAAGATGGTATACGTAGCCTTCAGATCTTCCATAAGGGTCAAATTACATTAATTTTTCAAGCTGTGGTCTACAAAAACTCTGTACATCAGTAGGTACCTGTCCAGGGATAGCAGTAAAAAAACAGGACAATGCTGACTTCTGGTGGAGAAGAATTGTGCCAGTGGAGCAGTTTTATTGGCCAACACTTTAAAAAAAATAAAAAATTAAACCGATGCATATATTGAATTAGGGAATTGCAAGATGTATAGAAACACTGAATTTCTCAGCACCACAGGCTGGCCAAATAAAATTCAAAGAGTTTTCTCCAAGGCACATTTACATCTTGAGACTTCGTTTAGCACAGAGACTTTGTTTAGTACAGAGACAGTATCTAATGCCGGTTGCTGCACCGAGGAGCAAATTTATTCACAATGATCAGTAGCATATGATTTCATACCTGAGGATCCCTTTTGGGCATTATACAGCCAGACATTAAAAAACCTGATATTCCAGTTCTCTGTTTACCATGGACTCTACTAACACGTATATCAACTAAACTGAAATGGAAATGGCTTACAAGAGCTATTTGTGAATATCTCAAATATTTGTAGGCAAGTAACTTGTGAGGACAAGCCACAACTCTAGTCAATGCATCTGCAGCGCAGCTAGCAGGTCAGAGAGGACTGAGCATGGAGTGTGAGGGGGAAGGGGGGAATCAAGAACAGAATTAGCTGGGCTGTTGAGCAGTTCCTGTATTTAAAGGGTAAAGTCAATTTTGTCTTCTCAATTAAATCTTGAATTTGTTCTTGCTGTAAAAGTCATCTTCATTTACCTTGACTTTTTAGTAAAGTAAGAAGAATCTGCATCCTGCAACAACAATATCGCAATAATGTAACAGAGGGAAACGAAAGCCTGCACTCCTGATATTTCTTGCACCTTAATGTTATGGTTTATGGATGTGTAAATATCCTGTTTTTCTGTTCATTCAATAGGCCTCAGATTTCTTAGCTCTCTTGTCTCTAATTGTTTATGAGACCAATGTTAATGTGCCTTAGATATTTAGGAACCAGTTGCATGTTGTTAGCCTTGTCCCTGCATCTACAATCCATGTATCCATCCACTCAAGATGCAAAGTCTATTGTCTATGTCGCTATGGGCTGCAATGCTCTCTGAATGCTTGTTATATTGAGTTTCCATAGATTACATTCACTCCCCATGTGTCATTTGGTCTCATTTGAGAATACCAGGGACACATCCATTGAGGTGGCCATACACATAGAGATCCACTCGTTTGGCGATTTTGCCTTCAAGGTGGGCGATATCGGGCTGATCTGGTCGTGGCCTCAATGATTGAATCACAATGCAAACAAAACAAGGGTTGGATCATTTGACTGCATCAACTAACAGATGCAGTCCGTGATCCAAAGGGATTTTTTCCCTGCCTGAATCGACATCTGGCCAACTCTCAGATATTAATCGAGGAAGCCCATCAGAAGGCCCAACACACGGACCAATAAGCTGCCAACTCAGTCCACATATATCTGGGTATTGTCGTCTTCGAGCTATAGTAATCGTTTATTCCACAGCCTCATTGTGGCACCTTTTTGAGTCAGTGGAACTGGGCAAATTTAAAGCCCTAGAGCAAAAACGTGACCCTGTACACTAATTACAAGCACCACCCAAGGGCCCAACCTTTAGCAAATCATTGTTATTTCTGTCAGAATGAGTCAGGCCAGCTGCCAAAGAGGTTGCTGTAGTAGTTAACTGAACTCTGAGATTGTGAATTAGTCACAATTAGGTATGCATACAACAGAATGCAACAGCATATTAGATAAAATGAAATACTTAAACAGATATTGTCATGACATAACTAATCCCTTTATGTGATATAGTATATGGTGCCCATTTCTCTGTCACCTTATTTTATTTGGTGGAGAAGTGCCCAGTACCACTATTGCTGAAACACATGACTGCCCTGGGACTGGCACTTTGCAGCCTGGGAAATAATTATTATAATATTAAATAATTATATCTTCTAGAAATGTCCCTGTTCTGCTAACCTTAAATGAGTGCAACCTTCCACGTGTCAGCACATGGTACCAAGTTCACCTATTATCTTTCCTGTCATATAAATGGCATGGTTATTTTGTTGTTATGGAAGGCTTGTGAAGATAGTGAACCTACCACTCCACTTTTGAAGTTCTTTATTCTTCTTTCGCCAACCCTTGCAGTTAGCCACCATGCCCAAGTTGGAGTGTATTGCCACAGATAATATGCCATTAAATATGGCTGGGCTGAAATCCAGGTCTCTTTCAGGTTATTTGCAGCCGTTATCAATACAAGCCGAGCACAGCGATCTGTTGCCATTTTATGAGACTGATCAGTTTTTATGCTCAGCACCTAAAAAAAAAAATGATTATGTCTTAAAAAAACAACTAACAAATACATAGCGGGAAACTGCAGTACTATATACACAAATATTCCCTTGGTAAATGTTGCTAAGAGAACTAAGCCATAAAAATTAATATGGCTAAAAATGCCATTTTTTTATAGTGAGCGTATTGCACCAGCCTAAAGTTTCAGCTTGTCAATAGCAACAATGATCCAGGACTTCAAACTTGTCACAGGGGGTCACCATCTTGGAAAGTGGTGGCAGCTGTTGAGATGCTAAGTTTAGGGGTTATTTCAAATTATCAAGCAGAAAATGAGGTTGGCTTGTAATATAAGCTGATGCTACAGGACTGATTATTAAATTCTGATGCTAGTTGCACTGGTTCCTGTGCTGCCATGTAGTAATTATCTGTATTAATTACTAATCAGCCTTATACTGTGACATTTCTATTCTATGTGTACTGTATATTGTGAGTGGGTCCCTAAGCTCAGTAAGTGACAGCAGCACAGAGCATGTGAAATCAGTAGAAAAGAAGATGGGGAGCTACTGGGGCATCTTTGGAGACACAGATCTGCTAAAAAGCTGTGGTTTCCTTGAACTGGTACAGTAGCTTGAAACATTATGTACCGTATTTTAAGCCTACCACTTTAGTTAAGCTTTACTTCTTTAAAAGAAAACTCATTAACTTGAGCCAATGAAACCTATTTGGCAGTTCCCATTCATATCCATAGTTGTAAATATATAGGAAAGAAATTCAGTTTTGCTGTCAAATTGTCCCTTTACTCCAGTTAATGCCTCTTATCTCAATGAATATGCAGTGTGTCCAGCTCCACCGGACAAGGGAAAAGGTTCACTAATAAATTATTTGTTTGTCTTTTAATATTTGCATAAGGCCAAGAATAGTGAAAGAGCAATGGCAGCAGTCCTGCTGTTACGTCAGGGAACCTGAAGAGTGGCTGACAAACGTGCTGCCCACAGGGCTTTGCAGCAGCTGAGCCACGTCCCAGTTTTCTACTTGCACAAGCATGTCTCCAATGGATTTTCCCAGATGGCTGCATTTGAGAAACATCACTGAATGGCAGAAACATGCATTTCGTATTTCTTGTCTTAGTTGCACGTTGGCAAACCAGAAAACATATATACTCATGCCTTTAATTGACATTTATGTTAACAAATGAAAATCATCTCCACAAAAAGCCTTTGGCTACTTGAAGAGGTCAAAACTGGGAAGGGATGCATGCAGCTGACAAGAGTGCTGCCATATACATACACCTGTGACTGTGCCATAACCCTTAAAGGAACAGTAACACCAAAAAATTTAAGTAATAAAAATATCATGTAGTGTTGCCCTGCACTGGTAAAACTGGTGTGTTTGCTTCAGAAACACTACTATAGTTCATATAAACAAGCCAATGTTTAGCAATGGCGGAAATAAAAAAAAAAGGCTATACGGCACAGGTTAAATAGTGGATAACAGATAACACCATGTTCTAAATAGCTTATCTGCTGTGTACCATGAGCCTTTTCTTCTTTGAATGGCTTCCCCACTGGTACACAGCAGCTTATTTATATAAACAATAGTAATGTTTCTGAAGCAACCACAGCAATTTTACTAGTGCAGGGCAACACTACATTATATTTATACTATTCACTAAGGCAGAGGCATAATCCTAGAGTGGACTTTTTCTCTTTTCCCATGAGGACCCCCCCCTTTATTTTTTAAAAATCTTTTTTAGTCTTTTCCTTCTTTTTTTTCTAGGAATACAATTGTGGCCTTAACAGTTACACCTCTAAATTCAATAAAGTTGAAATTTAAAAAATAAATACAATTTATACATCACAATAACCGCACTCACAAGTTTTTCGCAATGGTGGAAAAGAAAAAAGGTTTATTCAATGTCTGACCCCAACTTGAGGCCCCTCTTCAGAAATCAACAACCATTTTTGTTGATTCTTGAAGAAGGCCCGCAAATAGGGTTCAAAACATTGAATAAACCTTTAATTTTTACTATTACGAAAGACCTGCGAGTGCGGTTATTGGCTTATTGTATATACGTGTTTGCAACCAGCACCCAGGCAAATTTGCCCTGTATTTTCATTATGAACCAGCTTGGGACTGATTGTATATATATATATATATATATATATATATATATATATATATATATAGCAATTATTCTAAGTAATTTATTTGCATATAATGGAATCAATTTGTAAAAAAACAACTGAATATTGAATATAAAAAAGTTTTTGCTTCATATTCATCTTTGAAACTCAAAGGTGAAGGACATGCTAGATTACCTTATCACACTCTTCTGTTAAGGCATTTTCCACAATTTTCGATTGCACAGGTCCAGGACATATGTTGCTGATGATAATGTCAGGGTAAGTAGTCAATTCTGTTCTAAGACTGTTGAAAAATCCCTGAAGAACATAATATTTGTTTGCAAAACACTAAGAATTCAAAAAAGGTCAATGTGGCAATTGTGACTGGATTTCATTAAAAATAATGGTACATTTTTGTTTATGTAGCAAAAATTTTCTTGGGAAAAAACATAAGAATCAAGATATTATAGGAGACATGGTGGTATTATAATTAAAGGAATTGTTCACCTTTAAATTACATTTTAGCATGGTGTACAGTGAAATTATCCCTAAATTCCATGGTACAGGTATGTGATCTGCTTTCTGAAAACCCATTATCCACAAAGCTCAGAACTACAGAATGGAAGTCTCTCATAGACTCCATTACAATCAAATAATATTTTTATAAGCAATTTCCTTTTTCTCTGTAATAATAAAACAGTACCCTGTACTTGATCCAAACTAAGATATAATGAATCTTTATTGGAAGCAGAACCTGTCTGTTGGTTTTATTAAATGATTACATGATTTTCTAGTGGACTTAAAGGAATTGTTCAGTATAAAAGTAAAAACTAGGTAAATAGATAGGCTGTGCTAAATAAAAAATGTTGCGTTGTGTTCTGTTATGTTACACATCCAGTCACTCCAGGCTTTATAAATTAAATTTTTGGCTAACTAACTATATTAGAAATATTTTTTATTTTGCACAGCCTATCTATTTTTACACTGAACTGTTCCTTTAAGGTATAAAGATCCACACTATGGAAAGATCTGTTATCCAGAAGACCCCATGTGCTGAGCATTCTGGATAAAAGGTCCAATACCTGTATAACCAGTGGTGTTAGAAGATTAGTCAACCAGACAAGGCAAGGGTGTATGCATGCATAGCGTTTGCCTGAGCTCTCTGTAATATGTGTCTTGTTTGGTGCATGCCACTGACATCTTGGTCGCACATCAAACCCAATATGTTTTAGAGAGCTTGGCCAGACGCACATGTGCCTTGCCTTGCCGACCAGTCTTCTCCCAGCGGGCACTATGCAACCGTCCCGACTGGAAACAGAACCATAAGCACAGCAGCGCACATAAAATAACCCCATATCAATCTGGGCACCTTTTAGGGGGGGGGGGGCAAAATTAGGCCACAGTCTACAATTTTATCTTAATATAAATTATGGTTTGATTAACATTTTATCCACCTTTCTGTTGTTATGTATTTCTTCTATATTCACCTCTTGTTGCCTGTTCTAGCTTTCACACCTGCTAGTATGCTTCTCCTATGGGCTGCCATATTCTTAGCTACCTCCATGTATAACAGATGGGGCAGACAAAGATAACAAATATGTGACTAATGAACTGGATAACCAATACTCTCCTAATGAAAGGTCTGCCAGCTGGAAGAATGTCAGTGCATTATTCAGTTTTACATATGGAAATGCTAAACAAATTGATGGTGATACATTAACAAACACTACTTAGATTAGGGCTACAAGTTCCTGCCTGACAGACTTTACTGTTTTAATGTAAGTTCAAGTTCATGTTTAGGTTCGCATCTATGGCTTTGACATAATGTCTTCAAATGTTCATTGCCAAGTATAAATTATTTTAAACACATTACACTGGGACTTTTTAATGACAAAGTAAGTGAGTGGGACAATCTCTAGGGACTGATGAGAACTTCAAAAGTGAAGACACACAAAGCTACAAGTTGCTGCTACTTAAAGGAACAGTAACATCAAAAATGTTTACAAAAAAATTCATTAGAATACAACAAAAAAAACACCAAGACAAATTAAAATTTCAAATAGAAAAGCCTTTATTAAGAAATAACTTACAAAAACTCCACTTCCTGTCCTCTTCAGAAAAGGCGACATGGCGACCATCCATCCTGCTGGGCTCGATTTCTCCTCCTGGCTATTAACTGACAGGTACCTTGGCGTTCCTTTCCAATAAGCAGACTGGCCCATAACTGCCCATCCCTCTCTCCTTCACACCACTGTCTCTTCTGCTGCTGGATCGTACAACAGAGACTTCTCCTCGCAGCAGAGTTCCATTCCATTCTCTGGTTCAGCCCAAGTTATTTTTGTGACTAATGTGTCGGGGAAGGAAACTCTGCTGCGGATGGATGTCTGTGGCAACAATCGTGCCAGAGAACTAAGCAGATAGAATAATGGGTGTCGGGAGGGAGTCATTGGCCATTGGTTATTGTTCCGAGCGCAACTTTGACGCTGGACTCGGTTCGGGACTTGGGCTGCACCGGAGAGTTGTGTCGGGGAATGGAACTCTGCTGCTAGGAGAAGTCTATGTTGTACGATCCAGCAGCAGAAGAGACAGTGGTGTGAAGGAGAGAGGGATGGGCAGTTATGGGCCAGTCTGCTTATTGGGAAGGCGCGCCAAGGTACCGGTCAGTGAATAGCCAGGAGGAGAAATCGAGCCCAGCAGGATGGATGGTCGCCATGTCGCCTTTTCTGAAGAGGACAGGAAGTGGAGTTTTTCTAAGTTATTTCTTAATAAAGGCTTTTCTATTTGAAATTTTAATTTGTCTTGGTGTTTTTATTTCGTTGTATTCTAACAAATTTTTTGGTAACATTTTTTGATGTCACTGTTCCTTTAAAATGCCAAAATAAAATACATTGCCTCTGCCTCTTGGCAGAGAATTAACTCTGCCTCTTGGCAAAGTCAATTATTATTATTATTGTCTATACCGTAGCAGTGACAAGTAGCTGCAACTAGTAGCTTTGTCTGTCTTCATCCTAAATTTATAGGCTTTTTAGGGGTGTTTCTCTGCCACAGGGGAAAAAACATAATTGGAGGATATACTCAGGCTAAGGAAATGGGTTAAACAGGAACTACAGAAAGAAAGAATATGTGGTTATATGACTTTTATACTTTCAGCTTCCAGCTTTTCAACTACTTTTAGGAAAACAAAACAAAAATGCCTCAACTGAATTCGGAAAGTAATTTAGTCTTAGGACTTACCTGGAGGGCATGCTTGCTGGCACAGTATCCACTTGATAGAGGTGCTCCAATGAGGCCTACAACACTGCTTATGTTGACAATCCTCCCCCTTTTCCTCTCGATCATGTGCTGGAGAACATGCTTGGTGATAGAAATTGTCCCCAAATAATTTAGTTCAATCAATGCTCGGAATACATCTAGTTTAGTTTCTACAAACAAGGATCGCTGGGATCGTCCTGCATTATTTATTAAAATATCTATCTGGAGAAGGAAAAATATACAAGTGATTATAATGCAGAATATGAACAAAGAGTAAAAGATGTTTTTTTTTCTATGTATATTCTATGGAGAAAATGTCCAGTCTCAAAGATTAACCATTTCGATAGGTGGGACAGCAACCTATCAGACACTTCCTTTTCATTAGATTGATTGCCACGATTACAGTTAACTGCTGATTAGTTGCTACTGGTTACGACACCAAACCAGAGCTCTACTTTGACGTATATATTCCTACTCAGTCTATATTTAATCTCACTGCAAGACAAGGTAGCAAACATCTAACAAGTTATAACAGGGACTATCAAACTGCAGCTCTCTTGTTTATGTTAAATTACAGGACCCATAAGCCACACAGGGGGCAACAGTCTAAACATCTTTAACATAGAAATTATTATAATTAGCAGTGAAGTAACTAACACAAGAGCATTATAGAGAAATACTTACTCTACCAAAATGCTGCAAGGCTTTCTCTGTGGCTTCTTTATGCATACTCATTTGGGTCATATCAAGAGGAAGAATCAGGATGTCTTGGTCCTCTAAACTGCTGATTTCTGTAAGTAACCAACAAAATACATTTCGAGGCCCATTTATTAAAGATAAAATTTTATTGGTATTAAAGCTTTTTGAGACCAAGATTAAGATTTAGTTTTCTCTAAAACCACAAATGTCATGAAAGTTATTTAAAGATCCCCAAATAAAAAGTACACACACAGACAAAAGTGCTGAATAAAAAAAAAAAATAATATGAATATATCTAAAACATGTAAAAGTTAAGAGTTTTTCATATAATTACAAGTGACAAAAATTAAAAAACCTCAAAGTCTGAATGGTTAAATGGTTCTATGGGACCTTGACTGCTTTTATTTGGAAGTAAACTTAATAAATCTTGCATTTGTAGAGTTTTAGAGAGATAAAAGGTAACACAAATTTTTCGAGGAAAAGTACAAATCCAAATGTTAGCAAACAAGTCCCTTGGTATGTTTTAAATATTTGCACCAATTTCAATATAGTTATTATTTATTATTTCTTTCTGTAGTAACTGTACATGTTGCTTATCTCATGTTGCTGTAAAAGGGTTTTTTTCCCTTTTATAGTGATACTCCAACACTAAGCACAGGACTGACCAATCCAGCACAGGGGCCTTATACCATTATCTGCAGTATTAAAAGATTCAAGAAATCCAGGGCAGTAAAATATGAGGCTTACCCAAACATTTTTGTTTTACCCGGAGTAATTCATTTTCTCTCCTGGATGACAGTATTAGAGGGCAGCCTAATTTGGCTAGTTGATAGGATAGTTCCTCTCCAATGCCGCTGGAAGCACCTGTTACCCAAACCACACTATGGCCAAGTTTACTTTCTGTAAAATAAAGATAAAATAATTATGTATTTTATGAATAAAATGAATTCTGCATGCCTTTTCCCTAATGAGAAACAGGTACCTGACAGGTCTGACAAGTTTAAGAGATGCCCACACCCCCATGATCAGCTTGGGGAAAACTGATGTGTTTTGCCCAATATTAATCTATTGCCAACTCTAGACATCAACCAAATGAATGTGGCTGCACTGCAATTATTGAATCAAACACTATGGGGACACTTATTATGCTCCAAGAGCACTAAGGGGCACACAAGTGAGTCTCTTCTTGGTGCTTATATGTGGAGCAATGTGACTGTGGGAATGGCTGCACTCTGCACACAGCATCAGGCAGTATAGACCTGCATGGATTTGGTTTGCAGTTGTGCCCAACTTATACCTGATTACCCCCAACTCATTATTTTCCCAGGTTAAACCCACCCTGCAACCAGCTTAAGAGTCACAGCAACCGGAAAGGACGTTTTTGTCAGAGTAAAGCAGCGCTTACTTTTTGCTTCCCCCAAAATGGCTGCCTACAATTCACCCATCATCATGTAAAAACTGTCTGCATTTGGTACCACTATATAGATAAAGTGCTGGTGCTATGTGTGTATTATTTGGAACACCACCAGTTGTGAGTCATTTAGATAGGCAGGCTAGAGAGTGACACGTGTTTAATACAGGGCTGCCTTGTGATCAAGAGACTGTGCTTTGCACTTTGAGACAGTTCTTTAATCCAACACAAGATACAGAACACAGTAATTGCAAATTTTCTGTGCCCAAGCACTAAAGGGGGGCTATTCTGCATTCGCTAATGCTATTGCTTACAGGGCAATAACAAACCTTTGTGTTTTATGTACAGATGCCAATATTTACCCTGCAATATTCCTAGTCACACTTATGCAATATTCCTTTGGGTATTTTTACCTGGGGTATGCCCAAAATACTCTGCCCACTGCAGAGTCAGATCAGAATCTGCCATAATCAGCCTAATGAACTGTATGAGAAAGTAGAGAAGGCTGCAGGTGACCAGCAATGAGAGACACGAGTCCAGATCCATGCTGAGAGCAGATCCACTGATGCAGAAATGTCACACACTGAAGGGGAGGGATTTCAGTCAAGCTGCTTTTCTTCAGGGATATTCCGTCTCTGACCTTGTCTGTTTGTTTCCTGTAAACAAAGGGAACAGGAAGCTCGTCAGATACGTAAAATCTCCTCCTATTATTTCCCTACTCTCTAAGAAAGCTACTGCATTCCCTCGTCCATGTTACTGAGCTTGTGTAAGTCACCAGATAGGTTGCATAACTCCACTTCCAAAATGGAAGAGAGGGAGAGGCACCTACTGATTAATGCCAGGCTCTGCCAGCTCTCTCCCTTTGTGCATATAAAAGCAGTACTTCACTCCCTCCTCTCAGGCAAATTAGGAGCTGCTGCTTTTATCTGGCGACAAATACATTTCATCATTATCTCAAAAGAATTATATTATATCTCTGGCCTCAAAAAAATAATATTAACTACTAATTATGTATGAGTAAAACTGGACATCTAAAAAATATTTATGCTGATGTTAATACAGATTAGTACCAACACACTCAGATCCACATTTAGTCACATTTGTATTCAGCTGGCACTTATTTTAAAAGCAACATGCTACAATTTTTTAAAAAATACCTGGTTGCATTCAAAATGCAAAAAAACCCCAAGTTAATAAAGGGGGATGCTCTAAAGTATATCTCCAGAAAGCTCACAATTACGGAAAGCCTGTCTCTCATAGATTCCATTGTAATCAAATAAACCAAGTTTTTTAAAAGTATGCCTTTTTCTCTGTAATAAAAAAACAGTACCTTGTACTGGATCCGAACAAATATAAAATTAATCCTTATTGCAAGCAAAACAAGCTGTTTTGGTTTTATTTTATGTTTACATGATTTTCTAGTAGATAAATGGGAAAAAAATTTTTTTTCAAAATGTATCTGTTAAAAGTGCTGCTCCAGCAGAATTCTGCATTCTGCATGATTTTTTTTATATTTCATTTTGGAATCTGACATGGGGCTAGACATATTGTCAATTTCCCAGCTGCCATAGTCATGTGACTTGTGCTCTGATAAACTTCAATCAGTCTTTACAATGGGAAGGCAACCAGTTCCCTAACACAAGATAACAGCTGCCTGGTAAATCTAAGAACAGCACTCAATAGTAAAAATCCATGTCCCACTGCATTCCATTCAGTTACATTGAGAAGGAAAAACAACAGCCTGCCAGAAAGCAGTTCCCTCCTAAAGTGCTGGCACAAGTCACATGACCAGGGGCAGCTGGGAAATTGACAAAATGTATAGCCCCATGTCAGATTTCAAAACTAAATATAAATATATTTATCTGTTTGCTCTTTTGAGAAACTGATTTCAGTGCAGAAGTCTACTGGAGTTAATGCGTTTTGAAAAAAACCATGGTTTTCCCATGACAGTATGGCCATAGAAGTAGACATCCGCTTGTTTATCAACATCGCTCCATGATATGCCCACATTGAAGTGGATGATATCGGGCTGATACGATCGTGGGCCCTGTGGACCTTCAATCACAAAAGTGGCAGTTTGTGCATGCGCGTGGCTAAGAGGTGCTGGACTGGCTAGGTTACCTAGGGCTCCTGGCTGGCATGGCCTGGCCCTGATAGGGGTTTTGTTTAATTAAGGGTTTAGTTCTCCTTTAAGGTATGAAGATCAAAATGACAGATCAGATCAGATATCTGGAAAACCCCAGGTCCCAAGCTTTCTGAATAACAGGTCCCATACCTGTATTTTGAAAAATGCATGGCAGTTCTGAAATGTCTGGCCCCATATCAAGCACATTTTATAATTACTCTGGGCCTTACTTATCTTACTTACTTGTTATCTAACTTATAGATAAAAACCAGCATTATAAGCACCAATATAGGTGAGACCTTTTCAATTAAATTGGCATTTAGCAACATAGTGACTAGCGCAGCTTTTAAAAGCCTATTATTTACCTGAGCTCCTTGTAGCTTTACCTTTTCTGGTTAACACAATCCCACTTAGTTCACTACCCTTATCAAGAAGTATACACTAAGGTTGGTGGCAGACAGGAAATTTCCCTTCCAATAAAAATCGCATCAACTGGACTTATATATTCAAAATCTGGCTGCTCCATTGTTAATGACTATTAGGGATGCACCGGTTCGGGATTCGGCCTGCTTCAGCAGGATTTGGCCGAATCCTTCTGCCCCAGCTAACCCAAATCCGAATTTACATATGCAAATTAGGGGTGGGGAGGGAAATTGTGTGACTTTTTGTCACAAAACAAGAAGTAACATTTTTTCCCCTTCCCAACCTAATTTGCATATTCAAATTAGGATTCGGATTCCGACAAAATTTTTGAGAAGGATTTAGCTGAATCCAAAATAGGGGATACTAACTATCATCATAATTTATTTTTATAGCACTGCAGTTCTTTACCTTAGTTTATAACAAACGGGGAGTAAATGGTGAATAAACAAGGGCTTACTGAGTAAAATCAGGGCTATATTTATAGGGGTGCCTATTTTTTTTAAATTATTTTTTTTAATTTCCATAGGAGGGGCCGAGGAAGAAGGCAGAAGTGAAGTCATGCACACGGCACGTTACTTCAGTTGAATAGGATCTGTGACGTCAGCGCGCACAATGTAAGGGCGTGTTTAGGTCCGATGCCGCTCCTAAATACAGTCCTGAGTACAATAGGATTAGAGGATCCTACATGCGAGAGTTTACAAACTAAAGGTTAAAATACAATTGAAAAATAAGGATTTTCTAAACAATTTTGAGTTATGTTACAGCAATGATTGATTAATTAAGGTTAATAACTATAACTTGAAGCTTCCTGTATAAAAGGTGGTACTGGTATAGGATCCATTATCCGGAAACCCATTATCCAGAAAGCTCAGATCAATGGAAAAGCCATCTCCCATAGACTCAATTTTATCCAAATAATAAACATTTTTAAAACGGATTTGATTTTTCCATGTAATAAAACAGTAGCTTGTACTTCCAGCTAAGATATAATTAATCCTTATTGAAGCAAAACCAGCCTATTGACTTTAATCTTTAATGTTTACATTATTTTCTAATAGACTTATGGTATGAAGATCCAAACTACAGAAAGATCAGTTATCTGGAAAACCCCATGTCCCAAGCATTCTGGATAACAGGTCTCATACCTGTACACTAGAGAATACATAGGGGCTTAGTGGTACAAGTAATAACTTTTAAATATATGCAAATGCTAAAAATGCAGAAGGAATTCTGTTTTTAAAAAACTATTGTAAATGTTACAGACACGTTTCTCATTAAAATGATTCCGGGTCTCTGTCTGTCTGTGCAGAAAGAAGTCAGAACCTCCCCCTCTAGCGAGCTCACATGCTGCTGTGTCAGAGATTTTGGAAATTGGATTAAATGATTATGTTCATCTAGAACGAGATTGTTTTCCATGTCACATTCAGTTATTCATTCAAAAATGTATTTAATCTTCAAGTGTGGCTCTATGGGCTAAGCAAAACATTAAAAAAAGATAGATTTTTTTCACCATAGCTTTTGGTTGTCCATGACTTGTGCCTTTATCTCACGGTATTGCTTACTGTGACTGTATGATGAATGCTTGTATGATGAATGCTTCCTTGGTTATATCGCTACTTTACCCAGTACAGTTTATAGGAAACCATAGTCTGTTTCATAAAGGGATACAGTCATGGGAAAACATGTTTTTATCAAAAAAACATCATTTAATAGTGCTGCTCCAGCAGACTTCTTCACTGAAATCTATTTCTCAAAAGAGCAAACAGATTGACTAAATAAAACAATTTCCCAGCTGCCCCATGTCATGTGACTTGTGCCAGCACTTTAGGAGAGAACTGCTTTCTGGCCGGCTGCTGTTTCCTTCTCAATGTAACCGAAGGAGTCTGGTTACCTTCCCATTGTTCTGTTGTTAGGCTGCTGGGTGTGGGAAAGGGAGGGGGTGATATCACTCCAACTTGCAGTACAGCAGTAAAGAGTAATTGAAGTTTATCAGAGCACAAGTCACATGACTTGGGGCAGCTGGGAAATTGACAATATGTCTAGCCCCATGTCAGATTTCAAAATTAAATATAAAA
Source organism: Xenopus borealis (assembly GCA_024363595.1). Taxonomy (NCBI): domain Eukaryota; kingdom Metazoa; phylum Chordata; class Amphibia; order Anura; family Pipidae; genus Xenopus; species Xenopus borealis. Next base: position 77,943,561 of record CM044446.1, on the reverse strand, counting down.
AAAATCTGTTTGCTCTTTTGAGAAATTGATTTCAGTGCAGAATTCTGCTGGAGCAGCAATATTAACTGATGCATTTTGAAAAAAAATTGTCACGAGCAATAGAGAAAGTTTAGCACATTAACAAATGCAGAGCTGAAGAAGTGGATAATGACACTTTCCAAAGAGGCTTACAATCTAGAGGCAACATCCGATCTGCATTGTCTTTGCTAAGCTCTTAAAACAAGGTCAGCCGTCCCACTGACTTACCAATGACACATGCACATAAACATTATGCACACAGAAATGTTAAAAGATTCAGTGTGTTTGAATGTAAAGCCTGAATTAAAGCCATGCACTAAAGAAATAACCATTGCTGGCACTGGTGAGGGTGTGGAATCCCTCTGGTTAGAGCTTTTGACTGGGCAAAAGGTTACAAAGAAAATTTTCATTGGTGTTTGCTATACACCATCTCGTATAAGTGACTAGTATGAAACCCAGCTACTTTTACAAATAGAAGCGGCTTCACAACTAGGTGAAGTTATTATTATGGGTGACTTCAATTATCCGGACATTGACTGGGGTAATGGGGTTGCCAAGACAGATAAAGCTAGTAGGTTTGTAAATATGCTACGACAACTTTTTATCCCAGCTCGTTCAAGAACCTACGAGGAATAACTCTCGTTTAGATCTTGTAATTAATAATACTGAACTCATCTCTAGCATTTGTGTGGGTGAGCATTTAGGGAATAGTGATCACAACATGGTCTCCTTTGAGATTCTGTTGCAGAGGCAATTCTATAAGGGAGTAACTAAAACATAAAATTTCAGGCGTGCAAACTTTGACAGTATAAGGGGATCTCTGCAAAATATTAAGTGGGAAATGCTTTCCACAGGGTTAAACAATGAACAAAAATGGGAAGTCTTTAAAATGCTGCTTAATAAATATACATGTCAGTATATTACGCTTGTCGTTGCAAAGCAAAACTTTTTTGGTTCAATAGAAGTGTTGGTGTTAAGGTGGGTAAGAAAATACGTGCTTTTAAGGCTTTGAAGTTAGCTGGGACAGCCCAGTTATTTATAGGGTACAAGGAGGCAAATAAATCAAGCAAAAAATCAAGCAAGCTAAAGTCGATATGGAAAAGAATAGTGCAGTAAGCAGTAAAAAGAATCCAAAATTATTTTTTAAATATATTAATAATAAAAAAAATAAACAGGAAGGGTTAGGACCTTTATTATCAGAGGGGGGGGGGGGTCAGCTGGTTGACGAAAGCAAGCAAAAAGCTCAGATTCTGAATGCATACTTTTCGTCTGTCTATACAAATGAGGAACCAGCTAATGAAGGTTTCCTTATTAAAAATCCCAATTCTAATAATACATCTAAGGGGCAAATGTATCATTATTCACAAATTTGAGGGCTTTTAGTCTTCGAATTCGGCAGAAATTCGATTGTCAAATTAAAATCGAATAGTTTTAGGGTATTTTTCGAGCGCTATTCGATTTCTCGAAAAATTCGTATGATCAAACAGCATTTCTCGATTTTTTAGTGAAATCGGTCAATTTCACGAAAAAATCCTGAAATTTCGTCCAATTGTTCGAAAAATTAGTACGATTCGAACGATCGAGGAGTTCGATCGTACGAATGCTATTCGACCAGATAATAGAAAAAAAAGCCTATGTGAATTGCAATTCGGTAGGTTCAATCTAGTGAAGTAGGCAGTCGAATAGTGGCAGTACTTCGATCATCGAATGGTCGAATGATCGAATATTCGATACGATCGAATTTTGCATATTCGATGATCGAAGTGGCCAAATTTGCATATTCGATAAAATCGTACAATCGGAATTCGATAGAACTTAGAATGCTTCACGTGAATTTAGTAAATGGGCCCCTTAATGTTGCATGGTTCACGCATGACGAAATTCAAAAAAGACTAGAACATGTTAAGATAAACAAAGGTCCAGGGCCAGATGGGATTCATTCAAGGGTATTTTGCGAGCTTAGCTCTGCGATAGGCCAGTTAGTCTGACGTCGGTGGTAGGAAAGCTTTTCAAAGAATTAATAAAGGATAGGATACTGGACTTCATAGCAAATAACAATACTATGAGTTTGTGCCAGCATGGTTTAATGCGTAATAGATCTTGCCAGACTAACTTGATTTCTTTTTATGAGAAGGAAAGCAGGGACCTCGATTCTGGGATGGCAGTGGATGTGATTTACTTAGACTTTGTTAAAGCATTCGATACAGTGCCACACAGAAGGTTACTGGTTAAAATAAGGATAATGTTGGCCTGGAACATAGTATTTGTACCTGGATAGAGAACTGGCTAAAAGATAGACTACAAGGAGTGGTGGTAAATGGAACATTTTCTAATTGGACCAGTCTTGTTAGTGGTGTACCACAGGGCTCTGTACTGGGTCCCTGGATTTCAACTTGTTTATTAATGGATGTGGGCACTGAAAGTACAGTTTCTATTTTTGCAGATGATAATAAATGACTTCCCCAGCATAACAGTGGGATGTTGGTTCTTAGTCAGTGCAATGAAAGAATAACTGTAGTTCCGTCAGGTCCATCTTTGTGCAAACTGGGGAGAGCCAGTTTGTGAAGTAGCCTCACAAGGAAAGTTAATTTAAGGGTAGAGACACACACAAAGATTTTGGGGGATTTAGGCGCCCAGTGACAAATCACTTCTTCTTCGGGTGACTAATCTCCCTGAAAAGCCTTCCCGCTGACGATTTACATTCTAGCCGGCAGGCTTTCAGGGAGATTAGTTGCCCGAAGAAGAAGTGATTTGTCGCTGGGTGCCTAAATCTCCCTGAATCTTAGGGGCAGATTTACTAAATTCACCCAAAAATAGTTAGTTTTTCCTCGATATTCGATTAGATTTCGATTTTCGAATGCTAATCGAATAGTTTTAGGCTACCCTTTTATTCATATGAATAGGGGATAGCCTAAAAAAGGAGTAATAAAAAGCAGCCAGAATAGTAGATTTATAGCCTTACAGCGCATTGTTTTTAGATGGCGTCAGTGACCCCCATTTGAATGCTGGAAAGAGTCTGAAGAAGAAGGCCAATCATTTTAAAAAAGATAAAAAATGTAAAATGAAAATATGCTTTCAATTAGCAATTCTACAACATACTAAATGTTAACCAAAAGGTGAACCACCCCTTTAAATTATTTTGTGTTAAGGACAGGACACAACAGTGTGTACTGCTGACTAAATGTTGATGTGGTGACTCATTCATTTATAAATAGTGGCAACACATGATGAAATCTGCAAGTGATTATTAGTGGTGTGCTAAGGAAAGGATGGGAGTCTTTCGCTCTCATTAGTATGACAGGCATGTTGTAGGCCAAAGGAGGAACTTGGAACATGTGAAAGAGAAAAGAGATTCTTTACCAAGTCACCAGTGACACAAATAGAGTGAGGAAATACTAATGAAAGGGAATCTTTTTAAAAAAGGAAAACATTAAGGAGCATTATGCTTCACAAGGCAACCCTTTAAAACCACAAATGGGAATTAAAATGAACCATGCTGAAAGCTTTAACACAGCCAGTCCTTGAAAATGCAGAAAATAGAAATAAAAAGAGTGGGAGCAAAAATGCAACAGTAAAGACATTTCTACAGCCCTGTGCATAAACGGTATAACAGAAGCAACAGTTACTATCTTTATACTGTATACTTTTAGAGAATATTTTGATATTTGTGTGTTTGATTTGAAAATATTTCTATAGTTGCAAACAGTCAGTAGTCTGGCCAGGTCAGTGATTCATCCCTCAAAGCACTTCATTACGAGTGGTGAACAATATTAAAGTGGAATAGTACAACTGTAAACCCCATTTTGCAATGTTAAATCATTTGTGTAGGGACTAGTTTAACCCAGATCTTGCAAGTGAAACCCTCAACCCAACCTGACCTTCATTCTAGAGCTGAATAGATAGTAGCTGGCCTCTACTCATCATCTAATTGATCCAATGGAGAGTAGCACTTCTCCAGCAAAGTGTGATTGTTCCCGCGAATCGTCGGAAATGCGTTCTTTCCCTATATTTCTTAAAAGCTTTAACAATATATGTGATAAAAAACACAAACACCTTTAACACAAACTGGTGCTATAGAGAAGTCAATAGAAGCTGTGTTGATCTTATTGGACCGTTTTTAATCAAATCGGACTTTTAGCAGTTTTTGGATTTTCTGAAAAACTTGAATTTTTAGCGGTGTTCGGATTTAATTACTGAATGGTTTCTATGTGCAGTGCACTTGTTCAGTTTAGCATCCATAGCAAAAGGAGTCTTAGCCCACGCAATATTTAAGAGCTGTGCCCACAACTTGCCTTTTTTTAGTTTTGAATCCCGACTCCCATCACAGCCATGTCTCTGGATCTGCTCTGATAAACCAACTCTCCCCCCATGGCTTTACCCCCATCTACTTTTCTGCTGATTCACTGCCCATGCTCTGTGCTGCGGTCACTTACTGAGCTTAGGGACCCACTCACAATATACTTTATAAAAAGCATAGAAGTGTCACAATAAATGACTGAGGCAGAGTAGTAAATAACTATTGGTACATGGCATCTAAGAAACCAAAATACCTGCAGAATACAGCAGGGAAAATAAGTATAATAATAAGTATTGAACATGTCAAAGTTTTTCTCAGTAAATATATTTCTAAGGGGTCTATTGACATGGAATTTACACCAGATGTGGTTAACAACCCACACATACAAAGAACTCAAAACAAATAGGTCCATAAATTAAGTTATTTGTAGTAAAGTGGAATGACACAGGGAAGTAGTATTAAAGACACTTAAGGAAATGTATTGGTAATAACAGCTTTAAGAAGCCTCCTGTAAGTAGAAACTAGTTGCATGCAATGGTCAGGTATGATTTTGGCCCATTCTTCCACACAAATGGTCTTTAAATCATGATGGTTCCAGGTGCCTCTTCTATGATCTTCAGATCTTTCCATAACGTTTCAATTGGAATGACTGGGCCATTCTAGCAGCTTTATTTTGTTTCTCTGAATACAATTGACAGTTTCCTTGGCTGTGTGTTTGGGATCATTGCTTTGCACCCTCAATTCAATTCTAGCATCCTGATACAGGGAAGAAGATTTTTATCAAGAATATCCAGGTAAATTTCTCCATTCATCCTTCCTTCAGTTATATAAAGTCTGTCAGTACCATATGCTGAAAAACTGCCCCACACGGTGATGTTCCCACCACCAAACTTTACTGTTGGTATGAATTTTGTGTGTGATGTGCAATTCCATTTCTCCTCCAAACATGGTATGTGAAATTAATAGGGATGCACCGAATCCACTATTTTGGATTCGGCCGAACCCCCGAATCCTTCCCGAAAGATTTGGCCGAATACCGAACCGAATCCGAACCCAAATTTGCATATGCAAATTATGGGTGGGAAGGGGAAAACATTTTTTACTTCCTTGTTTTGTGCCAAAAAGTCACGTGATTTAGCTCCCTGGCCCTAATTTGCATATGCAAATTAGGATTCGGATTCGGTTCGGCCAGGCTGAAGGATTCGGTGCATCCCTAGAAATTAAAGGCTTTTAACTCAATTTTGGAGTGCTGCCCATTTTTGGATTCTCACAAGTTTTCCAAGTGTGGAAGGACACTGGGGAGGTGCACTCAAATGACTCCAAATTGAACAAAGGTGTGTGCTGCCTGAAGACATGGTATGTGCAATGACATACAAATAGTTCAATTTTGGTATCATCTGACCAGACTATATTCTTCCCAGATTTTAGTATTATTTTTGAAGTATCTGAGTTGCCCAAATGTTGTGCAGTCACAGCAAATGTAAACAAACTTCAACATGCTTTCTCTTCTCAGCAGTGGAGTCTTGCTCGGTGACCGTGCATAGAGGCCGTGTTGGTTGAGTGCATTACTTGTTGTTTTCTTTCAAACAACTGCACCTGCTAATTCAACGTCTTTCTGAAGCTCTTCACAAGTAATTCTTGGACAACTCTTCGGATTATACCTGGTCATGGCCGGTTTAGCTTGAAATTAGGTTGGTTCCACTTCTGAATCATTATTATGGTCCTAATGGTGCTCACTGGAACATTCAGAAGCTTAACAACTACATCTGTAACTAAAGCCATCAGTATGTTTTGTAACAATAAGGTTGTAAAGGTCTTGAGAGAGCGGAGAAAAACGTTGGCATGTTCAATACTTTTCAATGCTGTATGATGATCACACCTGTAGCATCAGCTTATATGACAGGCAAACACCATTTTCTGCTTGATCTTTTTAAAAGCCCCTAAGTTTAGTTTCTGAATAGCTGCTCAAAGCCCACTGATCATGTGTGTGTCACAGACACTCTAAACAACTAAATCAAAGATGGGAAACTCCTGTGGCAACTTTGAAGGTGTGGGCCATTTCTACTACAGAGATGCTGAAACTTTAGGCGGGTTCAATAAATTCAGTACAAAAAAAACATTAGATTTTACTTCCCCTTTAAAAACATATCACTTTAACTTATCTATATAGTGACCATCTAGGGAGGAGAACATTTTTGGTCCAAATCACTCCCATTCAAATGAACTGGAGCTGCATGAGGTGAAGAGAGGCACTATTCGTCAGACTGATCTTATTCAACTGAAAAGCAGTAACCATAGAGCAAACAAGGGTAGCAAAATTAGAGAGAGAAATAGATGGTTTGACTTGCTGACCCAATTCAACATGCAGAAAGGGTTAACTGGCACAGCAAGGAAATAAAAAAAAAACTCTAAATATATCTGCTTTTGAAGGGATGCAGAAGGAATGAAATCATGCCATGCAAATTGCTTTCCATAACATTGTCTTGCAGTAATTTATATTAAGAATCTTAATAAATCAGGTGTGCTTATTTTACATGACAAGTGGCCAAAACTTTACTTGATGCGTATGGATGAGCAGTCCATCTTAAAACAGATCTAAACAAATTCTGCTGCTGGGCAACATTTCTGTAAAGGGTTTTTTTTCCCCCCCAAACATAGTTAAAGGGAAAACATAAACCTGTGCTTAGCCTTTCCCCTTAAATATGTGTTGTATTTAAAGGGAGTGTCAACCCAAAATATATATTTTTGCTTAATAAAAGATAACAGAATTCTAATCAACTTTGCACTATATAAGAATTACATTTTTAAAGGGGTGGTTCACCTTCAAGTTAACTTTTAGTATATTGTAGAAGGGCCAATTCTAAGAAACTTTTCAATTGGTCTTCATTATTTATTTTTCATAGTTGTTCTTCTGTTTCTTTGCAGCTTCCAAATGGGGGTCACTGACACCATCTAAAAACAAAATGCTCTGTAAGGCTACAAATTTACTTTATTGTCACTTTTTATTACTTATCATTCCATTCAGTCCCTCTCCTATTCATATTCCAGTCTCTTATTCAAATCAATGCAGGGTTGCCAGGGTAATGTGTACCCTAGAAACCAAATTGCTGACACTGCAAACTAGAGAGCTGCTGAATAAAAAGCTAAATAACTATAAAACTACAAACAATAAAAAATGAAAACCAATTGCAAATTGTCTCAGAATATCACTCTCTACATTATACTAAATGTTAACTCAAAGGTGAACAACCCCTTTAATGGATTTTAAGGTATTTTTAAATGATATATATTTCTATTCTATTCAAAGCAGGAAATTGCTCCAAACGCACATGCGCCGATATGCTGTTCTCATTCCAAAGAGAAGATGGCGCCCGTGAAGTCCGATGCCTGAATCTACAACGAGGGGTAAGTAAAATGCTAGTGGCATTTGCCGAGGTAACACTTAGGCTGGAGGGAGGGGTTCTTGGTGGGGATGGGGGGTAGGGTTTTTTTAACGTTAGGGTTGAATTCTCCTTTAAGAAACATCTTTAGTCATGCTTTTCAAATACAGTCCAGAGGTTGTTAACCAATAGATAATTTAGAGACCAAGCTTAGGAGAACTGATAGGTGCAATGGGGCTCCAATATAAATCAGCGAGGGAGTGGGTGCAAGAATGCAGGTTGCAAACAAGGGTAATAAAAGGGAGGGTGCAGCAAACAGCTAAAGCAGATAATGCTTTATTTCTATGTAGATTTATAAGAGCTTTACTTAAAGGCATACTGTCATGGGGAAAAAATGGTTTTTCAAAATGCATCAGTTAATATTGCTGCTCCAGCAGAATTCTGCATTGAAATCCATTTCTCCCCCACCCCAGCAGCCTAACAGAACAATGGGAAGGTAACCAGATAACAGCAACAGCTCCCTAACACAAGATAACAGCTGCCTGGTAGATCTAAGAACAGCACTCAATAGTAAAAACCCATGTCCCACTGTGACTCCTTCAGTTACATTGAGAAGGAAAAACAGCCTGACAGAAAGCAGTTCCTTTTTAAAGTGCTGGCACAAGTCACATGACCAGGGGCAGCTGGAAAATTAAAATTAAATATAAAAAAAAAATCTGTTTGCTCTTTTGAGAATTGGATTCAGTGCAGAAGTCTGCTGGAGTAGCACTACTAACTGATGCGTTTCTTTAAAAAAAAAAAAAAAAAAAAAGTTTTCCCATGGCAGTATCCCTTTAGCGTTTGAAGTCCAAGGATCCAAATATAGATTTAATTGGCAGCTATTATTCGGAAATTTTCGTGACTTTCAGAGCATGTGCAGTGGTTCCGATCAGCAAATCTCCTGCGCATGCACATAAAATGCCGGAGAAAAGAAGATGGCTGTTGTGAACTCCCGTGCCGAAAATCTGCAGGAGTTAAAGTAAAAAATTAGGGGCATTTGCCCGGGGGAGGCAAGCATGTGTGGGGAGGAGGGGGATCTACACAGGGGAGGGGGGGGAGAGGGTTCTTTTCTATACAGGTTTGGTTCTCTTTTAAGCAATGGTCAAAGGGGTCGGGCAGGGGATGTGAGGTCATTTCAATAAGCTACAGAGTCAGGAGATATCAGTTGGAATCTCAGCAGTGCCTTACAATCCACATCTATTATTATTTACTCAGATAGGCAATTTATACTATAGGCTTGATAAAAATAAAGTTGACAATTTGTTGATGAATTTTCTGTTTCAAGGCCCCTCAAGAAGCAGCATTGAAAATAAGATCCAATTTTGGATAGTTTTGTTAGTGAATCAGTCCTGTGAATGCAAAATCCAAACATGGAATTCCAATTTGCACTGTTTTACCCATCATTGGTTTGTGATGGAAAGTTGCTCCTGATATCCTGAGGTACCTTGCCTAAATGTAGGGATTATAAAGGTACACATTTCAATAAAGGTGTCTCTCTACTTGTGATCTTAAACCTTTGCAAGTTCTATCTCTTTATAGGTAATAGTGCTTGATCCTATCTGATGTGTAAGTTTTACTCAAGGGACTACCTGCACTGAGAACTGTACAAGCTCATTAGAGTCTGAAGCTAATTGCAAATGAAGTTGTTTTGCAGCCTTGCATTTTAGCAGACAGAGGAAGACCTGAAACCACCCATGAACCACATTCTTTTTACATAAACTGAAACTGTCTGACGCAGTAAGTACAGTTGGTACTTGTGGAAAAAACGAACATATTAGAACATTTTAATAACCTCCTGTACTAGCAGTCTCTGTTATTTATGTGGCACACAGTGCATTTTGTCTGCTAGTGCTCTGGGTAGCTTAAATGCCCTATTACCACTTCTAATGATATCAAATGAAAAGCACCTTGAGTGACAAACATTGAAAGGTAGTGAAAGGTCCACTTATTGTACAACCCTGCAAAATATATGAGCATTTTTATAAACTCATGTTATTAATAACAATAAGTAGTGATGGGAGAAATAAATTCAGCATGAAAAATCTGCAGTGCCAAAAAAATTTTGTCGCGCGTCAGACTAGTCATGCACATAAAGTTATTCGGGCACCCATTGACTTTAATGCATCTGGACAAAATAGGCACGCGTATAAAAAATACACCCATTGACTTTAATGCATTTCACAATTTTTTTTCTAAAATTTTTCGGCTTTCTGGCGAGGCCACAAAGGCCCGGTCGGCAAAATTTTAGGGGCCGCATGCTGCCCTGCCGCATCCTAAGGAGCACATGTGCACAGGAGCTGGAGCTAGGTCCGTGTGCAAGGCAAAAAATTACATCACATCACTGACGCTGAAATAAACACGCAGGGGTTCACCCCGCTTCACTGGCCATGAGTGTTTGGTAATTTTTTGCCTTGCACAGTTACGGGAGAGGTGCCGACCTCTTTTCCAAACACCAGGCTATATCAATTGGAGAGGCTGGGGAAAGTAGGAAATTGTTGGCTTTGCTAGGTCCGTGTGGCTAGGATGGCCACAGGAGGGGTGCGGCATTTTCCTCAGTCACTCGAAATTGCCTATGAGGCAATTTTCAGCGACTTAGGAAAACGCAGCGCCGTGTGTGAATAGGCGCAGGCGATTGTACGTTTCAGCGGGCGGAAGACACAGGCAAGCAATTCAGGGAGATTAGTCGCCACGCGGACTAGCCCTAAGGGTAAAGTTGGCCATAGACATAAAGATTTTTGAAAGATCCAATTGTTATCGTGAGACCACGGTTCTCTCAAAACAACTGTTTAAATGTCGATGTGTCCATCAACTAAAAAGACCATTTCAGGCGATATTGCCAGCAAAACTGAAGGCCCTGCAAACATAGGTAGATTGCATGGGGACCGATAAAGATTTTCTAACCTGGCCGATCAATCTTCAGACCAATGTTGGACGAAAAATCGTAAGATGTACGATCGTTTGTATCCCACTAACCGCACGATAATTTGACAGACTGTCGGACTTCCCTAAGGTCAGTCGTTCGGCAGGGCAAGATCGTTGCGTCTATGGGGAGCTTAAGGTCAGACAGGAAGATTCGGGGAGATTTGTCACCAGGCGACGAATCTCCCTGAATCTTCCCGTCTGGCCTTACCCTAAGATCTACCAAGCAGCTGTTATCTTCTGTTAAGCTGGCCATAGACGCAACGATCCGATCGTACGAATCCTCGAATCGTACGATTTTCGGATCGTGTGTGGAGTGTTCCGACATGCCGATCGGTCGTTTGTTCGATCGGCCAGGTTAGAAAACTTTTGTTGGCTGGCGATAATATCTTTGCGTCTATTGCAGATCGTACGATTTTCAGTGGGAGACCGTCACTAGGTTTTTAATCGTACAACTTTCGTACGATCCTTGTCAGGGGCAGAACGTCAGCTGTCTGTGCTTTTTACTACTTTAGTTGATCTGAAGGTTAGTGACAGGTCAGGAGATGCAAAGATCCGATCGTTGGAATCATCTTACGATTGGATCTTTGCGTCTATGGCCAGCTTTAGGGAACTGTTATCTGGTTACCTTCTCATTGTTCTGTTGTTAGGCTGCTGGTTGGGGGAAAGGGAGGGGGTGATGTCGCTCCAACTTGCAATACAGCAGTAAAGAGTGATTGAAGTTTATCAGAGCAGTGACATGACTTGAGGCAGCTGGGAAACTGACAATGTGTCTTGCCCCATGTCAGATTTCAAAATGAAATATAAAAAAATCTGTTTTTTATTTTGAGAAATGGATTTCACTGCAGAATTCTGCTGGAGCAGCACTATTAACTGATGAATTTTGGGGGGAAAACAAGCTGCCCGCCCCACCATACGAATAAAAATGTAAATATATGTAAAACCCCCTGTGAATAAAAAAAAAGACCAAGTGCAAATGCCCTCAGAATACTGCATGAGAACAAAGTCAGCCTCCCCTCCCCAGATAGGTTAGAAGTCCCTGGCCTACATTATCCTTACTAGCGCCACGCCAGTATTTGACAACATTACAATCACCTCAACCTACGTATTTAGCAAAAGCTTAATCATTACTCTCATAGTAAAATCCTAGCACTGTATCGTATCTGCATTGTTTTACTCACACAAACCCGCAGGGTAACTATAGAGACTAACAAATCACCAAATACTCCGCCGGTGACGTCATGGATCGTTCCCTCTCAGCGGCGCTGCTCTTACATCCGGGCCTTTTGCGTGCATTTGAGGCTTCCGATGACATTACGTGAGACATTTGTCGGATGCGCGCACTCAAGCAAGAAGCGCGCGCACGAGGCGCGAGCAGGAGACCCAGCAAAAGAGGAGGAGGTGGGGGTGTCGCGAACTCGATCCCTCGTTCCCTGAACTCGGCCGCCCCAGCCTCGCGTTTCTTTATACCCCCTCTCATTCATACATCTGCCCCTTCTAGTGCAATTACTTTTATATCCGCCGCCTTCTGCTCTTTCCTTTCTCCTCGGTTCCTCCGGTCTGGGGGGAGAGGGCAGGTAGATCAGAGGAATGAGTCGTCGGTCAGCCCGGGGCTGAGAGACGCTCCCTGTCACCGTCTGAATGATCTGAAGAAGGGGGGCAAGAGCCTCTCCTTAGTGGCAGCCTTCACACCCAGTCCAGCCGGTAAGTGCGTGCAGATTTGTCGCTGCGCAATGACAGGGAAAAGGTGAGAGGGATCCTCTCCAGAGCGGAGGCGGGAAGGCCGCAGTGCCGTGTAGGGCCCGAAGCACTGCCTCACACTGAGCTTCACTCGACTCATGGCCTGACACTGCCTCGAAATGAAGGAATATTGTAGGGCAGCTAAGCAGAAACCTAGGCCCTTTCTGTAGGAGACAATCGCTCTTTAGTATTCACCAATGGCCGAGTAATAAAAAGTTCCCCAGCCTTGACAGAACTTGGGTAGTTTGACATTGTATGTAACCTTGTTTCTACTCCCAAGCGCAGAAGGTTGGCCGCAGAGAGGCTTATGGCTGCACTTTGGGGTGAGACTGAGCCTGTGGCCTCGTTCACTCATTGGCCAACATTGAGCAGCACTTGTCTCCTTTTATTTCACTCAGTCTTTATGGGAAGGCAATGTTTACAGTGTAGCCCAGCAGCTGTGAATCCACTTAATAGGTTGTGATTTGCATTTTCTCCCTCACTTGTGTACAGGTCTACAGGGTACAAGCTGCAGCCCTCCAGCCCCTCTTGTAAACACCACAATCGACTGATAGTTGAAGGATCTTGGCAAATACTAAATAATAGCTTGTGTGCTGCCAGAACTTTCTTTGTACACTGTCTAGATCAGTGATCCCCAACCAGTAGCTCGTGAGCAACGTGTTGTGCTCCAAGCCCTTGGATGTTGCTCCCAGTGGCCTCAAAGCAGGGGCTTATTTTTAAATCCCAGGCTTTGTTTTAAATTAAATTCCAAGTTTTGGTTGTATAAAAACCAACTGCCATACAGAGCCTCAATGTAGAATGGCAATCCACATAGGGGCTACGAAATAGCCAATTACAGCACTTATTTGGCGACCCAAATAACATTTTTCATGCTTGTGTTGCTCTCCAACTCCTTTTACTTGTGAATGTTGCTCACAGGTTCAAAAGGTTGGGGATCCCTGGTCTAGATTGAGCAGAGGGATCGTTTTTTTTCTATTAACTTGCCCTTTTATATCATTTGCTGTTAGACCTGGTACTAATAATGTGGCCTAATGTGCTTCTTATCCCATACCTCCTGTTTCATATTTGTCCAGTTGGTGTATTTACTTTGTGATAAGAGCCTGAACTCATATATATATATATATATATATATATATATATATATATATATATATATATACATACACGTTCTTGTCAAGGAGATCTGCACACCAATTTTTCTTGATCATGAATATTTATTCCACTGTGCATTCCAACATTTCGATCCTGCCAAAAAGGTTGTAGTTTAGTCACACACACACTCCTCTGCACTCAACCCATTATCAATATATTTAAGACATTGAGACATTCTGTGCATACAGCTACTAAAAAATGCCTTGCGCTTTAAACAAAACAGGGATTGTTTGTCCATATATTGCAATATATTTAAGCTGGCCAACTATGTCAGTCATCCCATATTTGGCAAGTCCTACTCTCAAATTGCATCTGATTCATTAAGAATTCCATTACTTACATTTTACAAAAGGGACTAAGTTTTACTTGCCACTTACTTGCTGCTTTCAAAGTAAAACTCCCAATCATGGATGCCCTTTTATTAGACACCAGTGGGATCACCTGACTATAGCTGGGAAGGGGTGGGGGCTACAACAAGGAGCTGGTCACAGGTCCCATACTGTTATAATAACGGTATGTAGGGAGCCGGCACTACTCATGTAGTGGGTATACTGTGTATGCTGTTAGCACCCAGGCAAAGTATATCAATGAAGAAGGTGAGCACTCACAGGTCTTATGAAAAATAAGGCGAGTGCTCGCCTTCTTTATGGATACACACACACGTGGGACCTATTATCCAGAATGCTCGAGACCTGGGGGTTCCAGATAACTGATCTTTCTGTAATTTGGATCTTCATACCTTAAGTCTACTAGAAAATCATGTAAACATTAAATAAACCCAATAGACCGGTTTTTCTTCCAATAAGGATAAATTATACCTTAGTTTGGATCAAGTACAAGGTACTGTTTTATTATTACAGAGAAAGGGGAAATTAATTTAAAAAATCTGGATTTGATTATAATGGAGTGCATGGGTGACGACCATTCAGTCATTTGGAGCTTTGTGGATAACTGGTTTCCGGATAATGGATCTGATACTTGTATATATTAATTACTCTCTTCATTTGTTTCAGGTGGCACAGTGTCCATCCCATTCCCAACCCTTCACCTTAAAAGGCAGCATGCTCAGTTACTTGCTCTATAGTTGATGGTGGTTTCCGTTCACAGAAATTAGGTTAGAAATGTTTATATTGAAATATGACACCTATTCTGCATGATGATACTTCCAAGGCACCTGGCTTCTTCTCCACCTATGATAAACCCAGTGTTACATGAGTATAGAGGGATGGTACCCCCACAGCTTAATTAATATGGCCCAGTAGTTTTAGTACACGTATGCGATCCGTTATCCTGAAACCCTTTATACAGAATTATGGAATGGCCATCTCCCATAGACTCTGTTTTATTTATTTAGTGCACATTTCTAAAACTATTTTTAATTAATAAAACAGTACCTTGTACTTGATCAAAACTAAAATATAATTAATCCTTATTGGAAGCAAAACCATCCTACTGGGTTTATTTAATGTTTACATGATTTTCTAGTAGACTTAAGGTATGAAACCCAAATTATGGAAAGATCTGTTATCTGCAAAACCCCAGGTCCAAAGCGTTTTGGATAATAGCTCCAATACCTGTATTAGAAGTTAAATGAGCGGCATGTTGGGTAAATGGACTGAATTCAGGCCTAATTTGTATCATTGTAGTCCAGGTTAGAGTTTGAAGTCATCAATGAATAGGAATATTCACATAAAAATGTCTGGCAATGTATTTGACAGCAACCTTGCATGTAACTATGTGTGCCTTACTGTCTTTTAGTATGCAGCTACTTATTCTTGTTTATATAGTGGGAACATTACCTAAAGTAACACACTCGTATTTTTAATTTCAAAAATCACATTTTAAGGGCAGGAGCTAAATGCTGATTGAGATATCCTTTAACAGTTTATATCCTTGTCTGTAGTTTATAATCTGTAGCTGGCTATAATCTTTTGTGTGTGTGATGCGATATTTTAGTAGCACAATATGGTCTTTTTATGTCATTTGCATTAAGTATGCATATACATTTATATCTGTTCTGTCAAATTGTAAATTAAGAACAGAAATGAATTTCTATCTGCTGCTCTGTGCAGCCCTGGCCATAGACACAAAGATACAATCATACGAAACTAAAATTCATACAATTTTCTGGATCATGTGTTGATTGTCCTGACATTTTGTGTACCTGGGCAATCAGTCAGTTGGACAGGTTAAAAGATTTATATCCACTACCGATAAGATCTCTACATGTATTGTCTATCTGATATTATGGGTGAAAGTCACTACTATTTGTCATGCATGACTTTTGTAAAATTGCTTTCTGTCAAATAATGGCCAGAACGTTGTCTGATTTCTTATTTTTCCTACTTATTTTAATCTGGTTAGTGTAACGAACTAGCGTTAATCGCACAAAGAATAATATCTGCACGTCTATGGCCTGCTTTAATGTGTATTGGGTATTTCTGTCAAAGCATTTGTTTGACCCCTTTAGCACCATGCTGCCCAACTTATTTGGTACCGAGGGGCGCAATTTATTTGACCTACGTGTGGAGGGACAATTATGGTGGTCAAATGGCAAAAGAACATGATCACGCCTGTGTATTTAAAAGCCACACCTTGTAAAGACGCTCCTTTTTAGTCAACACCCATGCTATCATCTGTAGAAACTGCAAGAGAGGGAGTTAGAACACAGTTAGGGTAGAGGCACACGGGCAGATTCAGGGAGATTAGTTGCCCGGCGACAAATCGCTTCTTGTTCGGACGACAATCTCCCCGAACTGCCTTCCCGCTGGCAACAATGTAAATCTCTGGCGGGATGTCACACAGAGCACTTAGTTTTCTGCAGTCACCCGAAGTTTCCTCGTGAGGCAACTTCGGGAAAACGAAGCAATCCAAGTGCTATCCTGCCGGCGATTTATATTCTTGCTGGGGAAGGCAGTTCGGGGAGGTAGTCGCCCAGAAGAAGAGGATATTTATTGCTGGCCGACTAATATCCCCGAATCTACCCATATGCCTCTACCCTTAAGAATTTTTGTTTTTCTTCTACCTCTGCCGTAAAGCATAAGCTCCCCACTTATACAGCCATATACACATCCCACAGCTTCGCATCCCAAATCAGTAATAAACCTGGTTTCCCTTATCGGAGTGCCATCTTTTTTTGGAATTGAAGTGGATTATAGCAGAGGGAAGCTGCCGACTGAGCACCCGATCAGGAGCAGTGAAACAGTACTGGAGAGGTGAGCT
The DNA here is from genome assembly GCA_024363595.1 of Xenopus borealis. NCBI lineage: Eukaryota > Metazoa > Chordata > Amphibia > Anura > Pipidae > Xenopus > Xenopus borealis. Next base: position 77,926,794 of record CM044446.1, on the reverse strand, counting down.
TCGAGCAGTCCTTTTGGTTAAAGTCATATACACACATGACGAGACTGACTAACTGAAGAAAGTGCAGAACTACCCTCACATTCTAGTCATAAACCCAAAACACCTTTCCATACAGTTGCAGAATATTATACTATACAATGCAAACTCAACTGTCAAACACATTTAATATAAATACCGTGATCAAGAACAATAAAAGTAAATATTTCTTCAGCACAAAACATACTTCCTGTGGTAATAGCTACAAATAACAAAATGCACATTCATTTTTGGCCAACAGAATAGTTGTCAAGCAACAACCATTAGCCATGAAAACACAAGGGAAGTCTTAAAACAATGAAGACTGGTAGTGCAGTAAACAAAATTAAATGAAAAAAAAAGTCTGCAGCTACTGTGCAGCAAGTTCGTCAATGTCTGCTGGTATGGATGAAGTGCAAATGCACGTGATTTGCTGCAGGGCAGTCACATATACGGTTTCTGCATTTTTATTTGATGAAGCCCATGTTAGAGAAAGCCTTTTTGCAGATCTAAACATTGATGCAATTTTCCTTCCAAAATCGCTCAGGACAGGGTATAGTAGCAACATGAAGGATACTTTTCTCTGAGCTGGAAAGTAGATACTGATCTGCCTGCAGCTCACATAGTTCCATGCTGTATTTTGTATCTTGAGCTGTGATGTCTGTTAAGTGGGTTGTTGAAAAATCTAAAACTTGCCTCCATTCCCTGAAATTGGGTGTAAAATTCATGAATAAGAATGCCTATTTTAGGGACAAGCTGGTGAAAGTTTAAAATCTCTCCACTGCCCCTGCATTTCCTGAAAAAGTTCATAACCGCTTTCAAAATGCATGAGGTCATTCCTTGCTAAGAAAGATTTCAGCAGGTGAAACTTGTTCCTAAATACAGCAATGTGACTATAAAGCTTGCTTACATTTTGGTTTCTTCCTTGCAAACTTAAATTCAGAATTAAAGGGCTCCTATCACAGCAAAAATCAAACATATTAACAATCTGACCAGTACAACCTAAACACATTTAATCAAACTGCATATACAGTTTTTTGAAGAAAAAAAGATGAGAAAGTGCACAAGGTAAGTCATAGTCAGTAGGCACAGGACTAGGCTAATATTCTAGTTCTCCAAAAGGTAGTCTTGGTTTTTTTCTTGAAGAGATTGAAAGAGGATTCCTTACGGAGGAATTCAGGGAGGGAATTCCAGGGGTAAGGAGCAGCAAGAGGTGGTAGTGGTGTGGATGGTGTGAAGAGAACTTGGCTCTGAGAAGAGCAGAGAAGACGACCAGGAACGTATAGCGAGACTACAGGAAATGTAGTGAGGAGCAGAAGCATGAATGGCTTTGTAGAAGGAGTTTATAACCTATCCTTTGCTCAACAGGCAGCCATGCTAAGTTAGGGGTTGAGCAGGTTCCCTTTTAGGAGAGAGCAGAAGGATCCTGGTAGCAGAGTTTAAGATTGAGTGGAGGGTTGAGAGATGGGAGTCAGGAAGACCAGTTAGGATGAGATTTAAGTCGTTTAAACGTGACTGTGGCAAAACTACCGTGGGAACAGGGGATACGAGTCGACCAGGGCCCCCCGGCAGATTGCTCCTTGCTGCACCCGGCTTCAGTGACTTGAGGGGGGCACATGGGTAATAACTGTTTGCTTTTGAATGCTGAGGATCAATTGCATACTCACTGAACAGTTATGTCCCATGTGGCCCCTCTTCAGGTCACAGAGTGCTTAAAATGGCTTAATTATTTATTTTGGGAGTATTTATTCACAAGCCAGGAGCCTATTGAAAGATTAGCACCGGCAAAATCAAGGTTCATATACTGAAAGAGCAGTAAGAGTATGCCTGGTACGTAGTGGCACAGCACTGATACTATTATGCTATGTTGCTTACTCACTCTAGCACTTAAGAACAATAGATTGAAATAGCCCAAAACAACCTTTTATTCTTAAAGCAAGATCCAAAGAATTGCAGCATACATTAAACGGCACATAGAACCGCCATAAAAGGGTACAGTGACACTCACCAACAACTACATCGATTTCGAGTACACACTAGCCCCCAGTATTGAATGGGATACACCCCACCACAAAATTAACTGGTTCACTGACTCCCAAGCCCAGATTTATCCCTGTGCTCCTGTTGTACCAAAGACAGCAGAGCAGCATGATCCTGGGGGGAGGTTGTCAGCCTCCAGAGGCCCTAAAATTAAATCCAACCATACAGACTCCCAGCATTAAAGTGATACTGACACATTCCTTAAAAAAATATGAACGTGTCCATGAAAATAAGTTTCACACGAAATATAAGTAGCTGAAAGCTCCCCAAAGCCGCCCCAACTCGGAGAACCTTAATAACTGTGACCCTCCAACACCATTAAATCATCATCATGAGTTGTTTCAGTCACGCTGAGCTGGGTGCGGCACAATCCCTCCATAGACTTATTATAAATGAAACCAGGACTCCAGTCTATGGAGGGGTTGCGCCAGCCCAAAGATCAAATTTGCTTTCTTTCCAACTTTACCATAACATTTCAAGGCTTGCGCTCCTCCAAGAACATTGGTCTAAGGGCTTGCCTGCGAGCAAGTATTACTTGAGGGTCAAAATGGACCCCTACAGCTCTACTGTGATGTAACACAGAGACGCTGTCAGAATTAAAGATCAGCTTTAAGTTTATAACCTTTTGAGTGGCTTCAATACCAGAGAATTGATCCAGGATAGGTTGTCAATGATACGGGCAGCGGTCTCATTTGAGAAACAAAAGTGCTCAATATAGGAGTGTTACTAAAATATTTCTATTTATCCTAGCTTAGTTGTGATGGTGTCCCTAAAAATCCTGGAAATCAACTAAAAGGGATACTGTAAAATGTTTTTTTTTTTTTCAAACACATCAGTTAATAGTGCTGTTCCAGCAGAATTCTGTACTGAAATTTGTTTTTCAAAAGCGCAAACCAATTTTTATATGTTTCATTTTGAAAACTGACATGGGGCTAGATATATTGTCCGTTTCCCAGCTGCCCCAGTCATGTGACTTGTGCTCTGATAAACTTCAGTCACTCTTTACAGCGGTACTGCAAGTTGGCGTGATATCACCCCCTTCCCTTTTTCCCTTTCTAACAATGGAAAGGGAACCAGATGGCAGATACCTAACACAAGACCGTAAAATCCAGGCCCCACTCCAACATTCAGTTACGAGTAGGAGAAACAACAGCAGAATACCCTGGCGAGGAGATTGTTGCTGATTCTTGACCTGCATATTAAATATGTTGCCCAAGAATCAGACCCATGTGGCAGTATCCCATTGTAGGCTTTCTAGTCTATGTTCAGGCTTTATATTGCCTTTAAATAATGTGAACATTTGTTTACATTCCTTTATCAAAGCATAAGAATTTTCATTTAATTTTTTGGGATGTGCCAAAGGAAAACAGACTTCCCAGTTCCTGAGATTTATATTGGCCTAGTTTTCTTTAGGTGACTTACTACTTGTGCCATCCACACTGCAATAAGTAGATTAGTGCCGGAATGACTTCTTAAAACATTAGCATCTCATAACTGTTTTAATAACAGTTTTGCTTATGAAGCTGAAATTGCCCTTTAAGCTGGTAGTCACTTACTGTTAACCCAAGAGACCTGCTTATCTTAAATAGATGTTTCTTTGCTTATCTTAAACGGTTACAAATGTATGGGAGTGCAGCTGCACTACATGCCTATAAGCCCAAATTGACTGAACACATGTTGCATTTGGGGGGCTTCTCTCATGGCAGAGAATATGGCCCAAATTCACTAAAGCACGAAGTGTCTAACGCTAGCGCTAATTCGCCAGCGTGACGTCAATTCGTAACTTCGGAAATTCACTAACACCGGCTCTGGTGAATTTTAGCTAGCGAAGTAGATAGACTTGCGCAACTTCGCACCCTTACGCCAGGCGAAGTTGCGCACTGACGAAGGATCGTAATTTCGCAAATTCACTAAGATGAACATTTTCCTGAACGTTACCACTTACGTTAGACTTTACTTCACCTGGTCAGACCAGGCGAAGTTCAATACAATAGAGAGGAGGTTGAAAAAAAAAAAATGTCAAAAAAAAAACGCTGGCATGTTTTTACCATTGGAGGAGGTTACCCTCCTTCCCCCCCCTACACTTCCTAACATATGGCAACACAACTATACAGGGGGCACATGTAGGGCAATAGGACAACTTTATTTAATTTATTAAAGGTTTCCTGGGCTTGTGCAGTGGAATGTAGTGGCTCTAACATATACTCTAACATATACTATTATACGTAAAAGTTCCCGCCGTATGCAAATTAGGCTTCGCTAGCATAACTGCGCTCTGCCTAGCGAAGTAACATTAGCACAGCTATGCTACTGTTGGCTGACCTGAGCGTAAATTCGTACTTTAGTGAATTTGCGTAGCGCTGGCGAAAATTTACCTGGCGGCGATCGTTAGCGAAGCCAATGCTGGTGAATTTTTGGATCTTAGTGAATTTACCCCTAAGTCCCTTGTGCTTTGAGCCTGAACCTGTTGTTGAAGTGTCGAATGGAGATTTTCTTTTCTGAGACCCCTCTTTTCCTGCTGTACTTTTGATGAGATTGCATCCATCCATTGCACCCATAATGGCATTACTTTATGTATAGAAAGAGATTCAACTGCAAGGAAGCATGTAGTGCTACATATAACATGTTAAAAGCAATTTTCCTGTTGCTTTATTGTGGCCCACTTGAGTTACTTTTTACTTGGAAGTCTGTTTGGGATATGTGTACAGTTAGTGATAGTTTTCTGTGTTTATATAGAGTTCAAGAAATGAGTAGTGTTTGGAGTTTTACTTTTACAGGTTACATTTATTAGTAGCTTTTCCTCTATTAAATTATTTTCTGCTTGTGTTTTCTGGTCTAATCTCATGCACAGCTGGGGACTTTAGATTGCTTACAGAGTACTTGTTTTACAAGGCACAGAGCAGAATACATAATTAGAATTTTAAATCTATGCCATGCTTTTTTGTTTGTGTACATGGTCAGTGATTAATTAATAGGCTAAAGACCTATGCTCTAAGGGCAGCCTGCGACCCCCCCTCCCCTTCTGTGGCCCTTCATTAGAGTCTGCCTGCTGTGTCTGCTCATCATGTGTAAGTTTTAAAAGTTATCACTACAGAGAGTAACTGGCCTCTGCATTGCTTAAGACTCCTATTCAAACTAATCCCCTGTATTGTTCACACTTTTAACACCTCTATTTTTCACACCCCTAAAGCCCTGTACTGTTCACACCTAAGACCCAAACTGAAACTGCCCACATTGTTCACACTTTATACAGAATACTAATGGCGCACCAGCACTGTGTCATTGTATATAGTACATCTTAGAATCCTTGTAGGATTCCCTATGCTCCCTGTGTGTGCCATACTCGGCTTGCCCAGTGCTGCTTGTGTGTGCTATACTTTGCTTGCCCAGCACTGCTTGTGCCATAGTCTGCTTGCCCAGTGCCGATTGTGTGTGCCATTCTCTGCTTGCCCACTGCTGCTTGTGTGTGTGCACCATACCGTGCTTGCCCACTGCTGCCTGTGGGATGAAAGCCTGGTAGGGGATTTGTTCTGGGTTTTTGTAAGAATTTGGAAATCATTATTAGGGGTCTCTAAAGTGTTTTAATCATGTGTTGGGGGTATCTGTATTATCCACAGGGGAGGCTTAGGCATATGGCTGACTTAAATGTTTCACATATGAGTAATGAGGGATATCTCTGCAGTGAGCATCAACCATTTGGTTTTTTGGTGTGCTACTACCATTAATGTGGATATGATCTAAAAGTTCTTGTGGTAATGTGGGTGTGGTTTAAAAGGGGGGAGTGGTCAACACTGGCTTCCATTATCGGCCCTCGGTACCACAGAAGTTGGACAGCACTGCTCTAAGGGTTTACATTACTATTTCGTGGGACAGACAGAGCTGAATCTAGTCTGATGTGTAGGACATGCTTTAAAATGTGCACAAGTGTTTTTAAACTCGGTGTAATGGAGAAATTAGATATTACTCCCTTTCCTTTGAACAGTTGCTTTTTATGCTATTCATGTTTAGAAGATCTACTGTACTCTTGGAACATTGTTGTGTTCATTTATTAGAAGCAGTAATGCCAGGTACCAAATACATACTACCTTTTTGTTTATTTTCAGGTGAAAGCAAAATATCTAAAATGGTTTTCCAGTATACATGGAATCCTTTATATGCATGTTGTCCCTTTACCCAGTACATATAGAAGGCATCCTATCTGGTTGAGTTAGGATTTTAAAGCATCTTTAAGAGCGCATATACACTTGTTTTTTTACTGCATCATATTACTGCTTGATTGTGGAATACAAACTTTAGTTTTTACAGGGGTTGTTCACCTTCCAAACACAATTTTCTCAGTTCAGTTGTTTTCAGATTGTTTCTAAGAAATAAAGACCTTTTTCAATTACTTTTGATTATTTAGTTTTTACTGATTTTCCAAAATGTTGTTGAATGTTGGTGTCTGGTGTTTGAGTCTGGCAGCTCAGTAATTCAGGTGCAGACTCTAAACTGTTACGACTTTGTAGCATTTAGTTGATACATTTCTCATACGCATCTCTGGAGTATTAGCAACTATTGTATCAATTCCTGTAATGAAACTCAGGAATTCAGCTCAGCAGGAACAAAGATAAGAAATGTATCCATTAAGTGTATCAATTTAGAACAGTATAGGGGGGTCGGCGACCCCCCCTCACAGAGCTAATTTAGATGGTGTAAAATTACACTTTACATTTCAATATTAGAAAAACCGTCACAAATAATTGGAAGTCGCTATTTCTGGTGATTTATCTGAAAACAATTTAGTTGTTTGAAGGTGAACAACCCCTGAAATTAAACTCTTTTTTTACATCTATTATAATATTGGCTTTTAAAACTACTTCTAACTTTGCCATAAAGTATTTGCATGATGCTTTTACATTACCTGTCTGATCCCCCATGTTCCTGTATGAGGGGGCTGCCATATTTGTGCAGCAGGAGTCCGTTAGCATTAGAAACCTTAACTAACAGGCTGAGGTGGGACAGTCAGGTTGGCAAATTCAGAGAGTCAGGCTGAGGATCTTCAATTAACAATTAAATACAAAAACAAATCTCTCTGCAAAAATTATCAACATGACCTATAGGTAACATTTAATGTACATTCATATGTTAAAATCCATTTTTATTGTCGGTATCACTTTAAGGGTTGCATATTTTATAAACCGTATATACCTGTTTTTGTGTAATGTAATATATTCCCTGAGAATAGAAGGAGAGTGTATAGCCCACAAATTGCTGAGTCATAAAGATGGTGCCAACAACATGTAGTTATTCATAGTTATGCCTCTGAAGCAGAGATTTAAAAGTCATATAAATAAGCATCACAAATAATCTAACAGTAAATCTAGTTGTTCTTCAAACTAGAAAACACTCTAAGGGCTGGTGCAGACAGGGAGATTCGGGGAGTTTCTGTCGCCTGGCGATTAATCGCCTCTTCTGCGAGGCGACAATCCCCCCGAACTGCCTTCTCCCTGTCCGCCGCCTGTTTAAGTCAAAAAGCACCAGCGCCAATGCGGCGCGGCGATTTCCGGAATCGTACAAGTTGTTTCGTGAGGAAACTTCGGCGATTCCGGAAATTGCTGCGCCGCGTGTGCATTGGCGCTGGCGCTTTTTGATTTAAACATGCTTCGGACAGGGAGAAGGCAGTTCAGGGAGATTGTCGCCTCGCAGAAGAGGCGATTAATCGCCAGGCGACAGAATCTCCCCGAATCTCCCTGTCTGCACCAGCCCTTAAGCAGTCAGAATATTCCTAGCCGGGAGTGTAATCGGATTTGCTAGTCATTTCTCAAACAGCAGAGTTGCGTTGTGTTCGAAATTGATTTGAATTCGATTAGAATTTTCGAGTCGGTAATATTTGTTTTGAGTTTTAGACGTTTGAAATTTTTCTTAAATAATCTCCGGTTCGCATTTCGAGTATATTCGAATTTATTAAGAGTTAAAAAATGGGGTACTTTTAGGTTTATCAAAGGTCGAATTTCAAATTCATTTGAATTTTTTTTTCGAATGGGAAGTTATTTAAGAAAAAATTCAAATATATCAAACTCAAACAAATATTATCAAATTCTAATTGTTCCCAGGGTAAAGGTTTAATTAATCTCAAATTTTGAATCCAGTTTGGATTATTCCCAATTTGAATTTGTGAGATTTGACCAAATATACTGATCGACCCTGAATAAATCTGCCCCAAGGTCATGTATAATATTTCAGTATTATATGTTAGAAAAGGCAGAATAACTGCAATGTGCAATTATTGACACAACATGTTTTGAGTATAACAACTCATTATCAAAGGTTGTTATACCCAAACATGTTGTGTCAATAATTGCACATTGCAGTTATTCTGCCTGTGGCCATATCCTTTCCTATTATACAATACTGAAGTTGCACATACAGTTGGAGGGAACGTAAAAAGGTGGCCTTGCTGAAAGGTCATTGTGTATGAGAGTTATTGTTGAAGATTCTTCATATATAATATTATAGGCAACTTCAGGCGACTTGAGAAAACAAAGCGTTCTGCCGTTCTGCCATTCTGCTATTCTAGCCGGAGGGAAGGCATTTATGGTAGACTAGCTGCGGGGTGACTAATCCCCCCCCCCCAGTAGCCATGTCTGCCACCACCCTTAGTATACCAAGCTTTTTTTTTTTCAATAGGAAGTCCGTTAAAGGGGTTGTTCTCCTGTAAATTAGCTTTTAGTTTCATGAAAAGAGTGTTATTCTGAGACAATTTGCAGTTGGTTTTCATTTTTTATTATTTGTGGTTTTTCAGTAATTTTTTATTCAGCAGCTCTCCAGCTTGTAGTTTGGTTGCTAGGGTCCAAATTCCTCTAGCAACCATGCACTAATGTAAATAGGAGACTGGAATATGAATGGGAGAGTGTCTGAATAGAAAGAGCAATACGAAGTGCTAATAACGATACATTTGTAGCCTTACAGTGAATTTGTTTTTTAGATGGGGTCAGTGACCCCTATTTAAAAGCTGGAAAGAGTCAGAAGAATAAGGCAAATCATTCAAAAACTATAATGAAGTTGAAAAGTTACTTAGAATTGGCTATAATATAACCTACTAAAAGTTCACTTCAAGGTGACTGACCCCTTTAAAGTGCTGTCTTGTACACATGCCTGATTTCCATTGGAGAAGTAGTCAGCAAGCATGTGCAGTACACCGCTCTTTTACTGGCTTCCTACTCAAAAGTGAAGAAACGCTCCATACGCTAACATTGCTCAGGTCTTCTTTTTAGCCCATAACCGCATCATAATCATGGTTCTTGGAATATCTAGGGTGTTTACACCAAATCCTATTCTAATTAACTGATCACTCATTTTATTTGGCACGATACAGCTGTGATGCTCTGCTTCTAACAATACAATCCACACTACCATATACAGCTATGGGATCCTTTATCCAGCAAGTTTGGAAAGGCCATATCACATAGGCTGTGTTATAATTAAATAATCCAAATGTTATAAATTTTCTCTGTAATAATAAAACAGTACCTTGTACTTGATCCAAACCAAGATCTAATTAATCCTTATGGACAAGCCTATTGGATTTATTTAATGTTTACATGATCTAGTAGACTAAAGGTATAAAGATCTGTTATCTGGAAATCCCAGGTCCCAAGCATTCTGGATAACCGGTCCCATACCTGTACAAGAGGCAGATGACACAGTGTTTGCGGGTGTTTATTTTATCAGTTTGAGGCAAAAGTTAGAATTGCAGATATTTTGGATTCTATACAGTTATTTATCTCTCTAGTCTCATGATATGCATGTACTGCATTTGTATATAAAACTGCATATTTATGTATATTTCATTGTTTTTCAGGAATAAAGAATTGATACACAATGGGAGCATTTTTAGACAAGCCAAAGATGGAAAAGCATAATGCTCACGGGCAGGGTAATGAACTGCGATATGGGCTTAGTAGCATGCAAGGTTGGCGCGTTGAGATGGAAGATGCTCATACTGCTGTTCTTGGTCTGCCAAATGGACTTGATGCATGGTCATTTTTTGCTGTCTATGATGGTCATGCTGGATCCCAGGTTGCCAAGTACTGCTGTGAGCATTTGCTGGATCACATCACAAGCAACCAGGATTTCAAAGGGACAGATGGACATCTGTCTGTGTGGAGTGTAAAAAATGGAATCCGAACAGGATTTCTCCAGATTGATGAACATATGAGGGTAATCTCCGAGAAGAAACACGGTGCTGACAGAAGTGGTTCGACGGCTGTTGGGGTTATGGTCTCCCCAAATCACATTTACTTTATCAACTGTGGAGACTCCAGAGGTTTACTTTGCAGGAGCAAGAAGGTGCATTTCTTTACACAGGATCATAAACCAAGCAATCCTCTTGAGAAGGAGCGTATACAAAATGCTGGGGGATCTGTGATGATTCAGCGTGTAAATGGGTCGCTTGCTGTTTCAAGGGCTCTGGGTGACTTTGATTACAAGTGTGTCCATGGAAAAGGCCCTACAGAGCAGCTTGTTTCACCTGAGCCGGAAGTTTATGAAATTGAGCGTTCAGAAGAAGATGACCAGTTTATCATTTTGGCATGTGATGGCATTTGGGATGTCATGGGCAACGAAGAGCTGTGTGATTTTGTGTGGTCGAGACTTGAAGTTACTGATGACCTTGAAAGGGTGTGCAATGAAATAGTGGACACCTGCTTGTACAAGGTACTTTATTTTTATATATTTGACTGCATCCATCCTGACAAGATTAAGTTCTTAGTTATCCATGGTGGCAAAGCTGTGTGGAAGGTCAATAGGATTGTTTTTTTTCCCAGGGCCAAGGATGTTGATTTGTTGTGTCCTTGGCCTGCAAGAAAAAAAATGTGGAGGACGATTTCTTTTCTTTAGTCACTGTTCTCTCTGTTTTGTAGGCTCTGAGAACATGCTTTGTTTATTTTTAATGGTAAACTAAAGCTTGAACTAAAGAAGCAGGGCAGAAATGTTTTGGGCTTCTATACCATAGCCTTTTAGCAGTAAAGATCTGTGTCTCCAAAGATGCCCCAGTAGCTCCTCATTTTCTTTTCTGCTGATTCACTGATTCACATGCTCTGTGCTGCTGTCACTTACTGAGCTTAGGGACCCACTCATAATATACCATACACACAGAATAGAAATGTCACAATATAAGGGTGATTAGTCATTGTCATGGATTATTACTACATGGCAACTCAGAAACCAGTACAACTAGCACAAGAATCTAATAATCAGCCCTGTAGCATCAGCTTCTATTACAGGCCAACCTCATTTTCTGCTGGATAATTTGTGACTATATCTGAGCTTAGCCACTCAACAGCTGCTTAAAACACACTGAACTTGTGAGACACTCCTAACAAAATCCAAGAAGGGACACTCCTGTACTACTATAGAGCGGCTGAACCTGTAGGGTAGGGGCAGACAAGCAAATTCGGGGAGGTTTAACAGGAAACCAATCACCTCTTCAGCCCATTGACAATCTCCCTGAACTGTCTTCTTCCTGCCTTCCATGTGCTTCAATGAGGAATCACCTGCGCTAATGCACTCACGGCACTTCAATTTCACTTTGGGCGACTTCGGAAATCAAAGCACTGCGAGTGCATTAGCGCAGGCGATTCCTCATTGAAGCACACCGAAGGCAGTTTGGGGAGATTGCCCCTGGGCAGAAATGGCGATTAGTTGTCTGGTGACTAAATCTCCCCTAATCTGCTTGTCTGCCCCAACCGTTTCTAGCCATATTCCTTTTAAGGCTTTAGTTCTCCTTTAAAACCAGTGAAGCAGACCTTAGCAGAAGTTCCAGATATATCCTATACTATGTTGCCCTGTTCCTCAGGCTTTCCATGCTTCTGGAATTAAGAGGGTTTGTTAACCCATTTCATATGTTTGTTTTTCAGGGAATGGCAAAAGCTGCAGTCCAGTTCATTTCAGTTGTTATGTGGTGGTTATTATTAATGTATTTTTAAAGCTCGGTACAATAAATAGGTATATAAATATAATATAAAATAGGTTTACATACAAAAACAACCAATAAATTGTGCACGGTATCCCATGCATCCCTTGTGCCTCATCAGAATTGGTGCATGCGTATTGCAAAACTACAGATCTGTACACACATGTGCACACACAGGGCTGCCTTGGAAACCGGGCAGAGATCGCAGTGGCCAGCCCTCTTTGTGGTTTTTTTAAAGGAACAGTAACACCAAAAAAATTAAAGTGTTTTAAAGTAAAGAAAATATCATGTAGTGTTGCCCTGCGCTGTTAAAACTGATCTGTTTGCTTCAGAAACACTACTATAGCTCATATAAACAAGCTGCTAAGTAGCAATGGCGGAAATTGAAAAACGGCTATATGGCACAGGATAAGTAATGGATAACAGATAACATTATGTTCTACAGAGCTCATCTGCTGTGTAACTTGAGCCTTTTCTGCTTTGAATGGCTGCCCCCATGGCTACACAACAGCTTATATATATAAACAATAGTAGTGTTTCTGAAGCAAACACTGCAGTTTTACCAGTGCAGGGCAACACTTCATTATATTTTTATTACTTTAAAACAATTTCATTTTTTGATGTTATTGGTCCTTTAAGAGAAGTGCCAGCATAGGGTAAGGGGTAGGTTACTAGGGGATCCCAAAGGTGGCCATACACCAAGAGATCACTCCTTTAGCGATGTTGCCAAACAAACGGGTCTCTCCCATATATGCCCACCTTGAGGTCCGCGATATCGGGCTGATCCAATCGTGAGCCGTAGGGCCCAGTGGTGGTTGGATCGCAGGACTGCATCAAAGAACAGATGCAGTCTATGATCCAACTGGATTTTTTATCCCTGCCCGACAGACATCTGCTTGACTTTTTGCCAGATATCGATCGTGGAAGCCCGTCGGAGGGCACCATACACGGCCAATAAGCTGCCGACTTGGTCTGCTGGCAGCTTTTTATCGGCCTGTGTATGGCCACCTAAACAAATTAGCAACCCCCATTGACTTAAGCTTTGGAGCCCCAGTAATGAACAGGAATTTGTATGGAAATCCTTATCTGGAAACCTGCTATCCAGAAAGCTGTGAATTAGACTCCATTATCAAAATTTCCAAATTTTTTAAAATTTCCAAATTTTTTAAAATTTCCTTTTTCTCTGTAATCGTAAAACAGTACCTTGTACTTGGTCCAAACTAAGATATAACGAATCCTTATTGAAAGCAAAACCGGTCTATTGGGTTCAAAGTTTGAAACTTAATTTTATTTAAAAATGGTCAAAAATAGAAAGCAATATAGCAAATTCCAAATAGCAGCTACAGCCTGAAAACGCTTGTCTTGCAAAAGGATATTAGGAGTAACCAAAAAGTTTCATGGCAACATAAAAATAAGAGGCTGACCAAATTGTTGTGTGCTTTAATACAAGTCATGTACAATACACAAGTTTCAGTGAGTCATACAACAAATTGACACTGAATACAAGGGTATATTTTATTAATTATCATGGTCTACTATAAATGGTATAGTGAATAATTTACCACCTGTTGTAACCTATCAAGACACAAAGACAAAGTGCTTTTATGCTCGGCATGGAACTTTGAGGTGGCATTACAAGCACTGTTTACATATTGAATAAAGTACCTATAGTAAACTATAAGGATATTATAAGTCACCAAGGAGTTTCATGACCATATAAAAGCAGGAGGCCTAAGGCCAAGTGTTTTTATTCAGGTCATGGAACTCCAATGTTACTTCTAATATCCTCACATTTTCCAATAAGGGGTACGTTATTATAATACACAATTTTTAGTGACTCATGACAAAAATGACATCAATTTACAAGATATTCATGGCTTTTGGGTATTATAAGGATATCATTTACATGATCATGTCTTGTGTATTATAGAGACTTACTGAGCAGTCCATTTGCTGCTGTTCCACAATAGAGAGGAAGAGGGAGCCAGTGTTTCATTAGTAAGCTAGTTTCCCCAAGCAAAAGCTGCTGCACACACTGGTCTCTGCTATGTCATAGTATGCAAATGATCTCCGGGACTAGTCAAAGAGATAAGGTCAGCTCAGAAAGCTAAGGGGCAGGGCTTCACTCTGCACCAGGAAGAAGGGGAAACAATCTGCTGATAACACAGAAACCAGAGCAGACTTGCAGCAGGGACTAAGGTACATTAATTTGAGGGGCTGTTTAGAGCAAATTTAGAGATAGAAAAAGAAAAACATTTACTTGTTCTTTAAAGGAGAACTAACCCCCCAATAAGAAAATCCTTACCTACGACCCTAGGTAGTCCCACCCGGCTTCCCCTCCACATATTTACCCGTGAAATTGCCCATAAGAGTCTGCTCGCGTATCTGTGCAGAGTAAGCGCAGCAGAGCTCATGGGCGCCACCTTCCAAATCTCCGATGTTTTTCTGTAAGCGAGTGCCGTATCTATGCATGTGCAGTTGGAGCAGTCTTCCGGTCTGTAGCAACTGCGCATGTGCCAGAAGTGCTGAAAATAGCTTGAAGGGAAGGAAGAGGACCTGAAGAAGACCAGAGATCTGAAAGATGGTGCCCATGAGCTCCACTCTGCTTACTCTGTACTGATACATGAGCAAACTCTTTGGGGAAATTTCAGGGGTAACTAATTATGCAAGGGTTAAGCAGCGAGGGGGGGGGGACTACCTAGGGTAGTAGGTAGAGGATTTTCTTATTGGGGGTTTTTTTTTCTCCTTTAAGCATGTGAAAAATACTTTTGAATTCTTCTTTTAATTTTTCATTCAGCAAATCCAAAGGGGGGGATTTATCTATACCGGATCTTTGTTAATCTTAATGTATCCTTTCTTTTTTTCCAGGGAAGCAGAGACAACATGAGTGTCATACTGATCTGTTTTCCAAGTGCTCCAAAAGTATTGCCTGAGGCAGTGAAAAGAGAGGCGGAACTGGACAAGTACCTGGAAGGCAGAGTAGAAGGTGGATCATTTAACCAAAATAAGTAACCTAAAATGAATGTTTGCTCTTCAGTATGCCTTTAAGTGCCATTTAATGTTCAGTTCACATGTAATGAGCATCTTTTCTACAAACACTGTCAAGTCTGCACCATTTTCATAAAACAATTGCCTTCGCCAAGCGTAACATTTGATTTCCATTTATGTTGTCTTTATGGTTATTCCAAAGTGCACTCATAGGCATGAACAATGCAGCGCAGATAAAATTGCAATACTAATCGTCCTAACTTTGAGAATTGGTTTGTACAAGGTCAGATTTAGCACTTGTTAATGCTTCTGAGTGCAATTTTTTTTTTTTTTTTGTATATTTTACTTCTTCACTACTATCGAATTATTACTATTAACATTGACATAAATGTGTTTGTTCTTTTGGATGTCCATGCCCTTGATAAAGAAAGTTAGTAGTCTTTACAGTTTCCATTTTAGCGCAGTGATTGTTGGAAATAAAAGTTGAGTAAAATCTTGTAATTTTTCAGTTGAAGACACTTTTGCACCGCAGTGTGCATAACTGTGTGTTTTATGTGCCAAGGGTGCACAAAGATTGAGATCTCCACAGTAGTGATGTGCAGGTCAGGATTTTCCCGACCCTAACCCGCCCTTCCTCCGCCCACCCGCACTTCTGGGTTCCATTTATAGACCCGGAGCGAAAGGCGCGCGTCTATAAAACCTCAACCCGGAGGTTGAAAGTCGGCATTTAGCGACCCGTAAAGGAGCGTGCGGTTGTCGGGTCGACCTGCACATCACTGCTCCACGATCCCACCAATCTGCATTAATTTCTATGGGATTTTGAAATGCATATTTATCAAATGGTGAATTTTTACTTTCACTCATTGATAAATGCGCTTGTATAAAAATCCCATAGAAATGAATGGAGAGTGGTGAAATTTCACTCTACCCCTTGGTATTCATAAAGGCTACAGGTTATGAAAGCACAGTCAACCTGTCACTGTGATGTAGACAGTTGTATTCCAGGATAGTGCTGTCCAACTATTTCTATAACCAAGCGGGGGGGGGGAAGGGGGGGACTTCCTAGGATACTAATTAGGGCTTTTTGTTTTGAGAATTTTTCTCCTTTAAGACCTCCACCTGGACAGCCCTGCTCATAGCCCGACTGCTTTCCGCTTCCGCTTGACATACATATTTTTTTGTTAAACTACACTTATTATCAAGTACAGTATATTTAGTTTTGGTGGTTGTTATAGGAATTGAATAGTTGTGTAAAATGCCTTCCTTGTATAATAATCCCACATAATAAGGTTGTATATTCCAGCAGACAAATGTTAGCATTCATCAGAATCATGTCTGTGTAACATTATACAACATTATGCATAGGGCAGGTTATTATCTCTCTCTTTCTGCAAGTTTATACAGTTCAACCTTTGCTGTCTGAACTTCTTGAGTTAGTCTGTGTGTAGGCCAACTTTCATGTGTTTTTGTATAAAAAGGTTAATCAGGGGTGTCCAACCTTTTGGCTTCCCTGGGCCACATTGGAAAAAGCAAAAATTGTCTGGGGCCACACATGAAATACACAAACACTTTTTGATTTGTAAAAGTAAAGAAAATACACAGAAGAGAACTAAAATACCAATTGGATAACCAGATTGAGCTATGCACTGGAATATGGGACACCGGGATATTAAATAGACCTATTATTATTAGTATATTATTATTATTATTACCATTAACTGGGCAATGGGCTGAGTCTCCCCTCCTCCCCCTACTCCTTTGCAACATAATGTTTCCTCGGGAACCAAGTGTTTCATGCTGATCCGCATTCATATCTATCCTGGGCTGCAGGTTGGACACCCCTGGGTTAAATCAAGTTGCTAGATGATGTTCATTGGTGTATGTAAATTGCATTGGACTACCTAACTGCTAATAAGAAAACTGACTGACCTGTTTTTTTGTGCAAGTTTTCACTGTGCACTTGGGACTCTGGTACTTGCACTGCACAATGGAACATAAAGACCTGAGCTTCCCCAGTAAATATGTACTGCCTAAATTTATAAGGCACAGCTAGTGGGATGCACACACATGTCCCCTCGCCTGCCCTTTAACTTTTAAAGTAAAATATTTTATTTATTGGAATTTATCAAATTTCTGCAAATATACATAGGCCTTGGCAACTTTTTTTCTAACCTATGTTATGGTTTTTTTTTGTTTTTTTTATCCCCTGGCGGTGGGTAACAGTCTTAAAATATATATTTTCAATAGATACTATGTTTATATTTCCTATTATATTTATAAATATCTGTAGCTTTTAACAGAATCCCAACATGATAAAATGCGTTTGCATTCAGTGTTTTACCTGCTTGCTCACTGAAAGTGTGTTTACATTAAATACTAGGGATAGTCCTATTGTATATCTGTAAACAAACACACGTCTGTCTGTGCATAGAAGGAAGTCTCTCTCACCCTCATTTTTTTTTTGCTACAATTTTACAGACAAGTTGCAGCAGCAGAAAACAATTCTCTCTGAACTCAGACAATGACATAAAAGTTCTCATTTACACTGGTATTTATTTGTATGCCCAAGTTGCAAGCATTCACATTATTAGGAGTAGAAAGATCTAGGGCTTATATTAGAATATTCCCAAATAAACATTATGTGATTACTGGATCTTGATCTCTTTCTTTTTCTCTTTCTTATTAAATATGCAGGAGAAAGAGAGTGAGACAGGGAGATCTTTCTCTCTCCCATATTTATCAGAGTTTAAAAATAGAGCTCAGCAAAGATCACCAGAGAGAACTATCCTGTTCACTTGTAACTTGATTTTTAGATGTTTATTCATCAAAATAGTGGTTGCTATAGCAAATATGCTGTAGACATTTTATGGAAGCGCATCAAGAAATTCCCCTCTTGTCATCTGTAGGGATGGGCACATTTTTTCACATTGTTTCACCGTGGAAATAACACCCATAGATTTGAATGGCGTAATTGTCACTGGCAGCAAATACTTTGTTGAAACGCTTCAAATGCACCCATCCCTAATCATCTGTGGTGCTATAATGTCATACTTCTATCACAGTGCCCAAAATTAGATTGGGATCTACTAGTAGACCTTTAAAGGCCAAGGAAAGTGTAAAATAGAATAAGGCTAGAAATGGTGTATTTTGTATACTAAACATAAACATGAACTTACTGCACCACAAGCCTAATCAAACAAATGATTTATGCTTTCAAAGTTGGCCACAGGGGGGCTGTCATCTTGTAACTTTGTTATACATCTTTGCAAGACTAGACTACATACACATGCTCAGTGTGGTCTGGGCTTCTTAGGGATCGTCAAAAATGATCAAAAAACAAAGCTGTTTGAGTTCTGCATGTCTGGTAAGTAAGGCAGGGGCTTCCCCTGCTGTTCATAAGTATGATTGTTTCCCTGCCAGAAGTTAGGGACTGTCTGAAAATTTCTATCCACAGCAGTAAATGAAGGGAGAATTTCACTGCATACAGTCAGTTTCTTATAAAAACAGTACACATTTTTTTAATTAAAGTATATTGGAGATAGATTTCTTTTTCATTAAAGAAAGTAAAAATGGGATTTTATTTCTTTGCCTTTCCTTGCCCTTTAACTGGTGGTCAGTAGATCTCAAGAGACCGCTGACAAACAAGGGATGCATAGAATACACTATTTGGGATTCATACGAATCCTTTATGAAAGATTTGCATATGCAAAGTAAAAACTGGGGAATGTTTTGTGACAGAAAATCACATGATTTTCCTGTCCACCCCTAATTTTCAAATGCAAATTAGGATTCAGTTCGTTCAGGCACACGGCTTTGGCCAAATCGAGTTGATAAAGCCGGAATCCCGAACCAAATCCTGCATTCAGTGCATCCCTACAACAAGCGGCTCTCCTGTTTCATTCATATTGATTACGTTAAGGCTACATAAGAAATAGTTGTTTGTTAAATATACGTTTTCTCAAAAATCTGTGTAATACTGAAGTAATATTTTCCATGAAACAGAAAGCGAATGATGCTTTTATGAATGTAGATCATAATAGGACAATATTAATAAAACCAGACTCCTAAAATATATCCGTGTGCCCCTACATATATTATTATATATATTTTTGTATGAGAGATGGGTGTTTGCAAATGTCATTGACATTAGGGCCTTGACTTATCTAAGGACTGTGGTGTTTTGAGCACCAGTATGCTCCTGTGGGAGAATTATAGCAGTCAGAGACCCTTACGGACTGTCACCACTTCCAGTCTAATACAGGAGAAATGTTCTGCCTATAGGAGACCATGTTAGTGACAGGCCAGCACCCCTTAAAAATGGTCTTTTTTTTTTTTTTTTTTTGTAGTTTCATTTTACCATCATTTATTGTACAATGCTGTGGAATATGGTAATGCTTTATTATACTTGTTAATTAATAATTAGGGATGCGCCAAATCCACTATTTTGCATTCAGCCGAATCCTTTGCAAAAGATTCGTCCAAATGCCGAACCAAATCCTAATTTGCATATGCAAATTACGCATGGGAAGGGGAAAACATTTTTTTACTTCCTTGCTTTGTAACAGTCATGCAATTTCCCTCCCCGCCCCTAATTTGCATATTCAAATTAGGATTCGGTTGAGGCTGGGAAGAAGGATTAGGCCGAATCCTGGCCAAATCCCAAACCAGATTCTGGATTCGGTGCATCCCTATTAATATCAATAATATTTAAGGTGACCTGTTGTAAAACTTAGCAGGGGAGGTCTCCTGTTGCAAATGAATGATATTAGCAGTGTTCAGCTGATGAAATAATAACAAGAAAAAGAAATAATATAAATTGCAAAAAATCTTTTTAAAAAGAGCACTTTGCTATTTTCTTTTAGGTGTTTGTGTAGGAAGTACGAGCTTTTGATCTGCCTAGATCGCTTTCTCTGTAGGACAAACCTCTAACCGTAATAGTATAACTTAGATGATATTTGTTGACTATGCTAGCAAAGCATATTACACAGATCAGCGCTGTCTCATTTTTGTTTCCTGTAGATTCATTTTTTATACAAATCATAGTTGAAGGCCTGACTCTATACAAAGTACTACAAAGAAGTCTGCAGCCATAGGGATTACAGGGTACCACTAAAATCCTTTGGACAGTCAAGCTCTGCATGTTGAATTCCAGCTGGACAGCCCTTATAGATAGTCATTGCTGCTAAATTTAAAGAGTTCACTATACCTTCACAAAACTTACTATTCAAATACTACACCACAAATAATTACTTTCTCCCAATGTTTTCTATATACAGGTATTGGATCCCTTATCTGTAAACCCATTATCCAGAAAGCTCCGAATTACAGAATGGCTGTCTCCCATAGACTTCATTATAATGAAATAATCCAAATTTTTAAAAATGATTTCCTTTTTCTCTGTAATAATAAAACAGTAACTTGTACTTGATCCAAACTAAGATATAATTAATCCTTATTGGAAGCTAAACCAGCCTATTGGGTTTATTTAATGTTTACTTGATTATCTAGTAGATTTAAGGTATGAAGATCCAAATTACGGAAACATCCGTTATCCAGCAAGCCCCCAGGTCACAAGGATTCTGGATAATGGGTCCCATACCTGTATTTTACTTTTTTTAACTAAAATGTAAAATCTAACAATGAATATGCTTATTTTCCAGTAGCAACTGATAGACACTTCACCAACTTGTATAATTGAATACATTAGTTGAGACGCTGATTAGTAGTTTCAGCTGCTGATGTACTTTCTCATTCTGCTTTATTAAAGGGATACTATCATGGGAAATGTTTGTTTTTTTTTCTTCTCAAAATGCATCAGTTAGTAGTGCTGCTCCAGATGAATTCTGCACTGAAATCTATTTCTCAAAAAGAGCAAACAGATTTTTTTATATTTCATTTTTCATGGGGCTAGACATATTGTCAATTTCCCAGCTGCCCCAAGTCATGTAACGTGCTCTGATAACTTCAGTCACTCTTTACTGCTGTACTGCAAGTTGGAGTGAAATCCCCCTCCCCCCAGCAGCCTAATAACCGAACAATGAGAAGGTAACCAGATAACAGCTCCCTAACACAAGATAACAGCTGCCTGGTAGCTCTAAGAACAGCACTTAATAGTAAAAACCTATGTCCTACTGTGACTCAGTTACATTAAGAAGGAAAAACAGCCTGCCAGAAAGCAGTTCCCTCCTAAAGTGCTGGCACAAGTCACATGACCAGGGGCAGCTGGGAAATGGACAAAATATCTAGCTTCACTGAACAGTTATGTCCCATGTCACCCCCTTTGAATCACTGACTAACTCAGAGTTAGAGAGCTACAAAGCAGGAAGTAGTATTCGGTTTTGTTGTGTTATACATCCAGTCACTCCAGTCTTTATACATTACATTTTTGCCTATTCTATTTACCTATCTATCTTTATATTGAACTGTCCCTTTAAATGTCTGCGTTGGGTTACACTTAATACAGGAGGTTCATGGGAAGGCATGTAGGCCTGTCCCCTAACTTGCATCACCATTCAGACACACAAGTTAAGGAAATGTTGGAAGTCTTGGCCTCCCAAAGCAAGTGGTAAAGACAGGGCTCAGTTGCGCCCCCAGTGCTGTTCTCTGCACTGAGCGCTAAGTGTCTGATGCAGCTTGGGACAGAGAGCAAAATTGCCTGAGATACAAATGCTTGGGAAGTAAACAGTAAGGCGCTTGCTCTATTGCTTTTTAGGGGAGGGGCAAAAAAAGCTACAGCAACAAATGGTTTCTTCTTCGGGCAACTATTCTCCCCGAACTGCCTTTCCACCGGCTAGAATGTAAATCACTGGCAGGATGGCACTCAGAATGCTTTGTTTTCCTAAGTTGCCACACGAGGAAACTTCGGAAAGCCATAGTGATCCGAGTGCCGTCCCACCGGCTATTCTACATTTTAGCCTGTGGGTAGGCAGTTCAGGGAGATTAGTTGCTGAAGAAGAAGCATTTTGACACTGGGCAACTAATCTCCCCCAGCAGGACTGGACTGGAGTGCCTGGGGCCCACCGGGACTGCTATCCAGTGCGCCCCCTACTGTGACACGTGCAAATGGCGCTGCGTCAAAACTTTTTGTAGAACCACATTGGGCCAGTCTGACCCTGACCACGGTACCACCAGTCCAAAATGCTCTCCATGGGCCACAGCTCCACCGTAGCTTCAGAGTCAGACTCTAGCAAAGGCCTGACCGTGTCTAATCAATGGGCTGAGCATGCAGTGCGGGGACGTTGGCTGCTTTGCTTGCTGGCTGCCTCCCTGCCTGTAACCTAAGATTTACGTCATAGCGGGGTCACATGGTAGGCGGCGGTAACCGCATCAGCAGCCTTGGACCTGCCACATTCTGCTCCAACCAGAGAGTTACTGGCAGCAGACGGCAACTATGTGAGGAAGCCTGCAGTGTTAACCTGGGCCGCACAGATTATAAATTATTTTACTAAGCCATAGCAAGTTAAATGAAGCAAGGTTTTTCCCGGGTCCTGGCAGGCCAGTCCGAACCTGTCCCCCCCGTAACTTTGTGTGTCCCTGCCCTTAGCACTCTAGCACTTGCTCATCAAGGATTAACAAATGAATCCTTTTGTTTGATGAATGCCTTGTTTGATTTGTTCTTAGATATAGCATTGATATAGATAAGTCTTTCCTAATGAGATTGCTGCTACATAATGACCAATAACCGCACTTTATGCCAAAAGACTACTAGTAGCAACTTTGTCATTGTTACTACCACCAAACGATTTTATAAGCCAATTATAAATCGTATCGATCTTCAGAGTGTTGAGTAGTATTACTAATAATCCGGACATTTTTAAAGCTCTTAAATTGCTTTCCTTTACGAATGTGTTCTTACATGAAACCATGGCATGCTAAACATTCTGCTGCTATTCTTGCTAAGATAATATACTGACCTAAAATGAGTCAAAAATTGCACTACACAAGAATGTCCTGCTGGCTTACAGGTGCAACTCCTTATTGTACATCACTGCTCCCTATTGCAAGGTTACCCCTGCTTTATTTCTCAATATGCCCCTAACAGGTGTTGGTAACCAATGAGCAAGTGCTGAAACGAGGTTATAGACCAAAGAATGGACTGTCGGATCCATGCAACTCCTTCTATACTAAGCAAAACATTCAAATTTACTTGAGGGTTGTTGTTGTTTCTGTATTTTTTTTTTTAAAGCCAAGTCATTACTCCTCCACTTAAACTGAGTATATATTATGTCCAATACATCAGGCGCACGCAGGAAACAAAAAGAGCAACTGCCTGGGGCTTAGTATATGCTATAGAAATGTCCAGTATATATTAAAGGAAAACTATACCCCCAGTAAAATGTAGGTCTTTATAAAAAGATATTGCATAAAACAGCTCATGTATAAAACCCTATCTCATGTAAATAAATCTGTTTCATAACTTTTTTTTTTTTTTGTATTATGTGCCAATGGGTAATCATAAATAGAAAATTGAAAAGTAAGGGCTGCACCTGGGATCCTATGATTCACGGTGCACACAAACATAACTCCTCTGTTAATTGGCTCATGGGACCTAACTTGTATGGTTTGTCTTTTGCTTCCACACTTCTTCCTGTTAGAGCTGCAGTATTTCTGGTCAGGGGATCTCTGAGGCAGCACAGGCATAAAATGGGACCTCAATGTCAAATATGTAAAGGACAATGTTTCCTTAATTATATATACCAGTTCGGTAAGAATCTTTAATATCACACTTAATTTAATACAGACAATCTGTGGCCTTAGTATTCATTTTGGGGGTATAGTTTCCCTTTAAATACACTTGGGTCTTTGTGCACAAAAAAAACAAATTCAAACCATTCAGCTCAGACTCAGCCTTTTTTTTTTTTTTTAATTTAATTTTTTTTATTGTATATACATACACACACACGCCGATGTATTATAGGAGGTCTGCATTTGTGGGTCTTGATCAAAAAGTTGAGCTGCTAAAATTATCTCCAAGGTGAACTACCACGTTAATGGCAGAGACAGACAAGAAGATTCAGGGACTTTGGAAAACGAAGCGCTGTGGTGCCATTCCGGCGGCGATTTAGATTCTAGCCAGTGGGGTGGCAGTTCGGGGAGATCACTCGTTCAAAGAAGTTGAGATTTTCCGTCGGGCGACTAAAGCTGGCCATAGATGCAAAGATCCGCTTGTTTGGTGACCTCCCAAACGAGCGGATCTTTTCCCTGATATGCCACAGGGCTATATTGGGGTAATCCGAACATTCGGCCCTATAGCTGAACGATCAGATTACAATGAGGGCAACGGACTTCCGCCGGGTCGGTGGGAAGAAAATCCGACCTTCCCGACCGATATCATGTCCAGATATCGGTCAGAAAGACCCGTCGGAAGCCCCCGTACATGGGCAGATAAGCTGTCAAATTGGTCTAATGACCGTTATTGGCAGCTTTATCTGCCCGTGTATGGCCAGCTTAAATCTCCCCCAAATCTTCTCGTCTGTCTCTGCCATAAAAGGTGTTGTTCTATAGCAGGGATCTGCAACCTTGGCTCTCCAGCTGTTAAGCAACTACAAGTCCCACAATGCAATGAAGGAGTCTGTCATGATTCATAAAGGCAAATGCATTGTGGGACTTGTAGTTCCTTAACATCTGGAGAGCCAAGGTTGCAGATCCCTGTTCTATAGGTACAATGGATAGTTTGTGATATCTGCAGAAGCAAGTTACACAAATGACCGTTAGACTATTTTTGAGATTATAGACGGACATATAAAGTGTGATTGGATTGTTTCCTTTGGTATAAAACATTTCTCTTGCCAATTTACATTCATGCTTAAGTGAATAAAATCCTTTTTTTGACCGATGTCTATTCTATAGACTACAACAGATCATGGATATTCAAACATACATTGCTTTGTTATCCTGTTTCTTAAAGGGATCCTGTCATGGGAAAAAATATTTTTTCAAAATGCATCAGCTAATAGTGCTGTTCCAGAAGAATTCTGCACTGAAATCCATTTCTCAAAAGAGCAAGCAGATTTTTTTATATTTCATTTTGAAATCTGACATGGGGCTAGACATATTGTCAATTTCCCAGCTGCCCCAAGTCATGTGACTTGTGCTGTGATAAACTTCAATCACTCTTTACTGCAAGTTGGAGTGATATCACCCCCTCCCTTTCCCCCACCTAGCAGCCTAATAACAGAACAATGGGAAGGTAACCAGATAACCGCTCAGATAACGGCTGCCTGGTAGATCTAAGAACAGCACTCAATAGTAAAACCCATGTCCCACTGCATTCTATTCAGTTACATTGACAAGGAAAAACAGCCGGCCAGAAAGCAGTTCTCTCCTAAATGCTGGCACAAGTCACATGACCGGGGCAGCTGGGAAATTGACAATATGTCTAGCCCCATGTCCGCTTTCAAAACTGAATATAAAAAAATCTGTTTGCTCTTTTGAGAAATGGATTTCAGTTCAGAAGACTACTGGAGCAGCACTATTAACTATGTTTTTTTAAAAAAAACGTTTTCCCATGACAGTTTCCGTTTAACAATGCTGTAGGCAATCAAAATCACTGGGACAGGTACGGGACCTGTTATCCAGAATGCTCGGGACCTTGTGTTTTCTGAATAACAGATATTTTTGTAATTTGGATTTCTGTCATGAAGAGGATTGGTTTGCTTCCAATAAGGATTCATTATATCTTCATTTGGATCAAGTACAACAAACACTCCTGGTAGGGCCACAAAGCAAAGGCTACTGATAGACAGATTTGTCAGCTTATTGGCCCATATATTGGCCCAACTGATGGGCTTCCCCCATCGATATCTGGCTGAAAGTCATTAAGTTATAAAGTTGTTAAGCCAACAGTACAGATGCATCTTGATTGTTTTTGTTTTGCAGTTTTAGGTTTATTTGCGACCCAGATACAATGTATGAGAGTCCAGTTGTTTGGAATAATTAATAATTACATGAGATGTGTATTAAGCTAGCTTCCCCTTATAATAATAATTATAATACTAATAACTAATGGTTAATTAATGGGAGCATGGGTTATTTGTTATAAAAAGGCAAATTATATAGGAATATAACTTGTGATCTGTTATGGAGACCGTTTATTAAATTAATGTAACAGTATAGCAAAGATTGTATGTTACATGTAATCCACTATAAGGCTGTCAATTGTTTTAATTAGAAATTGTCTATTTTTGTATAGCCCAATTGCAGCAATAGAACCTTGTCGACCTGACTAGATGTTTACATCATTACAAATAAACACGTTTCGCAAACCAATTGAGATCTCTGCATTTTATTCAGAGTACTTGTTTCATGTTTCCACTGTAACTGTGTTCATATGGTGCATGATTATAGTTGGGGGGTTTGATCGCTAGATGCCAATCATGCTAGATTTAAGGTTTTTGGAGACAACTGAATTTGGTTAAAGGATGGTTTTGTTGCTGCTAAAGGATAATTTGGTTGATGCTTGTTTTGTGATGTACGGATAAAATGACAAAAACGATTTTGTTCTTTCTCCTTTGGATGTAATGACGTTGTACTGTGCAAGAAATCTAGCTTAACTTGAATAGCACTTACCAAATAAGTACTTCTAATTCCCAGACATCATAAAGAAGCAGGGTGAAGAAGGTGTGCCAGACTTAGTCCATGTGATGCGGACATTAGCCTCTGAGAACATCCCTCATCTCCCACCTGGGGGGGAATTGGCAAGCAAGTGAGTTTACCCCAATGTGTGTTACCTTTACATACAATGCCACACTTTAAAGAACAAGTAAACCTTTTTTTTTTTTTCTATCTGTAAATAATGTACCTTAGTCCCTGCTGCAAGTCTGCTCTGGTTTCTGTGTTATCAGCAGCTTGTTTCCCCTTCTTCCTGGTGCAGAGTGAAACCCCGCCCCTTAGCTTACTGAGCTGACCTTATCTCTGTGACTAGTCCTGGAGATCATTTGCATACTATGACATAGCAGAGACCAGTGTGTTTAGCACCTTTTGCTTGGGGAAACTAGCTTACTAATGCACACACTGGCTCCCTCTTCCTCTCTATTGTGGAACAGCAGCAAATGGACTGCTCAGTAAACTAAGGGGCGGGGCTTCACTCTGCACCAGGAAGAAGAGGAAACAAGCTGCTGATAACACAGAAACCAGAGCAGACTTGCAGCAGGGACTAAGGTACATTAATCTGGGGGGCTGTTTAGAGCAAATTTACAGAAAGAAAAAGAAAAACATTTACTTTTCCTTTAAGGCTAAGGCCAGACGGGGAGATTCGGGGGAAATTTGTCGCCTGGCGACTTCTCGCCGCGACTTATCGCCCCCGAACCTCCCCGTGTGAACACGCACCGGCGTTGCTTGAAAACGCCGGCGCGTGTTCACACAGGGAGGTTCGGGGGCGATAAGTCGCAGCGAGAAGTCGCCAGGCGACAAATTTCCCCCGAATCTCCCCGTCTGGCATAGCCCTATAATCACTATACACAAACAGTTAGACTTTATCAGTGGGCTAAATCAATATCTGAAACTGAAATTATTTCATCCTGAAATACAGCTCCTGTATTGTGCGTCTGATACAGAATTGGGGACAAGAATGCATGAACTACAAACCTTTAAATGAGTCTTCCAAGTGTGTGTTCTATATAATGTTTTTATATAAAATATACAACTGATGATGGTGTAGCTTTATGTAGCAAGCTTTCTATATTGTGCATTATTCCTTAAATATATCTGCACGTTGTATATGAGTTTGTATAAATAGGGGCCTGTTAGTCAGAATTTAAATTTGTTTGGTCTTAAAGGGGTATTTTTTCTACTTCGAATAAGGTCACAATGTAAACAAACTTATTTTTAAAAAAAATACAGTTGAATAAGAAATAAAATAGTTTGTAGTCTCCTTATTTTTAATGGGTATATAAACTGGAAAAAGCAAAAATTTGCCTCAGACCAGTCATTGGGGGTCATTTATCAACACTGGGCAAATTTGCCCATGGGCAGTAAAACATAGCAACCAATCAGATTGCTGCATTCATTGTTCTACTTGCAGCTGGCTTCAAAAAGCTAATCACTGATTGGTTGCTATAAGTAACTGCAAGTTTGACTTTTTTTTTTTTTCACTGTAAAAAAAATTTTTTTTTTATTAAAATCTTGATAAATCAGCCCCTTAGTGTTTTCTTTTTGTTTGGGGTGGTGTGGACAGGGTTCATTGGCTTATACTTTTTAAATACAGGTATGGGACCTGTTATCCAGAATGCTCTGAATCTGGGGCTTTCTAGTTAATTGATCTTTCCCTAATTTGGATCTTCGTACCTTAAGTCTACTAGGAAATCAAATAGGCTGGTGTTGCTTCCAATAAGGATTAATTATATCTGTGTTTGAATCAAGTACAAGGTCCTGTTTTATCATTACAGAGAAAAGGGATTATTTGAATTAAATGGAGTCTATGGGAGGCCCTTCTGTAATTCTTTCTGGATAAAGAGTTTCTGGATAATGGATCCCGTACCTGTACATTACTTTGGATCATGTACAGGGCACTGTTTTATTATTGCAGAGAGATAGGTAATAATTCTAAAACATTTGGATTATTTTTGGGAGAGTTTCCAGATAATGGATCCCATACCTGTACTTGAGCCCAGGTGTCAGTTGTGTTCCAGGTGTGCACTTGAGTACAACTAATACTGCCTTTCACAACTCCCTTCATGAACTGCCCGCTATCCGTATTTGATGTTTGTACAGCATTATATTCTACTAATTAAAACCTGTGATGCTCTCAGACATTGATGATGTAATAGAGAAATATTTTTACTTTAGTTATTTGTTTGATATTCTGACTCTTTGTTTTCCTTGTGCGTTTCTATCTAGACGGAGTGTGATTGAAGCCGTGTACAACAGGTTGAATCCATATAGAAATGATGACACTGTAAGCAGAATTTTCATATTTTCATTCTATATGTGCGGTTATATAGACAAAATTGAACGGTGAAATTGAAAAATGTTATTGTTTTTTGAAAAATATATGCTCATTTTGAATTTGATGCCAGCAACATGTTTAATAAAAGTTGGCCGAGGGGTACGTTTCCCACTGTATTTAATCACCTCTAATGTTAACAGTGTAGCTATTGGGGAAGTAAGGAAACCAAATGTTGTAGCTTTGAAAGAAGATCTTGTATAGTTTTAAATATGAAGCTGGATTTTCTTAGCTGCAATAACAGCCTGAACCCTCTTATAGGAAGGCTAACCTTGAGGATTACATTCACGCTCAGTAGCTGATAAGGTTGGGGATCAGGCCTAAGTTACGGCTAGATTTGCCAAGGGTCGAATTTGAGAGTTAAAAAAACCTTGAATTCAACCATCGAATTCTGGTCTAATTGCAATCCTTCAAATTCAAATATCAAATTCGAAAGATCTTAGCGCAATTCGATTAATCGAATGATCGAATATAAAAAATTTGATTGAGCGATTAAATAGTTCGTTTCGAACAATTTTAACCATTCGATCAAATTTTTTTTATTCGATCTAGAAATGCAGAAATAACTCTATGGGGCTTCCCATACAGCAATTCAGTAGGTTTAATCTGGCAAACTAGGCAATCAAAAAAATTTTTTAAAGGGCAAGTACTTCAACCATCAAATGGTCGAATAGATTTTTATTCAAATTTATCAAATTTCTTTAAATTTGATGGTCAAAGTGAACAAAAAAGTTTTTCGTAATTCTAATCTTTTTGAAAATAAAATCGAATTTTGAATCCTTCACACGAATTTAGTAAATCTGCCACTTAGTGTTCCCCTTCACCCCACAGATGTTCAGTTGGGTTAAGGTCAGGACTCGGCTAAGTCCAGTTCTACTCACATCCCAGCAAAATAAGTAGCTTTTTGTATGGAGGTGCTGGGTCTACCCCAAACGGCTTCCACAAAGAAGGAAGCATGTTATTGTCACGAATGTCATTATATACTTAAAGGGGTGGTTCACCTTTAAGGTAACTTTTATTATGTTATACAATGGCCAATTCTAAGCAACTTTTCAATTGGTTTTCATTATTTATTATTTATAGTTTTATAGTTATTTGTCTTTTTCTTCTGTTCCTTTGCAGCTTTCAAATGGGCGTCGCCGTCCCCTTGTAAAAAAAACAAATGCTCTTTAAGGCTACATATGTATTGTTATTGCTCCTTTTTATTGCTGATCCTTCTATTCAGACCCTCTCCTATTCATATTCTAGTCTCTTATTCAAATGAATGCATGGTTGCTAGGGTAATTTGTGCCCTAGTTACCAGATTGCTTAAAATTCAAATTGAAGAGCTGCTGAATAAAAAGCTCAATAACTCAAAAACCAAGAATAATAAAAAATGAAAACCAATTGCAAATTGTCTCAGAATATCACTCTCTACATCATACTAAAAGTTATCTCAAAGGTGAACAACCCCTTTAACATTAAAGGAACAGTTCAGTATAAAAATAAAAACTGGGTAAATAGATAGGCTGTGCAATATAAAAATTGATTCTAATATAGTTAGTTAGCCAAAAATGTTATGTATAAAGACTTGAGTGACTGGATGAGTTAGTCAGCAATTTTAAGGGGTACCACATGGGACATAACTGTTCAGTGAGTTTGCAATTTATCCTCTGCATTCAGCTCAGATTCAGAAGCAACAGTTATGACCCGTGTCAGTGGAAACCAAGAGAGCTGCAAAGTAGGAAGTAGTGTTCTGGCTATTATGTTACACATCCAGTCACAACAACCTTTATACATTACATTTTTGGCTAACTGTATTGGAAACATTTTTTTATTTTGCACATCTTATTTTCCCAGTTTTAATTTTTATTCTGAACAATTATTTTCGTTGGATTTCAGTTGTACCATAGAGCCTAGCTAAATGTAAAAACCCTCTGCTGATTTCTCCTTTATAATACTTTACAGTTGGAATTACAGAGTTGACAGGGAGTATTCTGGTATCTGCCAAACACACCCTCTTTTGTAAAAGGAGAATTCAACCCTGTAAAAAAAACCCATACCCCACGTAGACCCTCCTCCCCCAGCCTAACTGCCCCACCCCCCGGGGAAATGCGCCATACTTTTTACTTGACCTGTCGGCACATATTCAGACAGAGGAGCTCCACGCAGCCATCTTTAACCGCTTCGGTAAGCTGACTGGCAGTTCGGCAATTTCGGTGCATGCGCAGATGTTGAAAACTGGCAAATTGCTCCAACTGCACATGCGCAGCCACCCCGATCTCCTAGTCGGTTTACTGAAGACCTGCAAGATGGCTGAGTAGATTTCTGCTGCGTGAATTTGCACCGAGGGGTAAGTATAAAGTATGGGCATTTCCCCAGGGGGGCAGTTAGGCTGGAGGGAGGCTGTATGTGGGGTGGGTACGTTTTTTTTTTGTTTTTTTCTAACAGGGTTGAATTCTCCTTTAAAGGAACAGTTCAGGGTAAAAATAAAAACTGGGTAAATAGATAGGCTGTGCATAATACAAAATGTTTCTAATATAGTTAGTTAGCCATAAATGTAATGTATAAAGGCTGGAGTGATTGGATGTCTAACATAACAGAATACAACACAACTTCCTACTTTTCAGCTCCCTAAATCTGAGTTAGTCAGCGACTTGAAGGGGGGCCACATGGGACATAACTGTTCAGTGAGTTTGCAATTGATCCTCAGCATTCAGCTCAGATTCAAAAGCAACCGTTATGACTAATGTGGCCCTCCCTCAAGTCACTGATTGACTGGTTACCAGGCAGTAACCAGTGTAAACAAAAGAGCTGAAAAGCAAGAAGTAGTGTTCTGTTCTGATATGTTAGACTTACAGTTATACATTACATTTTTGCCTAATTAACTATATTGAAAACATTTATTTTGCACAGTCTATCTATTTACCCAGTTTTTTATTTTATACTGAACAATTCCTTTAAACCACTATTTTCCTATTTTCAACACACCTGAGAAGTCGGTGTTTAGGAACTTATTTCTGCTGGTTCTGACAGTGTACCTCTTCTACAGCCAAGACTTGTCGTTTATCTGGACATTTAATTTTTAATAATAGAAAACGTGAATGTATTTAAATGTATCTTGTGATTATGAAACCGTATCCATGATGGAATGTCTTGAATGTTTTGGAGAGCTGAACCTAGAATGATTTGCTTCCTGCATCTTTTGTCTCCTCTAGGATTCTGCATCAACAGATGATATGTGGTAAATCTGTTCATATAGCTATGGAGTTTACACTCATCCTCTGAAAGAACATACAACCCAACCTCAGTGATCCTTCTTAGCGTCCAACCATAACCTTGCCATTTACAGAAGGGAATGTGATGTGGGTGAGAGTGATGATACATATTATCCCAAAAGTACAAGAACTCTCCCAATAATTTTGTTTTCCTGTTTATCCCCATCCCCTCCTGACAGGCTTTTTGTAAAAGCTCGGTTTTCTGTACCTTTAATTCAAACAAGAATTCACCATGTAAATCAGACTCCAGCAAAAATTTTTGTTGTATGATTTTTGTTTTTGTAAAGTGCAATTGTCCTTGTATAAAGTGGTCGTATTTAATTATGGACTGCAAATTGCTCGAAAGGTAACCGGAAGTTTGGCTTGTTTGTGACACCACCACTTATCTAACCCTTATACATATATGTGATGGTTTTAGATGGAAAAGGAAGCAGCAACATAACCAGCTGGATTCCCATGATCTTGTTAATAATATTGTAATGTTAGTGAATATTACTAGCCTGCCATTCTATCATAATGAGTTTTGAACTTTCTATGGTTTAATTCTGTGCTAAAGGGGCCCTTAGCCAATCACGTTGAATTAAACGCCTCGGCCGCCTTAGAGCTTTCACACGTTCTTCGGATTTCGAAAAAGCAATTTTGAGAATGAGGAACAAAGGTGCATCCGAGATTAAAGTGTCACACTCTTATCTACTAATCATTTGGGCGCAGAGAGGGAGAATAATGGGGAAATTTAAAATTCCACTGGCTGGGTCTGTTAGCTGGATCTGTTGCTGCTACAGAATCTTCAGTTGCATTTTATCAATAAAGCTTGATTTGACTAATAAATATATTCATAAAGGAGTAATTCTCTATTGCAGACCATGCCAGTAGGAGGGTTATCGGTTAACCTAGATTTACCATTTGCAGCTGTATCCTGTTCCTGCTGCAGAGCTGACACTCTAACACATTGGATAATGTGTGTATTTCTCCTGACCACTTTTTCTTTTTTTTTTTTTTTTTAGATGATGATAAACTTGCTTGAATATTTGTCATTCAGAATTGTAGCATGTTATGGAAAAAAAAAAAGATTTAATTTCTGGATATTTGAAATTAAATATAGAATTCTGCAAATGAAAGTGACAAAAAAAATGTTTTTTTTTCTAACCCCCCCTCCCCCCAACATTGTTTTCTTTAGTTTTTTATCTTCACTGTAAAGGTGCGGCTAATATATAGCCATGTTTGTCCTCATCTATTTTATGGTTTGTGTGACCCATATGAAGCTTTGCAGGGGTCTCCCTTGCTTTGTGTCACAGGATCTGATAAAACATGGCTAGACGATAGATGTGTAAGTCCAACCCAACCAGTTTAAATATAAAGTTCAGTATTTAAGTTTCACATACTGAACATGATTCACCAGTGTTTTCTATTCAGGTTGCATCTCCCTTTAAAGGAAAAGTAAATGTTTTTCTTTCTGTAAATTTGCTCTAAACAGCCCCCCAGATTAATGTACCTTGGTCCCTGCTGCAAGTCTGCTCTGGTTTCTGTGTTATCAGCAGCTTGTTTCCCCTTCTTCCTGGTGCAGAGTGAAGCCCAGCCCCTTAGTTTACTGAGCAGTCCATTTGCTGCTGTTCCACAATAGAGAGGAAGAGGGAGCCAGTATGTGCATTAGTAAGCTAGTTTCCCCAAGCAAAAGCTGCTACACACACTGGTCTCTGCTATGTCATAGTATGCAAATGATCTCCAGGACTAGTCACAGAGATAAGGTCAGCTCAGAAAGCTAAGGGGCAGGGCTTCACTCTGCACCAGGAAGAAGGGGAAACAAGCTGCTGATAACACAGAAACCAGAGCAGACTTGCAGCAGGGACTAAGGTACATTAATTTGAGGGGCTGTTTAGAGCAAATTTAGAGATAGAAAAAACGTTTACTTGTTCTTTAAAGGAGAAGTAAAAATATTCCACCTCTCCCTAAGGAGTGCTTAGGCATTGTCCTGCAACCTCCAAAAGCTGTAGCTTCTTTTATCTGCACGCCACATTGGCCTCCTTCCATTAAAAATGGCATCTGAACAGGAAGCCAGGCACAGGTTATTGGCTCTCTGCACTAATTATGGGGATCATTCTGTATAATTTGTTTCTCCTCCCAACCCCAAGTGAGAAATACCGGAGTCCAACTTACATTAAATGTCCATTCTGAGCAGTGCAAGAAGGTAACGATATTTCTGTTGCAGGTTTCCAGTGAATTAACTAGAGAACTTTCTGGACCACTGTATGAAAGATTATTTGTATGAATTTTTCACAAATTAAATTATGATTAAAAAACAAAGTTGGGCTTAAATAAAAGAAGGAAAATTGTGGTTTTCATTCTGTTTTGTGACCGTATCTTTCAAATTATTTTTCAAATGCAGAGCTGGTAATAAACCTTATCTTGTGTTGTCTGATGAAATGCTTCATATGTTGGGTGGACAAACAAGAGTCTGGCTTCTTTACTGCTATTCATATAAAGATGATGCCAAACTCTGTCGGACCCTTATTTCCTTTTCGAGCTATGAATGGATTACTGGCATGTTCCCCAACATAACATTTTTATTAACCACTGCAAACAACCTATCCATATGGTGAAAAGAGTGCATTGCAATTGTTGCCTCATTGCCTTTTAGAGCAGGTGAGCCAGTGACTCACAGCATGAGTGTGTTGACTGCAGCATGAAGAAAAAAAGTTAGGTTGAAGAACTCACTAATAAATTCATATATAAACCTCTGTACGGATAGTGGCACACAATGCTATTCGGGGGGGGGGAGATTAGTCGCCTAGTGATAAATTGTCTCTTCTTTGGGCGACTAATCTCCCCAGCCTTCCCGCTGGCTAGACTGTAAATCGATGGCGGGGTGGCACTCGGAGCCCTTCATTTTCCAAAGTTTCCTCACGATGAATCTTTGGGTGACTTCAGAAAATGAAGCACTCAGACTGCCATTCTGCCAGCGATTTACATTGTAGCCAGCGGGAAGGCATTGCACGGAGATTAGTCGCCCAAAGAAGAGGTGATATGCAGCTGGGTTCTCAATCTCACCTGAATAGCGCCATGTGAAACAACAACAAAAAAAAAAAAGTTTATGAACAGATTAACCTCCATTGTAGTTTCTCAGAAATTAAAGTTAACATTTAAAATTATTCAGTGAAATAGTAATGGTAGAACCTTGATTTATCTGACAGTGTTACATAATATATGGCCAGAAGTGTTTGGGCACATTCCAGTCCTGCATCTCATTCTGAACCCAAGGGTATCTTTGTTTCTGCAACCGTTTCTACCTTCCTTCAGAGGCTGGAGTATTGTTGGTTGTATTTACTTCCAGTCAGACAATAAAAACACGAGTGAGACTGGGCACTGATGGTGGGGGTCATTCTTTGCTTGCAGGAAGGATATAATGATCAAGAATGTCATTGTATGCTGTAACATAAATCGGCAGATTTTTCAAAAGTCGAATTTCGAAATTGAATTGAATTTTTTATATTGCAGTAAATTTGAATGTACTAACAACTCGAATGGGAGGTTATTTATGAAAACATTTGACCATCTAAAATTTGATTGAATGGAAACTATCTGAAAAGTAGTTTCTCATTCTAATCCAATATGAAGGAAATTCGAATCAAATTCTCCTCCGAAAAACTCAAATGTCAGGAAGGCTATTAACATTGAAAATGGGTTAACGGACCTCTTTCATTGATTTGTAAAAGATACAAGGAACGTCTAAAATAGAATAAGGGTAGAAATGCTGTATTATGTATACTAACCATAAACATGAACTTACTGCACCACAAGCCTAATCAAACAAACGATTTATGCTTTCAAAGTTGGCCACAGGGGGGCTGTCATCTTGTAACTTTGTTATACATCTTTGCAAGACTAAGACTGTGCACATGCTCAGTGTGGCCTAGACTGCTTATGGATCTACAGGGAAACAAAGCCGTTTGAGTTCTACATGGCTGGGAAGTAAGGCGGGTGCTCCCCCTGCTGTTCATAAGTATGATTGTTTCCCTGCCCAGCAGTTGGAGACCGTCTGACAATTCCTATCAACAGCAGTAAACAAAGGGAGAATTTCACTGCATTTTCTTATAAAAACGGTACACATTTTTTAATCAAAGTATATTGGAGATAGATTTCTATTTCATTAAAGGGGTTGTTCACCTTCCAAACACTTTTTTCTGTTCAGTTGTTTTCAAATTGTTCCCCAGAAATAACGACTTTTTTCAACTACTTTCCGTTATTTATCTTTTACTGTTTTTCCAAAATCTAAGTTTAAAGTGGACCCGTCACCCCAAAAAAATATAAAAAATCCTATTTTATCACATGAGTCAAGCAAAATTAACATGAATTACACTATATAAATAATTTTAATTTTGTTTTCTTCAG
>CM044446.1:77839472-77888552 GCA_024363595.1 Xenopus borealis | reverse complement strand
CCCCCCCCCCCCCCCGTGCTGCTTTAGAAGGTGAAAAATTAACCTTTACACTTCAATATTAGAAAAACTGTTACAAATAGAAAATGGAAAGTAATTGAAAAAAGTAATTATTTCTGGTGATCTATCTGAAAACAACTAGTTGTTTGAAGGTGAACAACCCCTTTAAAGAAATTAAAAATGGGATTTTATTTTTTTGCCTTTACATGCCCTTTAATGAATTTGGCAAGTTTTAGGTGGTGAGAGTCCTGCAGTGGGTTGGGTACTTGCAAAAACCTGCAGGTTGCGGGTAGACTTTCCCGACGCGGGTTTGTGGGTCGGGCCACGGGTCTTCTCAGTAATGATTTTTACTTCTTTTTTCTGATCACACCTACTTTGGATGATGTCACTTTCCGTTTGCAATGACAGCACTTCTTGGTTCTTGCTGGTCAGTGGGTCGCAGATTGGGTTATGGATAAGGTACTTGTGGGTCAGGTAGCGGGTCCAAGCAGGTAAGAATGCAGATCTGGGTTGCGGATTATGGGTACAGGTCAGGTATGGGTTCCACAAAATGTAACTGTTTCCATGGCTGAGGTGTGATAAATCTCACATTTCAATTTATACAAATTGAGGGATTACAATTCAAATGTGTGATTTTTGACACAACAAAAATTTTGAAAATTCAAATTTACTATTCAACCCTTGATAAAGCTTTGCTTTTACTGGAACTTGTGGCCCAAATCATATAGAACAGCCCGCAGACCATTTTCCTTCCTCCGCCATTACATTACAGTCAGCAAGTGACGTCTTCTAGCATTGTGCAAATCTACACTTGCCTGACTCTAGAGTCCTGCAGTGGGTCGGGTACCCGCGAGTTACCCGTAAAAACCTGCTGTACCCTGTGGGTTGTGCATGTTTGCAACCTGTGGGTTTTCTCAATACTGATTTTTTTACTCCTTTTTTTGATCAAGCCTACTTCTGATGATGTCACTTCCGGTTACAATGACAGCACTTCCTTATTCTTGGTGTTCAGCGGGTCCAGGTTGCGGATAAGGTACTTGCGGGTCGAGTACAGATGGGTAAGAAAGCGGATCCTGGTTGAGGATTGCAGGTTGCGGGTACGGGTCTGAAAAAATGGACCCGCACAGGACTCTACCGGACTCTGTGCCATATCAATGTACAATTTCACTGCTTGTCAAAAGATAACTCCCTTTACACTCCTCTAGCTGATGCCTGGCATTGTGTATGCTGATGTTAGAAGCTGCCAATGAATACTTCCAGAGATGGTCTGAAATGTAACTTGGCAATTTTGGGACTTTAGAAACGGGGTGTAGGCTGTATGGTGTGTGTTTATTATTGCTTACATTACACATTCCCACATTGTAATGAGACAAACACTAGAACATATTCAGCTGCAAGCCAAACCTATATAAAAATACACATGGGAAATCTTCCAATTTATTTATAAATATTTCCTTCTCTGACAAATGGGCCCATTTTTCAGATTTCAGTTGCTTTTAGAAGTTAAATTCAGTTCATTGCTATGTCATGTTCTAGTTTAGCATGATCAGACTGAAAGTTGGCCTAAAGGCAACCATTAATTGTAAGGCAATGCATGAAAATACACGTTTAATGTAAACTGAATACTTGTACAGGATGGGAAGATGATGTAGGATTTTTAAAATTCTGCTAACGGTTGTGTTCTTTTTATTTCCCTTGTCTTTATCTTTTCTAGATGTGTCCATTTTTCACTTGTGTCTAGGGTTGTCACCTGGCTGGGATTTTACCAGCCTGGTCAGTATTATTGATGGTTGATCCCAATGTTATTAGTAATAAAAACAGATAAATATATAGAAAAGCCAGTATTTTTTTAAAGAAAAGGTGGCAACCCTACGTGTGTCTTGTAACATTAAAGGGATACTGTCATGGAAAAACATGTTTTTTTCAAAACGCATCCGTTAATAGTGCTGCTCAAGCAGAATTGCACTGAAATCCATTTCTCAAAAGAGCAAACAGATTTTGTTAAATTCAATTTTCAAATATGGCATGGGGCTAGACATATTGTCAGTTTCACAGCTGCCCCCAGTCATGTGACTTGTGCTCTGATACACTTTATCCACTCTTTGCTGCCGTACTGCAAGTTGTAGTGATATCGACCCCCCCCCCCCAGCAGCCTAACAACAGTACAATGGGAAGGTAATGAGATAACAGCTCCCTAACTCAAGATAACAGCTGACTGGTAGATCCAAGAACAACACTCAATAGTAAAAGCCAAGTCCCAATGAGACTGATTCAGCTACATTGAGTAGGAGAAATAGCCTACAAGAAATAGTTTTGCCACCTTTTCTGGAAAAAAATACCGGCCTTCCTATAATCTTGCCGTTTTTTCCTATTAATAACATTGACATCAAGCATCATTTTTACCGGCCAGATGGCAACCCTAGCCAGAAAGCAGTTCCATCCTAAAATGCTGGCAGAAGTCACATGACTGGGGCAGCTCAGAACCTGACAATATGTCTAGCCCCATGTCAAATTTCAAAAGTAAATATTAAAAAAATCTGTTTGCTCGTTTGAGAAATGGATTGAGAAATGCAGAATTCTGCTGGAGCAGTACTATTAACTGATGCGTTTTGAAAAAAACATGTTTTCCCATGACAGTATCCCTTTAAATGGAGAAATACATTAATTTATAGCAGGGGTCCCTAACCTTTTAGCCATGGAGCAGCACAAGCACCTGTGTTTGGTTATTTTGTTGCACCTATGTGGGCCAGGAGCCTTTGTTTGGCAGTACATCCATTATGCAAATAAAACTTGCATTTAAGCCAGGAATTCAAAAATAAGCATAAGTTAAAAGAGTCTCTGTGCAACACCCAAAGGGTTGGTGAGTGAGCATCATGTTACTGGTGAGCCACTGGTTGCAGAACACTGATTTATAACAAAGGTGTGGTACTTTAGTCTCAAGGCACCTTCCTCTGTGTTAATGTAGCTAATGTGCACAGTTGTGTTGGCAATGAGAAATTAAATGCATTAAGTGTTACAACGGGTAGTAGTTATTGTGGGCAAGAATTATGAATAGTAAAAATCCCAATCCATATTTTCTAGTGTTCTGATAGTGAGATTAGGATCATGAGAGTA
The DNA here is from genome assembly GCA_024363595.1 of Xenopus borealis. Classification (NCBI taxonomy): domain Eukaryota; kingdom Metazoa; phylum Chordata; class Amphibia; order Anura; family Pipidae; genus Xenopus; species Xenopus borealis. The sequence goes on along the minus strand of CM044446.1, from coordinate 77,885,441 downwards.
TTGTGGCTTATAATAGAACTGTGAAAGCCAGGGGACTGCCGTTAATTTCCCAATATGAGCCTAGAAATAGAGTGCAGTTAAGAATGGGTTCCTGCATTAGAGGTCCCAGTGTGGGCCAGTTATAGTCATGGTACCAAGACCAGTGTTTTAATTCATCAGTTCTAGGAAGGAATTGCTAATTTCTTTCTACAGCTACTGTAGATGATGCATTGGGATTTGGATGGAGCTAATGCTGAGCTCTTTTCAGATTTGTTTGAGTAAAACTTTACTAGATGATTTGCAAGCCCAAGTTTCTGGGCTGCACTGATTACAAACTGATTGGTAGGTGGGAACCCTTCAGCATCTTACAACTAGTCATCTTGACTATACTGACTTTTCCCAGCTGTTGTGTCTATTACCAGTCTGAGCGTGGTGTCAAGGTTACCACTTGCCTGATGTTTGATATTGATTAGGAAGAAAGACATATGTATATAGGAAGGCTGGCGTGACAATAAGATACATCAGATACACATCAGGATGACATTTTTAATGGTCTCCCCAACCCAGAGCAATGGGAAAATCTACATCTCTTACTATTGTCAGTATTGGGTGGAGGAACATAGAACATGAACAGGCTAAGCACTGGCAGTTAACATTACCATACATCCATTTCAGGACAGGCTGACACTGGCATTGTATCCAAAATATACAAGGGTTCATGTCATATAAGCTCATTTGAGAAGGCAAAGGGTATTTAACTGACTTAGTAAGTAAGATTGAAGAAAAGATTCCAATCTAAATCCATCCTTGATTTGCATCAGAGAAGGAAATTGGTTACAAGAGAGAAATCAGTTCAGTTGCTGAATCAACTTTATTTATTTATCAAATGAATTTCCGTAGCCCTGTACTTTCTATGCTCACCCAACCCTTTCATGACGCTATCTAATGTAACTGCATAGTTATCTCAGCCATCTTCCTGACTAAACAATCCAAACTTATCCAGCCTGTCTTTAAAGGTGGCTATAGAAATTCAGATTTTATTTGTTGCATGACAACCTTCTATACTATCAGCTTAGTAGCTATTTTTTCCCTCTTATTCAGTAATATGCAAAAGAGACAAAAACTACGTGTCCACACCAGTACTTTGTAAATGTTAAATAATTACCCTCTCCTACTGCAGATGTATACATGTACCTCTTTTAATAAAGAATTTGTGTTGCTACATGTAGGCATCTTATCCACATGTGCCCCCAGGTCCTTCTCCATAGGTGGTTTGTCTAATTTGGACCCAGAGTTAAATTGAGTTTGTTTTTTTTTCATATCAGATACATAACCATTTGCCACATCGTAACAATCAAGAGTTTTCCTATAGATAGCCCTAGCTGCAAGTCACCTCTAGAGGTTAGAGTAGACTCTTCCAACTATGCCCACTGGTATAAAAGTAGCACGCATCCTACTAGAGACCAGGTGTTTTTATTGTCCTGTCTCTAGAAGGTAGGACTTTGGTTATCCCCATTAGATGTTGGGGAGTTGTGTTTTGCCATCCCTCATGTGCTCATTTGTGCTAGTATTGTTTGTACATGGAATACCCTAACAGCTGAACCTGTTTACCCAACAGTAGTTAGACTACACATGCTCACTGTTACATATCCCCCCTTCTCTCAGCTAGATAACATCTGACAGTGGTAATGCATTACAGTCCTTCCACCTGGGCAGGTAAGAGTGAGGGAGAACTTGCTGTCCCCAGATTTCACAATTCACTCTATGGTCCCAGAACTAAAACTGGAAGTGCACACAGTAAGTATTCACACCGCCATCTTAGTGCAGAAGTTTTAACTAGGTTACCTTAATTGGTTCACAGTGCTGATAGAATAACTGCTGTTTCAATCTGTACCTCTTCTGAGGTCAGAACCACCCTGTATGCACAACTTTAGAAACACTGATTCAGAACATACCCACATCCAGTTCTATTTAGGAATCTTTCTCCCGAGGGACCTATTCTGATCAATCTACCTTTCAAAAGGGCCACAAAGCCAAATCAGAAACTGTGCAGAATAAAAGAAAACAAGGTGACTACTAAACCACCCGCACCTACTGAACCCATAAACAAACATTACTCAGAGCATTGTAATACATGAATGACCACGGGGAAGTCACCCCACTGCAGAAATTAATTCTTATATTACACCATTACAAGTGGCAAATTAACTTTCAAACTTTTTCAAACCTCTTGCTCAATTCAGACATTGGTGCACCTGAGAGTATTCTCCATCTCACTCACCATCCTATATCTTGTTTTCAAACCATGATCATAGGTCACTGCTCTCTGACTACTCCTAGTCTGCGTCTTCAGACTCCTATGTGTTTTGTCACTTCATCAGGGGAAGAAAATGGTCTCCAAAGCTTGCATATGTTTTGGAGAACCTTTTCATTCCCAACAAAACGTGTTGGGCATTGATGCATTGACTTTTGATGGTCAAATTTGTTATTACAATATTGTAAGTGCAATTCTATTACTTTAAAAACATTTCTGTGAATATACTACACCAAGGAGTGCTCCCTTATTTTTATTTACTTTGCAAACTTTTGATCGGTTTGACCAACTTATGAAGACACTGTTCCTACTGTGCTGTTAGCAAGACTAAGGCAATGTAATGTATTGAAGCTATTCCTCTAGGGCTTGACATTTGTTTCCTGAACTGTTTTGCACAGGTTTCTTTGTATTAATATATCATTGTCAACACCTGACCTGCCCTGAAACACCACCCTTCTGTTCAATTTCTAGTGTTCACAGCCCTTCTATGCCCACTAGTGCTTCTATAGGACTAGCTAGAACAGCAAAATAATAGTGCAAACAATTAATCACCACAGCAAATTCCTCACGGCAGAAGTCACTAAACTCTCCAATACATTCTCTTTAATTACTTTGTCAAACATACAGATTACAGCAAAAAGGTGCATATAAATAGGTGCAAACCAAGACAATTGTGATGTCACGAGATTGACCAATCAGTGCAATTATACAAGGCATGCAGAAGTAGTTCTCCTTCCAGTGAAACAATAAGTAAAATAATTAATAGAAATAATTCCAACTTTGTGTGGGCACTAGTCCGTGCATAGAATGTATATTCCACATTCATCCCAAGTATGAAGGAACTCCAAGTCCCTACATGAAAACTCACCTAAATACAAAATGCCAATGTAAAAGCATACAATATATAATACATAATACATACACAGTTAAAAAAGTCTCTTTGTATCCAGAAAAGATTTTTTTCTTTAAGGTTCTGAACATTACTACCCTTCAATCTCAATAAGAATGTTAGCAACACGATACAAAACGCTGCTTACCCTAATTGGTCTACTGGTTTTTCTAAGGTTCTCCTTATACCACATACGGCAACCAATGTTCCCTCGATGGTGTGCTTTTGTGTGCACTCACAAACGTTTTGAGGCCAGTGCACACAAACAATTTTATGTGAAACAAAATTTTCTATCAGTTCTGACCTGAGCACACAATTTTTAAAAACGGCATACAGAAGTTTGAAATGTGTGCACACATTATTTTTTCTCCTCACATAGCAGAGAAGGAGTTAGAGGTAATATTGGTGACAACAATCCATCACAAATGCCTGGGTTCCCAAAATTAGCCAGTCAGGGTGCAAAATACCTTTTTCATCCCATCAATAGTTCTACCTAATACTTATAATGAAAATACTCAAAAAGAGTAATCACACACCATCTCAGTCTGTCACATTTCTGGGGATCAACTTCAAAATATGTTCCTAGTGCAAGACAAGGTACACCACCTAACACATGCAACAAGGAAAATTGTGAACACTTAATATCACACAGCAGAGGACTCCCTCTACTACTGGGGATCATGGTGTTGACCCTAGAAGCCTTTCCATATTCAATGTTTCATGTTTACCCTCTTCATAGATGGAACACAGACTTATCACACATTATCACAAAATATAATTTCCCTCGTCAAACATGGGGAACCAGGTGGTTCCTTCACAAATGGGTCATCATCTCTAGAGATAACAGCCTCAAAGGGTGGGGTAGCGGGTGGGGTCAACCTCCTTCAAATGATTTGCGCTCTCTGCACTAGAGGAGCTGAATTTCCAGGTTAAAACCCGAAAATTCGGCTCTTAAAGTTACAAGAGGCGGCTTTTTGCCGCCCCTTGTAACTGGCTGCTCTGTGCCGCCTGAGACATGGTTCTCACCTTGCCTCATGGCAGGAGCAGAACTGATCTTAGTGTCCTGATAGGTTTCCCTGTCTCCTACTCTATTCTGCCTTACCTATGCTCCCTGTGTCATACTGTTACTGCCCCATGATCTGTGTGTGTGCCATAATCTGCCTGTTTTATGTCCCCTGAGTGTGCCATACTCTGCTTGCCCTATGCACCCATTGTGTGCTATACTCTGCCTGCCCTATACTCCATGTGTGTGCCATACTCTGCCTGCTTTATTTTCCCTGTGTGTGGCATACTCTGCCTGCCCTATGTTCCCTGTGTGTGCCATACTCTGCTTGCCCTATGCTCATTGTGTGCGCCATACTCTGCCTGCCCTATTATATTACTAACGTATTTCTTTAGCGCCAACATATTTCGTAGTGCTTCCTGTGTGTTCCATACTGTGCTTGCTCTATGCCCCCAGTCTATGCCATGCTCTGCTGGCCGTATCCTCCCTGTATGTGCCTGGGTGTTTAATCCTGTGCTTGGGGGGAGGTGTGTTAAACACAGGGGTGCAGGCTTTATATGGATTTAAGCAAATTTGCAAGGGGGCCATCTGATAAGTAGTGCATACTTTCTCAAAATATAACAACATGTACACCATTGCTAAACACAGCTAAATGCAGCATTTGAGAGGAAGATGCTACAATCTGTCATCCAATATATCCTGTCTGTTCAAGAGTTTGGTCCAGTTCCTGTTACCAACATTTAGAAAAAGAAGGTGCACTACAATTATGTGTCCTTTAGAAGAAGAAAAAAAAACTACAATGTCTCAAAGTCAGAACTAGGGGGTATGGTGGAACCATGTAAATCAAAGTGACTTAATAATGTAGCTTTATATAAATGAATGACTTCTGAGTGGGGGGGGGGGTATTTTTGTATTTTTGAGCCAAAGCAACTCATGTAATCATGCCGAAAAAAGGTATATAAATCATTTTAAATAATTTAGACCATGTGAAACCTATGGATTAACCCAGAAGGGTATAGCAGGTTTGTAGGAAGCAATCAGTTTAGCTGGTTCTTTAACTTTAAAGTCCCCAGTGGATAAAATATGTTTCATAAAAACTGTAAGAAGCTTAGTCCTCTGTCAAGTTCAGTTTCCCAAAATCCAGAACAAACGCCAAGGTTCAGTTCACGGCTCAGGCTCCTGCATTTAACAGCCACCTTTCACATTGAGAGGAGGTCAAGAACAGTAAACTATGTCAGAATAGACTTAAAGGACAAGGAAAGTCTAAAGTAGAATAAGGCTATAAATGCTGTATTTTGTATACTAAACTTAAACATGAACTTACTATACCACAAGCCTAATCATACAAATGATTTATGCTTTCAAAGTTGGCCACAGGGGCTGTCATCTTATAACTTTGTTAAACATCTCTGCAAGACCAAGACTGTGCACATGCTCAGTGTTATCTGGGCTGCTTAGGGATTGTCATAAATTATGAAAATAGCACAAGTCAAATAGTAAGTCAATACAGCAAGACAGATTAATAATCAGAATATACAGACTGCACTGGGTCTGTCATGTAATCTAATGTGGATGTTTAATACAAACTTTCTCCAGCTCTGCCGAGCAGTGGCTGCAGCAAAATAATCCTCCAAATAGAATCCCATTTTCTCTGTTTAAATCTGGCTCCATGATCTTTGTCCCTGCAGCTGGAGTTGGAAACATTAAAGGGGATGTAAAGGCAAAAATAAAATCCAATACAAATCTCTAAACAGTCGCCGACTGCTCTGCAGGGAAACAAAGCTGTCTGAGTTCTGCATGGCTGGGAAGTAAGGCGGGGGCTCCCACTGTTGTTTATAAGTATGATTGCTCCCTTGCATAGCAGTTAGGGGCCGTCTGACAATTCCTATAAACAGCAGTAAATGAAGGGAGAATTTCACTGAGCACAGTCCGGTTTCTTATGAAAACGGTAGACATTTTATAATTAATGTATTGGAGATAGATTTCCTTTTCATTAAAGAAAGTAAAAAGTGGGATTTTACTTTTTTGCCTTTGCTTGTCCTTTGAGCTTGGAAAAGTAAAAAGGGAGCAGATGTGGTAAATATTTAAATTTTGTGCCAAGCGAGATGATGTCACATATGGCACACCAGATTTAAAAGGATGCCGCATGTCAGAATGAGGTGGTAAGTGAGAGGGGAGCCACTTGCCAGGTAACTTTACAGCTTCTGTTCAGAGTTGACCCAAGGGAGAACAGCAAGGTTAACCAGAGACATGCAGTAACTGTTTTTTCAATTTGTACCCAGGTTAGCAGATAAGACATATACTGTACAGTTAAGAGAATGGAGCTAATTGAGCCACCTTGTAATATCTCTATTCACTGGAGAAACCCAAACTTTCAAATTGTTTAGCCTTGTGTACGGTGAATTTTTTATATTTACTAATGCAGGGTCTACTTTTTGTGATGTTGTCTCATTATGATTTGCATCTATAATATCACTGTTAGCATTCTGTTCTATGTAAAATATTACTTAAATATTGTATTGATTTAAAAGATCATTTATATTACTATATTTAAACTATTCCTTATTTATAAGAAATAAAACAGAAGGGTCAAGCTGTTTGTTAACATTGTCTTGAGATCGACTGATCACCAATTAAAGGTCTACTAGTAGATCCCGATTTACCTTTTTGGACACCCTTGCTATAAGATTTAATTTTGTCTTTAGATAACTAGTTCATGGTGGTTGATGGTTTATCTACAACTATGTGGAATGTAATTGAACTGTTTACTCATGCAGCATGTGCTTTAATAGGTCCTTATTTGACAAATGAATTTTACTTGTATTATCCATGTCACCAGTTGGGCAGACCTGTGCCCAATTCAATCCCCCTGGCCTGCTATTAAACCCTGTCTCTGCTGCCCAAACCTACCTGAAACTTTAACCCAACCCAGAATACATACAAACTGGAAATAACATCACTAGTGGGCAGAAGTTATGTCACTCTGGAGATGGATCAATCAGGTTGGGGAAAAAGGTTACTTTTAGTTTTGGAAGAAGGGAGGGAATATGAGCCTGTAATCATCCTGGGTACCCACACAAGGGTATCCATGGGCAGCCTGCATGTTCAGGGAATTGGGGTCTTTTTGCCCAAAACCTGCTCATTTTGTGAGTATTCTGCCGATACTCGACCCGACGCAGGACTCTACTGTACATTATGATTTGTTTCATAATAATATGTCTTTTTTCTAATCAAAGGAATGATCCTTTTAATAAAACTGATGTATTATACTTTACTAATAAATCCCTTTCTACAGAGTTCACTATAATCATCCTGATCTAAATATACAGGGTTTTTAAATAAAAAGATATGTGATTTAAAACCTATGATTCATTAAAACATTTATATAAAACCTTTACACTTGCAGCATTAGAATGATTTATGAACACAAAATGCTATAGTATAGACATTTAAACGACATGTTCTGTAGCAGTGAAAAACATGTAATCTCTGCTGTACAGTCACCTGGGGTTTACAGCACACAGCGCTAATGCCCATTGTTAAGCGACTCCATTTGATTTGCCTTTCATTGTGCTGTGCTACTTGTCAAAGTAACCATACACCTAGGGTCAAAGATTTTGGCACAAAGAAATGTATGCAAATGCTGACAAATTGCAATTCCTGCTCCTCTGAATAGTAAAGTCAAAGAGATGTGTGGCAGGGTTGCACCTGGTGGAGATAACTACACACTTGCAAGAGAAGAAAGGGCTGCATGCAATGTAAAAAGTCAAGGCACATGCCGGAATGATTGTTTTGGATTAGGATATTTTTTGATGATCACAGGACAAATGTTCCTAGAGATCAAGAGATCAAAATAAAAACTAGCTATCTTATTTCCTTGCACCCTGGGTGTCTCTTAATACCTAATCTCCCTGAAACACCAACCAATATAAATCCATTTAAGATGAACGTATGTTACATCTATTTTAGAGGCCTGTGTTAATATGAAACTAATGGAGAAGTGCTTTCTTTATATTTATTCGTACTGGGAAGAGGCATCTTTTTTCAGTAAATAACCAGTCCTTTTTATTTTGTAACACATCCTTGTGCCTGGTCGAACCGAATCCTAATTTCATATGTAAATTAGGTGTGTTTCCACTTTTTCCTTTCCCACCTCTAATTTGTAACTAACTCCGGCAATATATGGAATGCTGGGACCTGAGGTTTTCCGGATAAGGGGTCTTTCATTAATTTTAAACACCATACCTAGAGTCTGCTAAAAATCATTTAAACATCAAATAAACCCTATAGGTTGTTACTAAAAAGATCCATGTAGTTAAGTAAGGACAAAGTAAAAGGTACTCATTTTTAAGAATTAGGATTATTTGCTTAAAATGGATTCTATGGAAAACAGGTTTCCAAATAATAGATCCCATGCCTGTACCATCTTTATCTCTCAAGTAAATTCTAAACAGGATGGATACAGATCAAAATATACATGTAGGATTTATTGTTATGGTAATTATGTTGTACAGTTGTTAGCAAGATTATTATAGGCCAAGTAATGTCTATTAAAATACCTTTTGGGTGCAGGAAACTTTAAATATCAATTTACCATTGGCAAGATACAAAACATACTGGAAAGTCATTCATTGTGCAATAAGAAAGCCAATAATAGAAAACCAAGAATGCAGCCCATAAGGTGTAGGGGTTTAAAGGCACATAAATGAACTGTGGAGTTTATGGTGGTGTTAGATATACTCCTAGGGTTGCAACCTTTTTAAAACGTTGTTACCAGCTGGTTGCGGGGGTGGCAATATAAGGGAGTGGGCTGTGGCATAATGTGAGTGGATCTTAGCATAAAAGGGAGTAGGGGATGACAAAACAGTCTTGAGTAAAGGAATGTCAACAAGCAGATGGTCATGAAGAAGTTGGTTATCAAGCAGATCGGGGAAAAAGTAAAGTTGGGATCGATTAGGGGTTTATTGGGGTAGGCCAGTGCCTAAACTACATTGCTGGTAAATTTGTTATACCGGCCCTGGCCTTAGCAGCTATTTTACTGTCTAGGACTGTAAAATGCCTGCTGGATAGTTAAAGAGTTTACAGTTTGAGATTGTCTGCTTCGTATGTCTATTTATTACAGGGCCACATTAATAAAAGGTTCTCTAAGGGTCCTTACATATTACACAACCTGCATTCGGCACTTAAGGTGGCCATACACATAGAGATTCGCTCGTTTGGCGATGTCGCCAAACGAGCGGATCTCTCCCCGATATGCCCAACTTGAGGTGGGTGATATCAGGCTGATCCGATCGTGGGCCCTAGGGCCCAACGATCGGATCAGTACGGGCGGTCGGATCGTGGGACCGCATCAACGAACAGATGCGGCCACGATCTGACGGGATTTTTAATCCTGCCCGATCGATATCTGGCCGACTTTCGGCCAGATATCGATCGGGAAAGCCCGTCTTAGGGCCCCCCACACGGGCCGATAAGCTGCCGACACAGTCTGTCGGCAGCTGTTATCTGCCCGTGTATGGCCACCTTTACACGTGTCTGTTTGGGTACAGCCTCATTCAAAAGATTTGAGTCCTGCACTCCCCTGCGGCTGAATGGAACAAAACGGAATGTAGTGGAGCGCAGGTATATACGTCCATGTGTAAGGGCCCTAAGGGTACTAACCCAAAACAACAAAGCATGCTGCCTATATTTAAGCTGGTCAGCAGGCTACTAGTGGGGGCAACACCCTAAATACTTGTTAAATTCTATGTGCAGACAAGTATTATTCTACTCTAGTATCCAAACATCACAAGAATACCTTTCTCATTAATCATGAGCCAGCCATGGATTTATGTGCAAATTTTTACCGTGAAACTGCAGCGAACATTCTCAGCGGAAAAATTTGCAGAGGAAAAAAAATGCCCATAAGAAAAACGGCCATTGACTTTAATGCATCATGACAAAAAAGTCTCCATAAGAAAAAACTCCCATTAACGTCAATGTGTTTCGCAAATTTTTTTTCACTATTTCTTACTACAAGAAGTCATCGTTTCTACCCAAATCATCACTTAATTATTACTAATTAATTACTGGAAACCACAAAGGACCACATCTGATTTTCCTGGTTCCCAATGAATGCAACCTCAGCAAATACATTTATTTTTTAACTCTATTTTTAAACTCTCATATCTTATCTCATATCTTTTTTTTAAAGAAAACAGATGTATACACCACTTCTAAATGAGACATGGTCATCAAAAAAAAAAATTTTCCTGAGCAAAAGGCAAGCTATCCAAATAGTGGCCTGAACAAGATTTCAGTGCATGGCCCAGGAACAAAGATGGAGTTTAAAGCTGGCTATTAAATTAGGGGACTGGTGGTATTGACAGGCACCTGGTCTCCTTTGAATGCTTGTTGTTATTTGGGGAGTATGAATTTATGCAACAGAGAACTATAGTAGTGGACAATGAAGATTAGAATATGACTGGAGAACATATTTCTATAGCTAGAGAGAAATAAAAGGCACACATCTAATAGACAAGAGGTCTCTTGAATGCACATGGACCATTTAGCAGAGCTGAGCAAAAAGCTAGTGGCCCCCAAGGCAAGCCCCAGGCCTTCAGTGACTGCCAGCCCCTACTTGCCACCCCTCCCTGTTCTCCTCCAAGCAGATCCCATGTAGTTCATGTGCTCACTTGTTGCTGCTTCTGCATCCAAATTCAGGGTCCTTAGAGAAGGAGGTATATGCCTAGAGTTAACCCCCACCATGAACACCATTGCACTTCAGGCACATGCCTCAGCTCCCTGACCCTAGTTCTGACCCTGCCATTCAGTATGTTTTCCATTAGAACAATGGACATTATTATATAGTTTATTTTGTAACCCGTGTTTGTTACTATTTTAAGACCCCCACCCCTGTTCATTATAATTTCATGTAAATCACTATATAACTTGCTATAAATAAATGATGGTAATCTTTCAGCAGTTAATTCAGGGAATAACCCCCTATTGTAGATTATAATTAGTGCTTAGTGATATACAACAGGGGTTACATTATTCTCTATAGTACACACATTTCAGTGAGTCATGTGACACCAATTATATTAATAAGCACTGACAATAATCAATGGCATCACTAAAACCTTATAAGGATATCATTTTCAGGATATTCATTGCTCTCTCGAGTGTTACATATGTTTATTTTCTTTGTTATACAGGCTGGAAAAGGAGACTTGCTTAGGAGCATGACTTACCATGGTACTTTTTTAAATTTGCAAGAAAAGATAAGGGAACAAGAAATTCAATGAGCTACCAACATACAATATCTCTATATACTGTATAACTGAGTTGGATAAAGATACAGGGACCTTTGTATGTGCATCAACCAATGCTATACGAATCTCATATTCCAACATTACTCATGAATAACAAAAAGTTGCTGTTATCCATAAGGAAGAATGGGGCACTTAATCAGTTCCTGTAATAATTTGAAATCCAAAATAATATACAAGCATAAAGAAATATCTTTTAATGCTAATGACAAAATGTGCTTTTCACGTATCACATTCTGGCACACATCTAACTTGCATTAGTGAAGTAACTAATGGAAGCTAAAAGGGGCATTGTTTCCTCTTAGTATCCTTAATTCACATTTCTGCTTGTTATTATATATTTTTTTCTCTGATAATTCAGATCCTGGGCAGTTTCTACTCTTCGCCACAGCCTCCATTCTCCTGCAAAGCTCTGGATCTGATGTATGAAGACACTATCTAATTGATGTAGAAAATGATATGTTAAATCTTGCTTACAATGCCTCTTCTCATGAAAAGGCAGACGCTAATGCCACAAGCCAAAGATATAGTTTATATCCCTATTGATACTGAATGGATTTCAATAAGTCCCCAAGGCCACATTTCAAGGTTCTCTCCATATGTTTAACAATATAGCATTGTGTCTAATAATGGTTTCTAGGCACAGTTCTTGTATGGCAGGATAGAAATAATTCTGTCCACAATAAGCTTATATAAAATAAATATTCAGAATAATATAACATGCAGGTGCAATCCCTAGGAAGCTGCCATTTTACAAGGTTGCATGGAGAAATACAAAGCTTAGATAACGTCTAGAAGTACATCCAGTTGTTATTAAAAACAACACATGTAAATGTCTTGATACAAAGGTATTTGAAGCTAATAGTTTCTGTATTTATTAAATAACCCTTTACATACTCTTATTTATGCAATGACCTAACATGGTAATACTGGCTGGAAAATAACGCATGTAATTCGAGGACAACTCTACAAACAGTCCCAGAAGTAGCACACTAAATACTCAGCAAGGCAGCTTCCATATCAGTATTATACAGGTGAAAAATCCCTTTCAGCCATTACAAAGCAACTAAAGCTGATGGTGAAATCTACTTTCCTTCTGTCTCAGTTGATGTGTTCTTTTGTATCATAGCCTCTCCAATGTACTTCTTATGAGTCCAAACCCCAAATGGTAAGTTTATTTATGCTCATCTGTTACACACCTGCTCTAAATCAGAGATCCCCAACAGTGGCTCATGAACAACATGTTGCTTTCCAAGGCCTTTGCTGTTGCTCCAAGTAGCCTCAAAGCAGGTGCTTATTTTTCTGAATTTCTGACTTGAAGCCAAGTTTGAGACATAAAGACCATGTGTACAGTTAAAAAGCAGCCTCCTGTAGTCTGCCAGTGCAGCTACCAAATATCCCATTGTAGTCCTTATTGGGCACCCCCTAGAAAGCTATATTGCTCCTCACCTTTTTTTAATACTTAAATGTGTCTCACTGGTAAAAATTGTTGGGGATCGCTGTTCTATATAATTACAAAATGCATATTCAAGAAAATGATCACATTTGCAAGTGTAGTGGTAATGAGCTGGATGGAAACTTTTTAACACGACCCCAACCATAACCCGCTACTACCCAATATAGTCCTCTACTACTTTATAACCCCTATTTGATCCAACTCCCTGATAACTCATATGTGGGTGTGAACAACCACCATAGGGGAAGGGGTTTCACTGTTCAGTCACCAATGAGGAGGGGACCTACATGAACCCCCATCTCGGGGTTCAGATATTTATTTATGTCTAAAACAACATTACTTATTGAAGGGCTTAATTGCTATATTGAACATAGACGATGGCTCTTCTTTAGTCATTGATTCAGCTTTAGCCGCTTAAGGACCCTTAGGAACATAAGTACATTATAATATCTTCTATCTTCTTTGACCCCTCATTCTGAGAAAGCCAATCAGATGATTAGCGAAACATCTTAAAAACAAAATACAGCAAGTCCAGTTGATTTGATTATCACTATAGATACAGCTGACTGTATTGGATTATTCAGAAGGTGAGGTGGAAAGAGACAAGACCTCCTAGATCAGTGATCCCCAACCAGTAGCTCGCAAGCAACATGTTGCTCTCAAACCCCTTGGATGTTGCTCCCAGTGGCCTCCAAGCAGGTACTTATTTTTTAATTAATGGCTTAGAGGCAAGTTTTGGTTGCATAAAAAACAGATGTCCTGCCAAACATTCTCTCCTGTAGGCTGCCAGTCCATATAGGGGCTACCAAAAAGCCAATCAGAGCTCTTATTTGACATCCACATGGACTTTTTCATGCTTGTGTTGCTCTCCAACTCTTTTTTAAATTTAAATGTGGCTCACAAGCAAAAAAGTTGGGGACCCCTGTCCTAGATGAATGAGAACCTTCATAAACATCCTGTCAGCTATATGAGGCATGGCTAAGGGCCCTTACACACGGGCAGTTTTACCTGCGCTCCCCTGCGTTCCGTTTTGCTGCATTCAGGGGAGCGCAGATATAGACGCACTCAATTATTTTCAATGGGGCTGTACTCACACGAACGCAAGTAGGCACCAAACGCAGGTTCAGACGCAACATGCTGCATTTTCCCTGCGTTCGGCGCCTACATGCGTTTGCGTGAGTACAGCCCCATTGAAAATAATTGAGTGCGTCTATTCCTGCGCTCCCCTGCGGCTGAACGCAGCAAAACGGAACGCAGGTAAAAACGCCCATGTGTAAGGCCCTAACCCACTCCACTTGTGGTGGAAAACACTAGGAAATGTTTACCGATATAACGCCTTAATGCTCTAGAATTGTATGTTATAATTTACAGGGAGCCAGCATTTGTTAAAATTATAGAAACATATTCATTATTTAGGCGCAGCTACTAATTATACACGATTCTGGAATGTTTTCAGTTTTTTGTTCAAGTGGGAGCACCGATTGTGGAAACATGCAAGAAGTTCTGTAATCTGAAAACCAGACCTGTAATAGAAAAAACCCTCCCCCATTCCCTAGGTAGACTCTCCTCCCTCCTTCCCCCAGCCTACCTGACCCCTGGGCTAATTAATTTTTTTACTTACCCCTCCTGCAGATTCTGGCCATGGGAGTTCACGGGCGCCATCTTCTTTCTTTGGTCTTTTTCAGAAGTAGACCAGCACCGGAAATTTACTACAATTGCTCATGCACCAAAAATGACTACTTCTGAGTGGGGGGGGGGGCAGGTAGGCTAGGGGGGGAGTAGGGAGGGGTTTAACCGGGAGGGGGGGTTCTATTACAGGTTTGGTTCTCCTTTAAAGTGATACTAACACTTTTTTTTACATCTATCATATTATTGCCTTTGAAAGCTACTTATAACTTTGCTATAAAGTATTTGCACAATGCTGTTACATTACCTGTCTGATGCCCCATGTTCCTCTATGAGGGGGCTGCCATATTTGTGCAGCAGGAGTCCGTTAGTCTTAGAAACTTTAACTGACAGGCTGAGATGGGACAGTCAGGTAGGCAAAACAGTCAGGTTGGCAAAACAGTCAGGTTTAGACACTTCAACTAACAATTACTTATAAAAATAAACCTCTCAGCAAAAAATAATCAACATGCCCTATAGGTACTGTAACTGTTAGTGTACATTCATATTTTAAAAAGTAGTTTTTTAGTGTCAGTATTAAGTGTATATGACTTGTGTCACACTATGCAGCACTTCATAGGTGACCAACCCAATACATATCAATTAACTTTTCTTCTGAGATGAGTCATTTGTCTCTTCATTCAAAGCCTGAATGTGCTGTTATTATAAGTTCAGTCAAAACTATTCCAGCAGAAGTCCTCTTTGTTATCATAATTCATTTAATTCTATGACATGACGACTGTCCAGTATAAATCTCTGCCATGAACCGAACAATTACACTTGGAATAAATATAAAGATGTGAAAGCTACTTTAGAAAGAACAATTTTTGTAGAAAATATTGGGTGAGATATTTAATAAACCAGTAATGTTGATGTTGATATAAGAAATTTGCAACAGGGATGAATGATTCCGCTGGGTGTTAGAGTCCAAATGCTGCATGGTTCAGTGGCTGAGATAATATCTCTACAGAACAGAATGGCAGTCAGCTCAACAATTAAAGTGTTTATAAAAGGAAACAACTGCTAGGAATCATTCAGTATTACCATATTAGAACAATATCAACACAGTTGCATACCTTTAACCTAGGAGATAAATACACTAGAATTAAATAAAAAAGAATGATTCTAGCTATTTGGTGTTTAGTGCTATGCAGAAAAATGCACTGTGTATAGCAAATAACAATACCAAATTCTTTAACATCATAGCATTGTGAAGCAACCTTCAGCACTAAATTGAAAAATCAAAAAATACATAATAGAAAAAAAGTAAACCAATTATGAATCCCTGTTATCTGGCATCATGTGCTTAAGCCCCAGAATAAAGATAATTTTATCTGTCAACTATTTTATCCCTATGCTCCATTATTAAAAAAAAAAACACATTTTCAAAACATTCTTTAACATCACAGTAATGTGATGCAGCCTTCAGCACTGAATTGAAGCCAAAGAATAACAAATCAAGTAAAAAGAAACAAGTAAAGAAATGATTAATCCTATTGCCATATTAAAGGAACATTTCAGTATAAAAATGAAGAGTAAATAGCCAGTGCAAAATAAAAAATGTTTTTAAAATAGTTAGCCAAAAATGTAAAGGCTGGAATGAACAGACATCTAATGGAACAGAATCCAACTTCCTCCTTTTCAGATTTATAACCTCTTAGTTAGTCAGCGACTTGAAGGGAGGGCCACATGGGACATAACTGTTTCTTTTGAATCTGAGCTGAATGCTGAGGATCAATTGTAAACTCAGTGAACAGTTATGTCTCATGTGCCCCCCTTTATAGTCACTGACTAACTAAGAGGTTAGAGAGCTGAAAAGCAGGAAGTAGTGTTCTGTTTATTACATTAGACATCCGCTCACTCCAGGTCTAATAGATAAAATTTTTGGCTAACTAACTATATTAGAAACATTTTTTATTTTGCACAGCCTATTTATTTACCCAGTTTTTATTTTTACACTGAACTGCTCCTTTAAGGTACCTTTAAAGTATTTTATTTCTGTAAAGTACGTCACCCCAATCCCATCCTACTTCACACTGGGCCAACAATATTTGATCACTAGATTTATTAATCCACTATATTCATTTCCAGACTATCCCAACAGATTTTGGTTAAGTGCACAACATTCTTTTTTATTTATTTCTCAGAATATGACAGCTGGGTGATACTCCGCTATCTATTACATGTTGTGTCTGTAGAAAGGGTAACATTAAATTAAACATTAAAATTAAACTGTTTTAAAGGAATGAATGCACTGCTAAAACTGGGGTGTTTGCTTCAGAAACAGAACTATAGTTTTTATAAACAAGCTGCTGTGTAGCCATGGGGGCAGCCATTGAAGCACAGGATACACAGTAGATACCAGATACGTTCTGAAGAATACCATTATTCTACTAAAGAGCTTATCTGTTATCTTCTGTGTATCCTGTGCCTTTGTCCTTTTCAGCTGTGAATGGCTGCCCCCATGGCTACACAGCAGCTTGCTTATATCTATTATTGTAGAGTTTCTGAAGCAAACACTCCAGTTTGCATGGAACAATTTACATCCTTATATTTTACAAAAGTGAGTACTTTATTCATTATATATAGTGATGGGTGAATTTATTCGCCAGGGTCGAATTCGCGGCGAATTCCCGCGGTTCGCCGCTGGCGAATAAATTCGCGAATCACGCCCAAAAAACGAGTCGCGCGTCGAAAATGACGCCAAAGTTGACGCGACGCTCGTCAAAAGCGTCCCGCGACTCGTTTTTCGCCGATTTGCGAATTTCTCTAGAAATTCGCGAATCTTTAGGCGAAGCGAATCGCGGGAGATTCGCCCATCACTAATTATATATATATACAAATGTTGCAATGTAATGCTTATTCTATTGGACCAGTGGCTGTCCACCCTCATAAAAATACACCAATGAACCTAAGCCTCAAAATTCACATACATATCATATGTTTCATTTGGAATTCTTGTAAGAGTATCAGCTGTAGCAGCTTGTTAGCTTTGAATGCAAGTTTTTTTTAAATACAAGACATGGCAAAATGTTGAAAATATTTTTATTACATCATTTATACATGGGAATTTTGGTGAAAAATTATTTTAGTGGATCTAGCCAAGTAGATTAACACTAAAATGGGTATACATGTATGGGAACTGTATATCCAGAATGTTTGGGACCTGGGGTTTTCCAGATAATTTGGATCTTCATACCTTAAATCTACTAGAAAATCATGTAAATATTAAATAAACCCAATAGGCTGGTTTTGCTTCCAATAAGGTTTAATTATAAATTAGTTTGGATCAAGTACACGCCACTCTTTTATTATTCTAGAGCAAAAGGAAATCATTAAACAATTCTTTTGATTATTTGATTATAATGGAGTCTAAAAGAGATAGGCTAACTGATCTCATAACTGTAAATGTTTTAATTTTAAATGCTAAATTACACCAATGCAGCTGCCCATCAATTGTAATTACTAGTTGCTAAGGATCAATACACTGGTACAATTTACCACCCTTGTTAGATAAAACTATCATGGTTAGTAAATAATATATAGAATGTTTTTTTCAGCCACAGATTACTTTCACATCCAGCTGTTAGGATAAAGTGGGATGCCATCAGGGTCAGACTGGAGCATAGGGGGCTCACCGGTACTGCAAAATGAAGGGCCCTCCTGGCAGTCCCAGGAGCCCCCTCCTGACATACAAACTCCTGCTGTGTGCATGTGCAGAAGATGAAGCGCTGCACGCATGTGTGGAAGACACTGGGCACATGCGCAAAGACTGGCATGGAGCCCCAACTGATTGCCCGATCAGGGGAACAGGTGGGAACAGGGGAACGTGTTTTTTCCTAGTGTCCCACCAGCCCAGTCCGACCCTGGCTGCCATGCTGAACAATAGAAAGGGAGTCATGCGCAGGGGCACTCCGCCAACAAGGCGAGTTGAGAAACTCACTTCAGGTGGCAGCGCCCCACTAGTTACAAGTGGAGGCAAAAATGCCGCTCCTGGTATTTTAAGAGCCGATTTTCTGGTTTTCAAACCAGAAATTTGTCTCTTCTAGACTGGCCCTCTCTGCCGCCATTGTGGACCCCTCCGGATCACAAAGGTGAGCGCACCAGGGAAGTGGGGCGGCAGCAACACCAAGCTGCTTCAGGCGGCGGAGGGGCCAGGATTGCCCCTGGTCATGCTGTGTATGGCCCCTTGCAGAATCCAGCCTATATAACAATCGGTCAGATAGTGGGCCAAATGATATCATCATGTCATGATTAATGCAAGGTGATGTGCCAACCACAAACATGTCCAAATTCACATGGGTGTTTCTAAACATACCTCTGTACTTGCACCTTGCATTACAGCTTGCAAATTGTAGCAGACATTAGTACTGAAGATTTGAGTTGCAAATTTTTACCATTGGTTTAAAGGAGACAATTTCTTTTCAATTTGACCGCATTTTTAATAAGATACGTTATTACATACACTGCTGTGGAAATCCTGCTATTAACAGTCTAAAACTGTCTAAAATTATGTACAAATCCCCCTTAAATAGGTCAGTCAACAAACAGCATTGAACTGGGGGCCCCACCCTAGACACAATGCACCCTCTGGCCCCCCTCCAAAATCCCCCTGCATCTACCTTCTTTTTCTTTCAGCAGCACCTGGGGCCAGGGATTGAGGTTGGAAGATACTTCCACGCAAGGACTGTCTATAAATATATAAATATTCATAAATACATAAATATTATCCCTTTATAACATACAAATAATAACCTTTTTAGTTCCATATTTCTCTAGTGCTCTGAAGAATGGCTATAAAGCTGATCCAATGTACAATGCTTGAAATGCTTTCATTTAAAAAAAAAAAAAAAAATATATATATATATATAATATAACAGTTAATAAGGAAGCATAACATGACCAGAAATATCTGCAGTATGCATGATACACAAATTGGCTTTACAAACAGTATAATTATAAGCAAATCTAAAATTAGCAGTCAGATAAAACATTATCGTGCTGCAGTATTACGTGCATCATCAATGTTCTTTTGATTAAATATCCAGTTTATGTTTTTTAATGATGAATGCAACCAGAAATAATAGCATATGAAATCACATCTGGATATGGCAGCAATGCGTATCTTTTTATGCATCACTTCTCAAAATGAGATTACTGGGTCCTGGGGCGAGGCTCCATTATTAGCGCAACATGCATTAGCTGACAGCAAAGAGGCATCTTTGGATAAATGAAGCATGAATTTGAAATCGAACTTTTCAGCCTAAATTCCAGTTTATATTACACTGTAGTCCTTTGTGAAAGATGTATCTTAAAGCATGTTACATTGAGAACGCTTGGATCTTTTTTTTTTTCTGAACTAGGTTACAGTTCGAGGGCTGGATTCTTTGTTGATGACAAACACTAGGGGGCACAAGCACCTTTATTCACAAGCTCACTGAAGCAAAAATGGTCACATCATGTAGAAACCTAATTACAAATATATTCACAGTCTGCTGGAAACAAAGGGTGATTGTTATCTATTTTGAATAGAAATGAGTGAATGTAGTAAGGTTTATTCACTGTCCTGGTGCATATCTAGTATTTACCAGACCTGACATTAATTAGTATTCTTCGTTACAGCTACAATGAAAACATAAGAAACCAAGACACCCATACAATCCAGACAATTACAGAAATCCAAATACGCAACAACTATCGATCTAATATTTGTAAGTATAATCTTGTGGTGTTTTTTCCATTACTCTTTATAAGGGATAAAAAAAAAATATGATTCAAAGAAAGCCATGGAATTTGACAGATGGGGATTTCCAGGTAAGGGATCTTTCCACAAATCTCCATAACTTAAAGGAGTTATTTAGTAAAATGTGATTAATTAATAAAAGAAATCTTACCAAACTGGAATCCACGATTTACCATTATTTATCTTTAAAAAAAAACACAGAAAAAACGGATTGACAGGAAACACAACTTTTTCGGATTGTTACACGAAACATCTGAATTTTTCAGACTTCAAGTCTGAATTTTTTTGTGTGAAATTCACCAGAAAAAAAGCCAAAAATGTTTGGATTATCGTACAAAACCAAGCGCAGACAATAATATCTTCATTTTGCAAATACGACCTCTGCCAATGACTTCTACAGTACAGGTTGAAGATGGAGTGTTTTCGGAATATGACTTTTTGCAGCCATTGGGTGTAGTAAATCTCAAACAATTTGAGGTTTTTTTTTGACTAACATCCAGATTTTTTAGTAAAAAAAAAAGTTTTTAGCATTCAGATTTTAATAAAGAACCCCCTAAGTCTACTAAAACATATTTAAACATTAAATAAACCCATTTGGATTGTTTGCCTCCAATAAGGATTAATTAAACTTACAATGCTCTGTATCAAGTACAAGAAACTGTTTTATTACTACAGAGAAAAAGAAAAAAACTTGAAAAATAGTAATTGCTTAAAATGGAGTATATAGTAGGCCTTGTCGTACTTTGGCGCTTTCTGGATAATGTGTTTCCAGACCCCATACCTTCATGCAGAGGTTTCAAAAGGTCAAGTAAACAGTAGCCTTTGCACATTATGGAAAGAGGTTGGTTGTATTAATTTATACAGTGGTGGGTGTAAAGTTGAGCTTTAGGTTAAAGAATCTGTATTCATTACTTAAAAGGAACTTGCAGAAATTATATAATGAATAAAGTACCACCTTTTGTAAATAATAAGGATATTATAAGTTACCAAGGAATTTCAGGACAATATAAAAAACACAGCTGAGGTGACTTCTAATATCCTCATATTTTGCAGCATGGGGTACTTTTTAGGGATGCACCGAATCCAGGATACGGTTCGGGATTCCGCCAGGATTCGGCCTTTATCATCAGGATTTGGGTTCGGCTGAATCCTTCTGCCTGGTTGAATGGAATCCGAATTTGCATATGCAAATTAGGACCAGGGAGGGAAATCACGTGACTTTTTGGCACAAAACAAGGAAGTAAAAAAATGTTTTCCCCTTCCCACCCATAATTTGCATATGCAAATTAGGGTTTGGATTTGGTTCGGTATTCGGCCAAATCTTTCGTAAAGGATTTGGGGGTTCAGCCGAATCCAAAATAGTGGGTTCGGTGCATCCCTAGTACTTTTATTTATTATAATACACAAGTTTTAGTGAGTCATGTGACAAAAATGACATCACTGCTCACCATGAATAACTGATGACATCAGTACTCACCGTTTTTATAAGGATATAATTTACATGATATGCATGGCTTTTGTGTATTATATACAGTAGAACCCCCATTTTACGTTTTTCAGGGGACCAGAAAAAAATTATGTAAACAACAGGAAAATGTAAAATGAGGGAAATGTATTATGCATATTATATAGGTGAGACCACAAAACAATACTGTAAAATGAGGGAAAACTTAAAATCAGGGGATGTAAAATGGGGGTTCTTCTGTACTTATAAAAGGTAAAAAAAAGTGTAAGACAAAAGTGTAAGGGACACTAAAGTGAATTACATCATCATTTGATGATCGAATAACGATCATTCGATCATTCAAATTAATTATTTGATCATTCAAATAATTCGTATGATTCGAACGATCAAAGACTTCGATTGTATGAATCCTATTCGATCAGAAGGGTTCCCATAGGCTTCTATTACAATTTGGTAGGTTCAATCTGGAGAAGTAGGCAGTCTAATAATTTTAAAATATTAAGTTCTTCGCTGATCAAATGATCGAAAATTCGATCATTCGAATCTATTCTATCATTTGATCGTTCGCTATTCGATAATCGAATAAGCCTAATTTGCATATTCGACCAATCGAATTAATCCTACGATCGGAAGTTCGATCTATTCACGTGAATTTAGTAAATTGGCCCCATATACATGTCAGGTCACATGAATCAATTAGCAGACAGAGTTGTGTCTTTTGCTTCCTCACTTCTTCCTGTTTTGGGCAGATTTACTATCGGTCGAATTCGAGGGTGAATTTACCCTCTAATTCGACCAATCGAATTGTGGTCAAATTTGAAGGTTTCTACCTCAATTGGATCGATCGAACAGTCGAATAATAAAAATTCGATCGAACAATTAAATGATTTTAACCATTCAATCAAATTTTTTTATTCTAAAAACCTCAAAAAAACCCTATGGGAGCTTCCCATAGGGTTTAATAGCAAATTGGTAGGTTTAATCTGGTGAACTAGGCAGTTGAATAAAAATTTAATGGGCAAGTAATTCGACTGACGAATATTCAAATAGAATTTCATTCTAATTATTCAACTCACTCGATTCGATCGAATTTTCAAAATTCGATGGTCGAAGTGGCCTTCAAAAATGTTCGAAAATTTTAATCTTTTCGAAAATTCTATCGAATTTTTCATCATTCATGGGAATTTAGTAAATCACATTTATGCAACACATTCAACATAAAGCCTTCTGAAAACAGAAGTTATTTACTTGCCTTTATCAGCACATAGCAGTGCCTTATTGCCACAAATGAGAATTTAACTCTACCATGAGGCATTATGGGCAGAGACATGCAAATCACTAGTTTATGTCCCTTTGCCAAGTACAGCCTAATCTTTGCTTTGCTACAATTCATACCCGGATAGTTGGCAAAAGGACATAAAAGAGTGATTTGCATGTCTCTGCTAGGGTTGCCACCTTTTCTGGAAAAAAATAATGTATTTTAAAATAATAGTTTTTATCCATAACTACTGACCAAACACTTATACCTTTACAGTACCGGTATAAGATCTGTTATAAGGAAACCCATTATCCAAAAAGAATTTTCAAGAATTATGGAAAGGACAAATCCCATAGACATTATTGCATTTTTCTCTGTAATAATAGAACAGTACCTTGTACGTGACCCAAACTAAGATATAATCAATCCATACTGGAACCTATTGGGTTTATTTATGCATTCTGCAATACAGGTTCCATCCTGTATAATGATCTTGTGACTGTGACACGTGCATTTAGAAAAAACTAAGTGCTGTTAACTGAGCTGCTGAATTATTGGGGAGACACTGGATGTTGCATTTTACCTATGTTTGGCATTTCATCATGGCCCCATCAGTAGAGCCTTGGTTGAAATGCATACCTCCCAACTGTCCTGTTTTGAGTGGGACGGTCCTGCTTTTGACAGCTTATCCCACAGTCCTGGATTGTTACTGAAATGTCCCAACTTTCTCTTTGATCTCCTGCCCTAAGCAGCCAGAAAAAGATACAACATTTCTAACTTAATTGGCTTTTGGCAGATAGTTCAGAACAGCCACCAGGTGTACTAGGATACTTTTGTAACAATTTTGAGATAAGTAATTGTAACAAATAAGTAATTGTAACAATTAAAATAAACAGACAACTTAGATTCACAGCTTAAAGGGGTTGTTCACCTTCAAACAACTAGTTGTTTTAAGATAGATCACCAGAAATAACAACTTTTTCCAATTATTGTCTAATTTCTATTTGTAACAGTTTTTCCCCAACTGTTCTAAACTGATACATTTAATGGATACATTTCTCATCTTTGTCCCTGCTGAGCAGTATCTCTGGGTTTCATTACAGGCAGCTGTTAGAATTGTTACAATAGTTACTAATACTCCAGAGATGCTGCTGAGAAATGTATCAATTAAATGTTGCAAAATTGTATCAGTTTAGAGTCTGCACCTGAATTAAGGTGGCCATACACGGGCAGATAAAAGCTGCCGGCAGACTGTGTCGGCAGCTTATCGGCCCGTGTGGGGGGCCCTCCAATGGGCTTTCCCGATCGATATCTGGCCGAAAGTCGGCCAGATGTCGATCGGGCAGGATTAAAAATCCCGTCGGATCGCGGCCGCATCTGTTCGTTGATGCGGTTCGTTGATGCGGTCCCGCGATCCGACCGACCCGATCAGCCCGATATCGCCCACCTCAAGGTGGGCATATCGGGGAGAGATCTCTATATCGTAGAGCGGATCTCTACGTGTATGGCCACCTTTACTGAGCTGCCAGACTCAAACACCAGAGACACCAACATGCAACTTTAAACTTAGATTTTGGAAAAACAGTAAAATATAAATAATGGAAAGTAATTGAAAAAAGTCTTTTTTTCTGGGGAACAATTTGAAAACAACTGAACAGAATAGAGTGTTTGGAAGGCGAACAACCCCTTTAAAGGTCAATTCACCTTCATTAGCAAAACTGTAATAACTGAGAAAAACACAGAAATGTGTTCAGACTTTCATAACCTGCTAAATTTTGACCTTAGTAATTAGGGGACATGACCACAAGATGGGGGTGGACAAAATTTGTCGAAAATTCCACGTGCGCCTAGACTGGTTTCTGCTTACGAACTGTTGGGAGGTATTGGAATGCATGGACTCTGTTTACTCTGTTCTCTTGCAGTGGAAAGCAGTAAAAAATAACCTCAGGAGAAAACATGACCAATCTCTTGTTTAACCTTATGATTACTTTTTTTTTTTTAAACAAGCTGTATGAACACACTGATACTGATAATCTAACATGCTCTTTTCTTTCAAACACATTCTGATGAACTGACTCATTAATTGGCTTGGATAATTGTTTCTATCCAACAGACAAAACTAAACTGGATGCATAGAATTAATAGTATTAATCATGTCCCCCAAAGATTTTCCTACTTAAGTAATGAATTCCTGTTCAATTTATGTTGCTCTGGATAACATACGCTGTTTGTGAAACTATAAATGAATGCCAAGAGAAAATATTTGATTATAATATAACAAACCACCTTTGTAGCCTCCCTTTAATTCTTACTTTTTAGATACTGATCAGTAAAACTACCTGGATATCAAAAGGATTAAAGGGGCAAATTCACTAAAGCGTGAAGTTAGCTCTTGCGCTAGACTTTACTTTGCCAGGTCAGACCTGGCGAGGTTCAATATAGATAGGAGTTTGAAAAGAACTTGAACTTTTTGAAGTCCCAAAAAAATGCTGGCGTCTTTTACTTTGTTTTAGGGTGATAATCTGAAAAATAGCATAGTTTTTTGGGGGGTTACCCTCTTTCCCCCCTACATTTCCTAACATATGTCAACTCAAATATACAGTGGGCAAATGTTTAGGGCAAGAGAACAACTTTATTTTTTTATTAAAGGTTTCCTGGTCTTGTGTATGTAATGCATTGGTCGTAACATTTACTTCTATTATACGTTTAACTTCGCGCAGTATGCAAATTAGGCATCGCTAGCGTAAATGCGCTTTGCCTGGCAAAGTAACGGTAGCGCAACTTCACTAACGTTCGCTGCCCTGAGCGCAAATTTGCATTTTAGTGAATTATTGGTGGGCTGGCGAAAATTCGCCTGGCGAAGTGCGGCAAATTGTTGCGAAGCCAACGCTAGCGCATTTTCACCACTTAGTGAATTTGCCCCAAAGAGTAGTATGTTATATGAACTGTGGATTAAAATTTGTATGATGCTAATAATAGTAATTTTTTGTGTTCTTCTAATAATTCTTTATTTTCTCTTGTAGCCCCTGAAAAAGAGTTTATGATATTTAGGAGATTCCTGATATTTAAGGTTTGTTTCTCTGAATGAAACACTTTAGCATATGCAGGTGTCTGTACACCTGTGAGTTTTTGTCACCAAGTTAACATAATTAGCTTGCAAAGAACAAGTACCTAGCGGACAGAGAAACAGCTACAAGTATCTATTTTCTTTTCACTTTTTACAATCCACTGAAGAAAACAAAACACACGAACACACATTTCTGTGGGTGGTCCGCAGGTATAAATTGGTTTTTCAGCAAGCAAAGGGAAGCTCAAGAATGGCTTTATAACACAATTTACTTGCATGTTCAGTGCAGATGGCATATGGAAGTGCTTTCAAAAATTTAAAAAAAATTCTCTGTTTTGGTTTTGTTGTATTACACTCCGGAACAAGCGCATTGAATTTGCATGGAACTGATATTTGCAAATTGCTACCCTAAAGTGAACTATGAACTGTCTGTGCAATTGTTTTGTATTTCTGAACAACTGATTCTGTTTACCATTTATTTAATCTCATTTTCTTATTCTTTATGTTACTGAGGAAAAAGTAATTTGTAGTAAAAGATATGTGTTATATGTGTAACAAAATATTATGGGAGTAAGAGAACCTTGTACGTATGTGCCTTGAGTATCTGTTAGTTCTAAGGTTTTCCTAGCACTATATGAGCAGATGCAGATTACCTTGCTACAACTAGTATGGTTCTTAAATATGAAACTTCCATGGCACAGCAACATAATGTCCACATTTGTGCCATGTGCTTTGGAATACTAATAATAATATTATATTTTGTAAATAAATACACACATTTTTGCATGATAATTAAGGAGTGCAGGTCCTTTTGAATACACTTATATATATATATATATATACACACACAAACATATGTCCAATAAGTACCCGCACTCTTTCTAACACGAGTGATGTTTCAATAAAATCATTTTTCACATGATTCTGGAGTGCTAGTCTACACTGAAAACTATATATCCACATATATATGTAAATACAGTATACTGTATATAGCTGTATATAGATGTATACTCTGTATAGCAGGGCTGTACTGGCCCAGCGGGATGCCGGGAAAAAACCCAGTGGGCCCCAGCCCACCCCCGTCCGACACTACAAAGAAGTAAAAAAACATTTGCAGCGCTGTGCAGCACTATTTGCACATGCGGTGCGGTTCCTCTTGCGCATGTGCACAGCACACTCCTTTCGCGCATGCACTGCCATCAGTAAGAGGTACAGAAGGAGGCCCTGGACAGGGGTCCTGGTGGGCCCCGGGCCCCCCAGTCCGACCCTGCTGCATAAGCTTGGATAAAGCTATAATTTGAAATCATATTGCATATTAATTTCAGCTTTGTTACTGATCTGTGTCTGTTATAGTTTTAAACATTATATGCTTTTATTTAGCATTTTTTGTCCACTTTGCACCAAGCAATATTTTGCACTCCTAGAATGGGACTATAAGCTACAAAGCAGCACAGTGAGCACTTGTGTGTCCCATGAAACATCACAGATCAGATTGAAGGTTGAATTTTGAAGTTATATGATTTTCTTGTAACTCTAATAAATTCTAATATACTCATAACTTGAATGGGATGTTATTTATGAAAAAAAACTCAAACGATAAAAATCGATCGAATAGGAACGATCTGAAAATTCGAATCAAATTCAAATCGAATGTCAGGAAGGCAATTCAAATTTTCAAATGTTTCAATAGACCGCTGCCATTGACTTGTAAATGAACTCGGCATGTTTTAGGTGGTGATATCAGGAGTGATATCACTCCAACCTGCAGTACAGCAGTAAAGACTGACTGAAGTTTATCAGAGCACAAGTCACATGACTTGGGGCAGCTGGGAAACTGACAATATGTCTTGCCCCATGTCAGATTTCAAAATTGAATATAAAAAAATCTGTTTGCTCTTTTTTGAGTATGCCTTTAAAGTTACCAGGAGCAGACATTTTTACTGCTCTTGTTATCCAGTAGGTTAATTATTCAGATAAACAATTGCTGATCAAACATGTAATGCGCATGGCCTCTATAAATAGAATAAAGAACATAGACATGAGGAGAAGGAGGTTTATTCACAAAAGCAATCCAAACAAGTGGCTTCTGAGGAAGTGATCGTTCGGGTCACGAAACGCGTCAAGCCGCGTCTCCCTACAAGTGATGTTTTAATCTTGAAGCAATAAAGATTTAAGTTTTTAAACTCGTTTCCACCGTGGATCTTTCGCACCGAATCCGGATCCTGTATATGCGCTGTTACCGACTACTTGATTGCTGCCGCAGCCAGAGCGGCTCTACAGCCCGGATTTAGCGGTGAACGGATGGCGAGCTCCCCTCTCCCCTTCGGCGGCAACTCCTTTCTCTTTGCAATCCAAACAAGTGGACAGCCAAGGACACAGACATATGGAATAAGCATTCCATTTTAAATTATCAGATTGGTTAAGATATACCTCACAACATTTGAAAAATGTAAAGAGGGACACATTTTTGACCACACCCATTTGATCACCACACCCCCTAATTACCTAATTTGAACACAATTCAGGGCCATGTTTTGCTAAATGAAGCTAAAATTGCACTTGTTACAATTGTAATTCTAAAATGTAATACAATCAAAGGGGATTTTATTACATGGAACTAAATCAGGATTGAGTTAACAACTGCCTAAAAGTCTTTGGTCTAAGCTGAATCAGTTGATACTGTATACATTAATGTAGAACCAATATAGCTGAGCAAATGTGAGCTAACCTATTAGTTCTAAATGCACGCATACATTTACATTAATGCTTGATTGATATTTACAGTTTTGAAAATGCACATTTAAAGGGCAAGGAAAGTTTAAAATAAGGCTAGAAATGCTGTATTTTGTATACTAAACATAAACATGAACTTACTGCACCACAAGCCTAATCAAACAAATGATTTATGCTTTCAAAGTTGGCCACAGGGGGCTGTCATCTTGTAACTTTGTTATACATCTTTGCAAGACTAGACTACAGACACATGCTCAGTGTGGTCTGGGCTTCTTAGGGGTCGTCATAAATGATCAAAAAATAAAGCTGCTTGATTTCTGCATGGCTGGTAAGTAAGGCAGGGGCTCCCCCTACTGTTTGCCTGCCAAAAGTTAGGGTCCGTCTGACAATTCCTATCCACAGCGGAGGGAGAATTTCACTGCATACAGTCAGGTTTCTTATAAAAACTGTACACATTTTTAAATTAAAGTACATGGGGGTTAAATTTCTTTTTCATTAAAGAAAGTAAAAAAGGGATTTTATTTCTTTGCCTTTCCTTGCCCGTTAAAATATATGTCATATTTATATTAAAAAAAGGCCCTTTTATTATAATCTCCATCTGTCCAGCTCAGTCCCTGTCCTAGTTTTGGTGCCATTCAAGCTTTCTCTCAACCATCGTTAAGTCATCCCCTCTCACTTTCTCACAACCACAGCTATCTTCCCTCAAGCCATCTGTCATTCATACCCTCACCCTTTGTTTTCCTTATAATATGGACCATAAGGACTGAGTCTAGTAGTTAAGAGTCTTGCAGGTTCCCACAGTTTTACTGGAATTTGGCAAAGCAATGATTCATTATATGCAAAGGGAAAATTGTGTGCATTTTTGCACTTTGCCTTTGGAAAGGTGGTTAATAAAGCTTTTTGTACAAAAAATATACAAAACTTCTGTTCAGGGTTGCCACCTATTTGTTTTTGACCCCCAACAGTTGAGTTTATTTAGGAGTGTTCAGGTCACAAATGCCATTCAGGTTTCAGCCCTGTGAAACTCAAATAATAATCTTGCCAATAACTACCTTTGATATAAAAAGCCTCCCCACATGTAGCACAAATATGTGGCAAATATCATAACCCCACCCTATATGTCACTGCTCTGCCCCAATGCGATCATTCCACCTCCTTGTTCAGTTTTTGTGGTAGTCAAAAGTGGCAACCCTATTTCAGTTCCATCGACTCTCATCAACTAAAGAACGCTAATTACACTAGATGACATTATGTTGTCACCGGCTAAAGTCACATAAATGGTCAGAAATATTGAAGGCAATACCTTATTTCAGAGGTAGAGGGTAAATAGAATAGGAGTTGGATAAGTTTGTATGTTAAGCATAATTTGAAAACCCAGCAGAAATAAAAAGATGTGGGAAATAGTGATGCGGTTGAATCTATATGGGACGTATTTTTCACAGATTGTAATTTCATCGGATAAGTACTGTATGCTAGAGATCCCCATCATATGAAAAAGGATGAGAGATTTTGATTGTGTTGGAACTTGAAAAGGCTATGTGGGACATTCACTAAGATCCGAGAAATCGCCAGCGCAGGCTTCGCTAGCATTCGCCGCACTTCGCCAGGCCAGTGCGCAAATTCGCCTGGCGTAAGGGTGCAAGGTTGCGCAAGTCTGTCTACTTCGCTAGCGTAAATTCGCCAGAGCCGGTATTAGTGAATTTGCGAAGTTACGATTTGACGTCATGCTGGCGAATTTGCGCTAGCGTTAGACGCTTCGCGTTTTAGTGAATTTGCCCCTATGAGTTTGAGGCAAGTCTAAATAATGCAGCATTTTACCCAGACATTGAATAAAGCAATCAAACTGACATCACATTAAATAGAAACATTCAATATAAATTTGTTGCATACCAGTTTTATGTTACATTTTATGTTGATTTTGACTTTTACCAGCCTTCGAGTTTTTTTTCCCCACAGGAAAAAATGTGTTTTCCCACAGGAAAAAATGTGTTTTCCCATTTGAAGGGGTTGTTAACCTTTAAACAACTAGTTGTTTTCAGATAGTTCCGCAGAAATAAAGACTTTTTCCAATTACTTTCTATACTCTACGTCACCTTAACGTTTTTCTAATATTGAAGTATAAAGTGTAATTTTTCACCTTCTAAAGCAGCTCTGGGAGGGGGGTTGCCAACCCTGTAAACTGTTCTAAATTGATACATTTAAAATTATAGATTTCTTATCTTTGTCCCTGCTGAGCAGAATCTCTGGGTTTCATTACATACAGCTGTTGGAATTGATACAATAGTTGCTAATATTCCCCATAGATCCTACTGAGAAATGCATCAACTAAATGTTGCAAAATTGTAACAGTAATTTTCAAGGCACAGAGGGGGGTTATCGGCAGAGGTCGGCGTCCCATTCAATGCTCTAGCATCCAATCCATTTTGGCACACCTTGTTAATTGCGGGCTAGGCTCCGTGGCCCAGGACTGCCCGTGACCCGGTTCTGGGCCGCAGCCCCGTGGTTGGGGGCCCCTGGTTTAGAGTCTGCACCTGAATTACTGAGCTGCCAGACTCAAACACCAGAGACAGGGACTTGTGATGTGTAGGTCGAGAAATCCTCTACCCACACCAAACCCTAACCCGACCCCTCCCAATCTGCACCCATTATTGCCCCCTATTTATAGACCAGTTCCCACCATGTGGGGCGGACGCCATACTATAAATTTAGGCCCTGGAAGCCAGAAGTGCTAGGCTGCGGGCAGGGAGAGCAGGAGAGCCGGACCCGCCTGTGAGCCAAAGATTTGGTGCAGGAGTCGGCCCGAACCTGCCCGACCAGTGGAGTTTGGGCTGGCCCGCACATCACAAACAGGGACATTAAACTTTAAACTTAGATTTTGGAAAAAACAGTAAAATATAAATAATGGAAAGTAATTGAGAAAAGTCATTTATTTCTGGTGAATCTGAAAACAACTGAACTGAAAAAAGTTTAAAAAAAACTGTAAAACTCAGAACTGAATAATTCGGAATTTAGTAAATAACCCATTAATGACAGCTGACAACACTAGTACCAAAGTGTGAGTATGTGCCCAATGTTGTAAATAGCTCACATACCAGGTGACTGAGTTTGCAGCAGACAGAAGTGGCATAATTGCATCTCCATACCTTAAAAAATCATTTAAACATTACTCATACCCAATAGGATTGCTTTACCTCCAATAAGGACTAATTATATGCAAGCTACGGTTTTATTATAACAGAGAAAAAGGAAATCATTTTTAAAATTTAGAATTTCATTAAAATGGAATCTATGGGAGATGGCTTTTCTGTAGTTCTGAGCTTTCTGGATAACAGGTTTCCGGATAACAGATCCCACAACTTCAGGACCAGATTTCTTGTCAGGGCACCCAGAGGCCAGCATCATCCACCTGTGGTCCTGTGCCCAGGTTCTCCCGCAGACTTCAGGTACGGCTGGGTAGCATGCTGCCCCTTAATTTTTTCTACCCTAGGCCAAAAATTTCGAAGTGCTAAATATTCACACCTGCATACCTTACAGCTAAATGCATGTTGTAGTACAATGTGACCAATGGAAGAATTATTCAACTGTCTGGACACCAGAAAGTGACCCTATGCCTCTGGGCAACCTACCCCTGGCTGGCCTAAGTACTTCACAACACTTACTATTTTTGTTAAAGAGAACTATTCAATTCACAAATTATTATTTCATCCAGTAATAACTGAAGCTAGTGATGGGCCTGGATTTGCTAAATAATGAGACTAGCTTCTGCCTATAAGGCAATCTACTCTACTACTAATTTCATTATTTATTTGTCTATCCAAACAAACTTCTTTGAAGCTACAAATTGAACCAGTGCAGAAGTTCAAGCAAAAATCAGCACCTAAAGAGGCTTTATTTGTTAATATTTTAGTGAGAGACCTGGAAAGAGAATTTAAACCTGTTTTTGAAAGTGGAGACATGGATGATCAACAACCTACGATCTAAACAAATGATCTTTCTTTTATTATTTTTGATATTTTAATATGTTAACTTGTTACACTTATTTCTTGCATTAGAAGAAAGAAGAGGGCTTTAAAATTGCATGTTTTCTAATAGTGGGAATAGCTACAGTATAATGTTGCATTACAGTAAAATTTAAGTTATTTTATGGTGGGAGTACAATGAGGCTGTGACCACAAAATTCATGCACACAAAGATTTGTCCCCTGACATAGATTTTCACTGTTTGCGTCCTATTTGACCGATTACACACCTCAACAACTTCCTTGCAAAGTGTGGTGTATGCAATACATTTTCACAATTGCAAAGCCTTTTTGCTCCTGTAGGGATGTGAAACTTAGACACCCTCACATATTTCTAACAGGAACATACCTAGTAATATGGACGGCTAATGGGTCCTAATGGGGACCTTTGTGCTTATGTAACCCCTGTAGTTCTCACAGTGCACACAAGGTGGCACTGTGTAAAAGTATAAAGGTCATGGGAACCATGTGGTCAGTGTTCGTTGCTTTAGCCCAACCTTGCAGGCTGGAAGGGAATGGACATGATCCCTAGGCGCAAAGGCCCTGGTAAAGTACAGCTATACTCTGTCATAGATCAATCTAGGAGTGATAGAAAGGTAGCTAGTTGAGCAGCTCACGCTCCGACAGGAGAAATAAAGGGATTAAGATCCCCGGGTACTAATAACCCAGAAATAGGTGCTAAGTGTACAGACCTAGAGATAGGGTTTCCACTCAGGTTCCACTTAGTACAACGGCTGAAATCTGGTGCATATCTGTTCACATTCAAAGCTCAACTACTGCTGACATGACCCCTTGCATGAAGGGATCCAGCCCTTGTATGGTGCTGTGAGTATATGCTCCTTTATGCTGTGTGCTCTATATTTATGCTGTGTGCTCTGTACTTATGCCGTGTAACTGTATGAGATGCTCTTTACTCCAATGTGGTGATTGTTCTATTTGCTCTGCTGTTCAATGTAAAGTTGCTGTACCGTGTTAGCCAGTAAAAATGTTATTGGGCAACCCTTTTGAAATAAAAAATAACAAAATGGTATAAAGTTGATACCTTTATTGGCTAACTATGATTATATTAGTTAGCCAATAAAGGTATCACCTTTATACCATTTTGTTATTTTTTATTTCAAAAGGGTTGCCCAATAACTCTGCTGTTCAATAAATGCCGTTTTGGTTAAGCATAAAGAATCACT
The DNA here is from genome assembly GCA_024363595.1 of Xenopus borealis. Lineage (NCBI taxonomy): Eukaryota > Metazoa > Chordata > Amphibia > Anura > Pipidae > Xenopus > Xenopus borealis. The sequence continues at coordinate 77,851,357 of CM044446.1, read as the reverse complement.
GGCGCCCAATTTATTGTGCTTATTGCACAGGATTATAGTTCAACTATATCCTTCCTCCACCCGCTGCGAGGGCTCATCGCTGAGAAAGAGAGTTTCATTCGTGGTTTAATACCATTTGAGTAGCTAAAACGGATTCCTGTCACACCAGTTTACTATAGTGCTACACACCAAAACTCCAGAGCAGGTGTTAACGCTAACCTTTGCTTAACGATAATGTGAGATGAAACGTGCACCAGTGAATGATTTTATATTGCATTTGCAAGTAGTGATAGAGATTCGCAAAGATGTGATTTTAATAACATTCCCCCTTAAATGTCTTAATCGATAATGGGGGAGTGCAGAGGACGTCTTATCTTTGTGTCTCTCCATCTCACTCTATATATATATATATTCCTAATTCCTTACACTTCCTATCATCTTGGAATATCTATATAACGATTTCAAGTATTTTAACCCTATTAAACTAAAAATAGTTCCTACGAAGAAAATGCTTTTATAAACAGGTTTTACGCAATACTTCACTATCAAACCAATTTTGCAGTCTGAAATATAATCCATATTCTTAGCTTGCTATTCAGAATATGCTGTCTAATGTTTCACGCTTTGACTCCTTTTAATGGTTTTGAGATTGTAGGAGGCTCATGCCATGTATACTCAATCCATTTTAAATCCAGTGTAACAGCGCTGTTAAATGCACTGCAAGACACTTTGCTGCACAAAAGGTTAAGTGAAAAGAGTTAATTAGGAACTAAGCTGGGAAGGTGGTTTCACCAAGGTCATCCAGTGTCCTACAGAGTCCAATGATCCAGACTCAACTAATCACAGCTTTAGCCAATAAGACTATGACTCTCTTATTGGTAGATGACATAATCTCTTTAATTGGAGTCAGAAGGTCCACTTATAAAGGAGTTCTGGATAAAACCTAGTGACTATAATTTTACTGGCTCCATTCACCGAGCAAATGAAACAAATCTTAACAATGTAGTGAGGGCTCATTACAACTCCTGGTCTGAAGAAGACAAAGCCTCCTGCGTTGAAGCTGAAGACACTAGGAATTACTAATAGTTTGCCCTTAGATTTAAGTCATGAACCGTTAACCTTTTAAGTAAAACTTAGAGCAGTCAAATTCACATAATCCACGTGATGAAACGACAAGATTTAACTATATAATTTAATTGACAGCATGTCAGATTGGAACATGTTTTTTTTTGTTGTTTGAAATAATGAGAAGTTGTATACACACAAAGTATAGTCATATGGTTTTTGTAGATGGAATTTAGATAAAATAGCTGTAATTTAAAAACATGTACAGATACTTGCATTCTGAGTACTTCTCTTGACCCTACATCCTTATGAAAAGTGGAAGTGTACACATGTTTACTTAAGAAACATCACTGAATACACAGGTATCTGAATAGGATAATATTAAACATAAAACAACTGATAACATGGATTCAGTTGCAGGTATTTGACAGCATAAAATATGTACAACCCATTCTTCTGCTAAATTTTTAACCTAATGTATTTCAAATATTTTGCATTATATTGTCTTTACAAAATAGGCAGAAACCTGCTACCACACTACAATGCAGGGGTCAGATTAGGCCAATACAATGTTGGAGACTAAGTGCTCAAGTTATATACTGTAAATAGTAAAGTGTGTGTATGTTTGTATATGAGCAATCAATATGTTGATTTAGATGGATCTTGCTGTGCCTGGGCATACCCTGTCATACTGTACCAGTAGCTTATAATTTATGAGGCCTTCAGCCCTGAACAGAGAAGAATCCATGATATGAAACTAAACTTTGAAAGGTAGAAAATTCATTTATGTTGATGATACAGAATGGTATCACACACACAGCGCCGATGCCCCCCCCCCTTCCCACTCCGCGCTTAAAAATCAGCGTCGGAGCTTGTGAAAAGGGAGCGGTATCGCTAGTGCATTGAGCGCATTTCTGCTCTTTGCACTAGCGGAGCCGAATTTCCAGGTTAAAACCTGGAAATTCGGCTCTTAAAGTCCCTTGTAACTGGCCGCTCTGTGCAAGGTTCCCACCTTGACCTCATGGCCGGATCGGCCCTGCACACACACAAAACCATGTATTGGGAGCCTGGAGGGTTATTTTATTAGACCAATAAAATGTTCACTATACAGATAATAGAAAGCCAAGGGGAAGATTTATCAAATTCACATGAAGGATTCGAAATTCGATCGAATTTTCAAAATGATTTGAATTCGAATTTTTGAATGTTTTTGAAGACCACTTGGGCCATCGAATTTTGAAAATTTGATCGAATCGAATGATTCAAATAATTCGAATGAAAATCTATTTGAATATTCTAATATTCGACAGTCGAATAACTTCCCCTTTAAATTTTTATTCGACCGCCTAGTTCGCCAGATTAAAGCTACCGAATTGGGTTTCATTATTTTAGATCAAATAAAAAAATTCGATCGAATGGCAAATATTCGATCGAACTATAAAATCGTTCAAATTGAACTATTCGAACGATTATATCGTTCAATCGAATATTTGCTATTCGATCTCTCGACCAATCGAATAGTGGTAAAATAATTCGAATTCAATATTCGAATTCAAAGGATTTTTATTCCCATACAATTCCCATGGTTGAATTCGAGGGTTTTTTAACCCTCAAATTCGAACCTTAGTAAATCTGCCCCCTAGTGTTAGAACCAAGTTATTTGAAGCAAATATGATTGATCTTATTTATTTTACAGACTGTGTTGACTGCTGTACATGAAACTATAAAAATGCCTTCACGTGGACTGCTTCCTCTAAGCCTCCAAGAGGAAATACATGGACCAATGTTTGCATTATCTGCCAACTCCTCTTATGTCTACATTTATAGATGCTCCCTTACAGCTGTCAGGGAGGCCCTAATGGGGGCCGAAACATCGGATTGATGTACAAAATAAAAAAGATTTGACTATACACAGAATAATGGAGTGCGGATCTGTTCTTCAGTAATATATATATATATATATATATATATATATATATATACATACTGATTTTATTTAGGAATTTACTGCCGGCAAATAAAACACTACACTAAGAAGTAGGAGGGATTGGTTTTACTTTGGATTTTCAATGAATATACTGTATCTGAGTCTTAAAGGAGAACTATCTAAGGTAGGTCTCTTTAATATATATATATAACACTACTCTATAAAACAGTTCATTTTTATTTGTTTTATCTAAATAAACTATAATGATAAATATATACTTTTTAAAGTATGTACCTATGGGTAATGCTAAATAGAAAATTGCCATTTTAAAGGAGAAGGGAAGCTACCAAAGCAATAGTCTGCCAATAGATTAGCCACAATAGTGCAAGCTATAACACTATATTTAGTCTACAGAATGCTTTACCATACCTGAGTAAACAGTTCTAGAAACTCTTTGTTTGTTTAGGATAGCAGCTGCGATATTAGCTTGTCGTGACATCACTTCCTGCCTGAGATGCTCCCTGCTCACTCATAGGGGTAGATTCATCAAAGAGTGAAGTTCCGCCACTAGAGGGAAATTTCACAGCTCTCAATTAATTTCTATGGGATTTTGCAAGGCGTATTCATCATTGGGTGAAGTGAAAGTTCACCCTTTGATGAATACGCCTTTAAAAATCCCATAGAAATGAATTGAGAGCTGTGGAATTTCCCTCTAGTGGCGGAACTTCACTCTTAACTTCACTGATGAATCTACCCCATAATACTTGACTCAGTTTACAGGGGAGGAGGGAGGAGCAAACTGAGCATGCTCAAGCCCTAGCCCTGGAAGTTTAAACTGAAAGAAGGAAGTCTGATACAGAAGCCCATGTGTACATAATAGAAGGAAAGAAATGCAGTGTTTCTTTTGACAGAGGACTCAGAGTAACAGTACTTTGAGGGTTTACTGGTGTATTTAAAGCTTACTTAATTTTAGCCTTTCCTTCTCCTTTAAGTACTAAAGGATGCTACCTGTCTGTTGGTTACATTTTCCTTTCAGAAAGAATAGTTCCAGGCTACCCTATAACATTGTCTTAAAGGGATACTGTCATGGGAAAAAACATTTTTTTTAAATGCCTCAGTTAATAGTGCTGTTCCAGAAGAATTCTACATAGAAATCTACTGTATTTCTCAAAAGAGCAAACAGATATTAGGTATATTTTCTCTGTATAGTCTTTAGTGCATGTTTGAATTTATAGATACGAGTGAAAATGGCCATACTGCATGTCTCGTCTCAAGAGATTCTCAATAGAATTAATGAGAATAGCTCTCCTAGTGTTCCTAAATAGATATTGTTGCTACAATTGGTGTCTGTAGATAATACCTCTGCCACACTAATCTGTATGACACTGTAATAATTAAAAATATAGGTAGAAATAAAATAAATGGTACGTGCGTACAGATTTAGTTGGCTTGAGCAGAGTTTATTTTTCAAAATCATTACTTATTCTTTTAACATCTTTTTTTTTTTTTTGCAAATATGTACAGAACAAAACCCTAACACAAACTAAATGTTTTAATACAATGTTTTAATAAAATCTTGTATACAACAGAAATAGTATGTGAAAGCGGGACAGAGTCTATTCTCCTTGAAATAAATGTACCATCAAGCTGTGTCGAATATTTCAATGAATGCACCTGGCCACTTTAGTTTGGCAAATCATGTGGCTTTGCCAAGTTACAGCTCAGCAGGAAAAAATGAGCAGCCCTCTGCAGCTAAACAAATCAGGAATAATATAAAAGATTACATAACATTAAAAAACCTCTGATTTAAAATTGATTTTGGAATGTGTGTATTAAAAAATATTAATATTTGCAGTTATTAGCACAGAATTTGTAATATATTTCTGAAAGGTCCACTAAGAGAGCTTTGTAATCTGAAGCATGTTAATTATTATTATATTGTCTTTATTAATATGCACATTTATATAATTTTCGTGCAACTAAAAGAAGAATAATTCCAGAAAATAAATATATCTTAATTTTTTATTTTTTCCCCTAGTAAAAAAAGGATTTTATCGACTGCACGTAAAATTTACACTTTAAAGAGATGTATAGCATTATAAATTTCTTCTCATAGTTTATATCACTTTTTTATTTTCTTCTCATGTAAAAAATGTTGCTCTACAGTTTTTGTAATATTTAAATTCAAATTAGTTGGAAAACATTTAACACAAAATATACTATTACTAACCCCATGGTGCAGAGTAAGATGGGAAAATTATATATATATACTGATTTTATTTAGGAATCTACTGCCGGCAAATCTCAACAAAAAATTTTATTCTTTTCTTAGCAAAACATATATATGTGAATATAAAGCAATTTTTTTGCTTCTTTTTTGCTTTATTAGTTTATACAATATAAAAAATGTTCTAAAAATATTCTTAAATGTTGAATTACAGGCATATTAAATATATGCAATTTCTTTCAACAAGTATGTATAACTTAAGTGAAAATTAAAAATAATTGCTGCTGATAAATTCTGGTGATTTCACTTGTTCTCATTGTAATTTAAAAAAAAAAATACTATCAATTTCTAATCTACCATATAAAGTAAGAAAAGTTCATTTAAGGGTTACAACATACAAAATTAACTGCATGTAAAATAGAATTATTAGAATAATATATAATAATTAGAATATAATAAATGTATAATGTAAACATACAAAATTATAATATAGCTTTCAAAAAATTTAATTAATATTGATTGTTGTCACTTTTTGAAAGCAATTAATGTTGCAGTGGGGCTTTTATGCCATATAAAGAACTTTTTATTTGTCTGTAAATACTTAAAATGAGCTGAATGATTTGGATCTGTATGTGTTTCTGAAGCCTCTTTAAAGATGGCTTTTGTAAATTCTCTAAATACAACTTTCCCTTCTTTTGCCTTTTCTTGTTTAAGTTCTTGGTAGACTGGCACGGACATCTTGTTACAAAATGTGTGTTTTCAATGAAAATAAAAAGCACAGTTTTGAGTTTTTTCAATATTTGCCCTTTTTCCCAGCAGGGATGTGCTTTGAGTGCCAGGAGACAAAAAAGTGTGGCTTCAACAAGCAGAATTTAAAAAAGAACATCATTTTTATTATGCAGTCAATCTCAATTACAAGCTAATGTTTTCTCTGTTGAGACTTTTCTCTTTTCAGAGCATTGTGTAAGGCTCTTTTGTGGGTTGAGAGAAAAGATCAGTGGTCAATAGGGAGCAGAGTGTTGTGTACAGGGAATTTTTGTATCCTTCAGTCTGCTACATAATGCTTTTTGTCAGGAGAACAGTCCAACATCCTGAGCAGATTTGCAGAATTAAAGAGCACTGTGGGAATAGGAAACTTGTTGCTAGGTGACTGACAACTGCTGCATGTCCGTGCCTCAATGCCAGAGGTTATTCTACCCTTTTCTCCCCCTGTTTAATCTTGCCTTTTAATCTACATCTTTAACTCTGTTAATACCATATATTAACGTATTCCTCCCCTCTAAGATTAAACTCAGTAGCAGGGCAATGTTCTAACAAAAAGCTGATCCACTGAGGTTCAGACTAAATGCGTTCTAATTGTAGTGATTTTAAGACATTATTTAATCCATGTAATCACTTTACTTATGATGCGGTGGCCTATAGCCCATAGCTGACTTTTGCATCTTGCAGTCTAACATATCTACTGTGTGTGGTATTTTGCAACTGTTTTGATATTCTTTGGACTTATGTTAACAGAACAACATTCCATAATTGTGATGGGTAATAAGATGATTTACTTTTATATAAAACTGGGTCTGTTAGATCATTTCAGATATTATTATGCAACTATCTTGTAACAAATACCGGATTGACGCATTTCAGAAACATATTTTAAACAGTAAGGGGCAGATTTACTAAGGGCCAAATTTTTTAAGTAAAAAACTTCGAAATTGGACCATCAAAGTTTTTTAAAGGGCTTTTTCGATCAAAGAGGTCCATTTGCCATATAATAAAAAATGTTCGATTGCATCGTTCCAATCGAACGATTCCAAGGATTTTGTAAAAAGAATTCCTGGGTTCTAGGAGGTCCCCCATAGGCTAAAATGGAAATTTGGCAGCTTTAAGGGGACAAAGTGTTGAAGGATTTTACAGGGCCATTACTTTGAATTTCAAATTTTTTCAATTCAAATAAAATTTTAGGCTAGTCGAAGTAGCCCAAAATTACTTTGGAATTCGATTTTTTGAATTTAAATTTTATTGGACTATTCATTTCAACCCTTAGTAAATGTGCCCCTAAATGTTTTATTATATACAAACATTTCTTTGAGTTTTCTATGTGCATGTTTAGTTTAAGGTACAAAACAAACATTTTATTCTGGTAATAATGAAACTAGGGATGCACCGAATCCAGGATTTGGTTCGGGAATCTGATTTTTCAGCAGGATTGGTGTTCAGCCAAATCCTTCTGCCTGGCCGTAACTAATCCGAATTTGCATATGCAAATTAGGGGCAGGGAGGGAAATTGCATGACTTTTTTTCACAAAACAAGGAAGTAAAAAATGTTTACCCCTTCCTACCCTTGGGGTAGATTTACTAAGGGCAGAATTTTTGAAGTGACAAAACAAAATTTTTTAAAATGGCTTTTTTGATCGAAAATGGACCTATTTCGATCGAATAGGCCCATTTTCGATTGAATAAAAATCGTTCGAATTGTTCGATTGCATCGTTCCAATTGAACGATTCAAGGGATTTTGCACAAAATCCTTTGAATTCCTAGGACTTACAAACATTTTCAGGACAGGTTCTAGGAGGTTCCCCAGAGGCTAAAATGGCAATTGCCAGCTTTAAGGTGGCGAAGTGTTGAAGTCGAAGGATTATAAAGGGCCAGTACTTGAATTCGACAAATAAATATTCCAATTTTTTTCAATTTTAATCAAATGTTTAGCTATTTGATAGTTGAAGTAGCCCAAAATTACTTCGAAATTCGAATTTTATTTGAATATTCACTTCTACCCTTAGTAAATGTGCACCTTAATTTGTATATGAAAATTAGGATTTGGATTCAGTTTGGTATTTCTCCGAATCTTTCATGGAGGATTTGAGGGTTCAGTCAAATCCAAAATATTGGATTTGGTGCATCCCTTAGTGAAACTACTTAAATTCCCCATGAGTGTCCTTTGTTAGAATGTGTCTGGGTCTTTAGTTAATTAAAAAATGTATCTTGAAATAAATTTGACGATGGCCAAAATAAACTGTAGTAAAAACATTTTTTGCAGCATTTTTGTTTATGTGAGAACATTTGGACCTGTGTAGAAAATGACCTTTAAAATCTCTGTGCAAACAAAAACGCTGTCACAGATGCATCATATAAAGAAGAGAGCTGTTTAGCAAATATAAATAAAATATCTATATTATATTGGTGTGGTTTTCTTTTTTTTAGCTATATGCTGTCTAATAGTAATAAAATTTTAAAGTTACAATACAGTTAAATATTAATTTTAATGAGCAATTATTGTAATTTCCAGAAAGAGTTCAGCGACAGTGGTACAGGTATGGGACCTGTTATCCACCTAGGGTTTTCCGGATAACAAATCTTTTCCTAAGTCTGCTAGAAAATCATGTAAACACTAATTAAACCCAATAGTCTGCTTTTGCTTTCAATAAGGATTCATTCATTATATTTTAATTTGGACCAAGTACAAGGTACTGTTTTATTAGTACAGAGAAAAATAAAATCATTTTTTAAAAATTGTATTATTTGAATAAAACACAGTCTATGGGAGATGGTCCTTCTGTAATTTGGAGCTTTTTGGATAATGGGTTTCTGGATAATGCATCCCATACCTGGTAGTATATACTGCAAAACCTATCAACAAGTTGATTTGCTATCTTATTTTTACAAATGTATATATCATTAGCTTTCATAGACAGTATAGCGTCATCCTTTACATCAGAAAAAAGGATATAACGTTACATATCAAGCCTACCTAACCCCCCCTTTTGCTTAATGCTATTTTCAGAAAAACACAACCCTATTCCTATTGTTCGGGTCTAAAGGTTTGCCTTTCTTTTCTCAAAGTATGTAATGATCTTTGCATCTATTAATCAACCCATGAGAAAATATGGAAAGCCACAGCTATATTCCTAGCCTTTTCTCAAACCCTATATATCAGGGCGGTCCAACTGGCCCACAACTCCCCCTTATGTGGCCCTCCACCTGCCTGCTGTGTTTGCTTACCATTTGTAAGCTTTAAATGGTATCACTACAGAGATTAACTGGCCCCTGCATTGTTTAAACCTCAAATTCAGACTGTAATACCCTGTATTGTTCACACGTGATACCATGCATTATCACCTGTGACACCTCTATTGTGTACTCCCCTAAAGCCCTGTACTCTTCCCACTTGAGACCCAGACTGAAACAGCCCACATTGTTCACCTGTTCACACTTTATACAAAATGCTAATGGGGCACCAGCACTGTTTGACTGTATTTAGTCTTAGAGTGGTCCTGATAGGTTTCCCTGTCTACTGCTCTATTCTGCCTTCCCTATGCTCCCTGTGTGTGCCGTGCTTTGCCTGTGCATACCATGCTCTGCCTGTGTGTGTCCTGCTCTGCCTGTGTGTGCCCTGCTCTGCCTGTGTGTGTCCTGATCTGCCTGTGTGTACCCTTCTCTGCCTGTTTGTGCCATACTCTGCCTGTGTGTGCCCTACTCTGCCTGTGTGTGACATACTATGCCTGTGTGTGCCCTACTCAACCTGTGGAACATAAGCCTGGTATTTGTTATGGGGGTTTGTTAGCATTTGAAAATAAATGATTGTTAGGGGCCCCTAAGCTTTTTAAACATGTGCTGGGGGTGCTGTGTTATCCACTGGGGAAGAAGAGGCATATGGATTTAAGGGTATGTCTTACTATGACAACTTTTTTCACATATGAGTGAAATGTGATATCCCTGCAGTGAGCATCAACAATTTGTTTTTGTGGTGTGTTACCACAATTCATGTAAACCTAGTGTTGTGGTAACATGGGTGTGGTTTAAAGTGAGTGTGATTTAAAACAGGTAGGGGTCAACACTGGTTTACATTATGGCCCTCCACTATGTAGGCCAGAAAAAATTTGGCCCTCTGTACCACATAAGTTGGACAGCACTGCTATATATTATATCCCAGTGAACATCCAGGAGGAGTGTTTTGACATGATGCTTTTTATCTCTGTACAAATAGATGTAATATACGATTTATAATGTTTAGCTTTTTCACTCCAGACTGGTTGAGAGTTGCAATTTAAGAAGAAATGTGTAATTTGGTTCATTAATTTCCTCTCTACTCATATACCAGCCATCATGCTTAGGTATCAGATCCATTGTACTAATGCTTACTGCTGTACTGTTTCCTTCATAGCAGACTCCACCATCTTCAGCTCTATGGATACTGCTCCAACTTGCATATCCATGAAATAATACACAATAGCAATAATCAAAAGATTTAATCCACTATTGCAGAGTTCTGAGCAGAACACAAAAAGGAATTCTTCATCTGCTACAAATGTTTTGATTAAATTTCTCTCCACCTTGCCAAACACATCCATGATGTTCTTATAACATTTTTTATATCTGTTGTATTTAGTCTACTTCATCACTGATGTCTCCAACTTTATCAACATACCAAAACATTCCAGAAAATGCTATAACAGAACCTTACAAATCTCTACTGCAAATGCAGGCTTCAATTCTTTTAGTATGATACTCATTGTAGACAGTGATATTCTAAGACAAGTTGCAACTGTTTTCCATATTTTTAAATCATTTCACATGTATTCTGTAGTTCCGTTTGAAAACAGAATTGCCGGGAGTAGTTAAAAATGCACAGTGGAAAATTATTAGGAAGGGAATCCATAACAACAGTAAAAATGTAGCAACAATATATCTTCACAGAGAAATGTTTGTTTGTGGTTGTCATTGACCCCCAGGCCCGGACTGGCAATATGTGGGTTAGGGCAAATGCCAGATGGGCTGCTATAAGGTCCCATAGAAAGTCCGTATTTAGTGGGCTGGTGGGGACTGTTTGGGCCTCTATGTGAGCTGATTGGGCCTCTGTGTACCTGAAATGCCAGGGCCTATTTTGATTCTCATTCCAGTCCTGTTGACCCCCAACAACCAGTTTGGATTTTAAATTGCAAGCTGGAGAGGTAGGATAGGAAGGAAAATATCTTAAAACCAAAAACAACAAAGTGCAAAAGTGCAACTTAAAAGTTGCTAAAAAGGGTCCCGTCTACAAAATATTAAAACTTTATCTGCTATGCCTAACAATCAAACAGTGAAAATGGTTTCAGTGTTACTGTTATTCTTTTTACACTTGGAACGGCTAAATATCAGAACCATGATAGTTTGAACCTGCAATGTCATAGGTCCATCTATAATTTTAAATGTGTAATACTGAGCACAAATGCCAAACAATTTAAAATATACACTTTTCAATGGAAAGGAAAAATAGATCCATGTCCAAGTCATTTTACTTTAAACTGAAGTGTGATGAAAAGTACAGAAATGCCACATTAATGATCATTACCTTGTTATCAGTGCTTTTTTTGATGCAGTGTCAAGTGATAAGTAAATATAGACACGGTGCTGATCAGAGCTACCACCAGATTTACACAGCACATCTCTGACGCAATAGGGAGCTCTTTTTTTGTTGGAAAAAAAAAATACCATTTAGGCACCTGAGGGTCACGCTCTAAAGCTGCTAGGGCCTTAGATGCCTGTATATAAATACAGCCCAGCTTGTTGCTCCTCTATATCTTGTGCTCCTCCCTTTGTGAACTGGACTGGTGAGATAAGTCACAAAAAGAGCAATCCACCATGAGATTTTAAACAGTGGCATAACTACCAGGGGTGCAGGGGGTGCAATTGCACCAGGGCCCCCACCCCCT
>CM044446.1:77808408-77839244 GCA_024363595.1 Xenopus borealis | reverse complement strand
GGGGGGGGGGGGCACATAGGCTGGGCTCCTGAATTAAACTGCATGATACTTCTGTTCACTGTTATTATTAAGAACTCCAGAAAGTAAAAGTAACCAGACAGGTGTGGAGATACTCACAAGACCCAGGATGAGGTCTGTGCAGTTGGAATTGGTTCTAGGTGACAAGAATTGACAATATGTAAATTCAGAGGCCTGAACCAAGAATTCAGTAAATTTACCAGACCATGGCATTGAAGACTATTGCCTTTCTCTTCAACTGTTATATAAGGGTTGTAGGAATCCATTAATCAGTTTACATTATTATATTGTTATTATTTTCCTTTATTTATAAAGCTCAGATATTTTATTCAGCATTTTACAAAGACTGCCCATCATTCATATTAGACACTCCCACAGTGGAGCATAGAATCTAATTTTCCAAGCAGGAGCCAATTATGTTTTTGGAGCATTGGACTAAACCATTATAGTAACCAGAGGAAGTTTACATGGATATTGGTAAATATGTATTTTTAGAGCACCAATTTATTCTGCAGCACTGTAAAATAAATAGAATCCGATTGTTGTGCCCTAGGGCACATGATTGGATCAGCCAACTTTTAGAATAGAGCTGTTGCCCCTTCAGATTGAAAGAAGACAGCTAAAGTGGTGTGTTCCAGCAGAGTAAGAATTCCCACCAAATGTAACAATGCATCTATTTTGATTAACCAGAATGATGTCCTTGAAAAGCTAAGACCTAGCACAGTTCTTTTTTATACCACATGGACTATTTATTCAATGTTGATGGGCAAGGTTAAAATCAAGTAGTCACTGGAGCAAACTTAATGACACAAATATGCTTTACAGTGGGATATCTATACTGCAGGTCTCTAGTAATATAATCCAGGAATTCCTCTTTTATGCTACCCAGGTATGGTTCTGCTAAAAGGGCACCAATCACAGCTAAAATCAAACGCATATTAAAGGAACAGTTCGGTGTAAAAATAAAAACTGGATAAATAGATAGGCTGTGCAAAATAAAAAATGTTTCTAATATAGTTAGTTAGCCAAAAATATATTGTATAAAGGCTGGAGTGACTGTATGTCTAATATAATAGCCAGAATCCAACTTCCTGCTTTTCAGCTCCTTAACTTTGAGTTAGTCGGCGACTTGAAGGGGGACCACATGGGACATATCTATTCAGTGAGTTTGCAATTGATCCTCAGCATTCAGCTCAGATTCAAAAGCAACAGTTATGGCCCATGTGGCCCTCCCTCAAGTCACTGATTGGTTACTGCCTGGTCATCAGGGTAACCAGTCAGTGGAAAACAAGAGAGCTGAAAAGCAGGAAGTTGGATTCTGGCTATTATGTTAGACATCCAGTCACTCCAGCCTTTATACATGACATTTTTGGCTAACTAATTATATTAGAAACATGTTTTATTTTGCACTGCCTATCTATGTACCCAGTTTATATTTTTATACTGAACAATTCCTTTAATAACCTGACCAGTACAACCTAAACATGTTTACATACAGTTTTTTGGGGTAAAAAAACAGCAGTTTTTAAAAAATCCCATACTTTGTCAAATGGGCTTTCTCACTGAGGGAGTCCAGATTGTGACTACAACATGCAAATAGTTCCTCAGATGAAGTGCCCAATAGCGCAAAACGTGTAAGGAGGGAGTGGCTAACACGAGGTATGCAGACGGGGGGGTACTTTCATGTGGTTTGCTGTGTATTTGTATATTGTCACGATGTAATTGTATGTTGTAACATTTGATGAACTTGCACTATTAAATGCTTGATGGGAGGTTCTGTGCATGTGTTTTCTGGTTTGGTACACTTGGACCCATGCACAGAGCCCACCATTTGGGCAGCATTATCCCATATAATTATTTGAATACTAGCTCTACAAAATTGCCACCAAAAAGATTCCATCATTTGGGATATGAATAGACAATGAAACCCAAAATCACTGGGGGTGGTGTCCATTCTGCCCCTGCAAACTTTACTCATTTTCATTAGCGTGCCACCATGTCCTTCTATTTTCCCAAACTTCTCTTGTACTGCCCTAGGCTGGAAAGGTTGTAGAAGCCTTGTCATTGATATTGGGCAATCACAATTGCTTCCATGACCATTCATTTTACATTTATTTTCAGGGTTGGAATACCATTGATCCCACATATGGCATTTCAGCTTACTCCAGAAGAAAATGAGACCCTTTACATTCAAAGATGGGCCCTTTTATGTTTTTAAGAAATAGTACTTTATGTGGCGTCATTACCATAAATAGTTATGCTGATTAAGATTAAAGTACTATTAAAACACTAAAGTATTAAAGTTCTACAAGAAATTAATATGGGGAATTTAGCAACAACATTTTATACACACATCAATTGCACTACACCCATTTGTTACCATTTTGTTTTTATGGGCATGTCCTCAACCCCCAAAAAATTTGAAATTCGACCCTTAGTAAATCTGCCCCTTGAAATGTGAAAAAAAAATTTCAATTCTGCTTGCACATTCTTGCTCACCTTTATATATAAACACGTCAGGGTATATAAGGGTATAACCATGCTTACCCATACAACTATTTACCCACTATTCTTACCCTTACAACTATTCTCCCACTATTCTTACCCTTAAACTATTTCCCCACTATTCTTACAACAATTTCCCAACTATTTTTACCCTAACAACAATTTCCCCACTATTCTATTACCCTTATAACTATTGCCCCACTATTCTTACCTTACAATTATTCCCCCACTATTCTTACCCTTACAGCTATTTCCCCACTATTCTATTACCTTTATAATTATTTCCCCACTATCTTACCCTTACAACTATTTCCCCACTATTCTTACCCTTACAACTATTTCTCCACTATTCTATTACCCATACAACTATTTCCCTACTATTCTTACCCTTACAACTATTTCCTTACTATTCTTACCCTTACAACTATTTCCCCACTATTCTTACCCTTACAACTATTTCCCCCCTATTCTATTACCCATATAACTATTTCCAAACTATTCTAACCCTTACAACTATTTCCCAGTTATTCTTACCCTTACAGCTATTTCTCCACTATTCTATTGCCTGTACAACTAGTTCCCTACTATTCTTACCCTTCCAACTATTTCCCCACTATTCTTACCATTACAGTTATTTCCCCACTATTCTTACCTTTACAACAATTTACCCACTTTTTTTAACTTTACAACTATTTCCCCACTATTGCCCTTACAACTATTTCCACGTATATTCATGTCACAAATAATTAGGCTAGGGTAGAATAAAATGTGACTCTATCGCTTAGGGGAATGTAGAGAATGGTTGAGATGTGTACCTTGCTCATTGATTAAATGTTAAGTTTAAACAGATCATTGTTTACTAAAATATCTGAAATGTGGTCCTCATATTTCTTTCTTCAGTGAAACTAACAATGAACTAAACAAACATATGTTACAAGGCAACTCTCTTTCACAATTATAGCAAACTTTGTTTTCTTAAAGCAAAGTGTTTCAAGGATGCTTCATAAATAAAAGTTGTATAGTATAGGGAAGAGAGATAACTGATGCTCGATAATCATGAAGAAACATAGTATGAATATTGCAACACACCTCTGGTGGCAAATGTTCTGTTGGCAAATTAAACTAATTTCTTGCAATGGTTTTCTGGCTGCCCACTGATAAAATTGTAAATGTTAAACTGAAAAAAATAGCTTACATGAGTGTTAAAATGTTTTCTAGCTTACTGTTCATGTCCAGTTCCTTTAGATTTTACCAATACTAGAAAAGATAATTGGAACCCTACATAGATTTATGTTTAGTAAAATCCATAATTATTTACTTCTTTAATGCAACTTGGCCAGTGAATAGTTCATGCAATAACTTAACTTTCAAAACTTAATTTGAGTTATATAAGGAGGCTACAAAATATATTTGTTTCACCACAGAGCATAGCCCTACCACTTATAGAGGTTAGTTTACTTTATATAATTTTGGACTGGATGAAAAGTGGCACTCTTACAAGTGTAATAAGAGAATTACACAAGTGGCTCTTCTTCATTTGAAGACTGTTACAGACTATTATGAAATGTAGGAACTTGTTCTTTATCTGAATAAATAAAAGATATATAGTTTGATCCTGTATGTGAGAATAGTTTTCTTACCTAATGAAGTACAATTCTATTTTAAATATTTAATACACTGCTTTTTAGTAAAAAGTTACTTATTCAGTCATTGAACTACTGGTTTGTAAAAAGAAAAAAAAAACAAGATGTTTTCTGATCTAGTATAATCTGCGCATGTTTGACTGTAACTGGAAGAGGCAAATCAAAGACAAACACTTTTGATTGCATTTAGAAAGAAGAATTCATCCACCAGTATCTGAACAAAAATATCTTGTTTTTCCTCATCAAAGTGATTATTGATTGGCTTAGGGAAAATCTGGTGACTGACCATATGGGGATCTCTCTTATCCGATTGGATTAGCTGTTGAATCCAACTATCCTTTATCTGGAGGACTTTAGAATCAATACTTTAACAAGGCGATGAGTGCCAGACCAGAATTATTATCATTTGAGCAATTGGGTTGGTTTTCCTCTCTGTTGCTGTGGGATAATGGATAAACGCTTTGCTTGGCCAAAAAAGTAGTTGATAAAAAACAAATTTGGAATCTACAACAATATTATTAAATGGGGTTCACACATTGTGTATTCCAGCATCTGAGTGTATACTGTACATGTGAGGTTTGTTTATAAATTAGTGTATACATTAATATATACATAAATATAAAAGTATATACAGTATACTGCAGGACATTTCAAATATATCTTTATCTGAATCTATCTATATAAATACATTTAAATAATCCTTAATTTATCTATTTATGCTAATTTAGGTAACTGCCCCGGCTATACATGCTGTTATGATAGCCTGTGGAATGTAATATGTAAAAAGAAAAAAGGTTGCACATTGCATTTGGAACCTTATAATTATAATTGTTAATTAGTGTACTAAACAACACAACAAATCAAGGGTTTTCAATGTTTTCATTATATTTTTTAATTGTACAATAAGAGGTGTCTAACAATTCCAGAATAACAAGAAGTATTTTCAGATGTGAGAAAAACAGTTTGAGATTACTAATCCCTATTAGCAAGAGCAGATGTTGATTGTCCTATTAATCAAAGCAAATCATTAGACATTTAATTATACTTTGAAGCTGTCAGTCGCACTTTAATTGCTTAGTTTATCTCATCTGCTACAAAATATTGTTGCTGAGCAGAACACACTTTTACTATACAATATGTGAAGTAAGGGGAAAAAGAGGCAACCTATACTCTAAAAAAATGGTGGGTGTCTATAATATGTACAAAACTACTTTATATTATTGTGGCCATATAAAACATTAATTTCTTTATTTTAGTGTGTAAAATATGTCCTAGGCTCCTTTCAGCCACTCACATCCTTTTTCCCCTGTGTGTAAGTGAACACTGAGGAGAGCATCTGAGTCAAATGTTTGCCAGACAGTGCTGCAGTGCAGGTCAGGTGGGTTGGGGCATATGGGAACACAAAATGAGGCAAATTATTAAAAAAAATATTCCTGAAAGTGTGTCAAACTACAGCTGGCATGTCTACCCTATATGACACACTGCACTTGCACAAATCACCCTTATTGTGTTCCCCCATATTACTTTCTCCATTCCTAAAATAAGTTGTACTTATACCATTTGCAGTTTGGATTTAGATCTGCTGATGATACTGATACTGAAGTTACAAATGATCTCCAGGTTGGCAGAGCCAAAAGACAGTACTCTGTCTAAATGTATTATTTACATTTGATAACACTGACCACCATTGTAAACTGCATCACTCAGGGGTAGGCAGAAATTCCATATGCCTAGGGTACAACTGTGAGATGGGCAAAAACCACTTCTCCATGACTTTTCCTATCTTTGATCATTGGAGATTCAGTGGGGGTCATTTATCAACACCGGGCAAATTTGTCCATGGGCAGTAACCCATGGCAACCAATCAGATTGCTGCATTCATTGTTCTACTTACAGCTAGCTTTAAAAAACTAATCACTGATTGGTTGCTATAGGTAACTGCCCATGGGCAAATTTGCCCAGAGTTGATAAATGAGCCTAACTGTGTCAGATGTTGGACGTGGGGGAAGCTAGGTGTGGAAGTGCACCCAGAAGATGAACAAGCAGGAGCCTAGGCCACTTGCCTTGGATGCCCTGAACCTCATGCCTGGCACTGGCAGCACCTATTTCCTTCTCATTTGTTACTTCCCCACTTTGACTGAAAAAGAGTTCTTTAACGCAACTGTGTTTCTTACATCAGTTGAATTTTCCCCACATATTGGATTCTTTTCACAATCATGTTTTTTTCAAATCATTAAAATCTTGCCACATAAAACTTCAAAAGATTTGAATTTTCTTAAACAAACATGAAAATAAATATATAAAAAACTGTTTATACATACTGTAAAACAGCTGGGAAAAGCCATTATAGACAAGAAACTGGGAAAGTTATCATAGATGAATATAGTTGTAAGATGCTAAAGGGACATCTACCAATCGGTTTGCAATCAATGCACCCCAGAATGTTTTAATTTGGAGGAGACCCTTTCAATACATTTGTTATTAAGGTATATCTTTATATTTCAAGAGCTGACATTGGACATATATAGTAGCTGCAGGCTGCACACACTGCTCAACCCCATGAAAAGGTAAGAAAGAAAGAATGTGTAGTCTTATGAATACTTCTCCTAGTTAAAATATTGTTCACCAGAGAAAGAAGTGTGAATAGATGCCTTTATCTGCTTTTCACAGCAAATAATATAATGCAGTTTTTAATGTATATAGAATTTACACTTATGTTGATAGTAGTAAATAATGGTAGAAAATCTCAGGTTGAAATGATGAACTCACCAGTAGTGAGAAGTGGTCCAGGTGCACGGCCCTGAACCCTCAGCTTAGGGAGCGGATAACCATATACAGCAAAAAAGGCAGGCATTTGCAAAGACCAATCTCCTAGGCAGACTTGTCAAATCATCAGGTTGTTTATTGTAGTGCACACAGATACAGCTTTATGGGTTTCATATCATCCAAATATGACATTTATTAATGACATTTATTAATGTATGACTAAGTATCTGGATGATATGAAACGCGTAATGCTGTATCTGTGTGCACTACGATAAACTACTTGATGGTTTGACAAGTCTGCCTAGAAGATTGGTCTTTGCAAGTGCCTGCCTCTTTTGCTGTATACAGTTTTAATGTATGCTTAAAGGCAGATTTATTAAGGGTCGAATTTCTAAGTGAAAAAACTTCGATATTTGACCATCAAATTTTTTTAATAATCACAATTGTTTGGTGAAAATAGTTTGAAATGTTCAAACGATTTTTATTTGATTGAAAATGGACCTATTCAGTCGAAAAGGATCCATTTTCGATTGAATAGGTCAGTTTTCAAACAAATAAAAATGATTCAAATAATCCGATTGAATTGTTCGAATCAAACGATTTCCAATAAAAAAAAAATTGATTTTCAAAAATGTTTGAAAAACACTCCTTAGAGGTTCTAGGAGGTCCCCCATAGGCCAAAACAGCAATTCGGCAGGTTTAAGGTGGTGGAGGGTGGAATTAGAATTTTCTGAAGAGACAGTACTTTGATTTTCGAATGGTTGAATTTTAAAATTCGAATGAAAATTTTTTCAATTGGAATCAAATTTTGGCCTATTCCATAGTCAAAGTACCCAAAAATTAAGTCGAAATTCGAATTTTTTAATTCGAATTTTCACTTCGATCCTTGTTAAATCTGCCCCTTAGTATTTCTTTAAAGTTCTCATAATTGGGTTTTCACTAATGAATTATTAATCAAACATTTCAGTGTAACATTTTGCTAGATGACATTTATTAATGTATCTACCAAATAATGAAAAGTGCAGTATTTAACATATACATGTAACATGCTGAATTAGAGCATTACCTTTTTTAATATGAACCCTTAGAATACAAATGCCTGTTAACTATTTCTAAAGGTGAGCTTATAATGCAGTGCCATTGGCTGTTTACCCCATGCAGATGTTCTAACATATACTTCCAATTAACTTTTTATTCCTGTGACTAAATATGTTGGCAGAAAAATTGCAGCAACAAATCTTTAAAATTGGTAAATCCCTTTTTAGCATTATCTTCTTATTAAAGAGAATCCCCTTCCAAACAGTTCTTTTTGTAATGAGAGAAAGAAAATTAAAATTTGCAAATTAGGTGCCCTTTATACCACTGCTCTAACCTGTGTGTTATTTAAGCATTCAGTCAAGCTTTGTCAAGCACTACATGGCCGGACTAAGTACCCACCATAGCTTACATACAGCACCTGAAAACCCTGCCAGAGCTGCATTTACAGATGGTTATACTGTATGCATTCATAGTTTTAATTAATGTAAATCAGACACATGCTTAGAATCACTGTAGGTCATTTATCAACACTGGGCAAATTTGCCCATGTGCAGTAACCAGTAGCAACCAATCAAATTGCAGCTTTCATTGTTCTACTTGCAGCTAGCTTTAAAAAGCTAATCACTGATTGGTTGCTATAGGTAACTGCCCATGGGCAAATTTGCCCAGTGTTGATAAATGAGCCCCACTGTCTTTTATTTTGTCTGTTTTTGAATAGAGATCACATTTAATGTGACACTGCTTTTTAGAAACTAAACTATGTTGGTAATGATGAATGTTAAACCTAATAGGCTTCTATGGTAATAGATTAAATTGTTATATATTAAAGTTTAAGTTCTTAGCATTA
Source organism: Xenopus borealis (assembly GCA_024363595.1). Taxonomy (NCBI): domain Eukaryota; kingdom Metazoa; phylum Chordata; class Amphibia; order Anura; family Pipidae; genus Xenopus; species Xenopus borealis. The sequence goes on along the minus strand of CM044446.1, from coordinate 77,830,427 downwards.
TAAAGTTAACTCACAACGTTATTATGTGAAACAAAATGGCCACTATCTCACCCTTTGCATTAAACAATTTATAATTGCTTTAAACTTAACACATTTATCCAAATGCAAAGGAAAACACATAACTAAAAGAATGTAAACTTCATTGTACTTGGAGGTGGTTCAAAGTCTGTGTTATCTTGTGATGATCTCAGATCTTGTCCAAATGGAAATGTAAAACCAAACTCCTCCCTTTCATCCTCAGAATTTTGCTTTGATGAAAATGGGAATGTAAACATATCATCTCCTTCCATTTTCCTTTCCATATCACCTCCTTCCATTTTTCCAAATATGCTCCCTATAAATAGTAAAAAAAATAATTTAAAAAATTGTATTTAAAAAACAACTATATTGTTCATAATATGTATTGTTTTAGTTGTATTCTGTCTAAATATTAATTACACACCTTTGTATTCTATACAAGTGAAAAGAGAAGTGAAATTTCACTTTGACAACCTGTGGTGAGATCTCTTTCGCCTACTGATAAATTATCTATTGCAATAGAACCAGTTGCAACTAAGCATGATGATAAACTCCTCATTGTAAGGCTAGTGGCACACCTGAATATTCGGGGAGAAACTTTGTACGACTTTGGGAAACCGAAGCAATCCATGTGTGATCCAAGTGCCAAGAAAGCATTTGAGGGAGATAGTCGCCAGAATAAGAGGAGATTTGTCACTGGCGGACTAATCTCCCCAGAATCGCAATGTGTGCCACCACCCTAAGGCACATATTTGGTCAACTATTTAACATAGTTCCCATTTGGGACATTCATCTTCATCCTTTTTTTATATATTTAAAATAGTGATGATGCAAACGTACTGTAATTGTGCAAAACATTTAAGGGGGAATGTAATTAAAAATCTCAAGCAATGTTTAAAATGGCATTTTGTGAATGTTTAGCGCTGCTTACAATGTAAAATCATTCGCTGGGGAATTTCACATAACTAATTAAAGGTTAATTAACAAAAGTTAACACCTGCTCTGGAGTTTTGTTAAATATTTCATTGCACAATTCACTTTGCCATTGCGAAATTTTATTAAATGGACTGTGAATTTTCCCAAAATCCATTTGGTCTGTAATAGGTCAGAAAGACACAAACATAGTCGTTTGCAATGGTTTTGTGAACTTTTTTTACACTAACAAAATATATTACATTCCCCCAATACAGTTTTCAATGTACAAAAATACTACTTTAATTGTTGCACAGTTGGAGGTAAATATTCATGGCATATTGTAAGGCCAAAAGGCCTCAGAGGTAGTAAGGACCGAGGGAGGAGGTAGCAAAAGTCCAAGTTCGCAGTACAGATAGGGATAAGGCAGAAGAATGGTCAAACAGGCAACAAGATCAGTCCAGGCAGAAGAGGTTCAAAATCAGGAAATCCAGGCAAGAGGTCGGTACACAAATAATCAGATATCAGCAGAATCACACCCAGGTATAGCAAGCTAAGACCTATAATTGGGCAAGGATCAAGTGTCCAAAAGTTCCTTAAATAGGCTGTAATTGGCGCCAAAAAGGAGATGTCATCAGTAGGCGTCAGTTTCCTGCATCAGCGCGTCATTTCCGGCGCGAGCGCGTCGCTTCTGACGCGGCGCGGCGCTTCTGACGCAGGCGCGTCGCTTCTGACGCGGGCGGCTATTCCGGCGCGCACTTCCAGCGTGACCATCCTCGTGGGAGCCGCCATCTTGGGAGGACCGGAGTCGAGGAGCCAGGTAAGAGGAATTCCTGACACATATTTGCTGTGAATTATTGTCAGCGCTGCGTGTATGACTCACCATTGCACCAATGACTATTAGGTTGAATTAGGCAGATTTCTTTATCAGCACAGAGAAAAAAAACTGTGATATCAAGGCCTTTAATAGGTGTCTATATTTATCATTAACATTAAATAAAAATCCCTGGTTCATAATTTACAAGTGGTTGTTTCCAGAACATATGAAAATATGCCTTGGGAAAAGGATGTTTTATGTTAAGGTGCAAAAAGGTTTTTTAAACAGTTGGAACTGTGAAGTTATAACATTGTACCAATAAAGCCTCTTCTGGGAGACATTCAATTGATAGTTTCAAAAAGGTCTGTATGTCTTTATAACAAGTAAGAAAATACAAGGCCACTGGTTTGCATAAAATAAAGGGGTTGAAGCTATCACTGATCTGAATGCTATATTTGAGTCTGGAGGAAATGCCTTTTCCTATCTGAGGGAGAAGAGTGAAAGATGAGGCTTTTTCAACTTCCTCTAGATTGCCTAAAGTTAGAAATTTACTGAGCAACAGGTTGACGAAATATTTTGGCGCTATAGAAATTCATTTTAATAATAATAATAATATAGCAGAATACCAAAACCTATACTCTCAAGAGTAAAGGCAGATTCCTTATATTTTACAATATATAATGCAATGGTTGAAAATTTTCCCCAACACTAGTTTAATTGAACATTGAATCAAAGTTGACACAGAAGCATAATGATGATACTATTTTGAAATAGTCAGATGCAATTATAGCAGTTAATATACCATATAATACAAATACATGAATGAATGTTTTTAACATGTATTCATGAATACTTACCAATACTTTTCAGAGGCAATGCTGAATTTGTATCCACAAGAGAAAAAATGTCATCCTAAAAAAGACATACTGTAGTTTAAAGATTGTCTTAACTCCACAGCTAATTTGCTTTTTATTTTGTCTTCTTTTGAACAGTTTGATTCTTGATAGTCATACAAATACCACAGTTTGCTATACATTTAGTACAAGGTACAAGCACAGGCTGCACAAATCCCACAGTCACAAGTTCTCAGTAGATGGGTCTTAAGGGCTGCAATTTAGCACTTGAGCCTGTGGGATTAACACACATTAACAAGGCATCTCACAGCACAAATTAACTCTCAAGTTCATCAGCTTTGACAAAAACAGACTATTTTAAGATGTGTATATTATTTATAAATAAGACATATGTCAAAGTAACTACCTGGTCTGAAACATTTTCAGAACCAAATGGAGATGAGTCAAATACTGTTAGTCTTGGAGCTTTTGGTGTAGATGTCATGAAAAAATCAAAAGGAAGGAGTTTTTCTGTGTCTTGGCATCTATAAACACATACAAATATATGATAGGCTTAAGATGATTGAAGCATAAAATTAGAATAAAAAATACATATTTTTCTGTCTGTATAGCAAAATCATTGCTGCTTATGTTATGTTTGAAAAGCAAAGAAATATTATTGTTATTATCTATAAATTAAGCATAGTAAAAATAAATTCTGATAGAGTTGGGGACCCCTGATGTAGAGAGGGATATTGAGAGACAATTTGCAATTGGCTATCATTTGTTATTATTTGTAGTTTTTGAGTTTTTTATTCAGCAGCTCTCCAGTTTGCAATTTCAGCAATCTGGTTGCTAGGGTCCAATTTACCATGCATTTATATGAATAGGAGGCTGGAATGTGAATAGGTCAAAAACCCGGATGTATAATATTAAAGTATTAACTAATAATGAGCTTTTTGAAACCCTCTCAAAGCCAGTGCTTTGACTAGCTCACAAGACCAATAGGCTATGGACTCAAATGTTTGAACTGAGGGTTGACATGATTCGAGCAGTCCATTGAAATTGTTCCCTGAAACCAAACGTAATGCCATGTTTAATATACTGAATTCTAGAGCTAACATGATCCATTCGTTACTGCTCCATTTTTTAATTTTACTGTAAGACAATATTCAGTAAATTATAAACACAATATATTTATGTTTTAAAAGGCATACAGTTTGGCTGTAGATGTTTTGGAATCATGGAATTTGATCTTGTTGACAGGCTCAGTGTTTCTTGAAAATGTACTCCCTGCAGTAGAAGGAAGCTGTGATAATGAAAAAGGAGGAGGCATCAAAGGAACTGCAAAGTTTCCTTCTGAACGTGTTGCTTCTTCACCAGTATAGTCCTCCATTGCTTCATAACTGTAATTTATGTCCTTAAACTGAAATTAAAAATAACAATATGACTATAAAGATTCTCATTCATCCAGGTCATGCTATATTTATCAAAAGTAACTCAAAGCAACTGGACTTGCTGAAATATTTTAATGAAGACGTTTCACTGCTCAAGAATCTGCTCGGATGAGCAGTGAAACGTCTTCATTAAAATTTCTCAGTAAGTCCAGTTGCTTTGAGTTACTTTTGATTAATAAAAATAATAATTTCCTTTAAAATTGTAAGATCAGAGGCTTCTGATGCAACAATTCACTTGATAAACAATATTATAATAATACTTATAACAATTATTTGCTGTTTGAAAACAGGCCAATAACCCATTAAGGTTAGTTTTAGCAGTAAAAAGGCCTCAGTTAACTAGTTGTCAGAGCCAAACTGTAGATATTATTTGTAAATTTATGACTCAAGTGAGGCACATCATCATCATCATTGCATTGTAGTTCCAGTTCAAAATAAACTACAGTGTACAAAAGTACAATGTCGAAAAACGGATATCTATAATACTGAACATGGCAATGCAGCATGTTGCTGGACAGCATATATTAACTATACAAAATGTATCTAGGCCAACAACATTTCATCTTTTTTTACAATATATTATAGATATAGTAACCAATATGGAAATGTTTGACAGGTGTTATGTTGCTGTTTATAGTTGCTTGTTATTTGTATACTGTTGTAATCATATCTAATTAAAGTGTGTTTATTAAACCTGCAAATTTAATACCCTCTTCATTTTCCTCCCAATTCTTTTTTAAAATGGGAAGATTATACTGTATATTTTGTATTATATGCAAGACTAATGTTGTACTGGAGTTTTGGCTTTGTAAGCATATCTGTCTCATTTTCCTTCCAGCTGGCAAATCTTGATGACTCAGAAAATGTAAACGATAAATCTGCTTACAATGCATACTAAGGGTTTTTTGTAGCCAATCCTAATTTGTAGATAATTATTTATAAAAGCACAAGGAGTGTATATTTTTATCTATTATTGGAATGTTGTGGGTTCCTTATAACAGTTATGCGCCAGCAATGTGGATAGGTCAAAGCCATGCTTTGTAGCATTTCTGAGCTTCAAATATAGCAGCCATTCAGAGTACAGGTATGGGACCTGTTATCCAGAATGCTCTGGGGCTGGGGTTTTCCAGATAATGGATCTTTCTGTAATTTGGATCTTTATACCTTAAGTTTACTAGAAAATCATGTAGTAATAAATAAATAAACCCATTAATGGTTTTTCTTCCAATATGGATTAGTTATATCTTAGTTTAGATCAAGTGCAAGGTACTTTTTTTTATTATAGACAGGGTTGGACTGGCTTGGCGGGACACCTTGAAAAAACCACCAGGCCAGACCCCCTCTCCCGAACTCCTGGACCTATTAAAAAAAAGAATGTGCACGCCGTGCGGCTCCTGTGCGCGCATGCACGCCGTGTCACAGATGGGGGCCAATGGGTCCGGAGGAGGGCCCTGGACAGCAGGCCCGGCAGTCCGACCCTGATTACAGAGAAAAAGTAAATAATTAAAAAAGGAGTATAGGGGCCTTTCCATAATTTGGAACTTTCTGAATAACATGTTCCTGGATAACAGATCCCATGCCTGTATATGGCAGTGATGCTTTCTGAACTGTATTTGTAGTTGCCATTCCAAGGCATCCTTCATTTTTACTATGCAAATGGCAATTACAATTCCCAAGTCTTGCTTCGTGCTCAGAGGTAATTTATTGTTTTTTATTAGGCTTTCTCTTTCACAAAAAAGGTATATACATTCCAGTCAGGGATCACTACTAAGAACAGATGTAAGAATAGACTGTTGTTTTATGGATTGGGGATCACTACTGTTAAGGTAGAGACACATGGTGCTATTTTGGGGAGATTAGTTGCCTGACAACAAACCACAGGCGACTAATTTCCCAGAACTGCCTCCCCATCAGCTAACCTCTAAATTGACGGAGGGATGGCACGCAAACAGTGTCGGACTGGCCTACCAGAATACCAGGAAATCTCCCAGTGAGCCAAGGTGTCAGTGGGCCCTCATGCTGCTAAACTTTTGGCCTATTTCATGGCCACTCCCTATTTCTATGAGAACAAAGAGGCTAAATTGATGGAATAATTGACTTTAGTATGTAAAGAAAACAAAGAGGAGAATAGAGATTGATTGAGGAGATGAAGTATATTAGTACTGAGAGTGGGCCCCTGGTTTAAGGTTTTATGGTGGGCCCCTGGTCTAAGGTTTTTGGGTGGGCCCCTGGTGTCCCAGTACGACACTGCACGCAGTGCTTCATTTTCCGAAGTTGTCCCGAAATTGCCTCACGAGGAAACTTCAAGCGACTTTGGTAAACTAAGTACTCCGAGTGCAATCCCATCGGCGATTTATGTTTTAGCTGGTGGGGAGGCAGTTCAGGGAGACTAGCTGCCAGAGCAAGAGGCGATTTGTCGTCAGGCGACTAATCTCCCCCAAATGGCACTGTGTGCCTCTACCCTTAGAGCTAAACTACAAAGGTGATTTTGAAAGGACGGCGCTGGATCAACAGATCTCATCTTACAAGTCAAATGTAGTTGAACATGTCAAAATATTGATGTCAAAATTACATGTAAGATTTGCCATCCAAGGCAATGCCTTACATCCAACAAGATAAATTCTGAGTGTGGCCGAATTATGTTTTTGTTCATTGAAAACATTGGGCACATTGACATACGTCCAAATTTTCTCTTCGGAAAGCTCTGCCATACTTTGTGCATTGTCCACAATATCAGGACACACAGACTCACCAAAGCTTCCTTGTCGAGTTGTCCAGGAGGGACTAACTAGGATTCAGTATGCCCAAAAGCATGCAGGGTACAGTTAGGTACAGTTATCCAAAAATGAATAAATGAGGAGGCTCACCGCCCCGTAGAGTAAAAAATACTGTTTATTAAATCATTAAAAGTAAGGTAGCTGGAGTATATGAGATGCCTAACACGTTTTAGGGACAACCCTTAATCATAGGCTTATACTTTGCGCTACTACATCAGATGTTAATTTGCTACAACTATGCGCAGGGCTGAGCCAAGGGGTGGGCAGAGTAGGCATGTGCCTAGGGACAAAGCTGGGAGGCATCAGGCAAATACCTGCTCTGTCGCCTACCCAATATCCGGTCCCCTATTCTTCTTCTTGCTCCTACACGCATGTGTTTGAAAACCTTATCTCTGTGACAGCAAAGCGAGTGTGGGAACTACTAAGTGAGTATTGCATGTGATCTAAGTGTTGCATGTGAATTAAGTGTTAAGCAGCGTTAAAAACCTTAAGGTGTGTTGTTTGCTGTGTATGCTAGAAATGTTGGGTGCAAAGAAGGAGTAAGTGCAAATAACTGACTGCTGTGTGTTCTAATAGTTTCTGACTGAGACAAACAGCTTTTTCTTTTCTCTGTTTGGGGTAAACTAGTAGATACATTCAGTGCATTTCTTTTTTTTGTGTTTTAGCCTGAGTTTCTAAGGGGAACATTAAAAAAAAGTGAAGGGGTTGTTTTACTGCTGGTAGCAGAGGCGATCCAGATGATATCGCCGCCTGAGGCGGCCATCAATATGCCGCCCCCCCCAACGACGCTCACTTTTTCAGCGCCAGACAAGGGTAGGGGGGTCCACAGCGATAGTGCAGAGCTTGCAAATGCACGCTCTGCACTAGAAGAGCCGAATTTCCGGGTTGAAAACTGAAAATTCTGCTCTTAGTTACCAGGAGCAGCTTTTTTTTGGTAACCAGGGGGGCGCTGCTGCCAGAGGCGAGTGCTTCAACTCGCCTCATTGGCGGAGCGCCCCTGGCTGGTAGCAAACAGCATTTTCTTTTTCTCTTTCTTTCTGTCTGTTAATTAAGGGGGAGGAGTTAATCAAGTAAATTCTGATCAGGCTTTGTGTTCTGTGGTTTGAAACCTTATCTCTGTTACAGCAAAGTGAGTGTGGGAGCTGCTAAGCGAGTGTTGAATGTGATCTGAGTGTTGCATGTGAATTAAGTGTTCAGTAGCATTAAAAACCTTAAAGGGATTCTGTCATGGGAAAACATGTTTTTTCAAAACACATCTGTTAATAGTGCTGCTCCAGTAGACTTATAAACTGAAATCCATTTCTCAAAAGAGCAAACAGATTTTTTTATATTCAGTTTTGAAATCTGACATGGGGCTAGACATTTTGTCAATTTTCCAGCTGCCCCTGGTCATGTGACTTGTGCCAGCACTTTAGGAGGGAACTGCTTTCTGGCAGGCTCATGTTTTTCCTTCTCAATGTAACTGAATAGTACGCAGTGGGACTATTCAGCTTAGTGCTGTTCTTAGATCTACCAGGCAGCTGTTATCTTGTGTTAGGGAGCTGTTATCTGTTTACCTTCCCATTGTTCTGTTGTTAGGCTGCTGGGGGGGAAAATGGGAGGGGGTGATATCACTCCAACTTGCAGAATAGTAGTAAAGAGTTATTGAAGTTTATCAGAGCACAAGTCACATGACCAGGGGCAGCTGGGAAATTTACAATATGTCTAGCCCCATGTCAGATTTCAAAATGAAATATAAAAAAATATGTTTGCTCTTTTGAGAAATGGATTTCAATGCAGAATTATGTTGGAGCAGCACTATTAACTGATGCATTTTGGAAAAAAAACTATTTTCCGATGACAGTATCCCTTTAAGGTGTTTAAAACTCAAAAGGTGTTTGTGAGGAATTGCATTTGGGAGGCTGTAAGTACCCAGTGTAAATATGATTGCAAGTGGGTTTGCTGGTATTAATCAGTATGTGTCTTGTCAGATGTATGTGGTGTTGAAGCAGCAGTTACATGCAGTATTTACATGTGAGAGATGGTGGGTTTTCATTTTGGAATCTGAACTGCAGACTCTAAGGGGTGAACTGGCAGCACTGAGAGCAGCGGCAAACGATGGGAAGGAAAGGAGGCTCAAAGAGCAACCACTGGCAGGGGCTAGTGGGTGGGGGGAGGAGAATGGACAGAGGAGGATATGAAGGAGGCAGGTTTGTGACAGTCAGGAGGGGAAGTAGGGGACAGAAGGGTAGGGGGGCTGGTCCACAGCTTGTCCAAAACAGCAAATTTGCCGTTTTGGCTGAAGATGGTGGGGAGGAAAGTTCTGAACTGGCATGTATGGAGCAGGCTGACTCTCAGAGCACCCTGGGAGCCAGTGGTTCTAACATGGGTGGTGGTGGGATTGCAAGGAAGGAAAGGCAGGTTCTATTTATTGCCGTAAGGCCTCTACATGCCGAACAATCTGCTGGCTGCCTAGTGCTAGGGTTCGGCATGTGGAGGAGAGAGTGGACAGATTATTTGGAGGGGCTGGGGAAGACCCAGCGGTCTTGGTACACATAGGTACCAATGACAAAGTTAGAGGAGGTGGTGAAGTCCTCAAGAACGATTTTAAAAACTATTTGTAAAGTTGAGGATGAGAACTTCCAAGCTAATTTTCTCAGAGATAATACCTGTGACACTAGCAACACTAAGAAAACAGCAGGAGCTTAGGGTGATGAATGCGTGGCTGAGAGATTGGTGTAGGGAGGAGGGTTTTGGGTTTTTGGAGAACTGGGCTGATTTCTCGACTACAGACTCGCAATCGGCAGTAACATTTTTCAAACCTGGTTTGTATTGCATTTTGTATTTGAAATTCAATAGCCTTGCTGACCATCTAGCTATACGCATTCCAGCTCTTCCTAGTCCCTTTGTTGTAAGTAGTGTAGTTAAAGGGCTATGATCAGTGCATAAGGTAAATTTTCTACCTCATAGGTAGGTTCTCCATTTTTCTGTTGCCCAAACGCATGCTAGAGCTTCTTTCTCAACAGTTGAATACTTACGCTGTGTCTCTGTACGTGTTCTCGATACAAATGCAACAGTTTTCTCTGAATGATCAGCATGGATATGTGTGAGAACTGCACGAATGCCATAGTCTAAAACGTCTGTAGTAACCATTGTGGGTAGTGCAGGATCAAATAAAGCTAATGCTGGACTGTTCACAATTAACTGCTTCACTATTTCAAAGCTATGTTGAGCAGTCTCTGACCAAACCAGACTTGAAGTTCCACATAGTATTGCTTGAAGTGGCTCCAGAACTGAAGCATAGTTGGAATAAACATAGAATACCATGAAGTAAGACATAAGAAAGCTCGTATGTCTGGAAATCAGATGGAGTAGGTGCTTGTGTAACAGCCTTGACATGGTCAGAGTCAGGCAGTAATCCATCTTGTGAAATTATATGACAGCTGAGTTTGTCTGAAGTGGCATTTCAAAAGGTTCAGTTTGAGTCCTGCAGAATCAATGCATTTCAGAACCTTTTCCAGGTACTTGTCATGAAGATCCATAGTTGGAGCATAGACAATTATATCATCCAAGTAGCATTGTACACCAGGTATGCCATGGAGTATAGAAGACATCAGTCTTTGAAAACAACGCAGTGCTGAAGCCAGTTCATAAGGTACATGCTTGAACCGAAACAGACCATCATGCGTTATAAATGCAGTGAGGTCTCGGCTTTCCTCATGCAGTAAAACTTGATGATAAGCACTCTGAAGATCCAGGGTTGAAAAGAATTTTGCTCTTCGGAGTTCTGAAATTATTTCCTCTATGTGTGGCAAGGGATGATTATCCATAACAACTGCTTTATTAGGGTCACGGAGATCAACACACAATGGAATACCCCCAGTTTTCTTCTTTGTTACAACAATTGGTGAAACCCATTCAGAGGATTCTGATTTTTCAATCACATCTTGCTCTACCAGTTTCTTTAGTTCCTGTGAGACCTTATAGAGTAGGACAATCGCCTAAATTTCTGGAGTACTGGTTTTACATCTGGTCTCAACTTTGTGTACAAAGTTCTTTGCACAGCCAAGTGAAGAGTTGCTTTGTGGTGACATTTTAGACACAGACTGTGTGGCAGGCACTTGTGTTGTAGTAATGAGACCATCAATTAATTATAGGTTTAATGCAGCAAAGAGATCCCTTCCAAGTATAGCAGTACTTTTATTCACAATGTAAAAGTCACATTTTGCAGTATTTGATTCAAATTGTACGGTCACTGGCAAGCAACCAAGCACAGGGATTGGATCCTTTAATTAATTGACCAGTCTTAGGGCAGGTGCACCAAGCTTATCTTTTGCAAAGTATTTCAAGAAAATATCCTTTGGTAGTATAGAAACAGCTGAACCTGTATCAAGCATCAGGTTAATGGAGTAGAAGCAGTATTGACATTGACAGTGCATATAAACTTGTCTGGAATAAATGTACCAGCTTTATCCACACTGAATACTGTAACATTTGTTCATGAACATCTTTAGTAGAACTATGGCAGACGGTAGCAAAGTGACCTGACTTTAAACATTTGCAGTACTGTATAGCTTTTGCAGGACATTTAGCATAGTTTTCAAGGTGTTGTGTTGAACCACAGCGAAAGCAGTATTTTCTATTTGTATTTGCACTGTATTTTTCCTGTGACTGCGCATTATTAGGCCACAGTTTTGAATACACAATCTGTATATTCCCAGCAGTTCCCTGACTGAGGATTTTAGCCTCTGCCACAGCTGTTTCAATTTGGCTAGCAACTGTAATAGCCTTTGCAAGGGTTAAATCTTGCTTTAGGAGCAGTCTCTCTCTAATGCATGGTGAGTTTGTTTTTTCCACTATTTGGTCTCTTAGCATTTCATCTGTTAGATTCCCAAACTCACAGGTAACAACCAGCTCTCTCAAAGCTGCTACAAAATGTTCTGTGGATTCACCATTACGCTGTGTACGTTGGTGGAATTTATATCTTTATGCAACCACATTTACTCTTGGCACAAAAAAGTTCTTTGTAACAGTAAGAGCAGTTTCATAAGTTTCATCAGGTGATGGTAATGTATAGAATATACTGTATGCTGTCCCTCTGCTCCCAGGCAGTGAATAAGTAAAGCACGCTTTCTAGCAGCAGAAACCTCCCCATGGTCAGCAGCAATAATGTAATTATCAAACATACGGATCCAAGCAGTAAAAGGTATGGTAGGCTCACCAGGGTTTGGTAGAAAAGGTGCAGGCTGCTGCAGAGGTAGAAAAGACATCCTTGTCGCCATTTGTTGTGTTCGGTAGCCACGGATGAGGAGAATCTAACAGTGCTTTATTAGCACGTTCATGCAGCCATTACATAACAGCAGTAACTCTTACTTTCACTTTCAAGCTGTACAGAAAGTCCTGTGTATGCACAGTGACACCCACAGGCCATTTGTATAAACACCACAAGAGGCAATAGAAAAGGAGGAGGAGTATGTCTTTGTTAGGCAGGATTTAAAAGCTTATATAAAAGACGAGGTTATGTTAGAGAATGAGGTGGCAGAAGTCAAAAGGTCAGTTATGGAACACTTTTTTTCTTTGAAAACGGTTATGTTTCTTTTTTTTTAACATTGCTCCTGTTCTGCTATGCTTTCTAATATTTAGCTTAGGCCCCTTGATATTTATGCATCACATATTTCTCAAATTTACTGCCCCTTAACATATAGTCAGAGATCAGTAAAAGTACTATACTGTTGTTATGGTACATGTACCAAATAATAGCAGTGTTCAAAATAATAATAGCTTGTTCCAAATAATAGCAGTGTGGAGTTCAATTAGTGTGATCATTCATTCTGTGAAAAAACAGGTGCTAATTATTAACACTGAATTATTAATTACTGAATTTTTGCTTCTTTGCCAGCACAAAAATGTGTCTGGCCCTGTGGTTTTTCGGTAGCTAATTGTCTTCTTTGCCTTTAAGCTAATATACAATGTTGTTGTGAACCCCACAATTCACTCTTTAGTAAATGTGCCCCATTGAGTGTCAGATCAAGACAAATGAGCAGCAACATAACAAGCCACTGCTGGGCCCAGGCGCAAGATGTGGATTTGAGGCCCCGCCTCCCCTCCACTCTACCAATCCCCAAGGTGCTGCAGGCACCCCTTATAGTTATGCCACTGTGCATGAACCAAACACATCATCTGACTTTATCTGACCCCCCACTACAAAATTTTGTGCAGTTGCATAACAAGATTTTGTTGGTCAGATAAATCCTGACCCAAAAAATCCAATGAAAATCTCCATTGTAAAGTAGCCATGATACTGATTGAGATAATACTTTATCCTGCCTATTTCAGAAAAAGAGAAACATAGTTGTAGTTGTGTATTCATTATTAAGTTAAAAAAAGGTCATACTGTTTTTTACTCATGGTTTAATATGAAAAGTAATCTGTATAGCAAAATGTGCCGATATCTTTACTACTATACTATTAGGTGGTTTAAATGTTCAGTAAATGATAAACACAATTAGTACCTCAGAAGCATGTCCAGAATTCATGGCTATATTTGCGATTTCTTTTGGATCAATCTCTGTGTGCTCTGTTAAAACAATTTTATGACTTAATTTTATTGGCATAATTCACAGTCTCTTGTCTAAAATGAAAATACTGTACAGTATACCTATTTCTGTAATTTTTGGTTTGTCTGGTCTTTTCTTTTGAGGAAGAACAAGCCTAAAACAAAATATATTTATCATGAATATTAATAAGAAAGAAAAAATTTAAAACATGGCTTTTATTGGTGTGCAATGGAAATTACCGTAATTGAATATGACTGTGTAAATTTGGTGCTGTTGCTGCATTCAAACAGTTTTCATTGCTGCCAAACTGGTTACGTTTCTAAAGACAAAAAAGCAATCCATAGAAATGCACTACATCCAATAAATTTATTAAGGAATCAAGGACTTTAGATTTCTATACAAGGCATTGATATTACTTTATCAGCCAGTCACGTTGGTTGATTTGTATACAAGTGGCTTTTCACACAAAAAAACTATTTTTTCCATTTTAACCAAATTAATATTTTCACATTTTACCGCATACAATTGCTTGCACTACCAAACTGAATTTCAAAAGATATCAAAACAGCAATTAAGTAGCATTAGGCAGGGTGCTTTTTGGTGTGTTTTTTCCTCTTTAATTTTTAATCAATACACACCTATCTTGAGCATTAATGGTATCACAACTCAAAAACATATTTTTTACATTAGGAAAGAAAAATTTTTGCACTGGGAAACTGGTTGTGAAACAGTCTATAACAAGTTAATTCTCTGCCAGTTTCATTAAATTACTGACCTGCTAAATCTATTCCGGACCCAAAACGCATAACATATAAACAACTCCATTAACCCTTTGTCTGCTATGGATGTATCTCTTTGTGCTGGCAGACAAAGGCTTTTTCTTCCAAGAATATAGGATATACACTCTTTGGCTGTTAGTGTTTCTCTCTGAACAGCTGCTGTTGAGATGACAACCCCCTGAGCAATTAGCAAAGACCCACCAGGTGTCTACTGTTTGGGAATTTTAGTACAGCCCCATGCACTGTCCAACACTCTGAAGATTAGGGACTCTCTATTACTGCCAATGCAACATATTATGCGAGGAAGGGGCATTGTACCCATGTGTTGGGGAGGGGGCAGTGCCATGCTTTGCCTCAGGCAGCAGAAATGCCAGCATCACCCCTGATGGGAATGCAAGGGTGCTCTGTATGTACTTTGATAAGGTGTTACTTCTTGGATTACATTTTTTGTGTTGCTCCTACAAATACAAACAGGGCTGCCATCAGGGGGCACAAGGTATTCCGTTTTACTGGGTCTGGGCCTAAATGGGGGCCCCCAGTGCTGTTGTTTCCAAATTAGCTGGGCCCCCTTGATAGCATGCAAGCTGAACCCGAAGTGCCAATGTCCCAAAGCAACAAAGTCCCAAAAACCCAAAGCCCTGAAAATCCAAAGGCCCAAAGCCATGAAAGGAGCCAAAGAAGTTGTCATCGCTGAGGACAAGGAAGAAGAACCTGAGGTAAGTTCCATATTCTATATTTTCAGTTTCCTAGGTGCACCTATTCTTGTATGTCTCCTTTTAAAGTGATATTGTTTGTAAAAGCCCTTGAAAATTATTTTTTATTGGAGGGTTAAATTTTTTTTCAGACTGAAGAGATGATTATAAAAAGAAGTCCATGATTTCATATTTTAGCTGAATTATATCAATGTCTAAACATCCGGGCAAAGAACATCCAAGAAAGAATCCTGCGTGCTATCCATCATCCAGCAAGGATGACATATAGAATTTTGGAAATCTCTTTATTTCAATCTGCTTAAAAACACGATTACTTGTTTAGAATATTGTTTACCATCCCTAAATGTCAAATCTGTATATCTATATATGCTGATTGTATTAGAAAATCAATACTGTTCATACACAGGAAGATTTGCTTTTTTGGCAACCTCATCTGACTTGGCCACGGAGTTTACCCAGGGCCAAAAATCAGATTATAATGGAGGTCTAATGCAAGCCAATCATGAGAGGACCACAAATCACATTGCCAATGTTTTTGTCGTCCAACAGGATTTTTAAAACCACCCATTAGATATCTGGCCTATATATATACATCCAGGTCTGGTTGCAGTCCATACACGTGCATCTACTCTGCTGTAGGGTAGCCTGTTACTGAGTTTAAGGCAAATGATTTTTTATAAAATAGTTGTAGAACCAGTGCAATGACTTCATCGGACTTTACAGCTTGAAATGTTAGTAAATCTCAATAAACCTAAAAATGCATACCGTTTCCTTGCTGAGATCCCCACAAGGTAAAATGCTGCAACTTGTTCTTTGGCTAGTTCCAAATGATTTTTCTTCTCTATCTGCAAGATATTTTTTTCCCATATAAAGGCAACTTTCAAAATGCTTAAATCAACTGTTCATTTTACATCCTGCAAATTTACATGTTGATATATTTTTGGTTAAATATCATTATTTGATAACTATTGTATGCATATTTCTGGCAAATTTTTTGCATACAATAGTTTGAGTGTTTGTTATGTCATTACATATTTTCCTAATCCTTTCTTGAAATTATTATGCAACCTAAAAGGAGCTGAAATCAATATTAATCTTTTTTTCTAAACATTTTTCAACTTGTTCTGAATTTAAAAAGCCATAATAGTACATGCTCTGTAGTGTAAGCTTGGTGCTTTTTTTTCTTTGACAATGTGTCATTTCTGTACCTGAATATTTTCTGGTATTTGCATAGTAGCTGAGCACTATTATAACTTTAATATGTACAAAATTACATTAAAAACATGTAAACAACAAGGGGCAGATTTTTTTGAATTTACATTTTTTAATTCAAAATTTCTAGTTTTTTAATGATTCAACTAGGGAATTGTTAAATTTCGATTCGAGTTTAAAAAAAAAAAAAAACTTAATTAGATTTTCGAGATTTATCATACATTGGCCTTTTAAGAACTCAAATTCAACAACTTAAACCTGCCAAATGGCTGTTTTAGTCAATAAAATATGTCCTGGGATCTAGATTTGGAGTTGTTTGCAGCCTTACTGACAATCGAGTTTTTTTCGGAGAAAAAAACTTAAATTTGATTTCAGTTGTTCAAATTTAATTAGAGTTTTTGGGACCATCCTATTGACCCGAGTTTTAAAAATTAGTTTTTTAAAATAAATTTCGATTGGTCGAATTTCGAGCTCATGGGAGTTTTTAAAAACTCCCCTGAATTCGAAATTCGACCCATGATAAATCTCCCTCCAACTGTTTGACTTATTGCAGCAGTTGCTTTAACTGCTACTGCAACTTTTATCCAGCAGAAGAGGTGCAGGAGACCGACACAGAACCCCTATCCCGCCTCTCCCACCATAAGCAAGTCTTATCTTGTTAGGTCCAGAGTATTGGGATTGGTGTGTGGGAGGTTTAAAGAGTTAGCAAATCTCCCACATGTCCCCATTGCCTCAGAACCCATTGCAATGTGACCCCTAAAATTCCGATACCCTATGTCCAGGCCTTTGTGACCTTTCCCAGGGGTGCTCCTCCAATGAGGCGAGTTGAGAAACAGGTTACCAGGGGCGGCAAAAATGCTGCTTCTGGTACTTTAAGAGCCGACTTTCCGGGTTTTGCAATTATGCTCTCTGTGCTGGTGTCCTGGCCCTCTCTGCCGCCCTCGTGGACCCCCCGTCCAGCACAAAAAAGGTGAGCGCACGGGGGAGTCGGACCGGCAGCAACTGCAAGCTGCCTCAGGCGGCGGAGGGGCTAGGATAACCCCGGCCTTTCCACAAATCTTCATTTGAAGGGGGACCTTATTACTTACCTAGTATAGGTATGACATTATTGAAAAAAATTAAGGTAAGATGGGTGCACCCAGGCAGTCAGGAAGCAAAAAGTGGGATATTTTTGTTATGCTTATCACTACTTATCATTGGGGCTGGATGATTAATAAAATAAAGTCTATACAGTCATATTCAAATATATTAAATATAAAATTACTCACTGTATGGTAATACCTTACCTGTTTTGTTCAACTTCAAATGTAACTTCTGAGCTAAGCATGGGATACGTAATAGCTGTGAAAATTGTTTTCCTTTTGATCTGTCTAAATTCTTATCTTCAGGGATTCTAGGTGTAAATATAACAAAATTATTACCATCTCACTAATAAAAACTATATGTTAAAGGCATATAATATTGTCCATTTATGAATTTAGAAAATAATAAAGGGTACTTTACAGTGAACCTCAATGCAGGTGCAGAGAACACTAGGGGGCCGATTTACAAAATTCACATGAACAGATCAAAGTTCGAACGAATTCGATCGAATTTCGAACGTAGGATTTATTTGTTTGGTCGAATATGCTAATTTTGGCATATTCGATCATCGAATAGGGAATGGTCAAACGATCGAATACATTCGAATAGAGTCAAATGAATGAATATTCGATCATTGGACCAGCGAAGGATTTTATTTTTAAAGTTTATTTGATTGCCTACTTCGGCACATACCGAATTGCAATAGAAGCCTATGGGAGCACTCCCATAGGCTTCTGAGGTTAAGTCCTGATCGAATAGGATTCGTACGATCTAAGTCTTCGATCGTTCGAATCGTACAAATCATTGGAATGATTTATTCGTTCAGTCGAATGATTTATTCGACTGATCGAATAAATTTGTATTTGATCGTCGAATGATCGAATATCGAATAAAAGGTAGCCTAGAACTATTCGATTAACATTCGAAAATCGAATGCTAATCGAATATCGAGTAGAAACTAATTTTTTTTGGGGAATAATAGTAAATTTGCCCCTAAGAGGTTGTGGGAAGATCAGGCCCGCAATTAGGGGGGGACAGGGGGGAGAAGTGTCCCGGGCCCGGGGCTGAAGGGGGGCCCAGCAGCGCTGCAATTTTCAAAGAGCCGGTAGCGAGTGCTCCCGAAGTCCTGCAGCAGAATGCGGAAGTGCCGAACGTCCTGCGAAATCCTGAAGAGGCGGAAAGACCCGAAGTCACGAAAGGAGCCGACACTGAAGTCCTGAAGCGGCAAAAATACCCGAAGTCACAAAAGGAGCACAATGCCAGAATGTGAGCATCACACCATAGGAGTGTTACTTCAGGTACTCCAACATACACGGATTTTACTGGACTTACTCAACAGCCCATGACAATTTATTTGATGTATAGATGTATATACATGTATATATGTGTGTGTGTTTGTGTATATTTACCTTTCCTGAATATACTCTTTGTTTCTAGTATCTTCAGTGAAATTTTCAGTATGCTGAAAAAATTAAGAAAAAAACAATAAATTGTTTTTCACCATCCAATAATGTTTTAAAATGTAAACTGTGTTTGTTAACCATCCAATTCAGTTTTAAAATGCTATATATTACTCTAAGGTTTTTTTTAAATAATTGTATTCAGCATGAGTATGATATATTAAAGGCAACAAAACACACAAAAGGGCCTTAGTGTTCCTATTCCACAGAGCACCTATACCCAGGGAAATGTGTGCACTGTGCAGAGGGCACAGTCTAGCCCACTTCCAGACTTGCTTGTCTGAATGAAGTTTGATATTTGAAAACATTTTTTTAATTAATCCATATTTTTAAAAAAAAATAGTTACCTGGCTCATATGGTTTAGCTTTAGTTCAAGATCCTTAGATTTAGCTGTCAGGTCAAAGATCTGACTAGAAAGCAGGTTGATTTTTGCAAGGGTTTCATTCGTACTTTTCCTCAATGATACACTTACATGTTAAGGTAAAGTGTAAAGACCAATCAGTTTTTAAATACAAACAAATACATTGTATACATAATTTGTATAGGCATTATTAGATAGACATTTTAGATGGCATCTTCTAACTTTGCATTCATGGTGGTCACGTATCATATCACTTCTAGTATGTAAAATAACACCAAAATTTTGTTTTTGTCTTATCTGACTTGTATATTTGAAATGCCCTCTTTTCTCCCTTAAAGACACTGGAAGCTTTCTCATTTTCTAATTTTTCAGTAAGAAAATGCTTTAACAATTGTAATAGTTTTATGTGTTTTATCTGAAAATATATAACCTTTTATGTTATTTGAAAAAAGTTGTTTGCAAACTTTTTGCTTGTGTCACAGTGAAATATATTTCATGTAGATAATTATGAAATGTAAATATATGGCATCAACATATGCTATGGTTCTGGCAGTTCCCCAAACCTACAGTATTTAGGGGCCTATTTATCAAAGATCGAGGTGAATTTCCGAATTAAAAAAATTCAGATTTCTAGCAATTTTTGTGTTCTTCAACTAGGAAATAGCCCAAATTCGAGTCGAATTTGCAAAAAATTAGAATTTTGAAATTTATCATGTACTGCTCTTTAAAAATTCAAATTCAACCATTCACCATCTAAAACCTGCCAATTTGCTGTTTTTTTGGGGGAAAAGCTTTCAATTGAATTTGCATCGATCGATTTGCATTCACTGCAAATTTTGATCTATTTGATAAAAAAACGGACCTATTAGAAAAAATTTTTAATTAGTTTTGGTTGGTCTTTTTGAATACAAATTCAAAGTTTTTGCACTTCGAAATTCGAGCCTTGATAAATATGCCCCTTAGTGTTTGTAACATGAGAAGACCCTTTATTACAAAAGGTGGTTTTGAACATAACCCAAAAATTAGTTTTCCTGTTATCTTAAATTATGTGAAAAGCCTTGTTACTCTTTACTGCTTAAAATCATGTTTTGTAGTCTTGATATATTGCTTATCCAATGTCATTACCTCACATTTCACCAGTCTAGCTTCTTACATTATTTATCATACACGTCCAGGTGGACAAGTGTGGAGTTCTAGGGGTTAACTTGTGCCCAACTGTGCAGCCTTATATGGATGCAGACTAGACAGCTGGGACACTTGTACCTGTTGACAATCCCTAGCTTGTCTGACATTCAAGTTCAATAGGTTGCTCATATACCTCCTCCAACCTGCTCCCCTGAATGCTGGACACAAAGACCAGCAACTGTTTTCTAGCATCAAAGAGTAGCATTCAGGAAAATCATCAAAGACAATTGAAACATACTGCATGCTTAACACATCCTAATAAAATCAATTCTGTATTGTTCCTTTGTATGTATTTGGCTAGTAAAACTATTTTGAAAAAGAGTTTGGGATTTATAACAATATTACTGTGTAAAAAAGAATAAATATAGTGGATTACAGTTGAAGAGCCCATTCAGTAGAAGACAGAAAATCAGCAGGCTCTAAGGAAGAAAAAAAAGGATACTGTTAGCGGTAAGCTGCGTTACAGATAAATAATTATCAATAACCACAAAATCTACTACCTAAAACATGTGAAATATTTTCTTCCTCCCTCTTCAGTTGTTCAGTATACTTTAGTACTCGGTTCTGGATATCATCAAGTTCTTGTTTTTTCACACAATAATCTTTTGCCAGTCTGGATTCCATGTACTGTTCTTCATGT
Organism: Xenopus borealis; assembly: GCA_024363595.1. Lineage (NCBI taxonomy): Eukaryota > Metazoa > Chordata > Amphibia > Anura > Pipidae > Xenopus > Xenopus borealis. Next base: position 77,809,643 of record CM044446.1, on the reverse strand, counting down.
TGCCTTAGTGTTTCTTTATACTGATGCAGTGATTCCTGGTATATTTTTCTGTAAAAAAAATAGACCAAGTTTATGTTCATTCCATTAAGACTGAACAAAAAGGTTTTATGTTTTATGACTGAGTTTTATGACTTGGAATAACTACTTTTGTATAACAATAGTAACATGTTATCTTTTCCTAAATGTAAACACTGCACGGGGATGCAGGAAAAAATGGTTTGCTTTGTACTCACTGAAGAGCATGAATGCACTGAACACAGCCAGAAGCAGACTGAAACACCCCTCTAAACAGTGCCACATAACGGAAATACATATGGCTGTATCAGGGGAGCTGCTGCCAGCAGCAGCTCCCTAGTTACCAGGGGAAGCAAAAAGCGGCTCCTGTTAACTTTAAAGGGATACTGTCATGGGAAAAAAAATATCTTTTAAAAAGCGTCAGTTAATATTGCTGGTCCAGCAGAATTCTGCTCTGAAATCTGTTTCTCAAAAAAAAAATTTAATTTTGAAATCTTACACTGGGCTAGACAAATTGTGTGCACCCAGTCAATTGGCTTGTGCTCTGATAAACTTCAGTCACTCATTACTGTTGTACTGCAAGTTGGAGTGATATCACCCACTCCCTCCCATCCCCCCACCCCCAGCAGCCTAAGAACAGAACAATGGGAAGGTAACCAAATAACAGCTCACTAACACAAGATAACAGCTGCCTGGTAGATATAAGAACAGCACTTAATGGTAAAATTCAGGTCCCACTGTGACATATTCAGTTACATTGAGTTAGAGATTGAGAAACAACAGCCTTCCAGAAAGCAGTTCCCTCCTAAAGCGTTGGCTCATTCTGAAAGCACACGACCAGGCAGAATGACCTGAGATAGCTGCCTACACACCGATATGACAACTAATTACACCTGCTGGTTCAGAAATGACATTTTATATTGCAGAGTAAATTATTTGCATTGTAAAGTGTAATTTAGAAATTAAAAACTGCATCATAAAAATCATGACAGAATCCCTAAGAGCTAAATTTCCAGTCTATAACTGCGCCCCCCCCCCCAAGACCCACGCCTGCGCAAAAAGGAAGTGCTGGGGTGCAAGGGGGTGGCATCTCAGAAGCAACCTCAGGCAGCAAAAGGCTTAGAATCACCCCTGGGCTGTATGGCAACCCTACCTAATGGTTAAGGGCTAGAGCAGACGGGGAGATTCAGGGGCATTTTGTCGCCTGGCGACTTGTAGCC
>CM044446.1:77771675-77798070 GCA_024363595.1 Xenopus borealis | reverse complement strand
ATATATATATATATATATATATATATAGATATATATAGATATCTATAGATATAAGGTGATTGAGATAACAGCACTCATGAAAAAGCTGTCTTTTCTGCCTGGGTGCAATTCCACAAATCGTATGAATTATAGTGAACAAAAAACGCCTTATTGCAGGTGAAGAAAAACGGACATTTCGACCGATACAAATATAGATATACATATATATAAATATAGAATATCATGTAAAGCAAGGCACTCACAGCACTTAAAATATGGTGAAATTGAGAAACAGTTTACTTGTTATTCCAAAGTTTCAGTCTGCCTTGAGACCTTGACAAATATATATAAATGTTATAACCACTCCACAGCAAACACTTGGCATTACACATGCAAAGAGTTCCTCTACATTTTTCATTCTAGGACATCTTAAAGGAATTGGAAAGTAAAAAGTGTGTAAATAGATAGGCTGTGCAAAATAAAAAATGTTTTCAATACAGTTATTTAGGCAAAAATGTAATGTATAAAGGCTGGAGTGACTGGATGTGTAACATAACAGAACAGAATATTACTTCTTGCTTTTCAATTCTCTTTTGTTTACACTGACTGGTTACCCTGGTTACCAATCAGTGAATTGAGGGAGGGCCACATTGACCATAACTGTTGCTTTTGAATCTGAGCTGAATGCTGAGGATCAATTGCAAACTCACTGAACAGTTATGTCTCATGTGGTCCCCCTTCAAGTAGCTGACTAACTCAGATTTAGGGAACTGAAAAGCAGGAAGTTGTGTTGTATTCTGTTATATTAGACATCCAGTCACTCCAGCCTTTATACATTACCTTTTTAGCTAACAAACTATATTAGAAACATTTTTTATTTTGCACAGCCTATCTATTTACCCAGTTTTTATTTTTACCCTGAACTGTTCCTTTAAGGAAAAGCATATTTCAGTCCTCTCTTGTGCTGACACAGCCTCATGCTCTCTCCACAAAATGGCCCCACAGACCTCTTTTTGTCTTTGCTTCATGGGACTAGTAAGCTGGATAAGCTAGATACCAATAAATCACATAGAGACCAGAGCTGTATTGATATATTGTAAATATTAGGGATGCACCAAATCCACTATTTTGGATTTGACCAAACTCACTAATCCTATGCAAAAGATTCAGCCGAATACCAAACCAAATCCGACCCCTAATTTGCATATGCAAATTAGGTGTGGACATTTTTACTTAATTGTTTTGTTACAAAAAGTCATGTGATTTCCCTCTCAACTGCTAATTTGCATATGCAAATTAGGATTTGTATTCGGGTTCGGCCGGGAAGAAGGATTCGGCCAACTCTGAATTCTGCTGAAAAAGACCGAATCCTGCCCGAATCCTAGATATATATATATATATATATATATATATATATATATATATATATATATATATATATATATATAGTAATCCACTAAAAAAAACCTAGCATCTCAAACCTACTGATTTTGTATATAAGTCAGTGGGAGAGATTACAATCCTTTTTGGAAGTTTCTGTGGTCTGCACTGGAATAAGCCCAAAAATCTGGGCGAAATTCCAAAAAATATAGGCTTTTTGGGAAAAGGCCCAAAAAAACCCCACAGCGATTTGGGAAAAAACTCTGAAAAAAATCACACAATTTGGAATTTCTTTTTTTTGTGTTTGTCCTGCTTCTTAAATAATAAATAAGATATATATTTTTTATAAAAAAATTCAGATTTTTATGCCCCTTAATATGGTTAAGGGCAACGGCACACAAGGAGAATAATTGCTAACTGAACACAAATAGAATCCACAGCCTGCATGGCTAATTAGCAATTAATTTAAAAGTATTCTGCAGACTGAACTGATTTATGTGCAGCCATGCATCATCCATGTAAATGAATTGCTAATTAGCCATGCAGGCTGTGGATTGCATATGCGTTTGGTTTTAGGGTGCAACTACACAGGTGTTTTGACATGAGATAGCTTCAGTTCCGATGCAACGCGAGGAAGCACAGGCGTCACGTCACATGCACCCAATCTAAGCAGGTAAGTTATAGGAATGTCAGACATTGTTGCAGCGTGCATTTGACATGACATGCGGATGAAGACGCAACATGCAGTGTTCGCATTCAACCTGACGCCTGCTCTTCCTTGAGTCTTGCCAAAACAGAAGCTATTGCTTGTCAAAATGCCACTGTAGTTCTACCCTTAAAGGGGTGAGGTAGCAACCTATTTGCACAGCAAAATGTTACTAGTATATAATCTATATGTATGCATTCTATCTGAATCTAAGGGAAAGCTGAATTATTCCCAGAGGGGAAGAAGGGTAAATAAATTCAGATATAATGAATTCAATTTTTGTGTGCTTCCAAAGTGGAATAGACTCTTTGCAGTCCCCTGTGCAAGCTGTACCCCCTGCCAGGGCAAATTTTCACAATCCAAAAAAGACAGCAGCACTCCGGTAATATTGAAAAAAAATGTGAAACTACACTTCACAGTGTAAAAGGCAGTGTTTCAGGCTACACATGGCTTGATAAAGGGCCTGTGTAGCCCAAAATGTTGCCTTTTACACTGTGAAGTAAAGTTTCAATTATTTTCAATATTACTGGAGTGCTGCTGTCTTTTTTGGATTGTAGATTCAAATATAAAGCATTATAATATGGTGCTTACATTGTAGGGAGGAATGGGAAGGGGTAGCCAAAAGCAGAAGCAGTGAGGTGAATGGAGGAGCAGGAGAGGAGGTTGAGGTGCAATTATATAGCTATACAGTATGTATATTACAGATTCTATATCTATACAAATATATAGAGTGAGGGGACAGAGGGTTATTAGAGATTTAGAGGTAAGTGTGGGGGTAACTCAGCAGAATGAGAGGAAAGAACAACAATAAGAGGTCAATGAATAGAGTGAGGTCATGGATAGGTGGGAGATTCAATGGAGCAGCAGGGCAATGGACTGTAGAGGTTAATGTGCCAATGCCCTGGAGAGAAAAGCTGTAGGCAAAACCCACAGCCGACATGTACCTATAATGTTCAATAATGAATATAGTTACACAGCTATACCCTGGTCCATTTATAGTCTCTAGAACACATACAAAATGTGCCACATCTTCTTAAGCACAGTTGCCCTTATAAACACAAATTCGCAATTAATTTTACTCACACACACACTAAGTTAAACACACCTGACAGATTCACACACACCTGCCTGTGAAAAGAAAATGGCTTCTCACTTTCCTCACACGGTTGAGGAGCAGGAAACTTCTTACAGAGGGAAGGGGCGGAGCTACATCCAGACTGCAGCTCTGAACAGTAAAACAGGCAGCAAACTTTTACTGAGACTGACTAGCTCATAGCTGATAGTTCACTTTTTCAAAGTGGCAGGACAAGTGTCCCTATTTGTGGACATGAATGAACGGTGAAGATACCTGGAGTGGTAATAAGGACTCACAAGTGACAATGCCGGTGTTTGGAGAACAATCGAATAAGTACTCGCACTCCCTGGCCCTTCCAACAATATCCCTGGTGCACAGCAAAATGAGGGAACGACAACCCCACAGTCCAATGGCAACAAGAATTCACCAGCACACAGGTAATGCAAGCAGGTTAAACCTTGCTAATATTTATTGCAGCATGCAACGTTTCGGGGTTACCCCCTTTATCAAGCATGCTTGATAAAGGGGGTAACCCCGAAACGTTGCATGCTGCAATTAGGGTTGCCGGTAAAACACCTGCCAAGGCCGGGGCCGGTATTACAAATTTACCGGCAATGTAGCTGCCGGTAAATTTGTAATACCCTTAAAAAGACCCATCGGCCAGCCCCCAATCCCCTTTAAACTTACCTTTTCCTCTTTCCTCCAGGCTCCGCTTCGTGGCCACGCCCCCAAAACGTCACCGGCACGCCCCCCCCTTGACGTCACAGGACGGACCTTTTATGACCACGCCCCTTTGTGACATCACGATCCGCCCCTTTTTTGCTCCGCCGCCACGCCGGCCGGTAAAAAGATATGCAAAAGGTGGCAACCCTAGCTGCAATAAATATTAGCAAGGTTTAACCTGCTTGCATTACCTGTGTGCCGGTGAATTCTTAATGCCGGCGTTTGGAACAGAAGCAACTAATGTGAATATCAGTGTTTTTTATGAGCGTCAGTACATAATTGAATCCATAGATCGAGGTCTTGCAGCTGGACTGAAAAGAAATCAGGCTGCTACAATATCTTTAGTAGCAGCCAAACATGAATTTTGCAAGAGAAAACACAAACAACTATAGTGCCCCACTAACATGTAGTAAATAAAATAATGACTAAGGCATACCCACAAACAGAAGTGTTTGTTAGCAATATAAACTGCAGCACCGCACTGACTTTCCTTCCTTCTTTCTTTAGCTTTAACACCTTAAGTCAGTGCTGATCAACTTCTGTGGTTCCAAGCTGGTCTGGACTGAGATAAATAGGCCCTGGCATTTCAGGTACACATAGGCCCAAATAGACCCCACAGCAGCCCAAACAGCCCCCACCAGCCCAATAAATAATGACTGTCTATGGCAATTTACAGCAGCCCCTCTGGCATTTGCCAGAACCCACAGATTGCCAGTCCGGGCCTGGTTCCAAGGGCTAGAATCTATCCAGGCTACTTATTGGAGGGCCGATAATTGAAGCCAGAGATGACCATTACCTTTTCTAAAACAGCACATGTTATTGCGAGAAATGTTAAGACCATACCCACAGTAATGGTGATAGCACACCACCACTGCAGAGATATCACCCATCACTCATTTGTGAAAAAAATGCATGCCAGTTTAAGACATTGACTCCATGTACATTATCCTCCCCTGTGAATAGCACAGCAACCCCTGTGACATAAGTCTTTCAGGACCCGCTAATAAGTAGTTTCAAATGCTACTTATTAGCGGGTCCTCAAAGACTTATGTTGCAGGGGTTGCTGTGCTATTCACAGAGTATGACAGAAATATAAACAAACAAGAGCATTCAGAATATGGCAAACACAGACCGAGCAGACAAGGCACACAGACAGGGCAGAGCAGGCCAAGTATGGCACTCACATACAAAGTAGGGCAGGCAGAATATGGCACACACAGGCAGAGTATGGAATACACAGGCAGCATAGGACAGGAAGAGTATGGCACACACAGGCAGAGCAGGACAGGACAGGCAGGATTTGGCACACACAGGCAGAGCAGGACAAGAGACATGAAAACCACACAAGCAACTGATCATGACCGCTCCAAAATGAACAGTATGTACTGTACTACCATACAGCGACACAATGCTAGTGGTGCCCTTAAGTTTGAGGTCTGAACAAGTGAACAACTGAAACATATAATCTGCTGTACTGGCATGATGGATTGTACTGGCATGATGATTGGCACTGTAGATTTATTAGCAAGTAAAGGGTAAAAAAATCTAGTAGATTCATGCTATCTTAAACTTGCCATGCTAACCATTCAAGGCTGTTCAACCTGCAAGTCTAATGGGTAGATGCCATACAATTGATTATGCACAGGGATGGCTGAATGCTATTATTCAATTCTTTCAGACTAAGGACCTCAATGACTGGACTATGTAAATAGAAGCTGTGGATCTTCTCATTGCCTAATCTGTTAGTAAACCATGCACCCCCTGACTGAGGCCATGATTTCTGGGGGGATGCATTTTTTTTAAGTTATAGCAGCTTAAAGGTTTCATGGTGAGCCTTTCATACATTTGGTAGCTTTTTGGGTGACAGGTTGCCTCATAACAGATTCCATCTACAGCTGAGTAATGTAATTAAATTTAAACTACGTAAATATACCAATCATGATAACATGAATTTTGACTGGATCATAAATAAATAAGTTAATACACTGCTCGGTGTTAACCCAGAAGTGCATAGCAAATTTCAGATGCCTATGTACCTGTACCTGTGCAGACTACTGCCTCTGTGTATTTAAAATGCCAGGGTCTATTTTGAATCCCAGTCCAGGCCTGCTCCTGCCTTTTTAAATCCTGTACCTTTCCCAGTCTGATGACTCAGCATTGAGGCAACTACTTGGTTATATAGCCCTAACCATTCTGTGTCTTGTAGCAACTGCACAGGTTTTCACAGGGTTATTATACACCTTGATCTAGTTTCTCTTTTGCGTCTATTCTTATTCTTGCTTTGTTTAGTTATTCAGTCTCTAGTATCCGTCTAACCTTCTTCCATTCTGTTTTTCTCGCCTACCCACCGTCCCTGCTCTCTTATTTTCCAGAACACGCTACAGCAGGGGTCCCGAACCGCGGGGCCGAGGACAGTCCTGAACTGGGCAGCCAAGCCTAGACCGCAATTACTGCCGACGAACGGAAGTGGACGCTGGCATACCAAATTGGATGTCGACACACCTGGACTGGACACCGGCGTGTCCAGATTGCTCGCCGACCCCCTCCCGACCCCCGTTGACCCACACCCACTTGAGCCCCCACCCCCCAGTCCTTGAAAAAATGTCTGGGACACCGGTTCTTGAACCAAAAAAGGCTGGGGACCCCATGCTTTACAGATAAATTCTGACAAGTGGTAGTTTTTTGAAGGAGACTTTTTCCTCTTTGCAGTTACCTGTACTGCCTGTGCCCAGAATTAGCCTCTGGCATTTCTTTGGTTTTGATTTTCAAATTCTTAGACTTTTTATTGTCCCCCTCTGAGGACCTGACTGCTGGTCATTGACTTGTTGATAATTTATGTCCTGTTTTATTGCTTTTGAAATACTGCACTCTGCTTTTTTGATCAGGCCCATATCTTCAATAATTTTTCCTGCCTAGTCATTCCAGGTACCCGTTAGAATTTGGAAAATCATCTATTCTTGTTTTAGAATCAAATGACTGAACTGTCTAATCAACAATTGCATCAGTGTATCCTTTATTTTATTAAAGACCACAGGACTGTCAGGTTTAAATATTATTATTACATATTTATAAAGTGCTGTGAAATAAATGGATATTTTGCATTAACACATATTTACATACAAACCAGCCAATAATCAATACAAGAGGTAGAGGGCCATGCCTAAAAGAGGTATTTATTCTCCTTTATGTAGAGCTTGTTTAATGCATTCAATACTACAGCCCCTGAAAGATTTTACTTTCTTCTCTGTGGAAAAATGTCATCCTTTAATTTTGCTGTAACACTTTTCACTCTTTATTGCCCTGATTTTACCAACAAGTATCCAAATGTGGCAATATCTAATTTCTGTTCCCTTGTCTCTTGTTATTGTTGCTTAAAAATAGTTGTTAAGAGATTCCCCTTCCTAAACCTAAGTGACATAGAAATACTTGGTTGTCTTTCTGTGATGTGTATTCCAGATGTAGTGTCCCTTTCAAGATATCTGCTAGAATCAGTCTTGTTTTCATCAATGGAGATAAAACCATAGATGGATATTATTGAAAAACCAGAGGGGTCCCTGTGATCACGTGCATTCTGTGTGTGCAAGCTGGGCTTATCACGGATAAATTCACCTGGTTGGTGACCTCATAAGAAATATGTAACAGAATGATTAGGCTGTTTTTGAGAAGGTCATTTTTTGCAGTTTTTTTCCTATTTGGGAATATCAAAGTAGGCCATCATCTCAGTGTGGTGTTAGTAATCCTGCAAACAATCCACCAAAGTAACTCCACTTTTATATGCTGACCTGTACAAACATGTATTATGATTCATACAAGCACAATATTATTTCTGTACGGCTGACTGCCTGCCCATCCACTGTCTTTCTTCACTTAGTAGGATAACACATGTTTTGTGACAGCAGCATGCAGTGTAAAAAGGAGACAGAACAAGAATTTTTATTTTAAAACTATCTATGTCCCTGGACAACGAAAGAATTATGTGGCTATTTCACACCTTTTAAGTGCTCGCTAGTGAAGACTCTCTGAAGAATTTATCACATGGATCTGCAGACTGTCGTTCAAGTACTAGGCTGCACGTATTATTATGTTTCTAAGATAGATAATACATACTCCAGAGGCATAACACTTCTTTTTCCCAACATCAATGTCCTTGATCAATAACAGAGTTTCAGGGCTGTTTTATTAGATTAGCTGATGGACCATAAATCTGCTATATTTATTTTACTTTTCTCGGTGTCAGCATTGCCCACATAAAGGTGTTTCCATTAGTAACCGATTAAAATATATGTATTGTGTTTTTTTAAGCAAGTATGACTTAATGACAACATTAAGCATGCAAAGTTCAAAGGGTTTTTATTTGGAATTTTAAAAGCTAAGGTTCTAATTTTCTTCTAACAATAAGTAATAATACAGTCAGTTATATTAAAAGAATTTGCCACACAACATTGGAGGCATAACTAATCATTTAATGCATAACCTTGTGTTGTGCCAACATATAGAAAGGACAGAAAATAAGCCAGGGCCGTTAAAAGAGACAAGGGGTTAAAGGTAAGCTAGTAATGATGAAGGATTTACAAATCAGTTGAATTCAAAATGAAAATAATATGTCTGTTTTATTTAAGTATGGATGTCAATTAACTCATTTTGGAAATTGTATTTTTCATCTTAGCTTAGCTTAGAAGGCAGTAGGAATTAAATTAAATAAATTATAACCTCCTATTGCATAATTATAAGTCAGCCAGATCTCGATCGGGAAGGTTAAAAAACCTTGTCGGATCGCAGGAGCATCTGTGCGTGTATGCGGTCCCGCGATCCGACCGCCCATATCGCCTACATTATGATACGATCGTTGGGCCCACTTCAATGTGGGCATATCGGGGAGAGATCCGCTCGTTTGGCGATATCGCCAAACGAGCGGATCTCACTGTCTATGGCCACCTTAACACAAGATAACAGCTGCCTGGTAGATCTAAGAACAGCACTCAATAGTAAAACCCATGTCCCACTGCGTACTATTCAGGTACATTGAGAAGGAAAAACAACAGCCTGCCAGAAAGTGCCCTCCTAAAGTGCTGTCACAAGTCACATGACCAGGGGCAGCTGGGCAATTGACAAAATGGCTAGCCCCATGTCAGATTTCAAAACTGAATATAAAAAAATCTGTTTGCTCTTTTGAGAAATGGATTTCAGTGCAGAATTCTGCTGGAGCAACACTATTAACTGATGCGTTTTGAAAAAAACATGTTTTCCCATGACAGTTTCCCTTTAAGCCTGTGCTTCTTTTTTTGCCCATGAACCTTTTATGTTTCAAGAGTAGAGGGTAGAAGGGTGGGAATTTAACTTTAAAATGTGCATCCCACATGATCAAATAAAGGCACAGCCAGGTGCAACAAGGAAAGATGTAACTTCAAGGGATATTTTATTGCAATTGAGGTAACTGCAAGGGATAGACATGTAATAACATATAAGGTAATTTGAATGCAAGGTGCTGACTGCTACAATGCCAATGGTCCGGAGGGTCAAGGAACAACAGACAACATGAGACAAGGTTAATGAGAAATATTACTGCAAGGATCACCACAAAGCTTTTTAATTGTACAACTGCCGTCAGTTCTTATGTTGTTTAATTCTAACCACAACATCCATATTATTTTAGGCTGCCATTTCAGTTACCATGCAGTTACCATTACCAGAATTTCATATACAGTATATATTCCCATTTATATATATACATTTATTATATGTCTATTGTAAAACAGGGCATTGTGGACAGGGTGATGACAATAATATGTATTTCAAGGGTGAGGGTTTAGCCTCTTAATAAACATAAAGTTCCAGAGTTATCAGCAAATCAAACTAGAAGTCTGCTTGATCAAAATGCTCTTACCCAATTCATGGCAAATGATCTGCCTTTTGTGTATACTGATATTGTTAGGTAGATTTGGAATGCTAGAAATAAAGGAAAAAAGCTACAGAAGAGTAATTTGACAGTGATATTTCTTTATGAACACTGTGGTAATCAAGACCCTGCACGCATATACCCCCATTTTTTCAAGTAAATTAATTGCAAAATTAGGTAAAAATGTGCATAGGAGTTTGGTCAAAGTGATTTTAAGAAAATATTGAGACATTTTTTGGATTTTAGTAAATAACCCCGTTTATGTTTGTAGTATAAGCAGATGTGCCCTTACATTAATTCAATAAGACTATGACACATATTTAGGATTGCCACCTATTCTTGAAAGAAATACCGGCCTTCCTATATATTTACCTTTTTTTCCTATTAATAACATTGGGATCAACCATTAAAATACCAGCCAGGTGGCAACCCTACACATAATCAGGGTTGCCTCCTCACTCAGGACATTGCTTTTTTTGAAAATACTTGACATACTTTCTTTGCAAATCTGCATGTCTTGAAACTGCTGAATAGAATTTTATAGCTACATGGTAACACGTCAGCTACTAGTGTGATACTTCAACTTGACAATGGTAATGGCATGCATGCATCATACATAATATTTTGGGCTTCTGTGATCTGTGTCTCCAAAGATGCTCCAGTAGCTCCCCATCTTCTTTTCTGCTGATACACTGATTCACATACTCTGTGCTGCTGTCCCTTAGTAACATAGTAAGTTAGGCTGAAAAAAAGACTGACGTCCATCAAGTTCAACTTTTTTAACTTTTTTTTTAAAATTTTAACTGCCTAACTGCTAGTTGATCCAGAGGAAGGCAAAAAAACACATCTGAAGCCTCTCCAATTTGCCTCAGAGGGGGAAAAAATTCCTTCCTTTCTCCAAAAAGGCAATCGGACTAGTCCCTGGATCAACCCTGTATTCCCTCACGTGCTAAAAAGCCATCCAACCCCTTCTTAAAGCTATCTAATGTATCAGCCTGTACAACAGTTTCAGGGAGAGAATTCCACATCTTCACAGCTCTCACTGTAAAAAACCCCTTCCGAATATTTAGGCGGAACCCCTTTTCTTCTAAACGGAATGGGTGACCTTGTGTCAGCTGGAAAGACCTACTGGTGAATAAAGCATTAGACAGATTATTATATGACCCCCTTATATATTTATACATAGTTATCATATCACCCCTTAAGCACCTCTTCTCCAGCGTGAACATCCCCAATTTGGCCAGTCTTTCCTCATAGCTAAGATTTTCCATAACTTTTAACAGCTTAGTTGCCCTTCTCTGTACCCTCTCTAATACAATAATGAACTTACTGAGCTTATGGACCCACTCACAATATACAGTACACATAGAATAGGAATTTCATAATATAAAACTGATTAGAAATTAATTAAGATAATTACTACATAGCAGCACAGAAATCAGTGCAATTAGCATCAGAATTTAATAATCAGCCCTGTAGCATCAGCTTATATGACAGGCCAACCTCATTTTCAGCTTGATAATTTGCAATGACCCCTAAGCTTAGCTTCTCAACAGCTGCTCAGAGCCCACTGAGCATGTGAGTGTCGCAGACACTTTCCAAGATGGTGACCCCCTGTGACAAGTTTGAAGTCCTGCATCATTGCTGCTATTGAAAAGCTGAAACTTTAGGCTGGTGCAATAAATTCTGTATAAAACATGCAAAAAAGAAATTTTTCGCCCTGTTAATATTTAGCCTTAAGTTCTCCTTTAAGAGTGGTTTGGATGATTTCTTAGGCAAGCAAAATATCCAAAGCTATTGTGACACCAAAATCTATAGTTAATATAGATATGATCTTTTTTCAACCCAGTTTAACTATGTAACTATATCCCATAAGTGTTCAGTTGGGTAAAGGTCAGGGCACTGTATTAGAAAATTAAGTTCTTGCACTTCCATTTCAGCAAGCCAATCACTGACTTTGTGTATGGGGGCATTATAGTGATGAAACTGGAAAGAGCCAATTGCCACAAAGTAGGAAGCACAATGTCCATGTCCATGAGATGGGAGAGAGTGATTCAGAACTCCAGACAAAGCACCCCCACTTCTCCAAGGCAACAAAATCAACCTTTGCACCAACAATGCTTGACATTATGCATAGTTAGACTTGTGTGCAGTTACTTAGCCATAAAAACTATCTATGCTCCTGACAAATATAGTTGTCCTTGGCAGTGAGTATACTAACTTTTACCACCAAATTTAGATGGAATCTCCAGATATTTTTGTCCAAATATGCCTGGTTACTTTTGGTATTTTAGTGCAACTACTGTATATGTGCCTGTACACAATGGTGGGTGACTATTATTAACTGTTTTATAAATAAAGCACATTTTTAATTACCCACCACAATGCATTACAGTTTAAGTTCCAGACCTAATTACTTAATTCATGCTTCATTAGCAATGGATGAATACGTTTTCTAAGTGTAGCTGTGTGAAAAAATGTATTGTGGGCACCAAAACTTAATATAGAAAATGATATTACAAATTACAAAATATTTACAAATTCATAGAAAGGACCAGCTTGCTGATCATATAATTCCTTGTGATTTATTGCATTTCATGCTGTATTCAATATTTCAGTCCACAGTTGGGCCTTATCACGGACAATGCTTATCACTGATACAACATGACGTCCATATATGTTTAAATATCTTCTTTCCTAGTATATCAAATTTGTTTATGGTCACACTAGGGTATGAGCTTCTTGTAAAATGTGTACTTGCCTCCTGTATTAATATCTATGTAATCATTACTGTTTTTTATTGATTATGGCCATTACCCCACAGAAAATAACATAGTAAAATAGTAATCTGTGAGATAATAACAATTGGTAATTCTCATCAGTATTTACTGAATCTGGGTCACAGAAATAGGTCAATGGTTTCATTTATGAAGTGAATCAGTAAAAATGTGTCGGTTTTCAAGAAAGAGTAAAACTCTTCTTTTAAAAATTAATTGTGAATAAAGCCCCACATTCCAGCTAGGAAAGCAAAATGTATGCAAAAAATAGTCCAGGGCACAAACAGGAGTTGACATAATTATATGTGTAAGTGTAATCTTTGGAGCAAAGGAGTATATTTACAGTGCAGACAAGAAAAAGTGTTAATCAGGGGAAAAGTGTTTTTAGGAAATAAAAATTAAAGAAAAAGTATAGGTGATACATCTCTTGCCTTACTGATATAGACATAAGTATGGTAATCAGTGAGTATTATCAGGCAATCACCTCTTATTATTGATAAGGTGAAATGGAACCAGCCTGCTAAGAAGTGATCACTAGTGGTTCTGTGTGAGTAATTATGGTTTCGGTCATTTCCCCCTTATAAAGTGTCGACCCCTAGACTGGAAGCTTAACAAACAGGCTTATCTTTATATTCAGATAACAATAAAGCATTGCTAATTAGCAATTTTCCCAGAAAGGACCTATATTAAAGCCTTTATGACGATATTACAAGCTATTGTTAAAGAAATTCGAATGCTGTGAGTGCTACAATTTGATACACAGAGCCAGGCAGGTCCTGTGTCAAGTCAATAGATTTAATGTTTAATAGGGCAGATTGGGTGCAATTGTATCTCTCAAGATGTTCCTTACAACCGCAGGCGCTGCATCTCCAACCCTACATCCACAAAAAACAATCCAATTGGGTTTCACATCATCAGCATTAAAGAAATGGCCATAAAAAAACAAACATGAGGCCGACTGATGTTCTGACCTCTAATTCAACGTGAGCAGGATATTGCAATAATGGGTACAAAATAGTATCTGACAGTTTTCCTTTTTATACAAAACTAATGGAGGAATGTTCATAGGAAAAATGTTCAGTGAATTAGATCTAAATGCATTAGCCTGTTTTGTAAAACAACTTCTGGAAAGATCCAAACTGTGGAATGGCATTAAATCAAATATGGTTCTTGGTTGGATGCTGTCACTATATTCGTAAAATGTGATCGGTCACTGGAGGGAAATTACAGCAATATTTAAAGCAGTGGTTGTTTTTGCGCCTAGGTGTTCCATGTGCTACCATTCTACATTTGGCTTACCATTCTACATTTCGTTTGTATTATATGAAGGCAACAACATCTAAAGAAACACAGAATACAAGTGCACATTGTAAACGTGGTAACTGTCTGTAACTAGCTAATATACACAGCTGTGTGTGTGTATATATATATATAATATATAATATATATATTCGCACTCTGACCCAATTGCACAAAAATGTGTTTGATTTACATTTTATAAATACTTGAAGAAAAGAAGAAAAGATCTCTTTTTAGTGATAGTTTATTCCACCGTGCATTTCAACGTTGTGGTCCCCATTTGGACCTTTATCAAGGGTCCTTGAATAAAGGATGACTAAAAAGAGATGTTGATGTGCTCTTTTCTTTAAATATATAAATAAAATAAATATATAAATATGTATATATATATATATATATATATATATATATTTTTATAGGTCTTAGATGGAGACCTAGACATTGGTCTGTTTTTAAATCATCCTTATAAGTATTATGTTTTTTAAAACACAGTTTGGGCTCCCTGTGTGCACCACTCACTCCTTTTGGATATATATATATACAACAGTGGATATATATAACACAAACAGTGGAAAGTTGTGCTCACCACTAATTTTCAAAACCATTAGGCAGGGGTGCAATGTCATCCCATTTCTGGCCTGGCCACTCCTACTCTCAAATTGCATCTGTTTCATTAAGCATTCTATTGCTTCCTTATACATTTTACAAACTGACTGCTTTACCTGCAACTTACTTGCTGCTTTCAAAGTAAAACTCCCAAACTTGGTTGCCCTTTAATTAGACACCAGTGGGATCACCACTATAGCTGGAAGGGGTGTATGCACAAAATGTCTCAATGTCTTAAATATATTGATAATGGGTTGAGTGCAGAGCCCTCTTGTATTTGTCTATATGTACTTTGTGGTCACAGCCTCATTGCACCCCTGCCTAAGGCTGGGGACAGACAGGGAGATTCAGTCGCCTGGCGTTTAATAGCAGGCGACAATCTCCCCGCACGTCCTTCTCTAGTTGAAATGTAAAAGCGTCGGCTCTGTGCACACGCGGTGCGGCGATTTCCGGAATTGCCCGAAGTTTCCTCACGAAGTAACTTCAGGCGATTCCGGTGCGGCGATTTCCGGAATTGCCCGAAGTTTCCTCACGAAGTAACTTCAGGCGATTCCGGAAATCGCCGCACCGCGTGTGCACAGAGCCGACGCTTTTACATTTCAACTAGCGACGGACAGGGAGAAAGACGTGCGGGGAGATTGTCGCCTGCTATTAAACGCCAGGCGACTGAATCTCCCCGAATCTCCCTGTCTGTCCCTACCCTAATGGTTTTAAATTAGTGGTGAGCACAACTTTCCACTGTTTGTTATAGTTCATATAGGAGCAGTGACCAGCTCCTTGTTGTAGCTCCCATCCCTTCCAGCTATAGTAAGTTGCAGGTAAAACTTAGTCCCTTTGTAAAATGTATAATGAAGCAATAGAATTCTTCATGAATCAGATGCAATTTGTTGAGAGTAGGAGAGAAGGACTGGCCAGATATGGGAACTTTGAAGTGGTTGGCCAGCTTAAATATATTGCAATATATGGACAAACAATCCCTGTTTTGTTTAAAGGGTAAGGCATTTTTTAGTAGCTGTACGCACAAAATGTATCAATGTCTTAAATATATTGATAATGGTTTGACAGCAGAGGACCTCTAGTAGTTGCCATTGTGATGCACATAGCAGTATTTCTATATATATTCTATATATCAAATACTGTATACACACACACTTCACAGTGCTACTGCTTTCCCCTAGCTACTTTTACTTTCTGGTGACAGGTTCTCAAAGCCAGGGAGACAGGCCAGAAGACATAGACACGTAACTGATGGGTTAAGGGTTTTGCACTAAACACGCTTGCCTGCACTGAAGAGCGCAAGTAATCACTCTGGGATCGTATGGCCGGCTTGTCTAATTGTATGAAAATGAGCAGTACTGAGCACTGAGCCTCCCATAAATGATGCAAATGGTTTGGAGGGATTTTTTTCAAGTGAACTTCACGGATCTGTGAAAATAATATCAGAGTTTTCCGTCAGAATGATTTTAGCGCATGTGTTGATGCGTATCCTAATCCGACCCGACACCTCCAGCATCTGCGGCATCTATCTGCCTTCTTATTTACCAAATCTTCAGCAGCAAAGGACAAATTGTTCTTGATACTAAATAAAAGACGCCTGCGATTCCTGCGTCTTCTCTTGTGGGGGGGAAGAGAACGAGATCGACCGAGTGTATGATTTTTTGCAGCGGCGTTTATTTGCCTTCATAGAAAGCCTGGATCTACAAGAGAGGATTCATGAGCCTGAACAAAAATGACAAAAAGAATAATGTGTAATAGATTCCAAAATAAAAATAGTTTTCTGTTCCCTGCAAACGGCTATATATAACGTTTTATATAAATATATATATATAGCTGGATGATCAAGAAGAGCGTTCTGACTGTAACTCCCAAACGGATTTCCCTTGTGATCTGAATGCAGAATTCCGTAGGTAAAACCCAGGCTTGAAATATATGTGTATGTTCATACATTCGGAGAAATGGCCGACTGGTGAAAAGCGCTTCTCCGCGCCTTATCGAAGCGATTATCCGCGAACGGGTTAATTATGGGCTGGATATCGTCTCCCAGTTCCTTCCTTGCTTGCTGCTTGCTGACCTACAAATGACTTCTCACTCTCTGCGGCTATTCTCGGTTTTACTCTGTGTTGCTTATTGAGAAGAAAAAAAAACAAAAACGCATGAAAACGGATACATTTTCCACGACCTTAGAAAAATTAGATGTGAGTGTGTGTTTAGACTGGGGTACTGGAAGTCGTGTTTATGATCAACGATGTAAACACTTCGGTAATGGATAAGGGGAGACATTAACGCAGCTGGCAGTCGCAATGCAACAGGGCATGAAGCTTCTGAAGGATTTTATTGTCCTGTGCTCCCTGTTAGGCGCTAATCTGTCAGCAGTGCATGTGACTTTTTCTAGATCTGTCCGTAAAGCAGCATTTTTGCTCAAAGTAGTGTATGATATCCAGCAGGGAACCAGTGTGAGCCTGGGAACTAGGACAGTCGCTGGGAAATCTGGGCGCTGTCTAAGGTGCTGAAATATCTCTTTTTCTTTAATCCTCTGCTTTGATTGGCAAAGGCTGACACTGATGATTGACAAGTATCCATGGCAACCCAGCAGCCAATCTGCCAAGTCCAATAGGAAATCGCTGGCTGACTCAGGGCAGCTTCTTTTACCTTTGCTGGGTTCTTGATGAGTTACCACGCGAGTGAGGCCAGAGATCTTCACCTTCAAGCGTTTCTAAGCGTTTTGTCCATCTTTTCTTTTTTTCTATGCGGAATCGACGTTCAAAAAGCTGATTTGGCAACAAAATCCGAGTCAATGTTTCAGCTGCCAATACTGAACTTCAGCCCCCAGCAAGTAGCTGGGGTGTGCGAGACCCTAGAAGAGAGTGGAGACATTGAGCGTCTTGGTCGCTTCTTGTGGTCACTGCCGGTAGCTCCTGCAGCCTGCGAGGCACTTAATAAAAATGAGTCGGTCCTCAGAGCCAGGGCTATTGTGGCCTTTCACACGGGGAATTTCAGGGAACTCTACCACATTCTGGAAAATCACAAATTTACCAAGGAGTCGCACAGTAAGCTGCAGGCTCTGTGGTTGGAGTCGCATTACCAAGAAGCAGAGAAGCTGAGGGGGAGACCTTTAGGGCCGGTAGACAAATACAGAGTGAGGAAGAAGTTCCCTCTCCCCAGAACTATTTGGGACGGGGAACAGAAGACACACTGCTTTAAAGAACGAACGAGGCATTTGCTTAGGGAATGGTACCTACAAGATCCCTATCCAAATCCCAGCAAAAAAAGAGAACTCGCCCAAGCGACTGGACTTACCCCAACACAAGTAGGAAACTGGTTCAAAAACAGGAGACAAAGAGACAGAGCAGCGGCTGCAAAAAACAGGTCTGTAACAATGTAGCTGCGCTTTATTTAATCCCAAAGATTGTTACATGGCACCGATAGAAATCAACCTGCTAAAAGTTTCCAACCCAACCTTATATTGTTATAAGGCTATTTTCTTTTTAAATCCGATTTCATACAGGATAAAGCGCTTGAAATAATTATGTT
Organism: Xenopus borealis; assembly: GCA_024363595.1. Taxonomy (NCBI): domain Eukaryota; kingdom Metazoa; phylum Chordata; class Amphibia; order Anura; family Pipidae; genus Xenopus; species Xenopus borealis. The sequence goes on along the minus strand of CM044446.1, from coordinate 77,780,098 downwards.
ACAATTTACAGCTAAGGGCTGCTGCACTATTAAAAATGCAAGGCCTGTGTTGTTTGTGCAGTAAAATGTCAGAATCTCTTATCTCTCTCCCTCTCTCTCTCTCTATATGTGGCAAGTCACTGGATCCACAGTAAAATACTGCACTTACTGCATTTGTGCAGAATTCTTATTCTTGTACGCTTGTGTTTGTATCACTATATACAGACATAGGTAGATACCAGCTGATGTATGGATAACGATTTACATTTATTAAATGTGTTCTCTCCCGAATAAAGGATGCAGTAAACCCTGCAAAAAATAGAAATGTGCCTAATAGAAGAAAATATAATTATAAGCAATATTGCTTGCACAATGGTTTTAAAGTTGCTCATAACTGCTGTTGTTTTTGATAGCAGTATGTTTCTCCCTTATTGTTCTAAGCAGCAGTGGGGTTCACTATTTAAACTATGTAGCAGAAGCCAATTGATTAATAGACCTATATTGACTGAAGGAGAGCTTTATTTTGTCCAGAGAACCAGGAGTGCAGAAATGGGAATGCAATACTGCTGCACATCAACATTACCTTTACAAATAACTCTGAGTATACAGTGGAACCACAATTTTACATCCCCTGATGTTAGGTTTTCCCTCATTTTACATTGTTGTTTTGTGGTCCCATCTATATATTATGCATAATACATTTCAGTGATTTACAATTTCCTGGATTTTACACCATTTTTTTCTGGTCCCCGTTAAAATGTAAAATTGGGGTTTTACTGTATTTATTTCATGTATACTGGAAACTTAATTGTCTTTAATGTGGCAATTGTTTTTTAGAACCCCTTTTAATATGTGCAGTTTACTGCTGTGAGTGCGTTCCCTTGGTATTAAAGAGCAAAGTTAATCTGTGCTCCAGTCATAACTTAATCAGATTTAGGCAGATTTAAAAGACGACTTCTGGAATCTATATCTGACTAAATTGCCATTATTTTACCAGGAGAGCACAACAATTGTTTCCAATACATCATCCTGTGAGCTGTGAGAGATAAAGCATTTTTATTGCAAATTGTTATGTAAACATTTCTTCCACATTCACACATATATTTCATTTGTCAGTGAAACACTGTTAACCCAAACAGAAGCCCACACACACTTGGGATTATTTTGCCAGGAGAGCACAACAATTGTTTCCAATACATTTTCCTGTGATATGTGAGCAAAAATAAAAAAACATCTTTAGTACAATTGCCATATAAATATGTCTTGCTCACTCTCTCCTAAATACATTTAATTTGTCAGTGAAACACTGTTAACAACCACACACACTTGGGATTATTTTGCCAAGAGAGCACAACAATTGTTTCAAGTATATTTTCCTGTGATATGTGAGAAATAAAGCATTTATATTACAATTTGCTTTGTAAAATGTTTTTCTCATTCTCTCCTACACACACACATAAACCACCACACATTTGGGATTATTTTGACAAGAGATTACAACAAGTGTTTCCAATACATTTTTCTGTGACATATGAGCAATAAAGTATTTTTATTACAATTTGCTATGTAAACATTTCTTCCTCATTCTCTCCTATATACATTTGATTTGTCAGTAAACACTGTTTTAACAAACATACACACACAAACCCACACACACTTGGGATTATTTTGCCAAGAGAGCACAACAGTTGTTTCAAATATATTTTCCTGTGACGTGAGCAATAAAGCATTTATATTACAATTGGCTTTGTAAAACGTTTTAATCGTGCTCTCCCATATACATCTAATGTGTCATTGAAACAAAGTGTTAACACACACAAACCCACACACACTTGGAATTATTTTGCCAAGAGAGCACAACAATTGCTTCCAGTACATTTCCCTGTGAGATGTAAGTAATAAAGCATTTGCAATTTGCTATGTAAACATTTCTTCCTCATTCTCTCCTATATACATTTAATATATACATTTAATTTGTCAGCGGAACACTATTAACAAACCCACACCCACTTGGGACAGAGATAACTTTATATATATAATTATAGCTGCATATGACGTAAGGAGGATTCTCTGCATTATTTAGGCAGAATTCTAAGTGAGCAACCAAGTGGATAATGTACTCATCCAAGCAGAAATATTTCAGTGCTCAGTTAGGGGATTTTATTTAGCTCAGTAAGAATTATATGTATTAATATACCATTAGGGTTGTTGCATAACTACACATAGGTAAATAGATCCAAACGATTTCACAATGGACATGGGTGCATTGTATAAATCATCATGGAAATCATCATATAAATCATATGTCATCAAAAAAATAAGCATTAGGGTTTAAGTGTAAAAAATGCTTTCAGAAAAAAAATGGACAGTCTTCAGCAGAACTGGCGCATAACTGGTTCCAGTGTGTGTGTATATGCAGAATAAAAGCTTATTGTGAGGTGCATTTCCTAAATTCTGGAGAAAATCTGCTTGTCAGCCGAACAATAGACGGGTGACTAAATCCCACATGGCTCCTCTCTCATTCTCATCATAAATAACTGTAGGATTGCCCAGTTCTGTATATTATCCTGCTATTTATAATGCATCTCTTACTTGTCTTTGTTGTTGTATGTGTGCATGGCCGAGTGTGTATATGTGGGTGCATGGATGTACTTGTATGTATGATCCTGCCGGTGCGTATGTGCGCTAATTGCGTATTTGAGTTATCACTATGAGTCAGTGACCCTCTCCTATTTCTCCTATTGTATGTTGTCAGGCTGCAACAGCAGGTGTTGTCCCAGGGAAGTGGCCATTCGTTGGGTCCGGATGAGAGAGGAGAAGCGCTGGGTTCAGCCTCCAGTCCTGCAGCAAGTCTGTCCAGCAAAGCAGCCACCTCTGCCATTTCCATCACATCCAGCGACAGTGAGTGTGACATCTGAGCCACAGGCGCAAACTTAGCGCAGCACAAACTAATGAAGCGCTACCGCCTGGGCTACAGGGGCCACAAACCGGCATTTCTGACTACTGATCTGCCTCACGTTCTCATTAGAAGACTGTAAAAGGTTTGTGTCACATCATTTAATCTGGGGACCGATGCCTCAATTGCCTACTAATCGCCAAGTGTCTGAGCGACCGCTCTCCAACTCTCTGAGCGCATGCCCTGTTCATTCTACGGCTATTTCATGGTGGAAAATAAGGACTTTTTTTTTTACTTTAACGTTTGTTTTTATATATTATATAATGACTTATTTAAGGGTTTGCAACTGTAGACTTCTTTTGCTTGTCTGTATTTGCGCAGGTGACTATGTAGACGCATGTGCGCCAAATTTATGGATCTAATCAAGAAGTGAAATAAAATATGTAATGAACAGCTTATTATTTTTATTATTATTATTTGTATTATTATTATTACTAACGTTATCTTCTGCGTGTGTATTTGTGCAATGGGTAGGTGGTGCCTTAAAACTATTTCAGCACTATAATAGATATGCACAAATTGTTTTATTCTTACACCTTTTTCTTTTAACACCAATCCCCCCCACCATTCACAGGGAAGATAGTCACATACTGATATGGGCATAATAATAGTGGAGTTTAGAACCATTGAAATATATGTAGAATAGTGCAACTAACATTAAGGGACATATATTTTATATGGTTGAGATTGTCAACTCTGCAGCTATTTTAATATTTGAATTGATCCCTCCAGTAGGTTGAGGGTATTTTGGTGTATTATTTCTTATGCAATCTGAATTCAGTAACAAATATTGGCAGAGTAACCAACACCAAACTGAGCAGTATATTTCTGTTTGTTTTCCCAACAAGCCTGTTACACACTCATTTTTAAAGTTGTCAGAATTGAGGTTTTGTATTGGTTTTTGCATTATGGGTTTAATTAACACATATTAAAGTCGCAAAGAGAAAAACATTGCGCACCAATAAGAGTAAAAATCCACATCTTGCAATGTAATATTGTTCCTTAAATGGTTATTGCATTGCGAATCGTTATCGCGCATTGTGGATTATAATTGCGCACTCTTAAGAAGTGCTTGAAGGTGTCGTAATCTTTTGGAGCAAACATTGAGACCTTTTAAGTAAGAAGTTTTATTATACAAGTATAAAATTCGCAAACGGCCTTCCGCTGGCGGAAGTGGTCACTAAACAGTTTCTGGGATCGCAAAAGGTATATTGCATTCGCACAAAGCAAAATTTCTTAGTGCAAAGGCTTAGCTTTTCGCATTGCGAATAATTTGTAACATAGTAACATAGTAAGTTAGGCTGAAAAAAAGACTTGCGTCCATCAAGTTCAACTTTTTTTTTTTTTTTCTTATTTTTAATTTTTAGCTGCCTAACTGCTAGTTGATCCAGAGGAAGGCAAAAAAACCCATCCTAAGCCTCTCCAATTTGCCTCAGAGGGGGAAAAAAATTCCTTCCTGACTCCAAAAAGGCAATCGGACTAGTCCCTGGATCAACTTGCATAATGAACTATCTTCCATAACCCTGTATTCCCTCACTTGCTAAAAATCCATCCAGCCCCTTCTTAAAGCTATCTAATGTATCAGCCAGTACAACAGTTTCAGGGAGAGAATTCCACATCTTCACAGCTCTCACTGTAAAAAACCCCTTCCGAATATTTAGGCGGAACCTCTTTTCCTCTAAACGGAATGGGTGACCTCGTGTCATCTGGAAAGACCTACTGGTGAATAAAACATTAGAGAGATTATTATATGATCCCCTTATATATTTATACATAGTTATCATATCACCCCTTAAGCGCCTCTTCTCCAGCGTAAACATCCCCAATTTGGCCAGTCTTTCCTCATAGCTAAGATTTTCCATACCTTTTACCTTTTAATAAAGCTTGTGTGTTACCAATGTATATTACATTCCCCTATTAATGGGGAAACCACAATAATGAATATAAATCTATATATTTCACACAATGGAACAAATAAATTGCATAGGTTGTTCAACAGAAGTCCATAATTATAATTCTGTAACATTATTAATAATGATTTCCCTTATATTACATAAATATTTTAGTTTTTGCTAATTAAAAAAAAAAATGCTGTTACCCATAAACATTTTCATAAGGGCCTTCCAGCAAGGCAATGATGCTTTACATTAGACTTATGTAATGGTTTAATGTAAAGCTTGAAATAATGTATTTTTATGGTTTGAAGAACATTGGAAAATATCCTTTACAGCTGTATATTTGTTTACATTGTATTTTACATGAACAAATAGATGATAGCTAGCTAGATGGATGGATAAATAGATATATGCAGAGTTTAGTATTGTATTTGCAGCAGGAAATGGACAGCAAAAATCGTGTATAGTGTAACAAATGTAAAGGACAGAAAAATATCATGAAGCATGATCAGTGCTCTACCAGGGGTGCTAGCAATTAAATTACTAGGAAATTCCTACTGAAGGCTGGTTAACGGCTTAAAGAAAAATCTGGTACTATTCACTGGGATTAACTCAATTAACTTCTTGCTTGCCACTAAAGTACAATGAACACTATTCTAAAACGCTGATTGCTACTTTAGCTCCCCAAAAAAAAAAAAAATCCAAAACAACCGGTTTATCAAGTTTTCACAACTGCAGGATATCTCTGAAGACATTATTATTAACCATTCACAAATAATACTGTGCATTTTCATATTTCAGAGGGAAAGTAATATTTGCATAATAATTTTGTTCTTATCATATAATACATTTCTCATATAAAGTGTATTTTTTCATATATGCATAGAGATATACTACAAACACTAGCTTGAAAAAAAAAACAGCATAAATGCTTAACACATTTATATCTGAGCACCTCTAACCCTTAAGCCCTTTACTTGATTGTGTTTAAATATCCACATTAGTGTTTACAGCCAACAAAATCAGCACACCATAAGCAGATAGTTAAATTGGCCTTTGTGTTCATGGGTCTTCAACAAAGAGAAAAATAATGTGTCAAAATTAAAGTGAATGGGAGAGGGAGGAGGACTATTTTTTTCCCATTCAGCTCTAAAAAATGGTGGCATATTTCCGTTCCTTTTGAAAGCTGGGGCACACATGAATAGAGAATCTTGTAAGCAGTCTATAATGCTGTCAAAAGGCTCAGAGTAATAAGCGGTAATGATTGGGTTTGGAGTCCTCTTTTGGACAAAAGGGGGCTCAGGGTGTTTTGTGAGGCTGAATGGCTAATAAGTTTTCAAGAGAAAATTAGTTAGCTGTCAACAGATTGATTTTGCTAGAGGGAAGAAAAGAAAGTTGCAAGTTAGGACCAGCCTAGTCCCTTTGCAGCTGGGTACAGTGACCTCTCTTACAAAAAGTGAGCCTGAAATTCAAAAGTGTATTCAAATGAATGGCCACAGCAGTTGTTACCTTGTAAGGGTCCCTGTAAAAACAGGTAGGGCTGAATAATGCAAACAAAAACGATTAGAGGTTTGTGTTGCCTTCCTGCCAAACACTTCAGCTAAGGGCATCACTAATTACCCATAAATGTATGAAACTCTATAGGAAAAGACTTCAGGGAGGGAGGTTAATAGCTCATTCAGTAACATTCATAACAAAGTGGCTGTTTCAGTTCTTCCAGTTGCTTTCTTCTTTTGTATTGTTTTTTTTTATTATTTGATTGGATCATTTTGTTTTTGAAAGATGTCTGTATTCATCTGGGTTCTGAGCAAAAACAAACTTTATTTCCCATATTTAAAATCAATATTCATGAACTTCATGTTGAAATGACATGTTAGTAAATTGTACTTGACCTTACAAATGTCCAGATAATATTTAGACTGAAAATGGAAAGGTTTTAATTTTGGCTCATTCAGACACCCAATTAACTGCATGGAAGGATCAACATCCCTTAGCTTTCAGTCAGTACTCACTGATGTAAACACATTAGCTACACTTTGCGGATTCTACTGTGTTAATGGATTAGGCATCACCTGTTTGTAATCTTTCAAAGAAATACCGTAAATGGAAGAAAATATATGCCTTGACCTGCACTAATATGAAGATAAACCCCTTTTATGCACACAGTGCCCCTGTTCCAAATGATTAGTTCGGGTCTTATTAAGACTAAATGAAACACCTGATGTTTTAAATTACCCATCACAAAGGCTTCTGGCAGGGGCCTGGAAATAAAGCAATGGCAGGTGTATATAATGAGCAATACGAGGATTTACAAATACCTAATGTAAAAAAAATGTAGCCACATACAATATTTTAAATATTGTGAACTGGGGTGTCAGAGCCCTATTATCATGAAGAACTCTAGGGGCAGATTTATCAGTGAGTTTAGAGCATAATTTAAAAAAAAAAAAATCGCCCATTTTCTGTTCAATCCTAGAACTTTCCCCCATTTATACGTTCAATTCTAAAAGTCCCATAGGAATTAATAGAATGTGAGTGAGTTTACATTTATTTTAATCTCCAAACTCACAGTTTCATAAATCTCAGCTCATAACAGTATCACCACATCAAAATAAGTACTTCCCATTTAGAATTGGTTATCTTTAAGTCACAACTTGAATTCTATTGCTAATCAGCTACAACAGGATCATCACCAACATCAGGATGGGTACAAGTGGTACTGTGGAAGGCATCAATCATTATTGTGTGTGGTTCAGTATTTTACAGGCTTCCAGATGTTCTACTTCTGCACGACCTAAAGGAAACTGAGATTCTGATTTTTGAAGCTTATTTCTCAATCACATGTTTAATATATCCCTGTCCTTAGTTACTGTATATGTTTGTTTCCCATGCAATCACTATGCCAAATACTTCCAAATGTTTAACCTACAGCTTCCAGCAGGATATTGAAATATAATTCAAAATACTGGACTTTCATACTGGGGCATTTCTGGCTATTTTGCCACTGTAGCTCCTTCCACTGATTACCTGAGCTTTTCAGTGTTCGAATATGAGTGCAGAATTGCTTGTGTACAGTGCTATTGAGGTCTACCACATATCTGGTTTAATTATACCGCTCCTACCGCTCCTTCCCTGGTAAAGTGCTGCCCAAGGCAAGGTTCTTGCTACTGGTCTCCTGACAGTAATACACATGCATTCAATATTTATATCTGCTCTATGATATAAGATGCCATATACAGTAAGAAAAGATTGTGCAATCCATGGATTACTACTTGCATCTATATTCCTTGACCCATTGGTTGTTACTTTCTGTGGGACCATCACTTCTCTGCCTTGGAGTATACCCACATTTTCCCCAAAATTATATTACCATTCAATTATTAAAGGGATACTGTCATGGGAAAACATGTTTTTTTCCCAAAACACATCAGTTAATAGTGCTGCTCCAGTACAATTCTGCACTGAAATCCATTTCTCAAAAGAGCAAACAGATTTATTTATATTCATTTTTGAAATCTGACAAGGAGCTAGATATTTTGTCAGTTTCCCAGCTGCCACGGTCATGTGACTTGTGCCAGCACTTTAGGAGGGAA
>CM044446.1:77676164-77761714 GCA_024363595.1 Xenopus borealis | reverse complement strand
GCCTCGACATCGGTCCCCAAACCAAAAATGGTTGAGGACCCCTGAGGACAAAAAGAAGATCAATCACAAATATAGATGTCTATGATTTGGCACTCTTGTCCTTCACAAGCAAAAGACTGTTACTAAAAGAGCATAATGCATTAATATAAACCTGTGATTAGATTTTATTTAGCTTTTGCACTCAGTGTGTGGGGGGAACATTCATCATGGCAGTGCTGCACAGAATCAATGGTAAGGACACAAGTTAATCCTAAAATGATGGGAGTCCCACCAAGAACTGAAGGCGTTGAAACTGAATGGAGCAACCATTGAGGCAATTACAGGATTTTCACTGGGGAGTTTCCACTGTTTAATTTCACCAAGATGTTCATATGCTCCATGCATTTATACTGTAATAGTCTGTATCAGGAAAGTCTACAGATTCCAAGACCAGTGCAATAAATGATCACACAACCACTTCATGTTCATATGTCTGGTCTGGAGTGAGGCTCTAAACATCTGTAATAACCCCTGTTCTTCATCTTCAATGTTCCTTTTTAGTTTTTATACTATTTATAAACTGAATATACAGCTACAGTCATTGCCTTTGTACCTTGTCCATGTAGAATTATTTTACAGATTACCATTAAATAGCTCTGAGGTATTTCAACTTCTTTATATGGCATTCTTACATATTACATATATACATGGCATTTCACTATATATTTCCTCATTGTAACACTGTTCATGACCATTACCAATTATGTGAACCTCTAGGTTAAACTATGGCCTTCAGAGCTCAACTGACTCTAAAATTCAGTGCAGTCGCACACCCTTTCTCAGTAGAAACTGTGCCAATAGTACTGGACAAAGAAGAAAGTGACCTTCAGTTAAATATCTGGAAGACTGGGTGTTTTTTATGCACTATTGTTTAGTCTTGTTATTTTGTGTTTACCTTTTTATTTTATATTATTTTATTATACTGCTGTGTCCTTAGCAATCAGACAGAGGTATATCAATATATATATTCACATTGCCAGGCTTCATCTCTGGTTGTGCAAGATAAATAAATTACGGTTAAGGAATCAGGCTTTCCAACATAATTTGCAGCCAAAGTAATAAATCAGAACTTAACAAATACATCTTAACCACATGAATACAGATGTTGTGAGAGTTTAAATCTGCTTGTTTCTGAGATGTGATTTGTACAGATGAAAGGTTTTGATTGCAACGTAATGTGAGATTTGCTGTTTGTTCAAGGACTCTACAGATTCTTTTTGGATTCTCTCTCTGCAGAGTAAGAATGCCCTCTTGTGTTAGTTTTGTTTTGCTGCACTCTTGACGTCTTAAAAATAAGCAAACCAGGAATATATTTCTTAAAATATATATCCTTCTAAGGCTCAAGCCAGACAGGAAGATTCGTGGATATTCGTCGCCTGGCGACTAATCGGCTGGCGACAAATCTCCCCGAATCGCTTCCCCCTGCCTTCCAGCGACTTAAATGAATAATCGCCTTAGCCTATTCACATGCTGCGCTGTGCTTTCCCAAAATCGGAACTTCGAGCGACTTCGGAAAAGCCAGCACCTCGTTTGAATAGACACAGGCTATTATTCATTAAAGACGCTGGAAGGCAGGGGGAAGTGGTTCGGGGAGATTTGTTGCCCCAAAGAAGAGGCGATTAGTCGCCACGAGTCTTCTATAATCTTCCCATCTGGCCTTACCCTTAATAGTACAGTGATGTTATCAATAATTAATGGCACTTTTGAGTTCCGTTTTCCTGAGGTGACCATGCCAGGTCACGGACACAACCAATCTAGTGAGTAGGCAACACACAAAATCTTAAGGAAGCAGAAAAAACACATTCTAATAATCCTTGGGTGCCCACACAGCAATTCTGTATTAAAGCTGTCAAATGAAAAGCACAATACTTGCAGCTTCAATGTGCTAATATCTGTGAAATGACTAAATACAATTACATTGCATCAATTCACCGAAAAACAATGTGAACCCATATGCTGTATTTTTTTATAAAGTATTAAATTTAACTTTTAATCCATAAATCCTCAGTTAAAGGACCTGTAAACACAACATCTGATTTTGTGTGCTGGAAGAAGAATTTTCCTTCTTTGTATAGAATAAGGAATATTATAATATTATTGCAGCTGAGTTGAGATTAAAACACTGATATTCCTTCTTTGCATTGAGCAGGTAAAAAAATAACCTCGGTTCATTAATATAATATTCCAGATGAAAAGAGTTTTGAGTTTAAAGGGTAACTATCATGAGAATGAAAATGTAATATAAGCATCCTACTAAAACTTTCTAAATGCAATCAATTAAATATTCTGCATCATTTATGAAATAATTATGTTAATTTATATTCCGCTCTCAGCATCTGTTTATCTTCATTCTGTCTTCATGCAGCAGTTTCGTGTCTGATAGATCCAATATATCTCATATGGGGTTTCCTTTGCTAGCAGATAAATTAAAGATCACTCAAATAACTGATTCCAGTACAAACAAAATAACTGCCTTTTGCACAAATTCTGCTTGTAGAGAAACATGATATCTGGTGATTTTAATAGAACCCTAATACATCTTAAAGCTCTAATACATCTTCTATACAAAAGAAGCCCCCCTATAAGATATATTGGATATGAATATCTGACCCAACTCCAGAATGAAGAGAGAATAAAGAGATGAAGAACAGATTCTGTGAATGGGATAGTGCAGATAAACTTGATTATTTCAGAAACAGCACAGAATTTTTAATTGATTGCATTTAGAAAGTTTCATATTTCAGTATGCTGAAGCTCATATTAAAGTATCACTGTCACCATAGTTACCCTTCAATTTACTGTAAATTGTATTTACAGGCACCATCTAGTGGAAGGTATTGGGAACTGTTTCTACATCTATTGAGGTCTGACCCAGGCAAAAGGACAGCTGCATCTTTCTTAAAGGACAGTATAGGAAAACATGACAATTACTAGCATCACTAGATATTTGGCCCTATACTATTATTTCATTCCATTATGGTAGAAATATCTGCTTACTATAGAGCATTCCAATAATTTACCAATCCCATCAAGGAAAATCAGTTTGGTTAATCCTAATCTTTTGTGATTTTACATAGAGTCATGCAAGTCTCTTTTTCTGCATGCATGCTTCATTTTTGTTCATCAGGGACAGCCTAAATATATAACTATATATTTATGTTGTTCTGTATTCAGACTTAGCATTGGGACAGAAAAGATGTAAAAAATGATCCAATTATTGTGTAATACTTATTACTATTAATAGACAAGATAGAGATGTTGTACTTCTATTGTTAGCCTTTTTGAATACGACTTTAATTTATTTCTACTGTACACATGGGAGTAGGTTTAATCCTTTTCCGTGTACTGATGATTCTGCAAAGCCTGAGGACCCTCTATGAATAAAGACAGACTAAAAGGAAGAAGAGCTGACTGGACCTTATTCCCTATTTTGTCTGAAAAGTGAAAAAGTATTCAGGTTCTTACCATTCAAACACGCCAAATATTTTATATTTCTTACAAAAACTTGTATGGCAATGACAAATGGTTAAATCCATCACTGGCCACAAAGACACTCTACTGTGTCATTTCTCTCTTTTATAAGGTTTTTCAGGTTGTATAACATGTCCTTCTTAGAACAACACAATTTACCTCAAATATATATATATATATGTTACAAGAATGCTGCTATTCTGATGAGTGTCAAAATAATTTTCTTTAAGGGGTTTTTCCTCTCTCTTTACAAATATAGTACAAAGCCCAGAGGAAGGGCACCACCACCGTAACAAGTAAGGGAACAATTTATTGTGGTATCCTTCAAATAAACAGAAACATTTTACCTGGAAATAGCTGTAACACAACAGACATTACAACCTATCACTATCTATATATATATTTTTTTAATAAACATTATATTAAAGTAGACAGCCATAGCCTATGCCGTTTGGGCGTGAAACGCATAAAGCTGTAAACTGTGGGGTTGGTACATATTTTATTATTAATTAGATTATAATAAAGGTGTTTTCCCCATTTTGTAAACTGTTTGGGGAATGTTTCTGTAGGCATCCATAGTTGTCTCTGATTCTTCTATCCTACTAAAAATGCAAGTATTTATGTATACATTTTTTATATGGTATTAGGCAACAACATAAAAGTCTAAACTAAAATTACAGCAAATGAAACATTTAGAATGCAGTAGAAATGTCAAAAGCTATGAATTTTTTTTCATTTCAAAAACAAAGTTGTAGTTTCAAATCACAGCACATTTCTTGGTGGTTGCTCTGTGTTGGTTTCTGTCATTAATGGTAAATGCTATGATGGGCATTCAGTGCAAAACTTCTTAACTACTTTGTTGTAATAATAGCTAGGAATGCCAAACTACCTTGCTGAATTAAGTTTAATTCAAATGTCAGGTTGTCTAGGGGCAGTGACCATGTATACTCTCACAAGTAAACATATATTTTCCTGCTGTTAACAACCTTATTGTATTTTGAGTCCCAGACTGACAGAAGGAGCAATTTGTTGTACCAGGATAAAATTGATAGGTTGAGGAGTACGTCATTAAGTGTGTTTGCTTCTAATTCGAAGGGTGGCTGGAAATCCTTTAACTTTGCACATTAAGTTCTTTTAACCTTGAAATCCTGTGTTGCGACTCCGTCTAAGTTGCATGTAAATTCCAATAGTAAAGAGTACAGGATACAGGCAAGCCGGCAGGTTAACTGCTTCAAATCGTGTTTTATTAGTACCAAATAATAAAACACGATTTGAAGCAGTTAACCTGCCGGCTTGCCTGTATCCTGTACTCTTTACTATCGGAAGAGTGTTTGCTTACATTTAAATTTCAACCCTTATGTTGAGCAGATATGGGTCAGGTAAAACTTAGTCCCTTTGTAAAATGTATAATGAAGCAATAGAATTAGTATATTATTTTCTAGTAGCTGTATGCACAATGAATCAGATGAAAATTGAGGTGTAGGACTGGCCAGATATGGGATGACTTTGACGTAGTTGGCCAGCTTAAATATATGGCAATATATGGACAAACAATCCCTGTTTTGTTTAAAGGGTAAGGCATTTTTTAGTAGCTGTATGCACAAAATGTCTCAGTGTCTTAAATATATTGATAATGGGTTGAGTGCAGAGGACCTCTTGTATTTGTCTAAATATAGTGAATAAAGTACCCCCTCTTGTAAATTATAAGGATAATATAAGTTACCGAGTTTCATGACTATATAAAAACACAAGGCAGAAGGTTTTTATACAGGTCATGGAACTCCGAGGTAACTTCTAATATCCTCATATTTTGCAACTGGGGGTACTTTATTTATTATAATACACAAGTTTCAGTGAGTCATGTGACAGAAATTACATCAGAACTCACCGTTTATAACCACTGACATCAGAACTCACCGTTTATAAGCATATAATATACAAGATATTTACGGCTTTTGTGTATTTTATATATATATATGTCAACTTTAGTCTGTATTAAGCAGAATACATCAAAACACCATTCTTTTCTCAGTTAATGTTTATACAATCAGCCAACCAGCTACAAAGTTCATGCTATTAGCAGTTTAAAATAAATTAAAGGGCACCTATGGGCCAAAAAAATTTCCCCAAACCGAAGGTGCGGGCTAAAAAAAAAAAATTGTCCCCTGCAGGCGCTGGCTTACTCGCACCGGGAGGGAGCTCCCAGTGTGAGCAGCCATGTTTTAGGAAGCGCATGCGCAGTATGAAAAGCTTGCCGAAATTGTGGCTTCTGCGCATGACATCACAAGTCATGGCGACTTGCACCGGGAGCTTTTTTTCTTTAAAACTACGAGAACCCCAAACCGAAATGCGGGCTCTATCAGCACGCACCTTCGGTTTGGGGAAATTTTTTCGCCCATAGGTGCCCTTTAAGTTGTTTTCATGCTTTTATATCCATATAACTAATACATTATTGAAGATTTTGCAGATGATCTTCATGAATTGTGCATATAGATAATATTACCCCCTTGAAGCTTGATGGCTTGCTCTAAAATGCCAGTAACTGAATAAAACTTTTAGAAAAAATCATATCAAGCAGCAAATACAAAACTTTAATTGTAGCGATGTTGCTGTCACTCACCACCTCTGAGAACCCTTATTTCTTGTGAGGTTTACTCACCTTTGTTGAGGAGACTTTCAGGATGAAGATGCATCAGTTTAAGGCTCAGGCCAGACGGGAAGATTCGGGTAGATATCGCCTAGCGACTAATCTCCCCGAACAGCTTCCCCCTGCCTTCCAGCAACTTAAATGAATAATCGCCTGCGCCTATTCACATGAAGCACTGCGCTTTCCCGAAATCGCTCTAAATTGCCTAAGGAGGCAACTTCGAGCGACTTCAGAAAAGCCAAAGCCACATGTGAATAAGTGCAGGTGATTATTCATTAAAGACGCTGGAATGCAGGGGGAAGAGGTTCGGGGAGATTTGTCGCCCCAAAGAATAGACGATTAGTTCGCCAGGCGACAAATCTCCTCGAATCTTCCCGTCTGGCCTTACCCTTAGACTATTTGTTGTTCAGCACTGACTTGAAATTGTATATCTGTCCACATTATATTCTAAGGGGGAATGTAATTAAAGTCGCAAAGATAAAAACAATATGCACCAATAAGAATAAAAATGCACTACCCCCAAACATGTGGTCAAGCTCCTAGAGCTTAATTTCCCATTTATTTGGAAACATTCCTACATAGAATACCTTGGAGTCAATATTACAACTACTTATACAACACTTTATAAAAATATAATTAATAAATTTATTTGGGCTCATAAACCACGACATATAAACCCCCCTAGTTATGCAACACCCGTATTTCAATGGTGGAAAGAAAATGGCATTAATAGAATACAGGCATATGTTGATATCAACTGGGATTAAGTCATTACAATATTTGCAATTTGCAAAAAACTTGCCCAAGAGGGAATCGTACAGATATTCACAATTAACTAATTTCATTAAGTCTATAGATGCTTCCTTTAAATCTCGACCACCTACATGGCTAGAAGCATGTTGTCAACAAGCAGGGAAAATCAAAGGAACAATTTTCCTAGCATATAGGCATCTGGTAACTGTAAATACTGAATATCCCCTAAAATATGTGACAGACTGGGAGAAAGACTTGGGACGTACAATTTCTAAACAAGAATGGAATTTAATATGGAACAATGTCTCTAAGATTTCTCCTAATACTGCTATTAAGGACAGGGCCGCCATTAGAAATCATGGGGCCCCGCACAACAACATTTTCGGGGCCCCCTGGGCCCCACCCACACTGACACCCAAGCCCCACCCCTGGGGGTCACGCCACCTGTTTAAATCAAAAAGCACCAGCGCTAATACACACGCGACGCTGCGATTTCCAGAATCGCCCGAAGTTGCTTCGTGAGGAAACTTTGGGCAATTCCGTAATCTCCCTGTCTGCCCCAGCCATAAAGCTACCATAGAGCTTCTAGCTCGACCAATTAAAGAATTTACAAAAGCCCAGAATACACTAATGGGACAAATTTTAGCTGTAGCAAGAATCAACTTAGCTAAACATTGGATAGAATACCCAAGGCATACTAGAAAAAATTAACCAGACACAGAATCTGTTGTATTTAACAGCTTTATTGGCAGACACAGTAGAGAAACATATACAAATCTGGACTCCATAATATACATTTATGCAATCATAAAAGACAAGCAAAAGTAATAAATACTTTACCAATTGTATGAGATTTCAGTACTGTGAAAACAATCAAAAGTTGTTGTTATCCTATACTAACATCCCTTCCCCCTTGATGATGAACAAATTGAAAATATTGAATGCTTTTCCATCTGTTATTGCATATGCTATTGGAAAATAAAATTAAAGAGATAATAAAAAAAAGAATAAAAATGCACATCTCAAAATGAAATATTGTTCGTTAAACTGTTATTGCATCATAAATTTTAATTGTGCACTGAGAATTTTAATTGCGCACTCCGAAGAAGTGCTTGAAGTTGTCGTAATCTTATGGAGCAAACATAACAACTTTTTCAATAAGAGGTTTTATTATATTGACTGTGCATTGGTGCAAGCTATAACTTTATAATTTTCTTCCACTGTCGGAAGTGGTTGCTAAACAGTTTTCCGGTTCGCAAACGCAATATTAAATTCATGCGAAGCAAAACTTGTTCACACAGAGACATAACTTTTCTCATTGCGAACAGTATTTCTGTTACCGACTTTAATTACATTCCCCCATCTATTTTTTGCTATAGTCTTCTTGTGATGATTAGATATCCACTTAATCCAAGCTTTGATTTGGGATATGACCTAAATCCTTGCAAAAAAAAAAAATTAACAAACTTACTCATATGCCGAAAATAAGCTTCCTATTGATTTCTATGGCACCTTGACAGTTTTTAGTTGGTGGACCTTCATTTTTTTTTTTTTTTTAGATTTCCATCTGTTTGATATTGAAATGTTGCAGGAAAAAAACATTAACAATAGATCCTTGCAGTATTCGGCCAAATCCAAACAATGGTGGTTTGTACATCAATGGTGGTTTGTCACCCACACTTATACCTGACTAGATCACTAATGAAAATGCCTCATGAGTAGTGATGAGTGAATCTGTCCCATTTTGCTTCACAGAAAAATTTGGGAAACGCATTGTAGTCAATAGACATCAAAAAAATGTTCTCACCCCAAATGCATTAAAGTCAAAGTGCATCTTTTTTGTCTCAGCAACAATTTTGTCTTGGCAACTTTTTTGTCCAAATGCATCAAAGTCTATTCACACAAATTCTAAAACCATGATTGTCACTGAGTTTTTCTTTTTTTTTTTTTTAGGGTTTTTTTTTAGACATTGATTCATTGAAATAATGAATGAAATCAGAAAGTATCTGAGTTTTTTTCCCACCGTTTTATTAGATCAAGTTTTTATATTCAATTTTTAGAGAAATAAGCAAGTTTGGTAAAATTTCTAGTTATTCATATCGAAAACAACTCACATATTTAGATTTTGTTAAACAGGCCCCTTAGGCTCCTCTTGGTACCTCAAAGAACTTCATGCCCCCAGGAATGCATTACTGAGTCAACTCATGAAAACAGCAACAGTGAGGCAATATAAGGAGAAATGTACTTTTCTGTGATAGTAAGTTTTGGGAACAATATATGACGTCCTATATGTGTCCTATATACAGTATGTTCCTATGTATGTTCAGATAAAGTCAGGCTGTTTGATGATGGATTAGCAGTTTTTATAGCCAAGAATTAGTATATATTAGCAGGTTCATGCAGCCGTTACCCAACAGTAACTTCCAACTCTATCCTCTCAAGCTGTACAGCGTACTGTGTATAAGCATAGTACAAATAATGTGCACAGTGACACCCACAGGCCATTTGTATAAACACCACACTTGGGTAGAACGCTATGTTTCATTATGCAGTTTCAGAATACTTCAAAGTGTGGCATGCACTTCCACAAACCAGAGACCAGCAGTGGATAAAAAGAAGACTTTATTTCCCCAACATTTCTCCTGACGCGTTTTGTGTGTTACCACACGTAATCATAGGCAGTTTCAGAATACCCATCTTTAAATAAAATATATCCCTCCTATCATTTGTCTTTATATTATAGCTACATCCTCTGTGATATCAGAACAAAAACACAGACATATTTATAGAAACCAGAAGCTGCTGTTATTTCCCCATGTTACAATTTGCTGTACCTTCACTACTCTTACAGTCCGTGCCTTTGGCTGCATGTATCCTTCTTATGAGATATTTTTTTTGGAGGACAATTTGGGGGTCACTCAGTCTTATACTTTCTGTGCCTTCAAGCATCCTGTGTGGGAGAATTAGAAATAATATTATCTGGCAGCACACTGAGGTTTAACCTTAAGTCTGTGTGCTTTGTCAGACTTTTAATGACTGAATGGAAAAATATGTTACATTTCTGAGCCCTTCATGCATGCTTTTGTTGCCAGAAAGGTCAAATATGCATAGCAGGCTGATTCTGTCCACATACAATAAGGTCTCCATTGCACCTTGTATATAACTTCATCATTGCCTTTCATCATCAAATGATTGCTGTGACAAATAATGCCAGTGTGACTCTTGTCAATGAATGTGATATGAGCAAATGTACAGTTTGTGTAAATGTTGATCGCAACACCCCCTCCTCTGCCGTGCTGCCGCTCCACCAAGTGATTGCGCTTTCTTCTACAAATGTCTCGATAGAGCAGCAGCATGGCAGGGGGGGCATTGCGCACGCACTCAGTGGCATGCCACTGCAGATGTGGGGTCCGGGGGTCTGAAGGGGGCCCTGGCTAGCAGCCACGTGTGCCTGCAAATTACGGATCTGGCCCGTGGGCCCACCGAGTTTTTTCCCGGAGTCCCGTCCGACATTGATCCCAGAGCACTGGAGACACTGCTTCATCATTAAGGTGGCCATAGATATATATTTATATATATTTTTATATATTTTTATACTTTTCATTATTGTAAGATCAAGCTTATCTTGAAGCAGTCGGTTAAATGTATGATTTGTCCATCAACTAAAAAGACCATTTCAAGTGATATCGTCTAGTCAAAGCCAGGAAAACTGTGTGTAGCTGCCTGCTTGGCCCTGCAAACAATTGGACAATTTCACTGTGACCAATGACATTTTCTAACCTGCCCAATACTCCTTAATACCTCTCCGTAAAACAATTAACTATTTATAGGAGAAGATTATTATAGAAGAATATTATATAGTATCTAGATAATCTAAATACAATTAATAGTCTTAAATATGACTTGTCACCTTAAGAAATAATTCCAAATGCTTTTTTATGATGTTAGTCAAGAAAATTAAACTTCACTTACACTATAAAAATGACTAAAATCTTGTTTTTATTGTTAGTCTTGGAATTCACAAACACAGCACAGGAACAGGCAGGCCGACTTTGTGGACACAGTTATTGAGGCAATCTTTGCATCATGCCAAAATCTTGTCCATGCCCTGGCTACACAATTAGATGGTGAGATGGGAGGGGGAATGTGGAGAGTACAGTGACATCTAGGATGTGCAGAATGGAAATAGAAAGGAATATGTCTCTAGGAAATAATTTCCTAGAGACATAGAGGAAGGGCAGGGGCATTTTAAATTAATGATGAGTGAATTTTTTTGCCAGGCATGGTTTTGCAAAGCTGAATGGAACAGATTTGCTCATCACTACTTTCAAACAAGTTTAAACAAGGTTTTAAAAAATATGTTTTAATAAAAAAATGTTTTGGCTTCTTGTTTTATTTGAAATTAATTTAAAGTTCTGTTGGGGCCTCCTTGTGCCATGTTGCATAAAAAAGGCATTATCAGTTGGAGGGATTGGAGTGAGCGCTTGCTTTCCTTCCTCATTCTGGGGTCTTTGGCTTTTGCTATAGGAAACTTAAGGTAGAACCATGAATGGCTCTAGTTCAGAGAGCAGGTACCACACTCCAGTAAATGGATAAAGTACATGTACTGAGTAGGGGTTATGGAGGGGCAAGTAAATCCAATGGAACCTCAACCTATAATCTGGTGTTACTATACTGACAGTAATAGTTTTGAGAATATGTTTATTGTCTGCACAGCCACAGCAAGAAAACCCAAAAAAGTGGGTGATTCTTTAGACAGCTGGAATTTCTAGTGATGTCCCACATTTTTCAGTGTTGCATTACACAGGACAACATTTGCTTTTTGGCCTCAAAAAACGGAGAATCATGAATTATAATAGCAGTTAATGCTGTGTGCATAGGAGACACCAGATGGCGAACTTACTCTTTGACTTGTCATGAAATGTATATTTAATGTGTAAACCGCAATTATGTTCTGCTATTCATCCTCCAGGACTGTAAGTTGATAAGTGAATAATTTCCAGTAAGATAAATCTTTCCACTTCCTTTGGCTGCATATTTAGCAAAGATATTGAAAACCTGCTCTCACTTTGGAACTGAATACCTATAATTAAATTGTATTTTAGGTTTTCAGGCCTATGACCTTTTGCCAGTGACACACACATCTAATAGCCATCCAGAAATGTTGAACTGAATGCCCCAACATCCATAAGTCGTTGAGTGGAAGTTGGTGAAGATTGTAGTTAAACAATATCTGGGAGGATGATCCTGACTGTCTCATGTAACATCATAAATATTTCTCTGATAAAAACAGTTACTGACATTTGCCCTGGGCCTAGGGTTGCCACCTGGCCGTATTTTTCCGGTCTGACCAGTATTTTTTATGGCAACCGTACTTGGGCCCAGGAGAATAGTTCAGAGGACACACAAAAATCCAAAGTAGGGTATATTGGCTCATCCAGTACTTACGGCAACCAGTGAACAATTAGCCTTGTAGTGCAGTTAGAATCAGAAACGTGGACATTCCATTGGTTTGACTTTGTCTCTGTTACTACAGCTCCTCTTTATTGCTTAATATTGCTTAATTATTTTCTATATTCCTGGCCTTGGTCATGGGGTAAAACATTTAAGAGGAGCAGAAGAAAACTGCTTTCAAATTCCATATCATACCAGAGGGTGGTGCCCTATAATAATATTTTAGTACTACGTGTTTTACTAAAGGGATACGACAGAATGGCAGTACACTGGCCTTATGTTCTCTCATATGCTGGCTTTTATTGTGCCCAGGGCCGGATTTACATAGCGGGCGCTACTAGGCCCACTGTCGTTTGTCGCCCCTGTCCCCTCCCTTTTATTTGCTAAAATTTTCATCTTCGGGACAGAGCAATGGGAATTGGCACATGGAAATTAAAATTTCTGAACCAACGTGGGTGTGGTTGGGCAGCATGCCGCCCCCTGAAATCCTGCTGCCCTAGGCCCGGGCCTAGGTGGCCTCTCCACAAATTCGGCCTGATTGTTCCTTCATATAATTTACCTTCTGAAAGTGCACAGATAATTCTGAGACACAGACAGTTGTTAATTCACTTACAGATGAGAGCACACCTGTTTGTCTGCTACTTGAGATCATATAGGTTCATAAAAGCTCTCTAGGTGCAAATACAATAACTAAGTTCCTAGTGTCTAGTTGTACCTATATTGGCACAATCTTCAGTGTGCTGCTTATCAGGGTACTGCTTGTAGTATTTTTCATTTTCATATCACTGTACTGGAATCTAATATTACTTTGGGAGGATAGAGCTTACTTTCCTGTGAACTTAACTCCCTATTTATTGGGCTGAGAGTCCAAGCAGCACAGGGAGTAAGAGGGGAGTGAATAATTTCAGCCTGCAGAGCGATAATTAGTGTGAAACAAAATTATTTCCTCACTTTTAATATTAAAAAATATATATTATACTAGTATATTATATGCTACCTTTCACTATAATCTATTAAGCAGTAGATTGACAACATTAACTTTAGTAAAATGTAAAAAGGCAACAATATTCTTAAATGAGTTGCAGTCTTAATTTTTTTATATTTTTGTTGTTTTTAAATGTTTAAATGTTATCAGGCTCAGAATTTCTGGTTATCTGGTTGCTAGGGCTTGACTACTCTCTCAACCAGGCAGCAGTTTGGAAGACAGAATGGAATATGATTTGGAAGAATAACAGGAACCTTGAACCCATCCCCCCCAAAAAAATACCATGTTAGTTAACAGGGACCACTGACAGTAAGCTTCATCTGGTCAGGAACTGATGTGAATATATATATATATATATATATATATATATATATATATATATATATATATATATACCTTTTTTAGCACTGATGTTGGTGTGGTGTTTTTAGTTGTATTTAGTTGTAGGGGACCCTGTCATTTCTAATGGCAGCCCTGCATGTGGCATAGAGGAAGCAGACCCTGCAGTCTCGGGGTGCCTTGGGAACAGGGGTTTCTCTCTATAGCCACAAAACAAACAAAGAAGTTGTGCGCACAGCAGCCGGCACATGTGTGGGTCCAATGTAAGATTTTGATGTACGCACAGGATCATGTGCCCAGTGGCATAACTATAGAGGAAGCAGACCCCACAGTCACAGGGGGTCCAGGGAACAGGTGGGACTGCTGGGTCTGCTTCCCCTTTGACTAACAAGAAACCCCCCTCCTCAGCCGCTCTCTTACCTGCAGCAAGGAAAGGGGGTGCAAGTCAGTGTGGGGGGGGGATGGGCATGAGGTTTGGGAGGATAGTGATCAGAGTGCGCCAGGCAAACTTTAACCAAAACAGGTTAGATTCGCCCATCACTACATTTGATGTGTACACTTTATTCTTAATAAATATTTTATATTATCCAACAACTTACAGTTGAGACCGTTGTATTGGGTTTCTTACACCTTTGGAGATCCTTACCCAATAAAGTGCAATAATGGACAATTTTCTTCAGCATATGTAGTATGAAATTATCCCTAGAGAGAAACTAGCTTTTAAGCACAACGAACAATATGACATTTTTTTAGCCTTATAAATGCATTCCATGGGTTTACTATATACTTGTTTTATCCTCATGCTAGCTGCAAACACTGCAGTTCATCTTTTAGAGTGTGCGTGTGGAGGGGTGCGCAAGTGAACTCTTAAATACTTGCAACAAAAATCCAGAATGAAATTCACCTAACAGTTGTGTCTACTGCCAGACTAAGTGCAGCTGCTGAGGGCAGGGTGTGAGCAAATTTCTTTAAGACACATACACAGCCAAATGGTCATGGGGGTTGTTAGACTAAGCACTGCAGACTGAGCACATGAGACTAAATCCAACCCTCAGTCATGAGCCCTGGCACCATCTAACTATTTGTGGCTCATAAAAGATAACACAGTCTAACACAGTCCATTAAATTAAATGAGATCTTCTATTTTTGCATTCAAGTGGAAATGAATTTGTTAAAATAATTGCAGTTCTCTGGTTCACACAAAATGAATATGTGCCTATGTGAATGTGCGCATGTGCGTGTGTACATATATATTTAAAATATATACAGTATATATATATATATATATATATATATATATATATATAGTATAAATTCCCCACCTCTACCAAAATAGGAATTGCTGAGAAAAATAGTTCTAGTATTCATTTTAACATCTTCACTTAAATATAAGAAAATAACACAGAAGTAAATTTTTGCAGTGCTGCGGAATATCTCAAGTGTTAACATTGTCCTTTTCTGTTTTGTACATTTTTTCCCCCTCCTGTTCCATAGACATAACAGAAATTGGCAGCTTTCTCTTCTGAGACTTTCTGCAACAGCTGAGACTTGTTCCAGAGTTCTTCCTGCTCTAAGGGGTTTTCCAGCACTCAATATGAAAACAGTAAATGTTTTAGGGCAACTGATATCTAGGGCCAACACATTCATGCGACCCTCATGTACACAAACACCAATCAGGCCTTTGCTGAATGATTATAGTGTACTCCACACTAATACCTGCTCGGGTAATCTGCAATTTGACTGACTGCTGAAAAAACTATTTTATTTGTTCCTGTTATGCACTGTGATATCAATTACTGTGTATATAGTATTAATCCCTTCAAAGCAGTTAAACAACCAGCTTCATCATAATATGGGTTCATCATTCCCAAAGCATGCATCTAAAGAGCAAACATTCCTGTGATTATTTATCTCTGTCTGGAGGCTTATGAGAAATAACACCATACATTTCACAAGAAGCATTTATAATCTAATATTTCACTTATGTTTCCTAGGGCAATGCCATTAAGGTTATTGATCCATCAAGAATGCTTCTCTAGTAAATACTCCCCATTTTTAACATCCCACTTGTTTTCATTTAGTCTGATCCATGATATGGTCATATATGAGCTGTACCTGTCCATACAACACACATATTATTATTGCTAAAAAAGCCCATGCCTATGCTGTACCAGCCCAAGGCAACCACAACCCTTAGCAGGGAAGATGTGTGTCTGATTTATTGCATATTCTCTGTGCTGCTGTCACTTACTGAGCTTGGGGACCGGTTCACAATCTACTGACTATTTACAGGCGTGGGATCCGATATCCAGAAACCTGTTTTCCAGAAAGCTCAGAATTATGGAATGACTCCCATAGGCTCCATTTTATCCAAAAAAAATCCAAATTTTTTGAAAATGATTTCCTTATTCTCTGTGATTATAAAACAAATCAGTAACCCACTTAAAATATAATTAATCCTTATTAGAAGCAAAACCAGCCTATTGGCCTATTTAGTAGACAGTAACATCAAAAATGAAAGTGGTTTAAAGTAATAAAAATATAATGCAGTGTTGCCCTGCACTGCTAAAACTGTTGTTTGCTTCAGAAACACTACTATTGTTTATATAAATAAGCTGCTGTGTAGCAATGGGGCAGCCAGTCAACGGAGAAAGGGCTCAAGTTACACAACAGATAGCATATAAGCTGAGTAGAACATAATGGTGTTATCTGTTATTCACTATTTATCCTGTGCCATATAGTCTTTTTTAATTTCCCCCATTGCTACTCAGCAACTTGTTTATATGAACTATAAGTGTCGGACTGGCCTACTGGGAGACCAGGAAAACTCCCGGTGGGCCCAGGTGTCAGTGGGCCTCTTGATTCTAACCATTTGGCCTATTTCACGGTCATTCCTTATTTCTTCTCTATGAGAACAAAGAGGCTTAACAATGGAAGAATAGAGTATAGTATGCAGAAAAAAGAGACTTGGAGAATAAAGAGGTTGAGTGAGGTGAGAAGGTATAATAGTTTGGAAAGTGGGGCCTCAGCCTAAGGTTTTCTGGTGGGCCTCTGGTATCCCAGTCTGACACTGTGAACTATAGTAGTGTTTCTGAAGCAAACACATCAGTTTTACCAGTGCAGGGCAACTCTACATGATATTTTATTACTTAAAAAACTTGGGGCAGATTTACTAAGGGCTGAATTTCAGAAGTAAAAAAAGTCGAAATTCGACCCTCAAAGTTTTTTTAAAGAACTTTTATCGATCGAAAATGAACCTATTTCGATTGAATAGAATAGGTCAATTTTCGATCAAATAAAAAATCGTTCCATTCGATTGCTTTGAATTTTTTGAACTTAGGGGCAGATTTACTAATGGTCGAATTTTGAATTTCACCATTTAATTTTTTTTGGGGGGGTAATTTTCGACCGAATATGGCTGTTTTCGTTTGAAAATGGCCATATTCGATCGAATGAAAATATCATTCCAACGATTTGAACGATTTCACCAAAACCCTTTAATTTCTCAGAACTTAGAAAAAGTTCTATGAGGTCCCCATAGGCTAAACTAAAATGGCAATATGCCGAATAGTCGAAGTCGAAGGATTTTTAAAGGGCCAGTGCTACAAAATTGAATTTTTTCGAATCTAAAATTACTTCAAAATTCGAACTTTAAAAATTCGAATTTTATTTGAATTTTCACTTCAACCCTTAGTAAATCAGACCCTTAGAAAATTTTTCAGGACAGGTTCTAGGAGGTCCCCCATAGGCTAAAATGGCAATTCGGCAGCTTTAATCCGGCGAATCGTCGAAGTCGAAGGATTTCTAAAGGGCAAGTACTTTGAAATTCGAAAATTCAAATTTTTTTAATTCTAATTGAATTTTGGGCTATTTGATAGTCGAAGTAGCCCAAAATTACTTTGAAATTTAGAATTTTTAAAATTTGAATAATTGGTGTTACTGTTCCTTTAGGTATCCAAATTATAGAAAGATCTGTTTGGAGTCCCAAGCATTCTGGGTAACAGGTCCCATACCTGTATTATAAATGTCAAAATTTATGGCTGTTTTGTAAATCATTTTTAAATTAGCATGTATTTTTAGAGCGCCAGCATATTGCGCAGCGCTGTGTTCAGATTATTGGTACATGGCTGCTCAGAAACCAGCACAATTAGCATCAGAATTGAATAATCAGCCCTGTAGCATAAGCTATATATATATATATATATATATATATATTACAGGCCAACTTAATTTTCTGCTTGATAATTAACACCACCTCTATGCTTAGCTTCTTAACAGCTGTTCAAATCCCACTGAGCATGTGAGTGTCGCTGGCCTGGATAATTAATACTAAATAGATGGTGAACCTTTAGGCTGGTTCAATAAGTTCAGTATATAAAATATGACATTTCTAACCATATTCATTTTTATGGTTTAGTTCCTCTGTAAAGCAAGGCTAGCTAAATTCATGTAGTGATTTCCCCCTGATATCCCTTCCTACTCCTCTTCTGCACCAAAATTCAGCTTATAAAATTAAAAATTGTTCCTGTGGTTGGCTGCATGATGGACCACCAACATTGCTGCTATACATGAGGTGATTATTATTAGTATTTCCTTACTTCAGCAACTGTCCCAGCCTATTGAGACTCCCTTTTTAGATAGATGCTTTAAACGGTTGTCATATTAACTTCTTTTTTTTTTGCGTTGCTCATGCTATTCACTAGTGTTTGTAATATATATATTTTTATGCAAACCTCTTTGTCTAAAGATGAGGATTAAAATCCATACAGGATACATCAATTGAGTATGTCTGTCATTCTGTGCAGCTGTGCAGCAATCTGCCTCTCCTGTTATTCTTTCTGATTCTCATTTCAGAACAGCTGAACAAGGATTTCCTTGTGGGAATCTGTAATAAGTCAGGATTTAGGACAGGACACTTGTGAAACATTTCAATGTACAACATATTTAAGTACAGCATATTACTCATCCCTTGTGTCGTTGAGAGTAGGGTTTTATATTGTTTAGTAATTGTAGGTCACTTTGTTAGAGAAGGTAAAAACATTTTTCGGAAGATGAACTGTATGTCATGTAAGTATCACTGTATAGATATTGTCAGTAATTTCTCAATTACAATCTGAAATGTTTAGGGAGCCTTTTCTATTTCTCTGTTTCGTTTGCCATCTTTCTTTGTGGCTAATTGTACCCCAAGATCCAGCTCTTTATATTATTTTTTTATTTACGACATTTGTACTAGTTTACTTGCTTGCCCACTTTTGCTTTCCTTGTCTATTGTTCAGTATTTTGTTTCTTACCGGTTTATATTATATATATTGTTAAAGGTTTTAATTAACCCCATTTCTGATATTATTTTCAAACTTGCTTCTTCAACTTCTTTATATAGCTGGCTTAAATTCCATTTTTTCCTGACACAAGGGGGCAAATTTACTATTATTCCCCATAATTAGCTCGACCAAATTCGATATTCTATTAGCATTCGATCGTCGAGTGCTAATCGAATCGTTTTAGGCTACCTTTTATTTGATATTCGATCATTCGACGATCAAATAAAAATTTATTCGATCAGACGAATAATTTATTTGATCAGTCGAATAAATCATTCGATCATTGAAATAATTCGTACGATTCGAACAATCGAAGACTCCGATCGTTAGAATCCTATTCGATCAGGACTTAGGGGCCGATTTACTAAATTCACGTGAAGGATTCGAAGTTCGATCGAAGTTCGAAGGTAGGATTTCTTCTTTTGGTCGAATATGTGAATTTTGGCATATTCGATCATCGAATAGGGTATGATCGAACGATCAAATACATTCGAATAGATTCAAATGGACGAATATTCAATCATTCGATCAGCGAAGGATTTTATTTTTTAAGTTTCTTCGATTGCTTATTTCGGCAGATTGGACCTACCGAATAGCAGTAGAAGCCTGTGGGAGCACTCCCATAGGCTTCTGAGACTAAGTCCTGATCGAATAGGATTCCTACGATCGAAGTGTTTGAACGTTCGAATTGTACAAATCATTTGAACGATCGAATGATTTCTTCGTTCAGTCGAATGATTTATTCGACTGATCGAATAGGTTTTTATTCGATAGTCGAATGATCGAATATCGAATAAAAGGTAGCCTAGAACTATTTGATTAACATTCGAAAATCGAATGCTAATCGAATATCGAATAGAAACTAATTATTTTTGGGGAATTATAGTAAATTTGCCCCCAAGACTCAGAAGCCTATGGGAGGGTTCCCATAGGCTTCTATTGCAATTCGGTAGGTCCAATCTGGCGAAGTAGCCAGTCGAATATTTTTAATTTTTTTATTTATTTTATTCGCTGATCGAATAATCGAATATTCGATCATTCGAATCTATTCAATCATTCGATCATTCACTATTCGATGATCGAATATGCCTAATTTGCATATTCGACCAATCAAATAGATCCTACGATCAAATATTCCATCGAATTCGATCGAATTCGATTTTATTCACATGAATACATGTGAATTTAGTAAATCGGCCCCCATGTGAACCAAGAATTGGTTCAACACAGAGAACATTTTTTTTTAATAGTTTATGGAAATAATGGGTTTTACAACCACTGGTGCATCAGGGGCAAGTGCACTGGGGCCCCAAATACTTTATTGCCTCATAATTTCAATGATTACTTGCATTAAACCATTATACCAATAGCCAATTGTGCTGCAAGTAGAGAAGCACTAGAGCAACAATTTGGGAATGTAATAAAAGGACCAAAGTATGCAATATGAAAATGTATACCATGGCGTAAACACATTTTCCTTTGCTCAAATTTTAATAAATCTTTTGCAAACCTGGAAACTGTTTAGCACCCACTTCCCACAGTGGAAGAAAGACTGAGAATTTTAGGGGCAAATTCACTAAAACGGGAAGCGTCTAACTCTAGCACTAATTAGCCAGTGTGATCCCTGTCTCCCTGGCGCAAATTCACTAGCAAAGTAGATAGACTAGCGCAACTTTGCACCCTTATGCCAGGCGAAGTTGCGCACTGACGAAGGGACGTAACTACGCTAATTCTCTAAGATGCCCATTTTACTGAACGTTACTTTCTGCGCTAGACTTTACTTCGCCAGGTCAGACCTGGTGAAGTTCAATACAATAGACAGGAAACTTGAAATTTCTTCTAAGTCCCAAACTACATTTCCTAACATATGGCAACACAACTATACAGGGGGCACATGTAGGGCAATAGGACAACTTTATTTAATTTATTAAAGGTTTCCTGGGCTTGTGTAGTGGAATGTAGTGGCTGTAACATATACTTCTATTATATGTTTAACTTTGCGCCGTATGCAAATTAGGCATCGCTAGTGTAAATGCACTTTGCCTGGCGAAGTAATGGTAGCGCAACTTCACTAACATTCGCCGCCCTGTGTTGTGACTTTTAACTGCTCACTTTTAATAAGTGCTTAAAGGTACTGTGATCTTTTGGAGCAAACATAATATTTTCAGTAAGAAGTTTTTATATACACTGAGCACTGGTGCAAAATTCTCACTCTTTCTTCCACTGTCGGAAGTGGCTGCTAAACAGTTTCTGGTTTCACAAAAGCTATATTGTTAGCACAAAGGTGTACATTCTCGCATTTTTTTTTTTCATTACATTACTCTGTATGGCTTTTAATGCTTTGTAGTGTGAACTCTCTATTCTACTGTATGAAGTCCATTTATAATTTTGGCAATTTCTGAACAAAAATTATGATTATTGGCTAGCAGGCCATTACAAGTCCAAATGATCTGTTATGATCTGCCAAAAATGTAAAACTTAGCTGACTACCAACTGATCTGAAAGTCATTGTCACTGTAATATAAGGATAAATATCTGACTCATTGGCCAATAGGGTAACTGACTGAGTATCAAAAATGCTACCCCATACTTAGCTCAGGGTATCCAGGTTTCAGGTTTCATTGGCCAACATTCATATAACCAGTTGCACCAGGTGATCCACCTAAAAAATCTGTTTAAAAAGGCCATACACTTTATTTTGCTTTTCTTGCCTCTCAAAGAAATTCCCAAGCAACACTGCCTGCTACCACCTCACACTGTTTTTCTTTCCTTAGGCATTTTTCCCCATATGTTTTCATCCTAACAGACCTAATATGATCATTCTAAAAGTTGTCAGCATCTCAGAGGTTTTAAATTTCAACAAAAAACAGCTGGCTGGCTGGCTCTGTCCACAACAAGAAGTAATTCTTAATGCATGAGCCTGGTTCCCAGAATGCTGATTGATTAGACACACATTCTGTTCAAACCAATTCCATGCTCTCAATAAAAAATTAATTCAACTTTATTATGTGTTCACCTGAGAATTAACTCAGAGTATTTGAAGGGCCTCTTTATTAATATGTCTGCAGCTACAAATTAAACCTAAATACAGCACAAAATGTAGCCACAAATGGTTATATCAATGCAGGCTTCAAATTCTGCAAAAAGCATAATATTCATGCTGAATACTTCAGTCCTGTCCCCTCGGGGAGTGAATACATTTTCCTATGGACTGTGTGCATAGGGACACTGCCTATTTCCTTTACAAGCGAAACATCTTGCAGGCATTGAAAAGTTGATACAATGTCTTAGTTTTTAACCAAGTCAGCCTGAGAGAGTCTAATCATCACTTGTCTGTTCAGACAAAAACATGGTCAGTGGTGACACAGGCTCCATATTCTTCTGGATGGGCCCTCTTACTCTGAATGCATGCCTACTGGATATGTTCCCTCCAGGCCCAAACTGGCCATCTGTGGGTTAGGGCAAATGCCAGATGGGCTGCTATAAGGTCCCATAGAAAATCAGTATTTAGTGGGCTGGTGGGGACTGTTTGGGCCTCTATGTGGGCTGATTGGGCCTCTGTGTACCTGAAATGCCAGGGCCTATTTTGATTCTCAGTCCAGTCCTGGTTCCCTCCAACCTGAACGTTGCATTGCTGTGTCTCCGAGAAGCCCCATTAGGGTGTGAGACCAGGTGCAATCACACCCCCTGAACCCCCAGTTGTTAAACCACTGATCTTGTCTCTTACAAATAAGCTTTATTTTAAGCTTTTAAGTCTTACTTTGAAGAAACAGTTTTTGATGCAAGGTTTCTGGGCTCTTGAGATGCACCCATGGATCCAAGCAACTGCATTTCTATCAATGGCCAGATCTATCAATGGCCAGAGAAGAAATTGCCTGAAATGGTACTATGTGCTGTTGCCCTTAGTTTTAGAGTAGGATAGGACACAGCAGGAAGCTGCCCTGGTCTCCCAGCAACAAAATATTATATACACCTATAGGGACTGATTTAATCAAATATGGGATTCATGAATTGTGACCTTTTGTTGCTGCAACTGTTCAAGATTTATGAAATTCCAGTCATAAAAAAAAACCCACCTAAAACTTGCTGAGATGCCATAGAAATATCTGGGAAGTATATTTTCAGCAGTCAGCCAAGGAGGGTTAAAGAAGACCTTGCCTGCTAAGAAATTATACCAAATCATATCTTATTATGTTAGTCAAGCAAAATAAACTTATTTTATAATACATAGATTATTTCATTCTTCTTTCTTTTAATATTGGATTTCACAATCATATCAAGCAGGCAGCAGCTATTTTGTGGGCAGTGTTATTAAGGCAAGCTTTGAATCAAACACCAAAATATATCCCAAAAAACTCCATAATTATGCATTTCATACCCTCTGGTACTTATTCATAGGCATATCCAATGCCTATGAATAAGTACCAGAGGGTATGAAACGTGTAAGGCGGTATACCAGTTGGTCTGTATGCCTACTTTTTTAACTCTATGTTTAAATAAAAGCAAATTTTTTAACTTAATTATGGAACACTGGGGGCTATATCCCAGCGACTATGGCCCTTAAACAGGCCTTCTAGACTGCAGCAAAGCTATATTTTTGAAGCTTTGAATCATGCAAAAAAATGTATGCACCAGAATGGGGGACATGATGACAATACCCATGCATTGGCTACACAATTAGATGACGAGGGAGGCCAAATGTGAGGAGTGCAGTGACATCTAGGAATGCAGAATGGAAACTAAAAGTAATTGCCTGCCCTGCCTCTATACCTAAGGAGGCATAAAGGAGAGGCAGGCAATATATTACTGACAGTCTTTTTGTTGCTATTGTGTGTATTTTTGTAACTGCCATTTTTGAATAGCAATAAATAGAGATATCCATTCTGGGCCCTCCAGCTGTTTTGATTAAAAATATCCCAGCACCCAGCTACTTCCAGAGGCATTCTGGGGAGTTGTAGGTTAACCAAAGTTAAATGGTTTTAGTTGGACATCCCTAAGTAGTATTATTTCTTCTCAGTTTGGGGCCATAACCTTGCTGCATTATCCAAGGGTCCCTTTTCTGTAACCCTGGCTCTGGTATGATGCCAGACCCATAGCAATAAAGTTATTAGATCAAGAGCAAAAAGTGATTTTGGAAGAGCTGAACATAATGCAGCACAGCACAGGGACGTATTGACTTAGTTATTTCATGTGGAGTTTAAGATTTGTCGGGTTTAATCATAAACACTGTTGCCTCTAATGAACCATCAATTTCTTACAGCTGTTACATTAAAAATAGCTCCACTATCAACTGCACATTTGTAGAGAGTTACAGGCCAGTGTAAAGAATTATAGACCTGTGATATTCCAGCTCCCGGATATCCAAGCCAACTGGACCCTGAATGTAGCTACAGCTGCATGGATATTTGTCAAGGCATAAATTGAATGAATAGATAAACAAGTACATATATATTTATACAGTATATATATATATATATATATATATATATATACAGTATATATATAATGGAACAACCGAAAATCTTAACTTGTGATTATGAGTATCAAAAATCAACGCAAAACTGTTTGTAGCTCTCAAGCTTTTGCCAACTAAATCTCCCAACATCCTCCCAACAGCTGATGTGAACTATGTACACAGGCCTCTAATTTTACATTCATATGTCAGCGCCCTGTTGTACCAAAACACAAAACATGCAACAGAGCTGACAGGGTTTTCCTTGAGAAGGGAGTGTACTGCTCAGAACTGTCTTCAGGTGGCACTAAATATGGGTGATTGCCTTGGGCCCAGTACATACAGCAGCAACTGTAAGTAGGAAAAATGGGGGTTGGGAAAAGCAGGAGAAGATGGGAAGTTGGTGTTTTCCATAATTTGTCTCTTCAGTTGTTATCCAAAAACATAGCCACAGACCATGACCATGAGTTAAACAGTGCTATTTTATATAAATCATGGGACCACAAAACAACACTCCCCCCAAAAGGTGGCACTGGCATCACCTACTTGCTGGTGAGTTCCGTTATTTAAATTGTAGTTTGGTACATCATGTGCTTTTCCTTTTCCTCAGTGTGAATTTACTTGGAGTTGTCAAGCGCTTGTTAGTGTCACTGCCACAGTTTCCAGACATTTTTAGGAATACTAGATCTACAAATCAGCCATTTTTTTTGTTTAGTAACTTTTTTTCACATTTCATTTAAAGTGAAAAAAAGTGATGGGTGTTCCCAGTACAATTTCTCATTTACAGAGAGTTTTTGCAATGAGCTAATGTCTCTATCCTTGATTTGCAGAATCAGCATGTGTATTAGCTAACCAACGGTCCCAAACCTTTTTAAACTTTGTTGGACAACCCCGGGCCAGATATGTTAGTTTCTGACTTGGAAGGATGTCATCTATTAGTTTTTTCCAGTAGCCCAGGGTAGGTGGTTCTGTAGCTTTCCATGTCAAGAGTATTGCCTTTTTGGCATAATGGAGTAGCTGAAGGAGGCACAATCTTAACATGTGCTGCTGAGTTATAGAATAATGTTGAGCTATTCTTGCATGCCTGAAGTGACTAATTGCTTAAGCGTTGTTCCAAACCAAACTGATGCTAGTAAAATAGCATTTAACCTTCAAATAGTTTATTGACATTGAAATGTAGTGAAATACAACTACTTTTACACGTACATATTCTGACAGTCCCAAAGGGACTTTCTACTCATTTCAGAGTGAAAAGTCACATATTTTCTGAAAGGGAATCTGAAGAGTGAATAATAATAATAAAAAGCTCCTTTATGCTCCCAAATAAGCAGGGTAAACATTTTTAGCATTTTTACCATTATCCATACATCTGATGGCAATTGTAACATGAATGATGCTATGTTTCTAAGAAATCCAAAGAAGGTGGAAGTATCTTCCTTTAGGAAAGCATGGTCATGCATATCTGGTGGACATGGCCAAGGGTAGGTCTACTACGGCTTAGTCTGTATACCATGATGGCAAATGTTTAGCTTAGAAGAGCTTACAAAAGACACAGCTGAAGCACTTAAATAATAATGAAGAAAATACTAAATGTTTTCATTATTATATATTCCGCATGTTAAATTTCCAATATAAAGAGTACAAGAATTAGGCGTCTGAATGCAGAAATTAACTGCTCAAAGTGTTTATTTTGCACACAACATGTTTTGAGCCTTTGGGCCCACAAATCCAGTTTTTTTCTTATAACTTGATCAAAGAAAATAGAGTTGTTATATTGTGCTACACATGTGCCCACTGTATAGTTTATGTTTCATATGTTAGGAAATGTAGGGGGGAAGTAGGATCCCCTTGACAAAGGCCTTTGCACCGAAACGTTGGGGTATTCTCACTTGAGGCTTGTGTATTCGCTACTTGTGGTTTGACTTTTTTGCCTTGTCTGTCCCAAGGGGGTATGTATATAATTATCCATGCTGTGATTTATCTTGTATTGTAACACTTGATATTTATTTGTTGATTGCTAATATACCAAGTAAAATACTTTTTGCATTTACCCCTTGTATATTTTGAGAATTTATTTGAGTGTGCACATCCATACAAATTTTGGGAAGTAGGGTACCCCAACAAAAATTTTACAATCTTTTGCATTACCCTGTAAAAATGAAAAGACACTAGCATTTTTTGGGACGAACTCTTATTTATTCTATTGTACTTTGCCTGGTCTGAGGTGGCGAAGGCAAGTCTGTCGCAATCGGTAACGTTCAGTGAAATTCGTATCTTAGTGAGTTACGTTAATTTGCCAGAGTGAACATATTTGCTTGGCAAAAACTTTGCTGTTAAAGTCTATGGAGCAAATTCACTAAGCAGTGAAAATGCGCTAGCGATGGCTTCGCCACTATTCGCCGCACTTCACCTGGCGAATTTTCACCAGCTTTCTACTAATTCACTAAAATGCGAATTTGCGCTCAGGACAGTGAACGTTAACCAAGTTGTGCTACCGTTATTTCGCCAGGCAAAGCGCATTTACCAATTTTCGGAGTTTTGAGAATTATTTGGCAAAGCGAAACGGGAAAGATTTGCCCATTACTTATTATGAGTATTATTATAATTGCCATTGCGATTTTCTGGGGCATTAGTAACCTGTGCCAGGATAATAGATCCCATGCAGTCTTTCTACTGGCGAAAGGCTTAGAGCATTACAAGCTCTGAGCCCAGCAAGTGCAGTGGAGGGTAACAACACAATGAATGACATTATGCAACTATGTAATAATTACTGGGAACCTTGAAAGATAATGAAAGTGCAGAAAGATATGCTAAGCTCTAGGAATCAAGTGCCTAAAAGGTTTCCTCAAGGAAGAAGAACTGGCCTGGGAAATGTCAAGACAGATACTGTATATACAAGAGAATATGTTAAGCGGTATGAAACAAATGCTGCTCTTGAATGGTTTAAACATCTATTTTCATAATTTTGGAAAACAGTAGGTGCACATACAGTAGATGTAGTAACAATTTCTATGCACTGTCTTTATGTAGGAACTTTATTAAAAAAGATGATGATAAAATATATACTGTATATAAAGCATGGTATTGTGCAGGAGTTCCCAGATACCAGAATACTGTGTGGAGAGGGATAGGCATTTATAGCATACTCAGCAATGTACAGTTTGTAGAGAAATTATCAGACAGAGAAGAAAAATGGTTAGTTTAGCATTCCTCCTTCTCAGGTCACCCTATGATACTGGAAATGTCGTATACATCATAAACCACACTGATCTCAAATCTTTCAAAGCCATATAAATTGGAAGCAAAGATGAACCCACCAAAAATTGACCTTGGAGTCAGAAAATATATTGATTATAGATACATTATAAACAACAGTACCATTATTGTGCAACAATCATTTAAAAAAAATAAAAAAATACTCCTGTTTCTGTGTCCTTCCTTCAGCAGGCATCAGGTGCAGGTCTCACTTTCATCAAGTTCCAAGCTGGATCTTGCAGACACATTTTAAATATTCAAGCGAATTTTGCATGGTGAATGGAATGTGTAGGGGATGGTCTTCCTGTAATTCAGAGCTTTCTGGATAACGGGTTTCCAGATAATGGATTCCATACCCATACCACTTTTTAGCAGAAACAGCTGTTTCTTCTGAAAAATGCATAATAGTAGATTTTGTGGATGGGATCAACATTAAACAACCATGGCCTTGAAATTAAACTTGAACTAGTAAAACCTCAAATTCAGTCTGGGTGAATCCCATCAAAAATGATTGAGGATTCATATGTTCTTCATTTGTAACAACTAATGACTAACTAGTAGACCCATAAAAATGCAGGAAATACCCTTACAAGCATTGGAAAATGAGGCACTTCCTCAGCATGGTCCATTACCTTTCTTTGGTTGCCATTTATTACATGTGAATGAATGAGGCAATGTACTCTGAAGGATGTATTTTGGGAATCAACTGAAATACAGCAAACATCCCCCTGAATCAATAAACAGAACTATTTAGGGAAAAGCTGCTTTAAATGACTGTAATGTGTACATCATACTCATGACAACAGAATGATTGTAGTGCCCTGGTGATTTAACATGCCATGTTTGTCACTTGTTTTGACCACTATGTACAATAATTGAATTAAGTAAATTAAGTTTTATGTTGAACATATCAACCCTAACAACCAAAGGACAGTGCTAAACCCTAACTGAAAATCAAGTATTCAAGTAGTTCATTGGAAGGAAATGTTCCACCCATGTGGATGTACGTGACCTCTGGTGATGCTGCATTTCAAACACATAAAAGTCGGAATGCACCAGTCCTCAATGAAGATCCAAAGTTTTTAGGATTAAAGGATACATTAACCTTAAAATAATGTATGTAAAATTGCTTGGAGCACTCTTCTAAGCCCTTTCACATTATTTTATTTTTTGTTTTAAAGTTATTAAGATACTTATAACCTGTTAATTTAATAAACTGTTAATATAATATAATGATATTAATGTACATTTCTAAAATGCTCTAACAATTATACAATTATTATCAATATTTGGTCAAGTCTTTAATGGAAAATTCTGTATTTGGCCAAATTAAAAAATAATGGATTCACTGTGTCCCAGTATAACTTTGTCAAGGTAAAGGATTCATGAAAACTATGTAAGAAGTATAACTTCTTATATCTGCTTTTATCAACATGAACACTAGCATCTCAATAGATTCATGGCATGAAGACAGATAATTACCTTACCTCATGCGGCAGATTCCATGGTGGGAATGAAGACAGAAAACAGCCTAAGATTGAAAAAATAAATAGACACTATATTAAAGGGGTTATTTATTAAAATGTTAATGTAATAAAATCTTTAAAAAAAGTTATTTTTTCCACTAGAAAACTTTGAAAAAAAACCTTGCATTTTTCAAGATTTATTATACCCCCGATCAATTGGAGAGGCTTCTATCTCAATTTAAAATTTTCATGGTCCTTGCTGGGTTTAGCCCGAAATCAGGGTATTCAGCAAAAACTCGAAAAATTCTAGCGATTCGGGAAAAAGCACAAAAATGTAAACAATTTGGGGTTTAGCTCAATTTTATCAAGTTTTTGCTCAATCTGATTAAACAGAGTATTTTTTCTTAATAAATAAGCTAAAATCGGGCATGGGAGTTTGGTTGTGTTTTGTTCTTTTTAACAAAATATGAGAGAAATTCAGATTTTAGTAAATAATCCCCTAAAATAAAATATCTTTATATCTAATATTTAAGCCCTATTTTACAAGAATGTACGCCAAAGAATAAACATAGTAGGAGAAATTGCTGGCTAAAGCATAGAAATGGACATAGATGTAACAGTGCATATACTGTCTGGAAAATTGCGACCTCTAAATACTTTCGTCTGATAACAACCTAAGAAAACACTAACTCTACAAAGCACATAAACAACTTTGTCATGGGGCCATGACACACAGTAGGAGAAGAAGTCATCTGCCTTTGTGTCTGTACTACTGGTAACACAGTAAGAACTTTCAAGTGGACCATCAAACCCCAGTGGAAACCTCCTTTCCCATAGATAAATACTGATCATACTTTACTTTCCTGCAGATTGCTGTCAACTCCTGGTGTGAGCTGATCGTAACAACAGCTTTTTTTTTTTTTCATTTATGGCACTCAAAGACTTCATTGCACTAGTAGATTGCTTCTTATAATTCTTGTTAATAAAAAACACAAAAAGTCCATTCAGCATATTGTTACTATGGTGGTACTACCATCTGGTGCTGTTTGTTCCCTGGATCAGACTTAAAGTCCCAACCATATACCTTTTGTCTTGTCTCTGTAGCACAAAATAAGTAATATCATTTGATATTTTTTAGTCCTGCTTTACAAAGCTGAAGTTTCAGTTGCTGACTGTGACCTTTCTCAAGAGAATATACATATTTTTCTCTATTTCTCTTAAGTTGTGTATAAGAAATGTGATAAATAACTTGCTATAGTGGATGTTTCATTTTTGTAAAGTACTTTCAGTAGTTTCTAAGATTTAAAGTATTTTTAGCAACTTACCAGGCGAACAGATACCTGGACATATTATATACAGTATATAGATAGAACATTGATCAGCTTACCATACTAGTGGTTATATATTATACATTATTGCACAATTGTCTAGAGTTGCCTGTGTCTTGACCTTTGCGTTATACAGCATACACCAGTCAGGGGACCATGGGAGAACAAGGAATTGGTAGTGTAAGATGAATAGGTTCAACATATGTATGTATGTATATCATTTATTTATAATATTTGCAGCACTGTACAGCAGAACAGCAGACATAATAGAACAGTGGGTTGTTACAACAATTAATATGAATGAATAAAAAATATAGTTACGTTACAGATGAGTGTTAAAGAGGCAAGAGAATGGAGTAACTTAAAGATGCAAATAGTAGGATTTTAGCTGCAGTTTCCAGTGGTTGACACTGCATTATAAGTTCCAGAATTGGGTAAAATGTTATGAGTCCCAAGAGGTGTTCTTTGAGACTGAGGGAGTATTCTCTGCAGAGGAAATTGGGGACATAATTCTCTTGGATGAGAGAAGGAGAATTCTAGCAGAATTTAATACATCTGTATCTGGGAGAGATGGGAAGCCAGGTAAGCAATGGTGATGCATCTGATGAAGACTGCTACTGTTATATCTGTCTATCTTGATTCACTTGGTATATTTGGTAGGCATCCAAGCTACTCAGTGCTGCCGTAGGGGATTTAGACTGGTCTAGCACATCCAGTTTAGATGATGTTTGCAGGGTAGAATTCAGTTTGCAAAACAGAATAATACAACCCTTATTCTACAAGCTGTATAAAAATTAGAATTCTAAAATATGTCCATTGTACAGTTATAGAGAGATGACTGTCCAAGAACTAATCTGAGCTCCTGAAATATCCTTCTAATGTTTTGTCCATGGACAGAGAATGAGGGGAAAAGAAAGAGCAAACAAAATATAGCTGAGATTATGTTAAAGGAGAAGTATTATAATTAACATGTATTTCTATAGAGCCAGCTTATTTTGTAGCGCTGTGAGTAAACCCTCCACAGTCAAAATTCCCCACTGACCCCCCTCTGTAGGCCCCCTCCCCCTTACCACTGTTATTCCAGAATTGTGTCCCTTAGACCCGCACAATGCAGAACAGTGCAGCGGGGCACAGGGCCTCCATGTTTGTCAGCTTCGGCTTCTTCGTTGAGCCCCCGCTAATCCATATCCATATATGGCACATGCGCAGTTGGAGCCGGAAAGCTCCATAAATTACCAAATGGCAAGAAGAGGATTTGGAAGAAACCGAGGCTGACGAACATGGCGTCCCTGTGCTCCACTGCACTGTTCTGCATTGTGTGGGTCAGAATTTCTAAGGGACACAATTCTAGCATACAGTGTTAGATGGAGGGGGGTCAGTGGGGACTTTTGACTGTGGAGGGTTTACTTCTCCTTTAAATACAGGTGGGCATCAATGGTGGAATTACTGGGGGTGAGTGGGTTGGTGGATGTTTCCACCGACATGAAAAATGTGTCCAGAGGGGGGTGGGGGCCCAGCTGCATGGCCTGTACTTGGTCTCTGGATGGCTAGTCACATTACTGGTAGTCATGGCCTATTCCATAGTTCTTTCTCTAGCATTAGATAGTACAGCAGACTGGTTCTTTCTCAATATAAATGCTGTGTGTAACAAAAATCCATAAAAACAAAATTAACATCACAACTATGATAAATAGCCAGCAATAAGTGGAACAATGTGGCAAAGTAATAATATGCATTAATAAATTGTGCACTTCTAGTAAAATGTGAGAACGATCTTGTGATGACAGAAGACTCAGGCACAACTCAAACACATTTCCCTTCATTTCCTTCCCCAGACCTGCTAACGTTCACACACAAAATTAATAATGTAATTAGAGCAGCACAGGGCCGGAATGTTACTCCAAGTCCCTAAAATGACTATTTGTACAAGTGTTCATACTGAAAGCTGTTTCATTACTAACGGATCTGGATTTGGGAAAAAACCCCCAACACAAATAATTTTAAGTCACCAATGTTGATATTTCATGTATGGATTTTATGAATCACAGAGAAGAGTACATTACAGACCCTGTATTCTGAAAAGTGGAGCCAGAGAAGAAGCAGTCCAGGGCACTGCAAAATAGCTAGGTCCCAGACTACTTAAGTCAGGAATATCCAATGTGTATCATCAGCTGACGCGATGTGGGGAAATGTAGACCAAGAGCTGGAGGGTAGTGGGTTGTAGACCTTAAATAGCCATCAGTTTTCTCTTCATTATAAAAAAAAACAGATCATCCCAACAAAGATTTTTTTGCGGTGAAGAACTGGGAAGCATAAATATGTGACAACAACTATTTGTGTTATCAAAACCAGTTTACCAACACACAGTAGTGTTACACAATCACTCTCACCGCTTTTTGTAGAGTCAGGTGCCGACTGTCACTCTGTTTGATCGGGTCCGGTCCATACTCCAAAATATATTTCAGCTGCACTCTGAAGTAGTGAAAAAATCATTTATTTGTGCAACAAGTGAAGCAATATTTTCGGCTTGACCAGCTGCTGAAATATATTTTGGAGTCAAAACCAGTTTATTTCCTTGCCTATAGATGTATAAATGTATGCCTTGATGAAGCTGCATTACATACATATTCAGTTTATACTAATATATACTAGATAAAATCTGGATCAACTGGATTTAGCCAGTTTATTCATAATTTGTAAGGGGCTGGAAAGTGATGGAGTGTTGTATGTGGGAATGTTGTAATCCCGGTACAGAGTGAGATGGTGGACACTGGACGGTGTTTTGTCTGGGCTAGAATATTTGCTCAAAAGATGACCAACCATGGAGCACTGCGCTTACTCTCATTGTGTAGCAGCTGTGGTGCAGAGGCCAAGTGGCCCACCCTGGATGAGGCTGGACACTGTTCCAACTGCCAGCAGGCATTCTTTCAAGGGCCCTTGTTTGGGCAGGCACACATGTCTGAGGGAGTTCAGGAGCTGGACCGGCGTTTATGCCGCTGGGAGAATAGGTATTCGGCTACAGCTTTGGAATCCACTCAGAATACATTTGTGTCCTCGGAGGGGTCAACATGGGAGGAGGAATGGGAGCTCCCGGTTGCCTCCTGCCATTTACAGTTGTGTATCCTGGTGCCACCATTACCAGATTTGGTGAGAGCCCTGTACTTGCTGCTGCAGTAGCTCCAATTCCTACACCTTCCAGTGCTAATTACCATTCACCCCATTCAGTTATGGTGAATAATGTCACTACCTTTTGTGTACTACCAGGAAGGTGCCCCCAAGTGAGTATCAAGCCATTTCACGGGTCCACAGGAAGATCAACTCAGAAGTTTTTAAAAGGTGGGGCTATTTTATGCCATATGCCCCGGAGCATGTATATGTGGGAGTAGCTACCCAATTGGAAGATTGGATACAACAAGACATCTTGGAACACCTTTAACTGGATAAATATAGTCTGAAACAGCACGACCAGGATGCTCATCATCAAGCCAAGAAGCAGGTGCAAGAGTGGTTGGTGGTTGTCCAAATTGTATGCAAGAGGGCCCCTGAACGGCAGTACATTATGGTTGTACCCAATGGCAAGGGAGTGTATACTGACAAGCCCCATCCAGCTTACTAAGTCATTCGAGCACACAAAAAAATGGTTTCATAAAATGATAAAAGTGGCACAGTGGGACTGAGACTGCTCAACACCATGTGATACCATGTGTCCACTAATGACTTGACTGTTCTGTTTTTTTGCTTGTTCAGAGACTGTTTTGTTCCAGTTGAATGGATGTTACCCAGTCAGGATAAATGGCTTTCCGGGGACATCACCCAATTGGGGTGACTGATTCCAGTGGCACTACTGCCATTTCCTAGAGGGCTGTACTTTGATTCTTATTTGAATTTTGCATGTGTGTGTTCTTTTCTACAGAGTTGATTACAGTAATCAGAAAAACAATTCTTGGTCTCATGAATACAATAAGGCTTTATAATTCATGTTATAAATGGTTTATAGCATCACACATTATTGTCCTGCTTCTCTTTCATCTGTATGTATGCTGTGGTTGTTGGAATGCACAAGGACATTCCACATTTAAGTGGGTGCAAGTGTAAGGGGTGGAAAGTGATGGAGTGTTGCATGTGGGAATGTTGTAATTTTTTTTTTGTGTGACAAAAATGTGCAGTATGTAAAATGTATGTGTTGTAATTTGTGAATGGCCACTAGATGGCAGTGGAGTTCTTCAAGTAAATTTTTAAGTGTAATTTTCACCCCGGCCACCAGAGGGAGTTATAGGACACAGAAGGGCTATAAAATGCTGTGCCCCACCCAAAGTGAGCAGTCTTGATGGGAGGCGTGACTGACGTGAGAACAGCTGGTCAGTGAGTGGAGACATCATCGTTAGACAGGAGAAGCTAGAATAGGAAAGATCAAAGTGAGCGAGCACTAGGTGCACGAGTTAGCTAGGATATTTAGTAAGGGCAGCTGTGCCCCCAACAAGAGGGAAGTGGATTTAGAATCCTACGGGCAATCAGTGACAGCTTAGGGCTAGGTAGAAACAGTGTTGGACTCGCCCACAGGGATACCAGGTGTCAGTGGGCCTCTTGCTTCTAATAATTTAGCCTATTTCATGGTTATTCCCTATTTCTTTATAGGGAAAAAATGTTTAATAATGCAAGAATATAGTAAGTAGATATAAAAGACTAGGAGAATGAAAACGTTGAGTGAGGAGAGGAGGAATAGTTTGGAAAGTGGGCCCACGGACTAAAGTTTTCTGGTGGGCCCATGGTCTAGGTTTTCTGGTTGGCCCCTGGCATCCCAGTCCAACACTGGATAGGAATGACACCGTGGCTTCAGGCCAGGACTTGGATGGAAAAGGTCCTAACTTGGAAGAGGTGCCGGGTATCACCCATAGGTATTGGGCCACTATTGGAGAGTGAGGGGATATGGGTGGAAGCATATACCAGACCACAAGCAGTTAAGTAGGAGCCAAGGTCTCATGGGAAGGTGTGCCTACTGTTTAAATGTTGATTCCCTCACTAAATGTACCATCTGAAGTTTAAACTGAGTTAAAGTGCTGGTGTGTTGTTTTTGGAGAAGGAATTTCTATTTTCCGTGATTTTTAATGTGGAATACCATTAACTTTCCCTTTAACACCTGGAAGCCCCGCCCACAAATTGACTGCATCCCCCATAAATTGTTATCTGAATAAAAATCATTTGCCCTTGACTTGGTAACCATGGGCACCTTTCTTACTTTTAGAACCATTTAATATAGACACTCAGCTACAAGATAATCCATTACCAGCTCCATAACGGCATTGATTTTATTGTTAAAACCCATTTCTTTGTTGATGAAATCTCATTCTCTCCTGTCAAAGTAATAACCCCTTGGCATTTGCATTATTATCAGAATAAATCCTTATACTGAACCTGCATTTACTTATACTTACCTATATCTATCTATCTATCTATCTATCTATCTATCTATCTATCTATCTATCTATCCATCTATCTATCTTATTGACAAAAGAATGTTTTTATATAATGCAATATGTTTAACTAAACATACTCCTTTAGGCTTGTGACACACAGGCAGATTCGGGGAGATTTAGTCGCCTGGCGACTAACCGCCTGTTCTTCTGGGAGACACTCTCCCTGAACTGCCTTCCCGTTTCTTCCCATCCGCTGTAAGGGCTGGGACAGACAGGGAGATTCGGGGAGATTCTGTCTCCTGGCGATTAATCGCAGGCGACAATCTCCCCGAACTGCCTTCTCCCTGTCTGCCACCTGTTAAAATGAAAAAACGCCAGTGCTAATCCACACGCAGCGCAGCGATTTCCGGAATTGATA
Source organism: Xenopus borealis (assembly GCA_024363595.1). NCBI lineage: Eukaryota > Metazoa > Chordata > Amphibia > Anura > Pipidae > Xenopus > Xenopus borealis. The sequence continues at coordinate 77,725,372 of CM044446.1, read as the reverse complement.
ATATTATAGTATTGGACCTGTTATCCAGAATGCATGGGACCGGTTTTCCGGATAACGGATCTTTCCGTAATTTGGAACTTGCTACCTTAAGTCTACTAGAAAATAATGTAAACATTAAAGGAAAACTAAACCCCCCTAACAATATAGGTCTCTATAAAAAGATATTGCATAAAACAACTCATATGTAAAACCCTGCTTCATGTAAATAAACCATTTTCATAATAATAGATTTTTTAGGACCATGTGCCATTGGGTAATTATAAATAGAAAATTGCCATTTTAAAAAATAAGGACAGCCTCCAGGGATCTGTTGCTCAAGTATTAATTTTCGGGTATAGTTTTCCATTAAGGAGGTTATTTATCAAAATCTGAAACATTCTCACTATTTTCTGAAAACTACTCCGATCGAATCTGCACAGACCCCCCCCTTATTTCTTGTGCAGGAAAAAATCTGAAAAAACCATGAAAAATGTTTAAATATGTTTCGATTTGTCCCCCGAAAACCTTCTCATATAAATACACAGGGTAATCTGCCGTAAGGCCCCTACATGCCAAACAGTCTGCTGGCTGCCTGGTGCTAGGGTTCGGCATGTGATGGAGCGAGTGGACAAGTTATTGGGAGGGGCTGGGGAAGACCCAGCGGTCTTGGTACACATAGGTACCAATAACAAAGTTAGAGGAGGTGGTGAAGTCCTCAAGAATGATTTTAAAAAACTAGGTGTAAAGTTGAGGGTGAGGACTTCCAAGGTAATTTTTTCAAGGGGTCTGACTGGTAAAATGGGAGAGCTGGAGGTGCTGGAGGGAAAATATGATGTGATTGGTGTGGTCGAAACATGGCTGAATGAGTCACATGACTGGGCAGTTAATATCAGTGGCTATACTTTGTTTTGGAGGGACAGAAGCAATAGAAAAGGGGGGGTATGTCTGTTGTATAGACAGGATTTAAAAGCTTATATAAAGGAGGAGGTTATGCAGTGGTGTAACCACTCCCTGGTGGACTCCGGCACAGGATGGGCACCTGGGCCCCCTGTGGGGCCCTTACCTCTATAAATCGCATGCTGGAGTGTTGATGGCATGTGTGATGTATCATCTCCCCCTAGATAACTGCCTGTCATTACCATTTTCGTGGCTCCATTGGGTCCCAAGGGGATGGGGGCCCTGGTGCAATTGCACCCTCTGCACCCCTGGTAGTTACGTCACTGAGGTTATGTTAGAGAATGAGGGGGCAGAAGTCCAACAAAATAATTGAAGAGGTATGCTATAAACCCCCTAATGTAAGTGAGGAGGAGGAGGCTGAGCTCCTGAAGCAAATAGAAAAAGCTGCTAGTTTGGGTAAAGTAATAATAATGGGGGATTTTAATTACCCAGATACTGACTGGAGCAACAATACTGCTAGATCAGTTAATGGGAATAAGTTTATAAACTTGTTGCATGACAATTTTATAGCCTACCAGAAAAAATGCTATTCTGGATCTAGTGATCTCAAATGACCCAGAACTTATAGCAAATGTGCAAGTCATTGAACTCCTGGATAATAGTGACCATAATGTTAAATCATTTAATGTCTGGTGCAAAAAACAAATATACACTGGGGCAACAAAAACCATGAATTTTGTAAAAGCTAATTTTAGTGCCTTGAGCTAAAGCTTTCAGCTAAAACCACAGAACAGCAATGGTTGTCATTTAAAACGATATTAAATCATTACTGTTCTCAACTTATTCCCTTAAGGAGTAAATGGAGAAGCTCTCGCATCATCCTATGTGGTTTAATACAGATGTAAAGAGGTTAATAGGAAAAAAGAGAAAAAACTAGAAATCTGTTGGGACAGAAGCTGCATTTCATGAATATAAACACTTTAATAAATGTTGTAAGTCAGCAATCTGGAAGGCAAAGAAAGGATTGAAGAGGTAATTGTGGCGAAGGCGAAAAGTAATCCTAAAAAGTTTTTTAAATATATTAATAGTAAAAAGATGCAGGTTGAGAGTTTTGCTCCATTAAATAATGGTGCCAGTATGGTTGTAACTGATACAGAAAAGGCAAATGTGCTAAATCAGTTCTTTTCTCCAGTGTATACTATAGAGTCTGAGTTCCCAGGCTCACTTCATAGCTGCACTAATGACTCAGCTCAGTCTAGTCAGTGGCTGGCTCAGGATATGATTCATAAAGCTTTAATAAAAATTAATGTAAACAAGGCTCCAGGGCCTGATGGTATACACCCACGAGCCCCTATTTCTGATTTTCTCAGATTCACTTTCATCTGGTATGGCGCCTATGGATTGGAGGAAAGCTGATGTCATCCCAATATATAAAAAAGGATTACAATCTCAGCCTGGCAATTATAGGCCAGTAAATTTGACATCTGTAGTGGGAAAATCATTTGAAGGCTTGTTAAGGGATCACAGTCAAAATTTTGTTCTAGTGAATGGCATTATGAGCAGCAATCAGCATGGCTTTATGAAGGATAGGTCATGTCAGACAAATTTGTTTGTTTTTTATGATAGCAAGTAAGATGCCGGACAGTGTGGGGGGGGGCAGTAGATGTGATCTATTTGGATTTTGCCAAAGCATTTGATACCTTGCCCGACAAGCAACTGCTTTCTAAACTAAGGTCTGTTGGTCTTAATGAAGTCGTTTGCACATGGATAAGAAACTGGCTACAGGATCGAGCACAGAGGATCGCCGCCTCTTGTAACTTTAAGAGCCAAATTTCCAGGTTTTAACCTGGAAATTCTGCTCAGTTAGTGCAGAGAGTGCAATTGCGCTCAATGCACTAGCGATACCGCCCCCCTTTGACTCGCTCCAACGCTTATTTTTAAGCGGGAAGGGGGGAGGAATCGGGGGCAGCCCCCGTAATGCGCTGGTCAGGAAGGACTTTTTTCCCCCAATTGAGGCAAATTGGAGATGCTTCAGATGGAGTTTTTTTTACCTTCCTCTGGATCAACTAGCAGTTAGGCAGGTTAAAAGAAAAAAAAAAGTTAAAAGGTTGAACTTGATGTCTTTTTTCAGCCTAACTTACTATGTTACTATGTTACATGAAGTTCTATATCTCAGTGGAGATCAATATATTTGAGGGGGGTGTAAAACCCATTTTTATTTATATGAGGTAAAGATATGTCTAAATACAGAAAACAATAAGGCTTGCAGAACAAGCAGTTACAAACAGATAACCCTTCTTTTAAAGGGATCCTGCCATGGGAAAATACATTTTTTTCTAACTGCATCAGTTAATAGCGCTGTTTCTGCAGAATTCTGCACTGAAATCAATTTCTCAAAAGAGCAGACAGATTTTTTTTATATTAAATTTTGAAATCTGGACATATTGTCAGTTTCCCAGCTACCCCAAATCCTGTGACTTGTGCGCTGATAAACTTCAGTCACTCTTTACTGTTGTACTGCAAGTTGGAATGAAATGATATTCATCCATCCATCCCTCCCCCCAGCTGCCTAACAACAGAATATTGGGAAGGTAACCAGATAACAGCTCCCTGACACAAGATAACAGCTGCCTGATAGATCTAAGAACAGCACTCAATAGTAAAAATCACGCTGCGTTACATTCAGTTACACTGAGTTCGAGAAACAACAGCCTGCCAGAAAGCAGTTCCATCCTAAAGTGCTGGCTCTTTCTGAAAGCACATGACCAGGCAAAATGACCTGAGATAGCTGCTTACACTCCTATATTACAACAAAAATGCACTTTCTGGTTCAGGAATTACATTTTATATTGTAGAGTGAATTATTTGCAGTGTAAACAGTGTAATTTAGAAATAAAAACTATATAATAAAAATCATGACAGAACTAACAACTAAAAAATCATACCTGGGATGATGCTTTTCTTCTTAAAAAATGTTATCTCCAAAAGTACTTTCATGTACTGTATTTCATTGGGACTTTATTGCAATGGGTCTTAATTATTGTTTATGTGCAATTAAATATTTAACAAATGCAGTTCTTGTACAAAGTTTAAACATTGTTACGTTTGCTGTTGATAAAGAAAATATGTTTCTTCCTGTGAAAAAGCATCTGGTCAGACTCTCAGAACTTCGCTACCCTGAGGCTTGGGATCTGCACATTCTCTCACACAGAGTACCAGCTAACAATAAGTGACTAAACTCTCAGAGGTAAATATCCTTTTCAGAGAGAAGAAGATTAACTGAAAGTAGAAGAAACAGGAGCTGTATGTTGAGTGCCTGTGTGAGGCCTGCAGGTTTTCCTGATGTTATCAGCAAATCCACAAACTCCTTCCTTCCCTTCAGTCAGCCACAGACAGAGTGGTTTGTTAAGCAAAGGGTCGTGTGCTGTGGTTTAAAGAATATTCACATAGTTTAACATGTGCAACTCATTTTCATGTTTATTGACAGCAGGGAACCCAATTTAAAGAAATGTGTTTCAATTCATCTGCTTGCGCCAGAATTCAAAGTAGTGCTCAACCATTTAAAATCTAAAGCTTGTATTGTGCACATTTTAAAATGACTGAAACAGAGTCATGACTTTTGCAACTCTGTTGATCAAGACATGTATGAGAAGAGTTTAAGGAAGCTCAATAATGCCCCAGATACCCAGAGACCTCTTAGCTATTCAGTGCAGTTTTAATGCATTCAATAACAGGGGCGCACAGCCAAAAATGCATTTTATTCATTTGAATGTGCCCATAGTCACACAGGTGATTGTAAGCACCCAATGCAGGTGAAACACAGCATGTCGCTTTCCACCTGCATTCAGCACTTATTTGCATCATCATGAGGACGGCACCATAGCGAAGAATTGTCTGCATCTGGGACTGAGCTGCCCTGTGGCTGAATAGATTGCGTTGGAACACAGGGGAATGCAACCTAGAGTACTTATGTGTAAGGGCCCTTACACACGGGCGTTTGTTACCTGTGCTCCCCTGCGTTCCGTTTGGCTGCGTTCAGCTGCAGGGGAGCGCAGGTCTAGACGCACTCCATTCTTGTCAATGACATTGTACTCACGAGATGCGAGTAACGAACGCAATCTGCACCGAGGGGTAAGTATAAAGTTAGGGGCTTTTCCCCAGGGGGCAGCTAGGCTGGGGGGGAGGAGGGAGGTCTACATGGGGTGGGGGTTAGGGCTTTTTTGGTAATTGGTTGAAGTCTCCTTTATGCTCTTTGGGGCTCACTAAACTAACTAAAGAATGCAAATTCGCTAGCGAAGGCTTTGCAGCAATCGCGACACTTCGCCAGGCATAAATTCACTAATTAGCTAAAGTGTGAGGTTGAGTCCAGGGCAACGAACACTGGCTAATTTTCTCTAGCGTTACTTCGGCAGTTCAAGCAAATTCAATCAAAGCTGTGCTAGTGTTCAATTCTACCTAGTGCAACTTCACTAGAGTTCTGCCGCTCAGGCTAATTTGCATATGGCGGGCAATTTCAATAGAGTTGTTTAGGCAGTAGGCATTAGCCCTACACATAAGCCCACTGTTAAATAATGTGCCGTATTATAGAAAATGTATGGGGGAAACCGGGTACCCAAAAAAAATTTTTATGCCTTTTGCAGCCTAACACCATGAAAAGTGAAAAGATGCCAGATATTCCATTCAAAAATGATGATGTAAGTAACTGAAGATTGAGGATGTTCTATGCACTTCAATGCACTTTTCCTGGTCAGAGCTGGCGAAGGCAAGTCTGGTGAAAGAGGTAACGTTCAGTAAAATTCGTATTTTAGTGAATATCCATTCACCAGAGTGAAAATTCGCCTGGTTTTAGAGTGTGAAGCAACATTAGCGTACTTCTCCTTCGCTAGAGATGTGTGCCAGTTAGTAAATTGGCAAAGTAATGAAATGACGTCACGCTGGCGAATTTTCACTAGTGTTAGTCACTTCACGCTTTAGTGAATTGGCCCCTATGTCCTTATCTGAGCTCTGTGTACATTTGGGGGCAAATTTACAAAATTCACGTGAATAGATCGTAATTCGATTGAATATGATTGAATTACGATCGTACGATTTAATCGGATAATCAAATATTCTAATTTGGCCTTTTTGATAATTGAATACCGAATTATCGAATAGATCGAATGATCGGATATTCGATAATTCGATCATTCGATGATCGAAGGAATCAAAATTTTAAAAAGCTTCGACTGCCTACTTCGCCATATTGAACTTACCGAATTGCAATAAAAGCCTATGGGAAACCCCCCCCCCCATAGGCTTCTTTGACTAAGTCCTGCTCGAATACCATTTGTACAATCGAAGCGTTCGATCGTTCTAATCGTACAAATTTTTCGGAGGCTCAAAGGAAATTTCACTATTATTTTTTGAAATTGAACGATCGATATTCGATCGTACGATTTCATCGACAAATCGAATAGCGAGCAAAATGATAGCCTAAAACTATTCGATAAGCATTCGATAGTCGAATGCTTATCGAATTTCAAATAAAATCGTAGGATTTTGGGTGAATAATAGTAAATTTGCCCCTCATTGTATCTATTGTGTGATTTGTCCTCCCTTTGTGTACATGTATATATTGTACTTTTATTTATATTGTACTTTTATGCATTGTATGGTGCTGCAGCTTAACAAGACCTTACAAATAAAGTAATACATACATACATAGATACATGTGCTGCATGTCAACATGGGGATTGGATGCTTCCTTGACTCGGTCCTGCCAAGGTGGTTGAAGGTGGCAGTAGCTCCACTGCTTTCACTGCAGGCTGCATCTATACCCATGTGTGCAGAAATTATGCTTTCTCAACTAATACAACAATTTTAGGCTCAATTGTGCCCAATTTACATAAATTGCCCCTGTGTTGACACATAATTGCACCAAGCTCAACTACTCCACTTACATTGGAATTATGGAGAATACACTGTATGTAGGTAAAAAAACATAACTTACAGCCAAAATTGCATTTTGCATACTGCAGTTATGGTCATAAATGACCCCTTAACTATTTTATAATAGAGAAAAAACTAAACAGTACAGTTTTAAAGGATAAGGACACATGGCTGAGAAAATAAGAATTGCAGTAAAAGTACTATATCATTTTGAAAATGGTATTCATGAACATCTTTATGTACCTAATAATGAGATAACCCCCATTAATCAATTTAAGGTCAGTACAATGAAGAGCTAATGGGATCTTCTAAGGACTAATATGAGGATTAATATATAAGTTTATATATTTTATAAGAGTAAAAGATATTTTCCTAAAGTCAGAAATAAGATAATTAATCTAAATGTAAAAAAATGAAGAGAAAGTGCAGGGATGGGCAAACTTTTGTCCCCGGGTGTTATTCACAACAAATGTCAGAAGCCCCCTCAGCTTTCAGCTCTTGGTAGGATGCAGATAGTTGTAATTCAGCATCTTGAAAGCCAAAGGCTGATAGTCTTTGCTACAGATTGTGGTAAAACAACAGGCTGTGCAGACCAGGTGGTTTTTGTCTGTTGTCAATATCTATGTTTTTGTGATAAATTTCTGAAATTGCTTGTGAAACAAGATCTTTGTTACGAGCTGATGTAGGAAGTTGCCCTTTAAACTTTTCAACACAACAGAACTAACACATTGGCAAGCTGACCTCTTTAGACCTAAACATAAGTTTTACAGACAGTTTTGTCATGTTTCCTGTATCCATTTGCTAATCGCACATTAGTACACAAATACCAGACACCTTGTATTATGTCACAACTCATATCCTTTTCTGATTTACATACATAGTTTTCCAAAACAATAATCTATAAACTGAAATCCTTGAGAAGCTTTAAAAAAACTATACAGATTGCACACATATTTTTAAAGGTGACATTTAAGATGTATGGAATTGGTAATATGACAAAATTAATCGTAGGGTAGTAACCAATTAGATGTCCAGTTTCATTAAGGTAACAAGAAATTGCTGATTGGACATGCAGAGCTTTTTCAATGTTACCATATAAAACACTCATAATGAAATTCAATCTTCCTTTCTTGCCCTTCATTTACTGACCCTCACTTTATATTTGAAAAGTTACATTTTCCAAAATAAGGGTGCTTCGTTGCTTGAATATATATCACAAGATTATCACAGTTGTAAATTTTATAAAGGTAAAGACCCAGCAAAGCCAACAATATATATCAGTATTTGTGATTGGAAATCACCTTGGAGGCTGAGGGAGCAAGGACTTTTAGGAATAATAGTCAATGGGGCAAATTAAAGTGTGAAGAGGCTAACGTTAGCGCTAATTTGCCAGCGCTAATACGCCAGTGTGACATCATTTAGCAACTTCGCTAATTTACTAACACTGACTATCTGAAATAGATAGACTAACGCAACTTCTCACCCTTACTCCAGACGAAGTTGCGCACTGACGAAGGGTCGTAACTACGTTAATTCACTAAGATGCCCATTTTACTGAACGTTACCTCTTGTGCTAGTCTTTACTTCAAATACAATAGATAGGATAGATTTTTTTCTAAGTCCCAAAAAAATGCTGGTGTGTTTTACTTTTTTAAGGGTCATAGGCTGAAAAAGATCGTAAATATTTTTTAGGGTAACCTCCTTCCCCCCTACATTTCCTATCATATGGCAACTCAACTATACAGGGGGCACATGTGCAGGGCAATAGAACAACTTTATTTGAGTTAATAAAGGTTTCCTGGGCTTGTGTAGTGTAATGTAGTGGCTGCAACATATACGTCTATTATACTTTAACTTTGCACCGTATGCAAATTAGGCATCGCTAGCGTAACTTCAGTTTTGCCTGATGAAGTAACTGTAGCGCAACTTCACTACCATACGCCTGAGCACATTTTAGTGAATTTGCGTAGTGCTGGAAAAACTATGCCTGGCGAAGTGCACGGAACTCCAGTGAAGCCAACACAGGCGCAACTACACAGGTTATTGAATTTGCCCCAATAGGTGATGTCCTTAGAATGCAATAGTCTTGCTATTGAACCCTTACAAGTTAAATGTAGGGACCATCTCAACCTACATTAAGACAATTACTGTAGTGGTTCTACTTGGAACAAGGACCAGAATACTGTAAAAAGATTAAATGGCAACACTTTTGAGCAGAGAGAAGCCTTTAGAAGAAATACATATTTATAATAAAATGATGTGTAGTATTATATTAGTATTATAAGTAAGGTATTTTATTTTACTTAAAGTGCAGCATATTTTCCAGAATCCCAGCATAATTGTGAGTTTCTGCAAAGTAGCGGGTCACAGCTTGAAATCCCAGGTAAGTTGCATTGTTGTTGATTTGTGTAAGCCACAGAAATGCCTGAATGTGTGATTCTACAGGTTGTTGTAGGTAAAACACACAAAGGAAGTAATACCTCCTCAATGCAGGTATTATTCCAAGGCACCGTTCCACTTGTTCTTTGTACCCTGCCCCTTATGTCACCTGCTTATGTGCAAGGAGCAATCACAGAGGACCATGTGTTGATGTAAGTACCATTGTAAATAGCAGTTTAATGAAGCAATCCATTTTCTAGGGCTGAGTTGACTGCTTTAGGGCCCAGGAAATGTTCAAAAATTGACCTGTTTTACCAATATATATATTGAAATTATGTTCAAAAATTAGAGCCTTGTGGGACCCCCTATACATCCTGGCCTGCAGGGTCTGCTTCTTTTGTAGTTGTGCCCCTGATTCATTATAAGATTTGTGCATGAGAGTGGTAAGAAATGTAAGCACTGAATTTTAAACTACAGAAATGTATGAAATGTAAACCCCTTATTTGATAGAAAATAATACTATATTATCACAGCATTACTGTGATGATTGGAGCTGGTACAAACATACATGAAGCAGCCAGGGACTGGTGTAAATCTTAAAGCTCTGTAAAATATGTGGATACTATGTAAATGAAGAAGAAGAAATATTTTAAGCGTAATTTATTGTTGTGCTTCAGTTGCCATTTAAGAAAACTTTTAATATCCAATCTCAAATGCTGTTAGAAATAGTGATTCATTAAATAATCTGTTGCATGATTTACTAACCAAAATTAAGACCTACTATAATTCCTAAAACATACTTTAAAGGGATATTGTCATCGGAAAAAATAGTTTTTTCAAAATTCTGCATTGAATTCCATTTCTCAAAAGAGCAAACAGATTTTTTTATATTTCATTTTGAAATCTGACATAGGGCTAGACATTTTGTCAATTTCCCAGCTGCCCCAAGTCATGTGACTTGTGCTCTGATAAACTTCAATCACTCTTTACTGCAAGTTGGAGTGATATCGCCCCCCTCCCTTTCCCCCACCCAGCAGCCTAACAACAGAACAATGGGAAAAATAATGAAAATCCATGTCCTACTGCGTTCCATTCAGTAACATTGAGAAGGAAAAACAACAGCCTGCCAGAAAGCTCTTCCCTCCTAAAATGCTGGCACAAGTCACAGGACAGGGACAGCTGGGAAATTGACAAAATGGCTAGCCCCATGTCAGATTTCAAAACTGAATATAAAAAAATCTGTTTGCTTTTTTGAGAAATGGATTACAGTGCAGAATTCTACTGGATCAGCACTATTAACTGATGCGTTTTGAAAAAAAACATGTTTTCCCATGACAGTATCCCTTTAAGTTGGCCTTTCATTCTTAGATTGGTCAGGTAGCTTGAGAAAGGGCTGGAACAGCCTTAAACGTGGCTGTGCTAGTGGCATGAATAAACAATTGAATCACACATCGGAGTGCAGCTGGATTAATTGGCCAGGTAGTTTCAGATATTTTAGCCATGTTTGGATGGTTATGAGGTAGAGTGTGTTTTAACAGGCCATCTTGAGAACTTGTTAGATGCTTTGTCATGTTTGAAAATATCATCTGCTGAAGGAATGGTGCATAGGCGAATGAAATGAAAAGCTGGTGTTCCTCACTTCTTCCAGAGGTTCTGATAGTTCATGCCGTTGGTTTGGCAATACAGAGGTATGGCCACTCTTACAGAATCATGCAGTAGCAATAAACATGAGCTAACTATAGCAGTCTTGCAGTTATTCTGCTTGTATTTTTAATTACCTCAACTGAAAGGAACCACTGTACTTTGGGTCCAGATAAGTCAGTACCACAATTCAAAAGTGAATTTTAGAAGGGGATAAAGTATAAACTAAAGGGTACCAGGTTAATTTATGCAATCAAAATAACAAGACTTTTATAGCACTGAGCTATTTTCCACTGGGTAGTCTTACCCTGTTCTACAGTTTTCCTGATTGTATAGCCTGTGTAAACAACCAGATTCAACATGTCTCCCCAGAAACTCAGCAGTGCTGGAAGCCAACTACAGCTGAAAACAAGAGGGCCAACATTTCTAAATCTATTTCAGGACACAAACCGCCCTGAAGGGACAAAGACTTGAATTTCACAGTTGTTGAAAAATATTCTGTATCAGTCATTCTTTTGTACGTACATACCTTGTTTCACTGGCGGCCTTGCTTCCTGTAATGGAAAGCCTTCTGTATCACATTTATATATAATATCATCAATCTCTATCTCTTGGCTAAACACACCTGAATGCAGAGTAATATGTAAGGACATTTTTGAAATTCAAAATGAATCAAATGAAAAGTATTTAGGACTGGCCAGATCAGGGGGTTATTTTGAAACAGTTGACCAGACATATTGCAAATTGTGGGCATGTATTGCTTAAATTGGAAGGCATTTAAGTAGCATTTTGCACAAAATATAATAATGCGCCCCAAAATTCACGAAGTTTAATCGGAGAACTTTGTGAACTTTGGGCGCATGCACAGTAGTACCAACCGACAAATGCGTCCTACTGTGCATGCGCCGCAAATGCTGTTGGGACAACGAAGAAGACGGTGAGGGGCCTACGGGAGGGATTTTGGCGCCAGCAGGGTTGAATTCTCCTTTAAAATGAACAATAAATCCATGGGGCCACTAATGAACCAGACACATGATAAGACACTAGCTGATACTTTAAACAGATCTTAGCATATTTGCTATTGTATGATTATTAGGTTATGGTCACACGAATGCGGATCTTGGCCTGCTTTTATCCACAGGTCAAAAATCTGCTCCCCTGCTGCTTTGTCTCTGCTCCGAGGCTGGCAGATGCAGAGGATTCCTGCAAAAAAAGTGAGAGTTCTCCCTTCACAGCCGATATCTGCCACATCTTCCTGCACCCAAATAGTGTTTGTACCTGGATAGAGAACTGACTAAAAGATAGATTATAAGGGCTCGTCCAGACGAGAAGATTCGAGGAGATTAGTCGCCTGGCGACAAAACGCCAAGTCTTTGAGGCGACTAATCTCCTTGAATGGCTTGCTCGTATCTTGCACCCGCTAGTGCTGAAGTCGCCGGAGCCTATTCACACGCAGCAATGCGTTTTTTAAAGTCGCTCGAAATTGCCTCATGAGGCAATTTTGAGCGACTTTGAAAATCGCGTTGCCACATGTTAATAGGCGCAAGGCGACTTTAGTGCAAGATACTAGCAAGCCATTCAGGGAGATTAGTCGCGGCGATTAGTCGCCAGGCGACAAATCTCCCAAAATGTTCCCGTGTGGCCTTACCCTTAAGAGTGGTAAAAATTGAACATTTTCTAATGGGACCAGTGTTGATAGTGGAGTACCTGTCCTTTGTTGTGCAGAACTATAAGTTCCATGCAGGATGCTGCCACTTTGCAGAGTGATTTGACTAAACAGGAAAACTGGGCAGTAAACTGGAAAATGAGGTTCAATGTTGATAAATGCAAGGTTATGCACTTTGGCAAAAGTAATATAAATGCAAGTTATACACTAAATGCAGGCCCTGATTTGTTGTGAGGCCACAACGGGCTGGGTCTAGGGAACCAAAATTTTAGGGGCAGCATGCTGCCCAGCCGCATCCGCATGGGGACTCAAAGCTCCCCGGTGCTTGAAAGCACACTTGCTCACGGGGAAAGTGCTAGGACCATGCAGCCTGGGGGAGCTTGTGTGAGTGAAGTGGCAGACACTGGGACCATGCGGCCTTGGGGCGATGCTTCGTGAAATCTGGCTCTGACTAAATGGCAGTTTTCTTAACTGAGAAGGATCTAGGGGGTTTTGTAGCTAACAAGTTGTCTAATTCCAGGCAGTGTCATTCTGTGGTCACTAAAGCAAAAAAAAGTTCTGTCTTGCATAAAAAAGGGCATTAACTCAAGAGATGAAAATGTCATTTTGTGGAATGCACTGCTGGATGTTGTTGTGATGGCTGACTCTATTAATGCTTTTAAGAGTGGCTTGGTTGATTTCTTGGACAAGCATAATATCCAAGGCTATTGTGATATTAAAATCAATAGTTAGTACAGGCATATACTATATACAGTTTATATATATAGTTTATGTGAGTGTATAGAGGGGTCAGTGTCAGTCTTTGTATGTATGGATGCTGGGTTTCATTTGGAGGGGTTGAACTTGATGGACTTTGTTCTTTTTTCAACTCAATTTAACTACGTAACTATGTAACCTGAGAGGGGACAATGCTTCCAGATGCACGGCAGAGCAACAGCAGCGGAGCAGTGGGGGAGCACAAGTTCACTTATAAATTGACAAAGGTCACTGTTGGAAACATGAAGCTACCACCGCTCCAGCTCCAGGGTTCCCTACTTCATTTGATGTAACTGCACAAAATTTGTAACAGGGGAGGCATAGGCAGTGGCACTGAGTGCAAGGAGTGGCTTTGTTAAATGTAGTTTTTCCTGCAATGTTTGCTGCAAACTTTGCTCAACCCCAACAACACTTACTGCTCATAAATGACCCCTAAAGAATTGGAAAAATAATAAGGGAAAATGAGGTATGCCATAGCATCAGATTGCTCCTAACCCCAGAGCAGAAAAACATAATCAGATGTTAGAGATGAGGAGTGCACAAATAGTCGGATAAATTCGAAGGAGATGGCCAGCTTGCCCACAGTGAATGCATAGGTTTAAATGTAGTTCTTCAACAAAAAGAAAGCTTTCTTTGAATATGACAAAGTTCTGGGTGGGGTGAGAAGACTCCAATTACAGTGTCTTTTGTTTCATGAAGTAGAGAAGCCATGCTATTGTGACCTCATGCTGTATAATAGAACTACTTAGGCTGCTTTAGCTTTCAAAGGTAAAGAGGGACTATTTTGTCAATCATAAGAAAATATTTCATAAAAAGAGATCATTTCTGTTTTGGCCTAAATCATAAGAATACCTACTTTGTAGTTTCTATATCAGACCAGATAGCATTCATCATGAACAGCAACAACTGTAACCTTACAAGCTCAAAGTTAAAAAAGTTTAATCATAGGAATTAATAATATGAAACATGTTGAATTCTCTCATTTTGTTTGTAATGTTATTGTTTATTGCTGGACAATCTCCAGGCACTGGTCTAATAATCATGGCAATGGTTTAACACCCCACAGACCTTTCAGCTGTGTGTGTGGGGGGTATTAAGCATCCACATTCTGATCACACCCTAAAGCTGTTGGTTAATACAGGCTGGAAACAAAACAATTAAAGTACATAGTTATGTTTTAAAGACAGGTAGGTCTTTAAAAGATAGGTAGGTTAGACATCTATTTAGTGTTCTTTGCTTTGAATATGGGATTTTCTAGATTGGCTCCACTAGGGCAGGGACTGACATGAAATTTCTGTAAAAGTCCATGGGGGTACAAAATAAGGGATGTGATTGGGTATTTGATTGCCCCTACATGGACTGGCAGCCTACAGGAGGCAATACATCTGGATTTTATGCAAATAAACTTGCCTCCAAGATTTAGTTTAAAAAATAAGCACCTGCTTTGAGGCCACTGGGAGCAACATCCAAGTTGGTGGTGAGCAACATGTTGCTTGTGAGCTACTGGTTGGGGATCACTGATCTAAAGTCCCTATCACACTCACATACATATATTTATGGTTGTTGGGGCAGGGTACAAACAGGGAAAGCGTTTGCAAGCCGCCGTTTATTTTTTGTTCTATGCATCTAGGCCCCAGATTAGCACCAGAGGGAAAAGGTCCTTGAACTGCATGGACCTGGAATTCCTGAAGAATATTGCACTTCCTATGTTCCGAACCTCTGTCTTCTTGAGGTGCCTGCAAGTAAGAGAGTGACAGAAACCAAATAGCCCTAAAGAGTCCTGTTCTAACGTTTACTGCCTTGGTTTACAGAGTTCATCAGGTAATCCTTATAACAATACAGCAGCATGCTTGTAGATTTGTGCATTTAGCTCCATGTAAATCTTCTGCTAATATTCTAGTCTGTGAGAAACATGGCTAAAATAATAATTCCATTTATTTGTTGTAAACAGAACTACAGTACTTAGGTAAAAAAAAAAAAATTACTAATTGAAGATCTGATTGAGTTGTAAATCCTCCAAACAAAGACTAATCACGTAATTGGTGGGAAAAAAATATATTTAGGAAACGCACAACACTTCTTAGGATCATTAAGTAGAGCATTTCCTTTGGCAAATTCTTTATCTGACATGGTAATATACAAGGTAATTTTAGAACTACATAGAGTGAATGAATCTGCCTGGGGGAACCCTCCCTGCTACCTGAGTGATGAAAAGATAAAGTGTCTCGCCCAAGGTCACACACTGAGAAAAGTTCACATGGATTTGTACTTAAAGGGAAACTGCCGTAGAATTGTTTTTAAGAAACATATTTAGTTAGGAGCACAGTACAGCACATTTTTCTGTTTCATAACTCTTCCATGTTGTCTATTCATCTTGGTTAGTCATTTTTTTCATTGTTCTTACCACAGCCCACTATATGTTTTCCTTGCATCAAATTTCTGACTTACACATCATTTGCGTCACAAAAACTTAATTTCATACTTAGGGGCAGATTCATTAAAGGGCAAAGAGCCTAACACTACTTCACCGGTTTACTAACGAGTTCAGGCACCAATTCGCTAGTGAAGGAGATGTACGCCAGCGTTGCTTCGCACTCTAACGCCAGGTGAATTTTCGCTCCGCTGAATGGACGTAACCAGGGCCATTTTAAGGACTTGGTGGGTCCTGGGCAAAGAGCCAATTAGTGGGCCCCCAATAAACCTGGCACGTGCCTCCCCTCCCTCCCTGTGTTTTCTCCCTCCATCCTCCTACCTGTGTGCGTCCCCTCCCTCCCTGTGTGCGTCCCCTCCCTCCATCTCCCTCCCTGAGTCTCGCACCACCCCCACGCAGTGGTCCCCGGACAGATGCCCCTTAACTTGTGTTGTTAAAGTAGCTGTGGACGTAACTCGGTAAATTCACTAAGGAGCAGATTTTATTGAACTTTACCTCTTTCGCCAGACTTGCCTTTGCTAGCTCTTACCTGGCGAAGTGCATTGGAGTACATAGAACATGTAATCTTCATTTACATACATCATCATTTTTAAGTGTAATGTCTTTTAAATTTTTCAGGGTGTTAGGCTGCAAAAGGCATAAAACTTTTTCTGGCACCCAGATTCCCCCATTAGTGATGGGTGAATCTGGGGTGTTTCTATTAGAAATTTGCGAAACGGTGCCTAGTCTCGTTTTGGATGCTGGCGTCTGTTTTTGGATGCCGGCACCCATTACAGGTGTCGAAAAAAAAATGGATGCCAGTGTCTGTTTATTCGACGCCGGCAATGGGCGCCGGCATCCAAAAGCGGACACCCGCGTACGACACGCTGGCAAATTTTCGCCAAGCAAAATTTTTCTGGTGTTTCGCAAATTTATTTGCCTCCAGCTAATCGTGGGAATTCACAACGAATTCGCTGCAGGCGAATAAATCCACCCATCACTAACCCCCATACATTTTCTAACTTTATTACACACATTATTTAACAGTGGGTGTATGTGTAAGGCATTAAAACAACTCTATTGACTTTATTAAGGTTCCCTTGACATGTCTAGTTATCAGTATAAATGTAATCTAGCGAAGTTGCGCTAGGCAGAATTGAACACTAGCGCAGCTTCGCTTTGATTTTCTCGCTCTGCTGAAATAAGGTTAGAGAAAATTCGCCAGCGTTCTGCACCCTGGATGCAACTTTGCACTTTAGTAAATTAGCATTGTCTGAGCAAATTTTCGCCTGGCGAAGTATTGCGATGGCTGCGTAGCTGTCGCTGGCGAAATTGCACTTTTTAGGGAATTTGCCCCTATGTTTCTTAACCGGTAGCACTTAAGCTCTTTGTCCTGATATGATTCTGTATATATTTATTATGTGATTTTATGCACTGTACAGTGCTGCGGCTCCTTAACAGCGCTTTACAAAGTTATACATACTTACATAACTTTCCAGCACCTTGCTAAAATGGTGCAACTGAAACATCAAAATGTGATTGCAACCTGTATGGAGTTTGTGGCAAAAGATTAGTGTCTGCACTGGTTGTGGGTCTGCAATTATGCTGAGATTCTGGTTAAAAAAGCACTGAATTTTGTAGCAGTATTATCATTGGAAATAAAGTTTATGTTTTAAGCCTGAAAACCATTTTTTTCTTACCTGCTGTTTTAAAAGGTTACAGGGATTCCCCTCCTCTCTCTAAGGCTAATGCCACATATGGCCGTCTTTCTGCCTGCATATAAATGCAGGTGGAGAAACAGCCAGTCAGCTCTCATCTGTTCCTTCCCATATCTGCAGTGACAGGCACTGTGTAGGCATTTGGGCAGATGCATGGAGTGGATTAGGGCTCTGTGTTATCTGCACACGTCGACACATTGCCTGTCAGATACAGGAGAACAGATGAGAACCATCTGGCTGCTTGAAAATGCAGGCAGAGAGATGGCCCACAGGAAAGAGCAGATGGCAGCTGATTGGCAGTTTCTCCACCTTATTATGGACTACAAATTAAGGATATTTTTTGTATAGATTATTGGGGAGATAGCAAACACTATTGTTTGTCTGATTAATAATAAATATTTATTTATTTGTATTTTGGCATGTTATACAGCATTGTATATTCTTTTTTTTGTTGTACTCAATCTGCATAATATATTCTATTATGTTTACAGAAAACTGAATAAAAAAAATATTTACTATTCATATAAAAAAGTTTTCAATAAAACTAGAGGGGGTAAATTAAATAAGTCTGCTCCTGCTATTGAGAAAATGTTGGGTAATTAGTAATTTAAAAATTATTTGAAAACAGTGCATATTCAATTCATTTAGTACCGAAGCACGGATATCGGATATTGTACCTTTAAAATGAGACGTCAAAGTCTTCCAAGCTCAAAGCACAAAAAAAAACCAGAAAGAGATTATTGTGCATGTAACTTTATCTTTACCTGCGTTGCACATTGTCCTTAACTAAGAGTTATTACAGGCTGTTCTAGGTCAGAGTTTTTCCCTTTTGTGTGTGATATTTACACCTTTGCATATAATCTCAATTTGATGTAAAAAAAAAATGGGTTGAGTAATACTGTCACAGAGAATTAAATGTACAATATGCCAAGCATTATCCTCTTATCCAGGTACAATACAACTTGCCCATCTTTATATATTCCTGTTTCATTTTTATATACAAGTGAAATGATTGCTGAGCAGTTTCATGGTAAAAAAAATTTAACTATAAAATCTGAAATTTTAGTGGACAAAATACTTGAATTTTTCGAGATGTATTAAACCCTGCGGTCAGAATCTGAAAATCCAACATCTCAGACCTGCCAAGGTTGTATTTAAGTCAATGGGAGATGTCCCTACCCTATTTGGAAGTTACCGTGGTCTGTGATGGAATTACAGTAGCCCGAAGATATGACTATTTCGGATTTTTTGGGCAAAAATCTGAAAATTTTTGAATTTTCTACAAAAAAACCCTGAAAAAATCGATTTGGGAAAAAGCTTACAATATGGATTTTCGCTAGATTTTTTTTTATAAATACATAAGGTCCAGTCATGGATTCTAGTTAGGTCTGACTTTTTTATTGAAATAGTCCGACAAATTCCGATTTTGATAAATAAAGGCATTAAAGTCGCATACTGAGATGAAGGTTGTATCCAAGACAGCAAGCTTCAAGTTCTTCCTGTATATTACTTTGTCTAATTGTTATTGTTGCCTGTACAGACCAAGAGGCTGCGGGGGGCCAAGCTGGGCTGCTGAGAGACACATCACAATGTCTAAGGATTGGTGTGGGCCCTATACATTGTTGTTATGCCATTGAGTCTCTATGCTAAACTATACCAGTACAATGATGCTTGTTGTATTAAAAACAAACATCTTGGTAATAATGCATTAAACGTAACAAGGTGTGCCGCAGGTCTGTTAATCCATAGCAACCATCATCATTTACTGGCTACTTGTTTGCAAAGAAACAACTGGTTGCTGTAGGTTACAAGGACTGATGTACTTTTGTTATTTTGTTCTGTAAGAATACCCACTTGTGACATTAGCCTAAAACTGGCCACCCAAAGGGGAAATATGACAAAACGTATGGAAATACACAGAAAAATTTTAAATAAAAGAAGGTGTTCTGTTGATCTAAAGGCAACCACACTATTTGTTTTTATTTACATGTATTGGGGTGGGGTCTGACCCCACCCCAGACCCCCCTGATCCCACCCCGTGGTCCTTGCAAAAAGGGTTGGAAAACACCAACAACTGTACATGTCAAAAGCAGAAGAAGATTGCCTCTAATAAAAGCACATTGGTTTCCTTTTCCTTTTCAATGCTGTTGTTTTTGTGGCAAATATTGGGTGTGGCTTTTATTTGCAAGGAAAATAGATTCCTTTTGTGATTGATATGTTTCCAGTTAGCAGCTAAACTGGTATTAAAATGAATCTCTATGTGCACCTTGATGGCTGTGTGTAACAACTTATAGCTCTCTGTTTATTTATTGTGTCACATACCTAAAGGTGGCCATACACGGGCCGATCTAAGCTGCCGACAGACCAAGTAGGCAGCTTATTGGCCCGTGTATGGGGCCCTCCGATGGACTTTACCGATCGATGTCTGGCCGAAAGTTGACCGGATGTCGATCGGGCAGGACTAAAAATCCTGTCGGATCTGTTCCTTGATGCTGTCCCGAAATCCGACCACTGTATCTCCCTAGGGCCCACAATCACCCCGATATTGCCAACCTCAAGGTGGGCATATTGGGAATAGATCCGCTTGTTTGACAACATCGTCAAACGAGCAGATCTCTCCGTGTATAGCCACCTTAAAACACACCATGATAATTATGCCCACAGATGGTAAATGCACAATTTCCCCCATAACATATACTTTAAAAGAACAATAGAGCCTTGTCTTATCTGACCTGGACACCACAGAAGGAGAATACACATTGTGAATTGACCACCTGCATTAGTATGACTTCTGCCCTGCCTGGGAGAGGTCTGTTTTGTATGAATAGCTTATTCTGATTAAGCACTGACATTAGTTGTTATTTTACATACACATATCTACTGATTTGGTGTTTTAAGCCAATGTTTAATTTCCCAAATGTACAGCAAACAAATATTATACGAAATCTGAAATATTTGCACTCATGGGTATATTGCTAAATGTAGACCAGTGAGATCTCAATATGGCCCTCTTAACTGACAGCTATAGTGGATGCTAGAGCCAAGGACAACCAACAGGGGTTCAACAGTACTGTTCAGAATGCAGGAAGCATTGTGTAGGATTACTTTCAATAAAGTGGGTTTAGGATGGTGCGTAACTGAGGGTTGTAGTTCTACACTCTAGCAGCTGGAGTGTGAAAGTTAATATAGTCTCATGTTATGTATTGCATATAATCTATTTGCCAATAACATTTAAGGCAGTGATCCCCAACCAGTAGCTCGCGAGAAACATGTTGCTCTCCAACCCCTTGGATGTTGCTCCCAGTGGCCTCAAAGCAGGTGCTTATTTTTGAATTTGAGGCTAGGAAGGAAGTTTTAATTGCATAAAAACTAAGTATAGTGCCAAGCAGAGACTCCTGTAGGCTGCCAGTCCATATAGAGGCTAACAAATAGCCCATAACAGCCTTTATTTGGCACCCCAAGGGACTTTTTCATGGTTGCGTTGCTCCCCAACTCTTTATACATTTGAATGTGGCTCATGGGAAAAAAAGGTTGGGGACCCCTGATTTAAGGTATAGTCATTCAAGTGTCAACAGTTGTAGGTAATAAATAAAGGGGCTTTTCGAAGAAGAAGACCATGGGACTCATTTATACGCACTTGGGGATCGTATTTGTCCCTTGACAATAACCCATGGCAACCAATCAAATGCTTCCATTCCAAACCAGTGGCTGGCTGAAAAAAAAATCACTGGTTGGTTGCAATGAGTTACTGTCCTTGGGCATATTTGCCCAGGGTTTAAAAATAACCCCCCTAAGTGCCCCAAAAGTGTAAAGGATCCCTTGGAGCCATAATAAATTAAGTATTTTAATTTTAATATACATTGGTAAAACAGGGCAACTTGTAGAAATTTAGGGGTGCTCTGAACATTGTAGGATTGTGGAAAATTCTCTCCTTAACTTCTAGGACCCCTTCAGAGATAATGGATTCATTACAGGTAGGGTTGCCACCGTTTAAATATATTTTTACCGGCAGTGGTGGGGGGGCGTGAAGAAAGGGGCGGGTTGTGATGCACAGGGGGCGTGTCCTGCCGCAAAGGGATGAGGCTTGCTGTAAAGGGGCGGAGCTATGACCCGACATGGGGGGAGGTACATTTTTTTGTGGGTTGGGGCGGGCCAGGGGCCTTTAATAGGGGTATTGCAGATTTACCGGCAGCTACATTGCTGGTAAATTTGTAATACCGGCCCCGGCTTTGTCCAGTATTTTACCGGTAATACCGGCTGGGTGGCAACCCTAATTACAGGAAAGTTTTATTTAACAGAGGGAATAATCTACCAAAAGCAAATGAAAACTGTCACTGTAGTGATTGTAGTTTCTGTATGCAACTTCTGGGACTGGGTTTCAATTCAATGCAATACAAAGGCATTCTGCTTTTAGTACTGCACAGTGCAACATTTTAAAGGAATTTTCAAAAACTCAACCCATTATATAAATGCACATATCATATCCATGTCAGAAGAAAGTCCCCTCTGGGGTACGATCAGATCTACCTAGTTTCATGAAACTCAGATGCTTAAGCCATATAGAATTACTGCAACCAAAGAAAATATACAGTACTGTTCCTTTGTACAATAGACCTTTTTTTAACTAGAAGTTTTCTGGGTTACAGTGACTAAAGCTCGCCATAGACGTAAAGATTTTTGAAAGATCCAATGGTTATCATGAGACCACGATTGTCTCAAAACGATCGTTTAAATGTCCAATGTGTCCATCAACTAAAAAGACCATTTCAGGTGATATTGCAGCAAAACTGAAGGATCGCAGCCTGCTTAGCCCTGCAAACATAGGTAGATTGCATGGGGACAGATAAAGATTTTCTAACCTGGCCGATCAATCTTCAGACCGATGTCGGACGAAAAATCGTAAGATGTATGATCGTTTGTATCCCACTAACCGCACGATAATTTGACAGATTGGTCAGACTTCCCTAAGATTGGTCATTCAGCAGAGAAAGATTGTTGCGTCTATGGGGACCTTTAGTTTAATCCGTATAATCCCACGCATTCATTCTCAGACCATTTTAAGAAATGCGTTAAATCAGAAAGATAACATACCCCCAGCAGTCACTGGATTTGCATTTTCAAAGAATGCTCTTTTTATTTTGCTCATGTTCAACATGGGTGTATATTGCCCCTTTAATGGTAATAGTAAGCAGTCTCTGCACCATCTCTACTTTCATGCTGTGCTTCTGTCTCAGCCTGATCTGCTCTTCCCTCCTCTGTGCATGCTCTACTCTAAACCACTTCTAGACATGAAGGGGAGAATATTAGAATGGTTTCTCATTGTTTAGCACTGTATGTAAGTCGCTATCCAAATTTTGTGCCTGACCTCAGCTTGGACACATATAAAAAACATATTCAATGTATTTTTATTTCCTGCCTTGACAACTGCAATTTCCTCCTGGCAGGCACTGTTGCTAAACACTGCTGCTAAACTAAGCCTCCTATCTCATCCCTCCACATCAGCTGCTACCCTATGCAAATTATTTTACTGGCCCCCACTTTTCACCAAAATTAAATTCAAATTTCTAACACACAAATTCAAGCAGATTGATAATGAAGTTCCTCCCAGCTGTATTTTGACATCAGCTCTGATCTCAAAATACATTCCTTCATTAAACCTACATTCAGCTTCTGACCTTCTCCTCTCCTCTCATCAATTCATCCAATTCCCATTCTTTAAAGCTTCTGCCTGTCTCTGAAACTCTCTGCTTTAACAGATTCCCTTCCATCCAACACTCCCTAAAGACACACCTATTCAGGGAAGCATATTCAGTGCTTTTGATGGATCAGAAATCAACCTATTAAAGAAAAATATTTTAAATTTTCCTTATGTTTCCAATGTTCTGTTATCCTTTAGATTGTAAGTTCTTGTGGGCAGGACACGTTGGTTCCATTTTTATTTTGTAACCCTTGTTTGTTAAATTGGTTAGAGATGTGGTCAGATAATCTGGATTTATACTTAACAGTGCATTTCATATCACTTTGTCAGACAACAGCCACAGAATGGAAATATGTAAGTATGTTGTATTTATTCCACTCCATCAGGAATAAACATATACATGTAATATCTAAAATGAACAGCTTTTATTTCAGGTCCTAAATAGTAGTAGGGCAGAATATAGATTTGGTGGCCTAGATATTTTTTTAAAGAAAGGCTTAATGAATGACTGATCCACTAAAGGCTGGACATTCAACGACAGAAAATGTTTAACAACCACTGATTTAGAGCAGTAATTCCCAACCTGTGGCTCACAAGTAACATGTTGGTTTCATGAACCCCTTTAATGGAGTGAAATAGTCTTCACAAGAACTACAATACATTTCACTTGATAGTAGTAGATACAAAGTAGCCATGATACTGACTACTTTGGGGGTCTCATATGAAAAATGCAAAGATTACTGTGACTGAAGCTCTGACTCTCCTTGGAAGCCGATGATTGGGGTCTCAACCTAAAAGCCAGTTAGAGTGGGACTTGGGGGTCAATGTGCTCAATGTACTGCCCTACAAGTAGATTTTCATAACCACTCTTTCTTATAATCTGATACCTTATTATGAGCTAAAAGGAGCCTGGGAAAATGTTGGACAGAAAAGCAAGTGGAGGCTGGGCATGAAGTTTAAATATCTAAAAAGAATGTCCAATGCCTTAAGAGTTCTACTAACGTCACTTTACTCCTCAGACCTGATAAATGCCATTTTTCTCATAGCTGTTTAAAGAAAATATTCCACCCATAGCCTCCACCTTTGGTGGTTGAAGAAGGGAGGAATCTCAGTATGCAACAGAAGGGTTCCTAAAGTATTTTGTGTTTATGCTAATAAGCAATAGCACCACATTGGTTGGTTTCAGGGAAACACTTCCAACTCTTGGGAATTAACTCCCAGAAAGTGGCAGGTGTTCAAGTTCTAACGAAAAAGCTATCCAGTACAAAACACCAGAAGTTTTATTAAAGTCTTACTGACATTTTATTTTACATTGCTATTGAAATTAGACAAACTATACAATGGAGCAAATCTTATAAGGGGGCAGAGGACAGTGCTTGTGAGAGCTCACATAATAGAGCAAATATATGGTATAATTTCCTAAGGGAACACCATGGATCCCACTAGCACAACTTTGGAATGAATTACAACTATAGAGGTTCTTTTTACATCCTCAGAAATACATGCAATATTATAAGTTATGTGTTCACTTATGCTCCCAAATAACTTGCTGTTGTGTTGTGTTTATGCTTATAACTGATTTACATTTAACACCATAGCGATATTCAGTAGTTTCTGCCAGTACTGAAAACTAGCAGATGTTCAGCAATTATTGTGTAATAGCAGGCTAGGATTAACATGGGCAATGAAATATGTTTATTTTGAATAGATGTGTGATTATTTTGGAACAGGACTAGAGTTCAAAACAGGGTGGATGCAATTGTCATTTTCTGTACTGGATGTTTAATAAGTCATCATTATTCTACACAAACTCACATGCACACACTTTGTCTCTCTCTCTCTCTCTCTCTCTCTCTCTCTCTATATATATATATGTAAGAAAGTGCTGAAGCACACCAGGATTTTCAAAAAAAGAAACTTCTTTATTGGATCAATGTTTCGGTCCACACAAGGACCTTTATCAAGACATTTCAAACATGTGAATACCAAAGTTATATAGACCCACCAGTGAACCAACACCAGGACACACCCACATTATCACGTGTGTAGATTAACCCTTGGTGAACCTCATAGTATAGCAGAATAAGTATGTGTTAATATCTGAAAAACAAAATTAAAAGGATTTAAAATGTTTTAGATATATATAGAATGTTAAAATTTTGGGTATAAAGTGATACAGTAATCATACAAAAATATATAATTTAGATAAAAACACGTCAGAATCTTTTCCCTTGTATAGCAAAAAACGTTTTTCATTAAGTTAATCATCCACATAATTGAACCACTTAGTGTAAAAATGAAGTAAATGAGCAGTATTCATTTAGTCCACGAGGGGCTACTGTATTTAATGTCCTAATCCAGAAGACCTCTCTTATATATATATATATGTAGTCCATCAAGAAGCCGGCACTCATGATACAAAGTTTCAATTGCCTGGGTGCAGTATCTTCAATTATAAATCTATAGAATACAAGTAGGATCCGCACTCTCAGGTCTTATAAAAGTTTTATAAAAGTTTTGAAAATTTTATCAAAAAAGAGTCTGACGTTTTGGTCTCCTCCAAGAGGAAAAAGGTCAGACTCTTTTTTTAATAAAATTTTCAAAACTTTTTTAAGACCTGAGAGCGTGGATCCTACTTGTATTTTTAACAGAGTTAAATTGGGTTGAAAAAGACAAAATCAAGTTCAACCCCTCCAAATGAAAATCCAGCATCCATATACACACACACACACCTCCATACCTTCACATAAATATATATACCCATATACTAACTATAGAGTTTAGTATCACAATAGCCTTTGATATTATGTCTGTCCAAGGAATCATCCAAGCTCCTCTTAAAAGCATTATCAGAATACGCCATCACAACATTATCCGGCAGTGCATTCCACAACCTCACTGTCCTCACTGGCCTCTGGTGTGGTGATCCTCTTTATAGGTAAAAAGGTGATATTTGGACAGTCTACACTCATAATTTAAGTCTTCCATTCCCTTTACCAGTTTAGTTACACGTCTCTGCACTCTCTCTCCAGCTCATTTACATCCCTCCTAAGGTCTGGAGTCCAAAACTGCACTGCATACTCCAGATGTGGTCTTACTAGGGATCTATAAAGAGGTATAATTATTTTTTCATCCCTTGAGTTTATGCCCTTTTTTATGCAGGACAGAACTTTATTTGCTTTAGTAGCTACAGAATTACACTGCCCAGAATTAGACAACATATATATATATATATATATATATATATATATATACAGTTGAACGAATCGCTTGCACTCTAATCCAGTCTTAAATAAATGTGGGTGCAGGGTCAAAAAATTGTAGATAAGTTTAACGAGGACCCGCACACCAAAATCAGTTGAAAAAAGTGTTAATATTTATTCATACTTGTGCATCCAACGTTTCGACCCACATCTGGGTCTTTATCAAGGATCCTTGAGTATGAATAAATATTAACACTTTTTTCAACTGATTTTGGTGTGCGGGTAATCGTTAAACTTAAGATCGGTTGTAGCATTTGGCAATAAGTAAGAATGTTTTTAACATTAACACATACATATTTTTATTATTCATATTAAAGTAAGCCTAATATGTTGATCCCTATATGGAGACTTTAAATGGTGTGGAACTGAATTTATGTGACTATGTAGTTAAAGTACCTTCTTGAGGTGGCAAACATAAAGGAATGCTGATTTACAGGAGATAACCAAGGAGATAAATACTCTTCTTGATCTTAATGAATATGGTGGAGGAAATTGCTCTCTGCCTTCCTTGTGCAATTTGATTATCTGAATTTTACAAGTAGGGCTATTAAGATACGGATTTATGACAACATTTGGTTAATTTGTTCTTCCTGGATAGTCAGGGGGCTTGAAACCCTTATTTGAATGTATAGCATGGTGGGCATTTTATGAATTCTTTATACCAACATAACTCTGCCTCGTAGGTAAAGTGCTACAGACAGGCAAATTTTAGGGTGCACCCCATACCAACTAAAACTCCTGTATGTTAAGAACCCTCAGAAACAGAAAGTGGGAGACATATCCATGAAGGTAGGTCTGAAGATTGCACTGAGATTAGCTGAAAATAGTATTTGTAAGTAGCTGAAGCTGTGCCCTTTCATATTGCTCACTGCCTCTTGCTCTTCATCTAATAAAACATAAAAGATATCAACATATCATGGTGAACAATGATATAATGGCAACTGTAACCAACATCAAACTGACGCACAAAAGAAGAACTTAATAATGGCATACTGATTTACTAAAATTGTAAAATATTTTTGAGACAAAATACCTGTTTACAAATTTTTTTCACAGCTAAAAATTGTGACAATGTAAAGTTATTTGCAAGAAGATTTCTTTTTGGTGAATACCCAGGGAGAATTTTTTTTTCAAAACACATATGAGCTGCAGAGTCCAACAACATAGAGGAGGAAGAGGATGTTAGGCCAGTACTGGATCCCCTGGTACCCCATCAGTCAAAGTCTACTGATACTCCTATAGCGGTATGAAGATGTTTTCTAGTGATTTACTTGAATTATTTATAAAGGAAACCAATGCTTAACTACAGGAGTTGTTTTATATTATATTTTGGGCTTCTGTACCATCCAAGGCAGCCGCAGTCCAATATTAGGGAAGATTTCTGTCTTCAAAGATGCCCCAGTAGCTCCCCATTTCTTTTCTGCTGATTCGATGCACATACTGTGCTCCCGTCAACTACCAGAACTTTGGGATGTACGTATTTATGTAAAGTAAAGTACACTACATGTCTAATTAGTAAATAATTCCGATTATTAATAAATGGCAGCTCTGAAACAAGTGCAGTTAGCATCACAATTTAATAATTGTCCTGTAGCATCAGCTTATATGACAGAAATGCCTATTTTTTTTACTTGAAAATTTGCAACCACCCCAAAGCTCAGTTTATAAGCTGGATCAATATTAATGTAGAGATGCTGAACCTTTAGGTTGGTGATTAGACTTTTTAGATATATTAATTTTTAGGGTATAATTATCCTTTAAATAATTAAAAAGCTATTGGCTGCATTCAAGAGAATAAATAAGTCATAGAACTACAACTCTGAACAACCTTAGCCAATTTATTACTGGAACTAAGATGAAAAAAATGCATCCATGCACAAAGTTGAATGGGTACAAATAGGATTCAATAATAATAGGCACATATCGTTAGTTCTCACACATTCCTCTGTGTTTGCACTGCTCTGTCTCTGCAGATGAAGCAAGAATGTATTATTAAAATAGATGTGTGGGACTTATTATCCAGTATGCTTGGTATATGGGTTTTCTGGATCTTTCTGTAGTTTAGACAAGCATACTTTAAGGGGCAGATTTATTAAGGGTTGAATTGGAAATTCAAATTAGAATTAAATTTTTTTTGGTCAAAACTCAAAAATTCGCATTGGGAATAATCCAAACTACATTTGAATTCAAATTCAAAATTCAAGATTTATCAAAATAATTTGAATTCAACTATTCGCCACCCAAAACCTGCCGAGTTCATGTATAAGTCAATGGGAGATCCACAGACCCATTTGAAGATGTTATTCCTTCCTGACATTCGAGTTTCAAATTTAATTCGAAACTTCAAAACTTGAATCAAGCTTATACGAATCGAATTTGATTTGAGTTTTTTGGTCGGTAAAAATTTGTTCGAATTTTAGACGCTCAATTGTTTTCTGAAATAACCTCCGAATCGAATTTTGAGTATAAAAAAACTCACATGAATTCAAAATTCGACCGTTGATAAATGGGCCTCCAAGTCTACTAAAAAATTGTTTATGCATTAAATAAACTCAAATCATTTGCTTTACCTCCAATAAGGATTAATGATATATTAGGTGGGATCAAGTACAAAGTAATGTTTTATTATTACAAAGAAAATAAGAAAAATAAATCATTTAAAAAAAATGTAATTAAAAAAAAAATGTCTATGGGAGATGGACGTCCCGTTATTTGGGCCTTTCTTGATAATTGGGTTTCCAGACAATCGATCCCATATCTGTATATGAACAGAGATGATTTTGTTCTTTAAAGAAAACTGAAGGTTATATCTCTTTGCAGTAGTGATGGGCGAAACGGCCGCGTTTCGCTTCGCCGAAAAATTTGCGAATTTCCAGAGAAATTCGCGAATTTTTCGCCGATTCGCGAAACGAGTTTTGACGCGCGTCGCTTTCGGCGCGTCACGTCAAAAACGACGCGTGACTCGTTTTCGCGCGACGAATTTTTGATGGCGAATTTTTATGGCCGTTTCGCGAATTTATTCGCCAGCGGCGAATCGCGGGAATTCGCCGCGAATTCGCCCCTGGCGAATAAATTCGCCCATCTCTACTTTGCACTCCGGTGGCTTCAGTTTGCTCTCTCTGGGGCAAATTCACCGAAGTAAGGTTGCTTCTTAAAGGAGAACCAATGCTCCTTAAAGTTGCTCCAAAATTGTGCCAGTGACAGCTTTGCTGCACTTTGCCACACTTCACCAGGCGTAGTTTCGCCATTGCTAAGCAAATTCACTAAAATGCGAAGTTGTGCTCAGGGAGGCGAACGGTAGTGAAGTTGTGCTACCCTTACTTTGTCAGGCAAAGCGAAGTTACGCTAGCGATGACTAATTTGCATACGGTGCCAAGTTAAAGTATAATGGACGCATATGCTGCAGCAACTACATTACACTACCCAAGGCCAGGAAACCTTTAATAAATAAAATAAATTTTATTGCCCTAAACATGTGCCCACTGTATAGCTGAGTTGCCATATGTTAGGAAATGTAGAGGGGAACATTAAAAAAATTTATGATCTTTTTCAGCCTATCACCCTTAAAAAAGTAAAAGACGCCAGCATCTACCCCTGGTCTGAGGTGGAGAAGTCAAGTCTTGTGCAAGAGGTAATGTTCAGTAAAATCCGCATCCTAGTGAATTACTGTAGTTACGTCCCTTCATCAGTGAGCAACTTCGCCTGGTGTAAAGGTGCGAAGTTACGCCAGGGACCGTTAGTAAATCAGCAAAGTTCCGAAATGAAATCACGCGAGTGAATTTGCACTAGCGTTAGCCGCTTCACACTATAGTGAATTTCCCCCTATGAATTTTGTTGAGGTTGCAAGTTTCCTTTCCATCAAATGCTCCAACTGGGCAATACAGGTACAATTTTACAAATATTGAAATGACCCATTTCATCATAAGAAAGTGTTTATCCTTATGTTATCCCTCTTACCAGGGTGTTATGTAATAATCACATGACAGCATCTGGGATCCATTGTTTTCAGGAAAACCCAGTAGAAATAGAAACCACTAGTCTACGTATTTTACAGCTGTGATCTATTGTCACCAAGGGTGTGAGATTACACCTAGAGGCAGATTAACTGCACAATGAGCTGCTGTTTGATTGTACAGAACAGGGAAATAAACCCTTTGCTACTCCACCAGGACAGCATCACCCAGCAATACTTTGGATCTTGGGAGCTGACCAACCTTCAACTGTTGCCTTTCCCTGGTAAAAGAAGCTGGATTTTTTTTCTCTTTGGGGGGGAATTCTGTCAATGAGGCCAAACCAAATAAACTATTTTAGGGGATGACTTCATTATAAACAAATAACACTCACAATTAGGGTTGCAAATACGCTAAGAGGTTTCAAGCTTAGGCCATGACACACTAGGTTACCGTATTTACCCGTTTTTTTTAAGGCTGTGAACATACATACGGTTTTACCGAGTGGAAACACGGTGCAGATTTTAAAATGCCAACGCTATGTAAATATGCTAAGCAGTTTCAAGCTTAGACAATGGCACACTAGGTTATGTATTTAGTTGGCCTTTTTAAAAACCACACCGGGTTTCTACCATGAAAACCGCATGTGTGTCCATGCCCTAATAATGTCGCCACGTTTACATGCTGAAAACTGCCTGTGTGTCCATGCACTAAAAACCACACCGGGTTTCTACCATGAAAACCGCATGTGTGTCCATGCCCTAATAATGTCGCCACGTTTACATGCTGAAAACTGCCTGTGTGTCCATGCACTAAAAACCACGGGTGTCCATGCCCTAAACTCAGTTGGTTTGGAGAGGTCACCAAATGCACAACACTTTTTCCTGATGTGCCCATACTGAGCTGGGAGTTATTGGCCTGATCCTATTGGGTACTGGTTCTGAATCCAAAAACAACAATGTCTAAAATGAGCAGATTATTGGAACTGTAGGAGAACTGACTTCTGATACATTGTTTCAAGATAACAGAAAAATATAAACAAAATACTGATGTCAACTGCAAAGAACTTTAAAATCATTAAAAATGTTTAGCAGAAAGTTTTATAGAATTCCAACAGTTTTTGGTACCACCTAGTTTTGAGTTAAAGGGGGGATTAAGCAAATGTTGGGCTGGAACTGAATAGCGGCCTTACACAGCATAACACCAGATCTGGAGATCTCCATTTGACAAGGCTTCATGCACATCAGAACCCAGAGATTCAGAACTAAAATAAAATTCCCGCAGAAGGTACTGCTCCGAGCAATCGCCATTTTCATTTAATTTGTAAAGAAAGATGTTATTTTTAGGTAGAGGCACTTATGCACTTGTGAAAATGTTGACCTTTTTTAAATCCCTGCTTAGACAGACATTTCCAATAAGTGTTAAGGGAAAGCTTGCCAACTCCGGCATTTTCAGCCTGTTCTCTATTTTCCCTCCATCATCTCTGGCCTGAATTTAATCCGAGTTGGTTCCTTTGAGCCTTTGTGCTTACTGGGGGAGATGTTGGCGCAAAAGGATCGCATTACAACTTTCATTTCCTGAAATGTTTGAGGGAACATCCAGGGTTTTATCCGCGCATCAGGCAAAGTTGCGAGATCAGGTTTCAGGTCTTGTCACTCAGCTGTCACCAAAACAAATGAGCCTCTCAGAGATGGAGATTGAGTGAGCTACCTGCTATTCATGACCCCTGGAGCAGGTGATCACTCATGGGAAAAGCAGGTAGAATGAATCATTTAGTTCTTGTGTTTTTCCTCTCTCTCTCTCTCTCTATCTTTTTTTTGGCTGACCCAACCTCAGTGTGAAACCTGTAAGAGGAAAAAAAAGTCTAATTAACTCTTTCCTGCTGAAGGGGAGACAACAAAAGGTGATAAAGAGATATGTGATGACAGTTCTGCATAGTAAAGGCAATTATGTCTCCTCTCCTTGCACAGGAAGAGTTCAGATAATCCAGCTTCCTTCAAATAAAAAAGTCGCTTGGAATATTAATTCTTCCCTTTATGCACCTTTTCCTCCTACCAATATAATAATCTGAGAACAGAAGACAGGGCTGCCCATTCAGATTGTATAGGCTGCACAAACTACAGTTCAGAGTCAAATCATTATATCTATTTATTATGCAAGTATCTACTGTGTTAGCCCCAGAAAGACTATTTTATTCATTACATTTATACATACGCTATGACTTTGCAGCTGTCATGCAGTAAGATTATTGAAAACTGAGCATGGTTTAAATATTACCTGTTGTTTAGCAATGTTAAAATATAGTGAAAAAAAATTCCCCCATTGTAAAATATATAGTAAATAATGTACTCCCTATTGAACAGTATAAGGATATCATAAGTAACCAAGGAGTGGCCACTTCAAACAATTTTACCAACACTACTAATAAAGACACACATATATATATATATATATATATATATATATTTAAAGGGTAAGGCATTTTTAGTAGCTTTATGCACAAAATGTCTCAATGTCTTAAATATATTGATAATGGGTTGAGCGCAGAGGATCTTGTATTTGTCTATATGTATTTTGTGGTCACAACCTCATTGCACTTTCCCTTGTTTGTTATAGCACACACACATTATATATTTATGTAATGTGTGTGTGTGTAAATCCCAAGGACACTGCACACGCTTGCCAACAGGATATATACCCCGGTGCTACCAGTGTTTCAAAATATAGATAAGCAGATGCCGGTGCACACAGGGAATTTTTAGCTGAATTCTCCTTTATTGAATCGATGTTTTGGTCCTCTGCTGGGACCCAAGTAGCTGCACTCTGATCCAGATTTGAATATCTTGCGGTTTCATTTGGTGATGTGGGGCTTTGATTCATGTGACATCATATTTGGCGCCAAAAATTCTGTGGAGCTGTTGGTATAAATACACTAAAGTCACTGCATTCACTTATCCTTGATAAATGCTTAAACACAATTGGTGAAAGCAAGAGTGTGCTTTCACCAATTGTGTTTTCATTGCAGACAAAAAAATGCAAATCCACTGCCCAGCAATGCTACATATGACATTAGCTGCCCTAACACCTCCGTGCCCAGCCCCTGCATGTGATCCTATGAACTGACCACATTTATATTACCTTTATGAATCACTAAATTACTTCAGTTTAAAGACCAGTAAAAAAAAATGTGTTTGAACATAACAAAATAAAAAAAACATCCAGACACATCAAGTCTTTATTAAGAAATAACTTACCGATACTCCTCTTCAAAAAAAGCCACAGGGTATCGATCCATTGTGTGGAGCTCAATTTCATCTCGCTGCCTTCTATAGGAGAGCCAGGGAGGAGAAATTGAGCACCGCACAATGGATCGTCGCCCTGTCGCCTTTTCTGAGGAGGAGCGCAAGTGGAGTGTCAATAAGTTATTTCTTAATAAAAACTTTGCAAATTTAAAGTTAAATATGTCTTGGTGGGTGTTTTTTTCCTTATATACAAATTGTTGTTTATAGGAAAAAATATAAATATATAGGAAAGCTGGTATTTTTTCCAAGAAAAGGTGACAACCCTAGGTAAAGCACCTGCCAAGGCCCGGGGCCGGTATTACAAATTTACCAGCAATGTAGCTGCTGGTAAATTTGTTATATCCCTAACTAAAAGCCCTTGACCCATCCCAATCAGCTCAAATCTTACCTCTTTTTTGCAGCCTGGCCAACCACGCACCATGGCTCCGCCCTTGCTATGTCACGGTACGCCCCCTTTGAAATCACGGTCCGCCCTTTTCTTCCCGCCCCCACCATCGACAGGTGGAATTTTTATTGAAAGGTACCACCCTAGTTACTGGTCCTTTAAATCAGGGCAGTGGGTTCAGGTGTAATCTGTACTCAATCACTCACTTGGCAATGACTATTAGACACATGGAGCATTTCAGGCAACTAGCAGTAAAAATGGATTCCACAAGCTGCACAGCCACATTCAGATGTTTCTCCACTGGCTAAAAAATGGCTCAATTAGTATAGCTGAAGTCAGGGCCGCCATTAGAAATCACGGGGCCCCGCACAACAACATCTTCAGGGCCCCTGGGCCACGCGCACTCTGACACCCAAAAATTTAAAAAAAAATAACCATTGGCCCCAGGCCCCCTCCCCCCCCACAAATTAAAAAAAAAATTGGGACCCCAAAAAATATTTTTGAAAAAAACATTGGTGCCAGGGCCCCCCTTACAAGTTAAAAAAAATGGGGCTCAAAAAATATTAAACAAAAACATTGGTGCAGTGGCCTATAGAGTATTAAAATAAAACACTGGTGGGCAGGGGATTTAAAAAAAAAAAAACCACATTGGTGTCAGTAGAATTGAGCTCGTGGCTTCAGGACTTCAGTTATAGCTGTTTTCATGACTTCGGGTATTTTCGCCACTTCAGGACTTCAGTGTCGGCTCCTTTCGGGACTTCGGGTCTTTCCGCCTCTTCATTCTGCATTTGGACTTCGCGACGATGCACGCTTATGCGCTCATAAGGGGCTCAGCCCCGGGCCCTGGACACTTGTCGCCCCAGTTCCCCCCTGATGGCGGGCCTGGCTGAAGTCATACAAAATTAAATGCATCCATTCATATAAATGATGTTTTCATCCAGAGATGCACTTCCCTATAGTTCTCTATAGTTGTGCTTGGCACAAGTTCTTCCTTCCCATGTTCTATGCATCAGAATACACGCTGACTATTGTACATGGTTTGATTAATTGGATGCAAATGCATCAGGCACAACTCCCCCTCATGCCCACAATTATGAAAAAACAGAAACTTGTAGTAGTAGCTGTACCATGATTTCCATATCTGGACGAGCAATCTAAATAAGGCCTGGCATATCAATTACACAAAGTGCAAAACAGCCCTCCAACAGCCCAATAAATAGTAATTGTCTTTGGGACCTCTGGCATTTGCCAGAATCCACAGATTGCCAGTCTGAGCATGGTGTTTTCTATTTCCTGCACAACCCATGTCAAAAGAGTCTCATGCCTTTTTGGGTATATAGAAGCTTGCCACTAGATGCCAGAATGGGGGTTGGCTTTGGGCTTTATTGGGAGCAGTAAGGAGGGCTATACCAAGTACATGCTGACAAGTACCATAGGCCTTGTGTTTGCTCCCAAAAGTAACTTTATAGTGGAATTCATAACACAAGCTGACTGCTGCTATATTGTCATAACCAGAGAACAGAAAGGGACCAACAAATACTTCTTTCCAGGGTTGGCACAAATGGCACAGTGCACTGGCTCAGCAATGGGGGCCCTGGGACAGCAGACTCGGTGGGCCCCCAATACGACCCTGATTCTTTTCTTCTTTTAGAAACCTTAGAATTTTCTTTCATTTTGCAAACAACACCACCAAAAAACAAGCAC
This sequence comes from Xenopus borealis, assembly GCA_024363595.1. Taxonomy (NCBI): domain Eukaryota; kingdom Metazoa; phylum Chordata; class Amphibia; order Anura; family Pipidae; genus Xenopus; species Xenopus borealis. Next base: position 77,689,696 of record CM044446.1, on the reverse strand, counting down.
AAAAAGATATAGTTTGTACAGATATGAAATCACACAGAATACTCAGGCTATATGGGGTATACAAACTGATATGGATGAACTGGGGCTTATAACACAACAAGATTATCCTGGCAAATAACATGAGTGTTCCCTTAAGTGCATGTGAGGCTTTGGGTATCACAGCAGCCATGCACATCTGGGTTAATCGGCTTTGAAACACGTTTTATACTGTATACAGATGCATTACTATGAATGGTTCTTGAAACTCAATGACCCAGCAGCCTTTGTGGAGCTGAGAAGAGTGTAGATTAGTCCCACTGATCCGTGGGCCAGTCAAATTCAGGCCTGCTAAGTGCCTTTCTGCAGCTTATTGTGTGCTAAGGAAAACATTGCAGCGCTGGATGTTATTTTAGGAATAAACATCTAAGGCATCAAAGAGAATTATTATTACTAACGTATATTTATATAGCGCCAACATGTTTTGTAGTGCTGTAATTACTCAGTAGTGTGGGACAGGCTAATTTATAGCAATTCACTGATCTTTAAAATGGACAGGCCTGGACTGGCAATCTGTGGGTTCTGGCAAATGCCAGAGGGGCTACTATAAGGTGCCATAGTAAAACAGTATTTAGTGGCTGGTGGGGACTGTTTGGGCCTCTGTGTGGGCTGATTGGGCCTCTGTGTACCTGAAATGCCAGGGCCTATTTTAATTCTTAGTCCGGACCTGCAAATGGACACATACTCACTAGCACTGAGCACTATATTCTTTGGCCATAATACACGTTGCCCGACCTTTCAGCACTACTGGTGTCAGGACCAATTCTTTCACCTCTGATATCAGGAGCAAAGGTTTGCACCTTATCCATGTCATAGGTAGGAGTTTACTGGGCCCTGCAGCAAATCCAGTTTAGGGCCCCCAAACTTTGGGAATAAGCTATTTATCATAAATATAAATTCAAACTACTTGTCTGTCATTGCCTCACTGGGCCCATATATTTCCTGAGCCCCTGACCAGATGCAGGGGGCATGTAAATGAATGGCTTACTGGCAGGTGCACTTTGTGCCCACCATTTAAGGTGTGGCATGTGGATTTTTATTATTAACACATCATTCCCAAGCTACCACAATAAGTACCTTATGTGGTGTTTATACAAATGGCCTGCAGGTGGCACTGTGCATACACAGGACTTCTGTACAACTTGAAAGTGAAAGTAAGACTTACTGCTGTTATGTAATGGCTGCATGAACCAGCTAATAAAGCATTGTTATACCCTCCTCATCCTCGGCTACCAAACACAACACCTTTCACCACAAGGTGCATCAGAAGCTTCTTACTTTCCCCCTGCTTTAGGCAAGTATAGGGATCCCCTCCTGAGTGTTAAACTCGTCCTTGCTCTTGTTTCTTGCACTTCATAGAAATAGTATTTTTCACTGCAAAAGAAGCAGGCTCAATTATAGTTAATTATTTTTTAAACTGTATACTTTTCCCTGTGCCTACCCTTCCTAAATGAGCCCTATCCAATCTAATGGGCTGTAAAGGGCAGTTGATGAAATGTTTTGCCCCTCAGCTGTAAATGACAATGCTGCACCTTCAACCTTGCCCTTTAAATTCTACAACAATGGATATTCATTTATTCAGGGCATTCAGACATAAATGAATCCATATTAAAAGTGCAAGAAATGGAGAAAGTGAATGCTGCATAACCAAGATGAGAAAATATATCAGTTTAATAGTACAGGGACACACTCAGGGATTTCATAATAGATCAGATTTTTGCCAATATTTCATCCCAGTGGGCATCCTTTCTCAAAGACACACTTTCTTGAGAACGGTCTTCAAGTGCGACCGTAACGTTGACAAATAAATATCTAATTTTTTTTACTTTATTATATAGTCCTGGAGTACATCACTGTACTATAATATGGATGTACATCCATACAAAGAATTTTAGCTTACATCACCCAGCCTAGTGCTTTTTCAAAATCTTCAGGACAGCTGTTTTTACTGTTAAGGTTATGGCACACTAAGCTTTTAGAGTCCTTTAAACACATTTAAGTAACCTGCATTGAATGCACAATTTCTTTAAATTTACTTCAGAATCAACTGATGGGAAAACAAAAAAAATGCATTCCTTATTTTACATTGTTGTTTTGTGGTCCCACCTATATAATATGCATAATATATTTCCCTGATTTTACATTTTCCTGGATTTTACACCATTTTTTTCTGGTCCCCTGAAAAACGTAAAATCGGGGTTCTACTGTATATCAAATGCTCTCTATATAGCACCATGTGTCAGTATATGTTGGACATACAGTATCTATAAGAAAAGAGAATTGCATGGCTTCTCCAAAATGTCATCTATTTTCCACCGCAATGTGAAAAAATCACCTTAGTTGACTGACATTTGGTCAATTGAATAATTTTCAACATATTTTAGAACATTAGGAAAAATTTTAACAATGTAAAAAACTGCTGAGGGCAGCATGACAAACATAAACTTTTTCCTGGGAAAAGAATTTCCCCTTTAATCAATTTTCCCTCTGGAAAAATAATTTTTCATCTAGAATTAATACTAGGAAAAAAAATTGGAAAATGTCATGACAATCTAATTTTTTCATAATAAAATTTGAAAAGAAAGAAATACCCCCCAGCAACCTTATAATAAATCTACCCCTAAGAGTTCCTGGGACTGAAACAGTTAAGAAGAAGATTCATCTTACCCCCCCCCCAACTAGGGTCAAAGTTCACCTTCCCAGTGCTGTTCCTAGTGATATTTGAATGAGTGAATGCCAGAATTTCAGTCAATTTAAACAAACCACTTTGGAAGAGATCAGGCTGCAGAGTCGCTCCTAAGTAGAGCAACAGTAAGCTGTCCAGGTGATTTCCACTAATCTGCCCCTAAGCCATGGATCTGAGATTGCTTTGAAGCAGACAGACCCATCTTTATTGGAGGAAACAAAAAGTGTGACACAAAAAATATATTTGGGGTGGCGGTAACTCCCTGGCTGCTTTGAGCATTTCCATGACTGGATCCCCCATTCCACCAGTAGAAATACAGGGACAGCACAAACATCTACAGTTAGGTTACATAAAAGGTACATATGAGACCTCATTTAGAAAAGGTGGGCATGGCGTAAGCTAAAAAGTGATGTTTTGCACCCTGCCCAACACTTAGATTCCATAGGAACAGGTATTTGTGCACCAGAATGGAGAAGAAAGACGTATGCTTCTACAGCACTGCCTGCTGGGCTGGGGGCAGTGGGTGAGCTTCCCTTTGGATTCCCCCTTGCTTGTACATCATTTAGATCAGGGATCCCCAAACTTTTTAACCCGTGAGCAACATTCAGAGGTAAAAGGAGTTAGGGAGCAACTCTAGCATGGAAAATGTTCTTGGGGTGCCAAATAAGTAATGTGATTGGCCATTTGGTAGCCCCTATGTGGATTGTAGTCTACACTGAGACTGGTTTGGCAATACACCTTGTTTTTATGCAGCAAAACTTGCCTCCAAGCTTGGGACTTAAAAGTTATGCACCTGCTCTGCGGCCACTGACAGCAACATCCAATGGGTTAGATAGCAACATGTTGCTCACGAGCTACTGGTTGGGGATCACTGATTTAGATGGATTCAGGTCAGTCTGATGAATAAAGTGTGTGCATTTGATCCTTGTATCGGTCCTTACAGCTCTAACTCTGGCATCCTTAGGATTTGTACATTTAGGCCCCTAGTGATAAGAAAGCATTTTTGCAAAGCATGTTTGCAAACTATTTGCAAAGCATGATACCATCTTAAAAAAAATATTTGTTCAATCATGGACCCCAAAAAGGGCAGCAAAAATGGATAGGATGTAATGAATGTTTGGGTTAAAGAAAAGCCTGAACTAAACTAAAGCCTAACTAAAGAAGTAGGCTAGAAATACATTCAGGGCCAGATTTCTATAAGCGATGCCCCCAGGCCCTGTCTGCTGCCCTGCCCAACCCAGGTGCATATGCATGCGTGCTCACAGTGTGCACACACTTCCGGCAGTCAGTTTCAGCACTGAGGACTGCACACGGAGGCAAGTAAATGTTACATTTGTATTGGGCACAGTGCATTAGAAAAATTATACGGCTGGGCAGCATGTCGACCCTTGAATCGTGCTTCCCTAGTCCCAGGCCATCTGGGCCTGTGTACATTATGTTTTATGCTTTTGTACCAGCCCAAGGCATCACAGCCCTTTAGCAGCAAAGATCTGTGCCCCATCTTCTTTTCTGCTGATTCACTGATTCACATGCTCTGTGCTGCTGTCACTTACTGAGCTTAGGGACACACTCACAATATACAGTACTCCTAGAATAGAAATGTCACAATATAAGACTGATTAGTAATTAATACAGATAATTACTACATGGAAGAACAGAAACAAGTGCAACTAGCAAGAGAATCTAATAGCAGCCTTTTAGCATCAACTTATTTTACAGACCAACCTAATTTTCTGCTGGATAATTTGTGAAGACCCCTAAACTTAGCTTAGATGGTTGCCCCCTGTGAAAAGTTTAATGTTCTATATCATTGCTGCTATTGACAAGCTGAAATTTTAGGCTGGTGCAATAAGTTCAGTATATAAAATATGGCATTTTTAGCCATATTCATATTTAGGGTTTACTTCTCTTTTAAGTACCCCTATTACAACTTAGGCTTTGCTATCCCTGAATTGCTAATTCCTAAATTGTGATCTGTCACACCCTGATTAGGGCACACCTCTCAGTTCTCCCAGTTAGTGAACTATAAAGGAGGCAGGACTTTGGGTGGGCCTGGAGTGTATCTGAATGTAACTGGGTGTGATAAGTTTGGATCTTGCCATGGTCTATATTGCTGTACTAATTAATGTAAAGTGTTGGAAGGACCCATTTCACTATTATCTATTCAGTTATCCAGCAAGACATCAGACGCATTATGAGTAACTGCTCTTCATTGGACAGTGACACAAGTATAGAAAAAGAAGACTTTGCCTCCTGTCTTGTAGGATTTGTCTAGAAACCCTAACATAAAGAAACCAGAAAGTAATGAGGAACAGTGCATGAGTAAAAGGAAATATACCCATGCAAAAGCAATGCTATTAATAGTTTTATTAGTGTAAAAATCAGATTTTTGAAATGTGCCACTTTGTTACCATACATACTATCTCTGCTTGTTCTCAGGCACAGATGAAAGTGTCCCCTTAGCTGAAGCCCAGCACCCAGTATGCTCCCATTCCCTCTGGCAAGTAGACTGTGAAACCAGTCAGGCAGTATGTCAGGGAAGAGAAGAGTGCTGCGGGCAAACACATAGTGGAAGTAGAGTAGGCAGAAGGTGATGTGAGGCTGGGAAAGTAAGGTGAATAAGAAGCGTTGTGGGAAGGAGCTGCCCTACTGTGCTGCCTGCAGGGCCATACACAAACTGACTTGGCACGCAGGTGCTGGTGTCGCTGACAAGCCTACATTTTCTCAGCCCTTTTGGGATTTTTGACAGCGCAAACCACTTTACCTTCCTGCTCCACTCCTACGTGCCCAACAACACTACTGTGCCTTGCTTACTCCCTGCCCATGACTCCCCTAGGCATGGATTATATGCAGCACCCTGGCCCCATGGTTTCCTTTGGCACCAACATCACACAGCTCATGTAATCTAATAATAATACTGCTACTAGCATTTTTCCTATAGCGTTTTACTAAAGATAAGACGCGCCATGCGCGCATATATTCCTATTAGGGGAGAAACTGAGACATTTCAGCCAGAACTAGGTGGGGATCCCAAGCAGATACACATAAGAAAAGGAGAAGCAGAAAGAGGGAGATTAAACGTCTCAGACAGGTAGTCAGACCCAGTAGTATTACTGGGATGTTTCAGGGCGAGTTATAGGACTCTCCATTGCTCCCCTTTATATTATTTATTTATGGAGAATCAAAATCGCTCCTCTATAGTCACAGTGTATTTCACCTGCTGAAAATGAAACTTTAAATCAGCTGAGCTGTAACTGAGCAGTTTCCAGACACCGCCTTTAATTTCACAAGGTTATTACATTTTCCTATGTGTGCAGAAATTATTTGTTTTGTGTGTGTGCGCGCAAAGTGTCAGTAAGTGCTGAATTCTGTGTGTGCAACATGCAACCACAATGTTCTGTGTCCCTGGTTGGAGTCAGGGCTTATTTGGGGGCGAGCCAGAGTTCCCTGTGCAGTGCTAAATTACTATTAGTTGCCAGTACAGATGAAGGCTTGGTAATTGCCCAAAATGCGTTGCGTTTCAGAATAGGGAACAATTTTAACTTGGATGTTCTTCTTGTGCAGCAGTGCATGTAGTGGTGCACGGAGAGTGAATTGTACAACCCGCAGCTGTGCCACAAACAGAAAGTGCAGGAGCTCATAACCCTGCAGTAATTGTGGGTTCCAGCAAAAAAAAGGTCAAATTAATTTTTCCATAAATTAACTGATATCCTACCATGAATCCAAAGTCTCTTTGGAGCGGCCATGTCTGCAGGTTTAAGCTTTTAGGACACGGAATACTATCTGCTAGTTTTCTAACAAAGGTAACACTGCTGTACTGTTTTCTTCTCCTCTCACTGTTCCCAGTTCTGCCTACAGGCCTCTATTTTCCCACACAATTGTGGTAACACAATACGTTTTACAGTCAGTCATGGATATTATAAAAACGATTTCCTTTTCCCAATAACAAAAAAAGTGAAGGTTATTACCCAGAATATAATTCAGGTGGGTTGCATGTAACCCTTTCTTTATCCCTACAGTGGGGCCATCACAGAAATGCATTTATAAACCAGATCCCAGAGTGGGGGAACTACAACTAGCTTTTTGTAGTTTTGTATCCCCAAGCAGATACGCAGTGTATAGATTTGTGCGCGTAATTGGGCCAAATCAGCAGAACTGCCTATTTAGTTTTATTCTGTGCAGAACATTGAGCCTCATGTTGTACCATATCTGCCAGTAATACCCCGCAAAAATACTCTGTAAACTGGGATTATGTGTTTCATTTGGAGATCTGATTGAATTATTTTTCTATTTCTTTGTTAATATTCCATGGGAAGACTCGTAATTGCAAATAGTATTATCGAATGCATATGTAAGTGCTAGTAACTTGGGTACTTGTTGCTTTTCCGACTATTTAAAGACACATTAAATGAAACATTTTGTTGTTAAAATTAAACTGAAACACAATTCTAGACAACGCATTCGTTAGAAAGAAAGAAAGAAAGAAAGAAAGAAAGAAAGGGTGAAGCCACAGTTGCACTAATACAGGTGCAAACTAACCGGGACACTTCTTACACTCTGTACAGGTGAGAATCAATTTATCGGGGTACATTGGGACCCGTCTGATTATTTGTTCATTTATAGGCGCATTTAATGCTGGTTATATGCAAGGTTACTGTTTAGTTTACCTGCTGGTAACTGGGTTACAAAAAACTAAAATATTTTAAACGAATATGTAAAAAATTGATAGACATACACACATGCACGTACATATATTTTGAGAGATGAAAACTATGACGTGAGTATTGAGTTTATATTGAGTGATCAATATAAAAGGCTTCTGTGCACTAGATATCAAATAACAATGATGTCTTGTCTAAAATTAAAAATATTTCCTCTAACGAATCTTGACGAAAACAAAAGATACATGTGCAGGATTAGAAGTAATTTCGTTGGGGGATATCAATAAATACAATATATCGTATTGGGGGCTTCCTTTCCTAGCAGATGAATTAGAGCTCACTCAAACAACTGATTCCAGTACAAACAAAATCTCCCTTTTGCATAAATTCTGCATGTAGAAAGACATGATGTCTGGTGATTTTAATAGAATGAGCTCTACTACATCTTCTAGGGGCAAAAGGAGCCCCCCAATAAGATATATCTATTTGTCAATGAATATCTGACACCCAACTGCTGCATGAAGAGAGAATGAAGAGAAACAGATTCTGAAAGAGGAATAGTGAAGAGAAACTTGGTTATTTCAGAAACAGTATAGCATTTTTAATTGATTGTATTTTATATTCAATTTTCATATTTCCTCTTTAAATATAACTGATCTATTTTTATAAATATATGATTCATTTAGGGCGGAGGGAGCGATCATAGGATTTATGGGCATAAGGGAATGTCTGATCTGAAATCTCATACATTTGTTTGGGTATTATTTGGCTATTTCCCTGGAATGATCATAATATTTATCTGTTTTGTGCCTGTACTTACATTAGTTTAATTGATAATCTCCTTTACCCAGGTTCCCAGTATTCGTGTCAATAAGGGATTGGCTGGGGAATGGGACAAAATAACACTGACCCCTGGGTGCTAGACAAATGGGACACAACAATATTAGTTCAAGGCAAATGACAAACACCATATAACGCAGTGTACACACACAAACACACAGCTTCGAGTTTGCACAGAGAACCAACAGACACTTCAGAGCAGTTAATTAAAGACATTTGTGACAAAACATCTAAGAAAATTGTGATCTACAGAAAAGTGCTAAACACAAATACACACAACAAACAAATACACTCAAATTGCAGGAGCTCTTGTCTCAATATGAATGTGAAGGAGTATCAGAAATCTTCTAAGCCCAGAGCAGAGGGGATCCCCCAGTAGAAAGTTGGTTCTGTCCCCTGTAGCTGTTGGAAGTTGCAGAAGTCAATGAGCTGCTGAATTGACTGCTCCTTTTATGTTTTCTCTTTGTTCTGTGCACTCATTGCTGGGATTGTCCATCTTTGCATGTCGTTGAGGGTCCCTACTGCACAGGATGGCATTCCACCCATGTCCCACAGTCAGGAGAGCAAACACTACTGGGACTTAGATAAACACACACTTAATGACCCACAACAGCAACAAAAGGATCATTAACTGAATGCAAAGGAAACTTGCAGCCCCAAATATTGAAGCAAATGTCATAAAGTGCCAACCAATATCCTCGTCTGAGCACAATAAATGCTTGTTTGTTTGTGTCTATATAAAATCTGTATGTATAGCTATATGCAATATCTTTGTGCAACATATTTTGTGCGTTTGTTTATGTGTGTATACACACCGAGAAATATAAAAACAAGTAAATATCTAGCCAGACGTTTAATGTTTTGCTGTGTTTGTAAGAAGAAAACTGAACGAAAACCTGCGATTTACATTATAAAAAAATAAATATAGTGAATAATATAGTTAGTAGCAGATGTGTTTGCTGCAACCGAGGCACGTGAAATAAGTTGTAGATTTTTTAAATAGATATTATATAATTTGTTTAATCCTATTGTATTCGGACCCCTATTTAGACTGTAAACCCTGCTGGGTAGAGTCCTCCATCCTTTTGTCTCCTTGAAACCAAACAGGGGTGTCCGAAAGGCAGATCGGGATCTATCAGTAGACCTTTAGCTGGTGAGCCTCAAGACACTGTCAGCAAACAGCTTGTCTAAATCACCCTCCTGTCTCATGCTTTTCATTCAGATATTTATTACACTGTTACATAAGAAATTGTTATATAGCAGTATACATTTTCTCAATATTTAAGTAATATTTTCCGTGGAGCAAAAATGCTATGGATGTAGATCATAATGGGATAACATCACTAAAAGTAACGCTGCCATTAGTAGTATTACTACTATAAGTATGTATTGTAATTGCATTTTATATTTCTGTGAATTCACTGAATTGTATTCCTAATAATGCACTTATTGTTACTTATTATTGCAGTGACCTCTATTGTTTTGCTGAACAGTGCTTTGCCCTCAAGGAGCACTATACAAATCAAAATATACATATATACACACTCGTGCTTTGCACGTCTAAGGAATGTGGGTATAAGTATACTCATACATATGTGTGTGTAGGTCTAAAGTCACGCTATCAGTGTTCAGTGTATATGGGTTTATGTAGATAGAAACGAATTAAAATAAAAAATCTTTCATGGGAAGCAAAGTTGATTTGAGGAGTTAAGTCAATACAAGTTGTTAATTGTAATAGTGATAAACAGACAATATGAGACGCATAACAATAGCAACAGTGATAGTCTATTCTTGACTGCGGCGCAGCGCAGATGGATACACAGGATGGCGCAATCCTGACTGCACATTCTGATTCTATTAAGCAAGGAGCAATGAGCCACATTTATTGCTAATTTGAGGTCTGCGTGAGAGCAGAACCCAGCAATTTCTTGCTTTACCCTCGATTGGTGCAAATTGTCATCTGTGCGTCAGTTTAGCGCTATTCCCGCGGGCTCACAGAGAAGGCATTGTTCGCTAAAAACAGATTGCTGTCCACTTATTTTAGAGAACGTGAATTTAGCAAATCTAATCTGCATTCCAGCAGGGCTAATTCCGCCGAGATCTCTTGGGAAGTTTATGGATGTGTGTTATAAAGTAGATCCCTGAATTTCCACTTGATCTATGGGTTATAATTCATTTCTCCCTCGTGGGGGCAAGAAAAGACAACAGGCTTAGTTGGTTTATGCTTTCTAATACTGTATTTTATTATAAACTACGTTGCAATCTCCTTTCAACATAAATGTGAGGAGTGGGGGGGGGGATGTAAATTTAGTGCCTCCAAATAACCGGGCAATTATTCTAGGTGTCACAGTGGGAGCAAACAGCAATTCTCTCCAAATCTCCCATGTTTAACCACATTGTTTGGAGGGAGGAAGGGGGGATGTTCATAAATAAGACACAATTATTTCCTTGTGGTATCTCATATACAGTATTTAGTTAGAGCAATTTGGGGGAGAGAGTGTATGTGTGCCACAGGAGGTTAAGAGCATTGAGCGGTGCAGGGTGCTGCTGTGTGGGATTGATTGATTTATTGATTGATTGAAGAAAAGTATAAAAAGTCCCAGTTCCACATTAAGTACCATGAGATGAGTGCCTTGCTATGTACAATAAGAGTGCAGTCCATGGCTGGTTCCGATAGCTCTTAAGATCCCAGATCCACCAGGCTGGAGGTGAGGGGTCCGAGCAGAGAGTCCTGCAGCTGGTGCTGGTGCCCCTGTAAGCCGTGACTGCCCTGGGATGCGCTAAGTGCGCTCAGAGAGTAAGCGGTGCCCCCGGGGTGGGTGAGGCTGCTCTGCAACAGGAGCACCGAGTTCTGATCCGGGCTTTGTGGGGGGGAGAATTCCTCTTCTGAACTGGACATTAGCGACTTTCCTCCGTCTAGGGGTGACAGTTGATTCTGTTTGTTGGTGGATGTGTTATTGTTTTCTGTGTTTTCCCTAAAATCAAAGAGAAAATGCGTTAGTAAGAGAGAAAGTCATCAGCTAAAACTGTCATTTTATTGACACGGAAACTGTCATCAGTAAATATATTCTATGTTGTGCTGGAACAGCAGAGATACACACACATATATTCACTTGCACACACACACAATACACAACTACACAAGCACACATATTAAACGACTAAACTATAAAGAGTCGTTTGCACGAATACTGCTCTCTCTCTCTCTCTAGATAAACCCCCATCAATCAACCCATAACCATGGTCTATAGTACATTATATTGCAGGGCTAAATATCCCCAGCACTGTTCTTGTACTGCAGGGGTGCCCAAAAGCTAGATCTGGATCTACCAGGAGACCTTTAGCCGGTGATCAGTAGATCTCAAGTCAACAGATTGTCTAAATCTCCCTCCTGTTTCATGCTTTTCATTCAGATTTTTATTCTGTTATGGTAACATAAGAAATAGATGTTTGTTAAATATAGCAACATAAATTCTTTTATAAATCAATATTATATTTAAGTAATGTTTTCCATGGAACATAATGCTATCAATGATTTTATGTATGTAGATCATAATGGGAAAACAACACAGAAGTCGCACAGTAGTATACAGAGACCTGTCACACAGAGGATACCCTTCAAATCCACCCACTCTCTATCTAATATCTCTGTTTTTCAATTGTATAAATCTTTCTGTATGTTTATAGCTAAATCTGTGAACGCTGGATACAATTTTCTAAATATTCTAGCATAGATGTAAATAGCTATAAACTACAGAATTTCTATATATTCTTATATAAGTATTTGAGTTTATTTATCTAAATGTATTCATTGTTGAAATCTATCTATCTTTCTATCTAAAGGATTCGGTTACCTGTCTGTATATCACTTAATGAATATTGTTGTAAAGCTTTTAATTTTCTATTATCATCTGTCATATATTGGATTTTGGAGAGAATGTGAAGAGCTTTTGGCTGAAGAAGAAACAACCTTCCTTTTTAAACAGTTTTCTGACAAATGGAGGCACTCATATGCTTTTTTAATATATTATTAATATATATTCTTATTTTAATATTTGAGATTATTTATCTAAATGTATTAATTATTGAAATATATCTATTATCTATCAATCTAAATCATTCCGTTACCTGTCTGCATATCTCTTTATGAATATTGTTTTACAGCTTTTAATTTTCTATTATCTATCATCTGTCTATCTTTGTCATATTTTGGATTTTGGAGAGAATGTGAAGAGCTTTTGGCTGAAGACGAAACAACCTTCCTTTTTAAACAGTTTTCAGACAGGCCAAATGGAGGCACTCATATGCTTTTTTAACAAAAAAAAATAGTTTGGTTCGTGTATATAATTGTATTTGGTTAGTTTAGTTTAAAGGAAGGGTCCCTTAATTGATTCTGTTCATGTCTGCAGATGAGTAGGTCACACTCCTGGCCTGCGGGGCTCCCAATCTAATGTGGATTCTAAATTTAAATAATAATGACATATTATATTCAATGTGTATTCATTGTAACCCCCTTTATTCAGCTTTCCCTACAATTCTACTTTGTAACAAACTGACCAGCACAAGAACCCAGAGTATACACTCGCTAGCTACACTGGTGGATACATAGATACGTGTCAGACAGATAGACAGACAGCTGACAGATGGGTAGATAAACTGAAAGTCAGAAGGTAAATTCATTCTACCTTCACACAGACAACAGGTAGTGCGATAGGTGGAGAGATATCTAGATTTAATTTCATATTCTCGGGCAAACAATTGCAGATTATTTTAGACTGAACTACAAATAAAGAAGGATTTATTGGAACAAGTTTTACTAATAATCGCCAGAAAGATTGTTGGATGGCTGTACAGACATATCCACAAAGAAATAAGGAAGACTTGACATTTATATTAACACTGAGTTCTGAGTTTTCCTTTATAGAACCAACAAATATATATATTTGTTAAAATATGGATCTAAATCCATGGGATCCCCCATTATAGGGATAGTTCTCAACAAGGGGAGGTGGAGTAAGTGTGACATTTGTTGCTGAAGTATGTCTAGGCCCAAATCAAATCACATTCTTTGAGAAAGCCCCCTATAGCGAGTGAGACATGGGATGGTACATCCAGTGCTGGAGCAGAGCATGTGCTGTTCCCCACTGCCCTGGGTTTGTTTATTCTGGTGTCACAGGGAGCTTCTACCTAATTTGGCGGTGTATTCTTTAGGGGAGAGGGTCACCGCTCACCAAGTATGAGCCACAGTTGTAACTTAGCTCAGCTTTCTCAAGCCTTATACTGGCATGACGTGTGGAAGGGGGGGGGGG
>CM044446.1:77641653-77673266 GCA_024363595.1 Xenopus borealis | reverse complement strand
GGCCCTGCAACATGAGCCCCGTCTCAAGTATCACCTAAGGGGAGCAGGGCTCATCTCTGCTGCACAAATCAATTATTCCAGCAGGGCCTTTGTGTGTTTGTGAGAGAGAGAAAAATCAAAAATTGCCATTGTTCATTTCAGGTGAGCTGCTATTTAATTACCTTAATGTTGGGGATGAATAAATCATAGCTTAATGAATGGCTCCAGCAAAGGGATGAATAATTAACTTCAAGGATGGTAAGCTGCTGTATGCTTCCCAAGTAATCCTTCTAATATACATTTGTGTGTTACTACTTCTTGAAAACTAAATATTATTTGTGTTTTCCTAAAGGGATACTGTCATGGGGGGAAAAATTAAACGCATCAGTTAATAGTGCTCCCCCATCAGATTTCTGCACTGAAATTCGTTTCTCAAAAGAGCAAACTGATTTTTTATATTTCATTTTGAAATCTGACATGCAGCTAGAGATATTGTCAGTTTCTCAGCTGCTCATCATGTGACTTGTGCTCTGATAAACTTCAGTAACTCTTTACTGCTGTACTGAAATTTAGAGTGATATCACCCCAACCCCAGCAGCTTAACAACAGAACAATGGGAAGGTAACCAGATAGCAGCTCTCTAGCACAAAATAACAGCCCCCTGGTAGATTTAAGAATAGAATTTAATAGTAAAATCCAGGTCCCACTGCAACACATTTAATTACATTTAGTAGGTGAAACAACAGCCTGCCAGAAAGCAGTTCCACCCTAAAGTGCTGGCTCATTCTGAAAGCACATGACCAGGCAAAAGACCTGAGATGGCTGCCTACACACCAATATTACAACTAAAAAATAAATTTTCTGGTTCATGAATTGCATTTTATATTGTGGAGTGAATTATTTGCAGAGTGATTTGGAAATAAAAACTGCATCATAAAAATTATGACAGAATCCTTAAATCTCCCGTATAATTAGCCTTCTTTTTTTAGGAATCCAGAGGAAATAATGGCCCGTGAGTGTGGGGGAATAGTTTGGCTAATTGAAGTGAGAATGGCAATGCTGAAAGAAAACACTCTGAGGCATGAGATTTTCATTTATTTGAAGAGGGTATTTAGTAAAAATGCCCCAGAGAAGTCCCACTCTAATTAAGTTGATCCTCATTTGCACACCTTGTTTGAAAGCAGTTATTAAAAAGATTTCCCAAACAATTAGGCTTTGTAAACACAGATAATGTATTGTTGGTAGCACTGGAGGCTTGGAGATAAGGACAATGGGTTCAGATAAGAGGAACAGAGAGGTGGGAAAGAAAACCTCGGGCACTGACACATGATAACCTAATAAAGGATATTCTCATGCATTGGACACGGTTGGGCAGGAGTGTGCCCACAGCCAATAGGACTCAGAGCAAGGCCCATTCTTATCAAAATTTCCCCTACCCCATCTTATAAGTAGGTGCAGTGGTAGAGATCTTATTTGTACCAACTACCACTGCCAAAAGCACATATGCAATACTAAATGGTACGTAGATGGCACTGGATCATATAGGCCAAAATAAACATGTATATAGATGGCATTGTATCATATAGGCCCAAATGAATATATACATATGGTGGTTTTATATGAGTTTTAACACATTTACATACAAATGAATTATAGTAAGCATAGTGATAGAGTTTTCTGGACAAAATCTATCTATCTATCTGTCTATTATCTATCTATCTATCTATCTATCTATCTATCTATCTATCTATCTATCTGTCTATTATCTATCTATCTATCTATCTATCTATCTATCTATCTATCTATCTATCTATCTATCTATCTGTCTATTATCTATCTATCTATCTATCTATCTATCTATCTATATATCATTAGTGATGGGTGAATCTATCCTGCTTCGCCGAAAATTTTCACTGGTGTTTCGCGAATTTATTCGCTCATGGTGAATCGCAGGAATTCGCCGCAAATTTGCGCCTGCCGAAAAAATTTGCCCATCACTATATATCATTTATCTATCTGTCTATCTATTATCTATCTATCATCTATCTATCTGTCTGTCTATTATCTATCTACCATTTATCTATCTATCTCGCTCTATCTCTATTTATTTTATCATTCTATCTATCTATCTATCTATCTATCTATCTATTATCGATCTATCTCGCTCTCTCTCTATTTATTCCATCATCCTATTATTTATTCCATCTATCCATCTATCTATCTATCTATCTATCTATCTATCTATCTATCTATCTAGATAAAAACTATTTGCCCCCTTCCTGATTTCTTATTCTTTTGCATGTTTGTCACACTTAAATGTTTCTGCTCATCAAAAACCTTTAACTATTAGTCAAAGATAACATAATTGAACACAAAATGCAGTTTTTAAATGAAGGTTTACGTTATTAAGGGAGAAAAAAAACTCCAAATCTACATGGGCCTGTGTGAAAAAGTGATTGCCCCCCATGTTAAAAAATAACAGAACAAAAGTAATTGAGATCTATCAGTCTGGTAAAGGTTATAAAGCCATTTCTATAAAGCTTTGGGATTCCAGCGAACCACAGTGAGAGCCATTATCCACAAATGGCAAAAACATGGAACAGTGGTGAACCTTCCCAGGAGTGGCCGGCCGACCAAAATTACCCCAAGAGCACAGAGACAACTCATCCGAGAGGCCACAAAAGACCCCAGGACAACATCTAAAGAACTGCAGGCCACACTTGCCTCAATTAAGGTCAGTGTTCACGACTCCACCATAAGAAAGAGACTGGGCAAAAACGGCCTGCATGGCAGATTTCCAAGGCGCAAACCATAGAACATTAAGGCTCGTCTCAATTTTGCTAAAAAAACATCTCAATGATTGCCAAGACTTTTGGGAAAATACCTTGTGGACCGACAAGACAAAAGTTGAACTTTTTGGAAGGTGCACGTCCTGTTACATCTGGCGTAAAAGTAAGACAGCATTTCAGAAAAAGAACATCATACCAACAGTAAAATATGGTGGTGGTAGTGTGATGGTCTGGGGTTGTTTTGCTGCTTCAGGACCTGGAAGGCTTGCTGTGATAGATGGAACCATGAATTCTACTGTCTACCAAAAAATCCTGAAGGAGAATGTCCGGCCATCTGTTCGTCAACTCAAGCTGAAGCGATCTTGGGTGCTGCAGCAGGACAATGACCCAAAACACACCAGCAAATCCACCTCTGAATGGCTGAAGAATAGTGATGGGCGAATCTCCCGAAAAATTCGCGAAACGAGTCGCGGGACAATTCTGTCGCGCGTCGCGTCAATTTTATCGCGCGTCTGTCGCGCGCTGCGTCAAATTTGACGCGTTGCGTCGTTTTCGGCGCGCGTCGCGTCGTTTTCGTCGCGCCGTTTTCGTCGCGTCGCGTCAAAAACGACGCGCGACTGACGAAATTTCGCTGGTGATTCGCATTCGATGGGCGATAAATTCGCCCATCACTACTGAAGAAAAACAAAATGAAGACTTTGGAGTGGCCTAGTAAAAGTCCTGACCTGAATCCCATTGAGATGTTGTGGCATGACCTTAAAAAGGCGGTTCATGCTAGAAAACCCTCAAATAAAGCTGAATTACAACAATTCTGCAAAGATGAGTGGGCCAAAATTCCTCCAGAGCGCTGTAAAAGACTCGTTGCAAGTTATCGCAAACGCTTGATTGCAGTTATTGGTGCTAAGGGTGGCCCAACCAGTTATTAGGTTCAGGGGGCAATTACTTTTTCACACAGGTTTGGATTTTGTTTCTCCCTAAATAATAAAAACCCTCATTTAAAAACTGCATTTTGTGTTTACTTGTATTTACTTGTGTTATCTTTGACTAATAGTTAAATGTGTTTGATGATCAGAAACAATCTGTCTATCTGTCTGTCTATTATCTATCTACCATTTATCTATCTATCTCGCACTATCTCTATTTATTTTATCTATCTATCTATCTATCTATCTATCATCCATCTATCTATTATCGATCTATCTCGCTCTCTCTCTATTTATTCCATCATCCTATCTATATCTCGCTCTATCTCTATTTATTTTATCTATCTATCTATCTATCGCCATCGCATAGCAGTTAAAAAATGTAGATATTTAAAAATGATAAAAAGTATAATAAAAGTGTAATAAAAAAAATGTACATAAAAGTCTTAAAATGCTTCTGACTGAAATATAATATAGGCTCATATTTTAAAACATAAGCTATCCTACGAAAGCCATGCTCAATAGGAATGAGAAGTGCGAAATGTAGCATAAAGTTCTGCAGCAGCAGGAGCTTTCATGCATAGGATTTTCAATTCCCCAGATATGCCATTAAAGGCAGACACTATAGGATGAGAGAGGGCTCACAGTTGTACCATTCCCAGCAGGCTGCACCCCCCCTTTAGCCAGTCCCTATTTTGGGCACTCGCCCTGGGAACTGACAGGTCTCCTTGTGCTCCAGACTTCAGGGTATGAGCTGAATTGGGAGCAGCTTTCAGGCTTGTTCCGGCCCCACAGCTGCCTTGTCAATAACTTGCTGCTCCAAAGGGCGCATTCCTTGTGGCACCCGCGGCCCCTCAGCCCCTGGAAGTAAACAGGTCCGGCTTGTGATGGCCCAAATGATTGTTCTGCCCTATAGGCTGTGCTGCCTGCGCTCTGTGCTATGTCACATACATTAGGCCTGCTGGCTGCTCCCTGGACTGGCTTTATTGCCTGTAAGACACAGTGGCATAACTACCAGGGGTGCACCACCACACTCTTGGGGCCCGTAGGAACACAATAATGGTTATGGCAGGCGGTTATCTAGGGGGAGATTTTACACCACACATGCCATCAACACTCCAGCATGAGATTTATAGAGGTAAGGGCCACACATTGGGGCCCAGGTGCCCATCCTGTACCGGGGCCCACCAGGGAGTAGTTACGCCACTGGTAAGACACCCAACCTGAGAATGTGTGGACACAAAGCCCAGGCTCAACTTAGTTACAGAAATCCAAGACAGTGTTGAGAGCAATTATAAAGTTAGAATTAATTTTTCCTATAAACATCCTGCTTCTCTGGAGAGCCTGGTACATGGGATGTGCAGCACATAGCATCTGCTTCATTGTGCTAGAAACTGTGGAGAGATCCTGTCCTGCCTCATATTTCTCCTGCAGGATCAATGTGATGCCAGGGAAATAGGGGCAATAATACACCCCCTCCTGCCTTCCCACATAAGCACCAGGCAGGGGACAGGCAGGCAGAGCTAATGAGCTGAGCACAACATAGGGGAGATTATTCAGCTCCTGCCATTCCCGTACATTGGGATGGGTAACGCTACACCAGTCCATTAGTAAATGAGTTTTGTGTTCGAAACATTTTTTTTTCCCAACCACTTGCTGTTCTGCAAACTAGATCACATTTCGTTATCTGTAGTGGGAATCTGCAACGTGACACCGGATCCTCCTCCTGCAGGGGGAGAAATGGCCACCTCTGACTGCCAGATAGGCAGCACTAACTAAACAATAAGCATTTGTATTTTCTTTCTAAACAACCCACTAAACCATCACTGTGTATTTGCGGGCTGCTGGGATTTAGGCACTATCCATGGCCTAAAAAAACTAAACTAAAGAGGGCACTTTAATGAGGAGGAATAATTGCTGTCTAGGCACCTGTAAAAACAAATCCTAGGGGGTGAGAGCAGGAGAGGCTGAGCCAGGAGACTCTTCTCCATGTGTCCTGCAGTGACTCTAACATGCCTGGCTTTTTGTCCTGGATGGGCCTTACTGCCCAAGGCCACTGCAAGCTATACAACATGTATATAGAACTATAGACACACATTTATAGAGCAGAAAGGGGTATAAACTTTATCAATAGTCAGACAAACAGAAGCATATGCCACCTTCTAGAAAGAGGATCCCTTTACATAAGATAGGAAGAGAGGGGAAACAGGCAAAGAAATCAATATTTTATTTTAAAACCTTCATTATCATACATAAGACCTTGAATGTTTCAATTATTATGAGTCCATCAAGCTATATATTCCTTTCTCTTCTCTTTTGCATCCATTTATTGCTCCATCTGTATTATATTTTCTTTCTCTTCCTTTTTCTTTCTTCTTTTCTCCATTCATCTAGCCATCTGTATCTTTTTGCTTATCAATGTACTATTTATCATCTCTTTATCCTTTGAAGGGCATGTAAAGGCAAAAAAATAAAATCCCATTTTTACTTTCTTTAATAAAAAATAAATCTATCTCCAATATACTTTAATTAAAAAATGTGTACTGCTTTCATAAGAAATCTGACTGTATGCAGTGAAATTCTCCCTTCATTTACTGCTGTGGATAGGAATTGTCAGACAGCCCCTAACTGCTGTGCAGGGAAACAATCCTACTTATGAACAGCAGGGGGAGCCCCCACCTTACTTACCAGCCATGCAGAACTCAAACCTGTAAATCCCTAAGCAGCCCAGATCACACTGAGCATGTGCACAGTCTTGGTCTTGCAAAGATGTATAACAAAGTTACAAGATGACAGCCCCTGTGTACAACTTTGAAAGCATAAATCATTTGTTTGATTAGGTGCAGTAAGTTCATGTTTATGTTTAGTGTACAAAATACAACATTTTTTAGCCTTATTCTGTTTTTAGACTTTCCTTATCCTTTAATCTATCAATCTATCTCTCCACCTAACTTTTCATCTGACCAACCAAAAATGTATTTTCCATCTTTATGTACAGTCAGTAGGATGTTAGTTTATCCTAAACCATAGTTAGAGGAAAAAGTGAATACCTCTTTTATGATTTCAAGTCTTTAAAAAGGTTTTTCACCTACAAACAACTAGTTGTTTTCAGATAGATCAACAGAAATAACACTTTTTCTAATTAGTTTCTATTTTCTAGTGTCACAGTTTTTCTAATATAGAGGTTTAAAGTGTAATTTTTCACCTTCTAAAGCAGCTGGGGGTCACCAACCCTGTAAACTGTTCTAAATTGATACATTTAGTTGATACATTTCTTATCTTTGTCCCTGCTGAGCAGACCCTTCGGGTTTCATTACAGGCAGCTGTTAGAATTGATACAATAGTTGCTAATACTCCAGAGATGCTGTTGAGAAATATACCCACTAATTATGTTGCAAAATTGTAACAGTTTAGAGTCTGTCTGAATTACTGAGCTCAAACACCAGAGACAGGAACATTCAACTTTAAAGGGCACCTATGGGCCGAAAAACTTTCCCCAAACCGAAGGTGCGGGCTGATAGAGTAGTTTAAAAAAAAAAATTGCCCCCTGCAGGAGCTGGCTTACTCGCACCGGGAGCCGCCATGTTTTAGGAAGCGCATGCGCAGTATGAAAAGCTGCCCGAAATTGTGGCAGCTTTTCATTTGGCTTATGCGCATGACGTCACATGGGCATACTGTGCATGCGCATGCACTGTCATGGCGGCTCGCACCGGGAGCTCCCTCCCGGTTCGAGTAAGCAAGCGCCTGCAGGGGGCAATTTTTTTTTCTAGAACACAAAACCGGAATGTGGGCTTTATCAGCCCGCACCTTCGGTTTGGGGAAATTTTTTTGGCCCATAGGTGCCCTTTAAGCTTAGATTTAAGCTTAGATTTGGAAAAACTGTAAAAAATAAATAATGGAAAGTAATTGAAAAAAAGTCTTTATTTCTGCGGAACAATCTGTAAACACCTGAACTGGAAGGTAAACCTTTAAATTAATTCTGCGCATAAAGAACACGTATTGAACTTGCTGTGCAACTGGCCTTTGGGGGGAGGGGTAAAGTTAACCCTTATGTGGTTCTGATAAGTCGGGCCCCATCCTGTTAGAGGAAGGAAGAATTTGCCCTGGCTGCTGGGGGAAACCTGGAAGGATCACTTCTGATGGTAATACTCTGTGACACTAAATAAACAGTGAAGTTGGTTTGGAAAGATGGAGTTAATTATCCTATGAACTGCAGTGAATGCCTCTCTGTGAGGTGGGGATATTGTGATTCACAGCATTAGGGCATCCACTTGCCATAGGGTGGGGGGAAGCCATTCCCAGTGGTGTACTGTGGGGATAGGGTGGCCTGTTAGATTCACCGGGCCCCAAACTGTGTCTGGGCGCATCAGCCTCAATGCCAGCGCAAGGACATTGCAATCAGAGCTACTACAGAAGAAATATTCAGGCCTGACTTGCCTTCCAGTCAGGCCCGGACTTGCAATCTGTGGGTTCTGGCAAATGCCAGAAGAGCTGCTATAAGGTACCACAGAAAGTCAGCATTTAGTGGGATGGTGGGGGCTGATTGGGCCTCTGTATGGGCTGATGGGCCTCTATGAACCTGAAATGCCAGGGCCTATTTTAATTCTCAGTCCGGACCTGCTTCCAGCAGACCCCTCAAATAATGTTCTGTGGTCCCACCCTATATCAGCGCAGCCAGCAGCAGGAGGAGATTCAGTTCCCTGCTTTCTGCTGTAAAAAGACATGTCTCATGCCATAATGCTTTCTCTAAGGAGCAGGAAAGAAAGGGAGAGTGAGCTGGATTTTATCCCCACTGCTGGCAATTAGCATATTAGGAATATTACTGCCATCATTGGCAGTAATGCCGTTGCTGCGAACGGGTTAATCCCATCTCACAACATTCTAGCAGCTTTTGATCCTCTTTAGGAATATCCTGCAAATGATTTCGGGGGGTCCCTTGGAGGCATATATATATATGTATATATATAGATAGATATTATTATTATTATTCTTTTTTCTTTTTATTTATTTATTGTTACTAAGTGTCTCAGACTTCTTTTCCATAATATGTGACTTGCTGAGATAAATCTATGAATTCTGCTGTAACCTAAAACTCTCAATGCTGGGGAGATGTTGCTATTAGCAGTCCCAGGCTGCCCCTCTCCCCGGGTCATTACGGTACTGCTGGGCTCTAATCAATCCTAATGCAATGGCAATTGGCGCTGGGATGAAGGCGGCTCAGGTTTCCAGTAATGGCCTTACCATATTTTCCTTGGGCTCCTTATTTAACCTGAGATGCCAAGGGACGAGCTGCATTCAGCTTCTGATTACTTCAAGATGTCGGCTGACCTGGAATGAAATACTCATGCAAAGAAGGACAGGCAGGAATGAAGGAAATCCCAGACCCAGAGAAGCACAGAAGTTCATTATTACCCTATTTGTATTAAATAAATATGGGGAATGCCTAGTAATTTACAAGCCTCTATTTCTGCAGTCAAATACCCATGTCTCCAGGGTTTGAGTTTTACTATTTACACATATATACTTTTGTTTTTATATGTGAATTGTATTTCTAATAATGCACTTATTGTTGCACTTTTGCACTTTTTATTTTAATGACCCCCTGTTTGTTGTACTAATGTATTGTTTTGCTGTACAGTGCTTTGCTATACAAATAAAAATATACATACATGCATACATACATACATACATACATTTATGTGTTAACACAGAGAAACACATTTGTGCAGCTTCTGATCCCAAAGAAACATAAACACACACATATATATATATATTGATTTCTGTATTTATATCTGAATGCTCCAGTGAATCTGATACAGTGTAGACGCTTCACAAATCGAAATGTTTCAGCTGATGAGGAAACTAAATATTATATTCCCATTTTTGTTTCCAGGGATTAGCTGGGTGCTTTTCTGACTTCGAAACCAGGAGCTGGCACTGAGCTGTGGAACTGACACTTTTTGCTGACAGTTGTTCTGTGCAATTTAAAGCCTTGGACTCAGTGGCGTAATTACCAGGGGAGCAGGGGGTGCAATTGCACCAGGGCCCACTCCCTCTCGGGGCCCACCAAAGGCTAGGAGAATTCCAATATCAGTAATTCAAAGGTGTAGAGCCCAATAGGGGGGCCCGGGTGCCAATCCTGCACCAGGGCCCACCAGCAGTGCCGGTCTTAAGCACATTGGACCAATTGGGCCCAATTGGGCCCCGCATTTATGGGGGCCCCGCTCCAGTGCAGGCTCTGTTTCCTATTCCCTTAATCCCACAGTAGCCCAGCCTACCCCTAATCCAGATTGGCTGACCCCGCTCAGACCCGATTGGCCCAGGCCAAAACTGAACCTGATTGGCCCAGCCCACCCCCAAACCCAATTCAACCAGCCCGCCCCAAACCCAACTGGCCCAAATAACAAGTAAAAAATTTATGTTGTATATATAATCCATGGTGCTGCACACACACAGTTTACAGTGGTAACCAAAATTTGCACTTTTTTTTGCGCACATATATTAAACAGAGTAAGGGAACATTTTCTCCCAGTTGCCAAGCCTGCCCCCATCCCCAACCGGAAGCCATCACTTGGACAGAGGGGAAAGCAGGCACTATTTGCCCATCCAGCTCTGTGTGACCCTGCGACAGACAGCAAAGTTCCTTCTAGGGGGCCCCACCAAAATGGTTCCAATTGGGCCCCGCACTTGGTAGGACCGGCATTGCCCACCAGCTAGTAGGTACACCACTGCTTGGACTGTAACTGAAGTCCTTATCTTTTTGATTTACTGTATATACAAATAATGTCATATCATCCTACTTCAGGTTATCAGTAAGCAAATGCTCCAGTACATGGATACTGGGTTGAAGTGTTTACAAAGATGTTTCTGAAATATATCAAGTACTTTGTGTACAGATAAAGGACCTGTTATCCAGAATGCTTGGGACCTGGGGTTTACAGTGTAAGGGGTCTTTCTGTAATTTGGATCCCCATACTTTAAGGGGCAGATTTACTAAATTCACATGTATTCACATGAATGATTCGAAATTCGATCGAATTTTTAAAAATTTCAAATATGCAAATTAGGTAAATACGACCAGTGAATTCAGTAAATTCGATCAAATCGAATGATTCGAATAAAAATCTATTTGAATATTCAAATACTCGACTATCTAATTACTTCCCCTTTAAATTTTTATTCACCAGTTTCAATCTACCGAAGTGGCTTTGGCAAATTTTGATCGAATTATAAAAATTCCATAGAATGGTTATAATCGTTTGATCGAATTTTTATGATTCGATCGTTTGACCAATCGAATTGCGGTAAAATCCTTTGGATTCGAAGGATTTAAATTCCTTAACTATTCCTAACTATTGAACTATTTTCAATTCTAAATTCGACCAATAGTAAATCTGCCCCTAAGTCAGAAGAAAATCATTTAAACATAACCTAATAGGTTTCGTTTGCCCCCAGCAAGGATTAATTATATTTATCAAGAACAAGGTACTGTTTTATTTAGTATGTTATAGAATGGTTAAATACTAATGCTCGTTCTGCAAAAAAAAAGCCACCAAACCAAGGGTTCATAAATAAGCACCTGTTTTGAGGCCACTGGAAGTAGGATCCAAGGGATTGGGGAGCAACATGTTGCTCACGAGCCATTTGTTGGGGATCACTGCTCTACATATTTAAAGTTGAACAACTCCTTTAATTTGGAGCTTTCTGGATAACGGGTTTCCGGACCATGGGACCCATACCTGTACTTGTATTTATCAGACCATAGTCCTCTTTGAACAGAAATTTGATAAGTTCAGAAGATCAGATGAACCTGATATTGCCCTGCTGTTGGTGGGCATATTGGGGAAAGATCCACTTGTTTGACAACCTTAAAGGGATACTGTCATGGGAAAACATGTTTTTTTTCAAAATGCATAAGTTAATAGTGCTGCCTCAGCAGACTTTTGCATTGAAATCCATTTCTCAAAAGAACAAACAGATGTATTTATATTCAGTTTTGAAATCTGACATGGGGCTAGACATTTTGTCAGTTTCCCAGCTGGCATGTGTCAAGTCATGTGACTTGTGCCAGCACTTTAGGAGGGAACTGCTTTCTGGCAGGCTGTTGTTTTTCCTTCTCAATGTGACTGAATAGTATGCAGTGGGACATAGGTTTTTACTATTGAGTGCTGTTCTTAGATCTACCAGGCAGCTGTTATCTTGTGTTAGGGAGCTGTTATCTGATTACCTTCCCATTGTTCTGTTGTTAGGCTGCTGTAGGGGAAAAGGGGAGTGGGGGATATCACTCCAATTTGTAGTACAGCAGTAAAGACTGATTGAAGTTTATCAGAGCACAAGTCACATGACTGGGGGGGCTGGAAAATTGACAATATGTCTAGCCCCATGTCAGATTTCAAAATGAAATATAAAAAAAATATGTTTGCTCTTTTGAGAAATGGATTTCAATGCAGAATTCTGCTGGAACAGCACTATTAACTGATGCATTTTGGGGAAAAAATTTTTCCCATGGCAGAATCCCTTTAACATCCTGGGTTCCAAACTGTTGCCTTAGTGCTAGGGTAACTAAGCCATTATCAAGCACAAAGCAGTTGAAATTCTAAGCCAAGAGTGCTGAACAAAAATGTAATGATTTAAAAACAAAACACACACCCACACAAAACAATAAAAAAAATTGAGACTACATACAATTTTCCCAGAATACATCATGCTAAAATGTAGTTTACAGGTTAACAAGAAGAAAGATGCTGTATATTGACAATAGCCTGAGAACCAGATACCTTCCTCTGTGCACCAGATCCTTTAAATCTCATGTAGACTTACATAGTACTATATGGTGATTGTGCAGAAAGTGAGCACCATATGTAAGGTGAGGGAAATTTCCCTGCTTAGGGGGGTACTATCACATTCAGTTGCAGCTTTACATACTATTAGGGTTAGTAAACAATTATAAAGCTATACAGACTCGAGACTCAGAAACTAGGAATCATTTCCACCTACCTTCCCCATCAGCCTACTCAGTGATATTGTATTAAATATTAGTGTTACTGTAGAATTTGTCTTGTGGATTTCTTGTATTTTTTTTTTTTATAAAGAAATGTGGATTTTGTAAACTGTTTATTTTTACAGTGACTCATCATCACAAGAATATCTTAGCTGTTGGCGTCCACACTCTATTTTAGCGATGTTTGAGGTGCACAATCAAAATAACATAATGTATATCATGGCTGAGTTTTATATATATATATATAAATATAAAACTCAGCCATGATTTGGGGGTTGTGGACTGAACGTATGTCTCATCTTAGATCCACAGGGCTTATGATAGCACACACTCATTGTTGGTAAACCCAAGAGTGGTTGAATATTTATGACTATGTTGTGTCAGCAATAGGATTAAAAAAATATATATATGATGACATATAAATACAAGGAAAAGTGGTACTTCAATGTGGAGTTCTGTTATAAAGTTATAAAATTTGATTGTGTGAAAGCCACCAGAATTCTTCCCAGGGTTATATGGCATCTACAAACAGGGCCGCCATCGGGTGGGGGGACAAGTGTCTCGGGCCCGGGCAGTGCTGCATTTTTTGAAGAGCCAGGCCCACCTTACGAGCAATGCCGCAGAAGCTGTGCTGCTCCTTCCGATGCAGAAGTGGTGAACAGTCGAAGTCCTGAAGTGGCTGAAAGACCCGAAGTCTCGGAGGAGCCAACACTGAAGCCCTGAAGAGGCAAAAAGAAACAAAGTCACAAAAGGAGCCGACACTGAAGTCCTGAAGCAGCGAAAATACCCAATGCCATGAAAACACCTATAATGGAGGTCCTGAAGCCACAACTTCAATTCTACTGACACAAATGTGGGATTTTTTAATCCCCTGGCCACCAATGTTTTATTTTAATACTCTATAACCCCCTGCCACCAATTTAAGAAAAGAAAAAATTATGTGGCCCTGATTTTTTTTTAACTTGTAAGGGGGGCCCTGCCGCCAATTATTTAAAAAAATATATTTTCTGGGGCCCCAATTTTTTTAACTTGTAAGGGAGCCGTGACCATCGATAACTTTTTATAACTTGTATGTATATGGGGGGGGGGGGGTTTTACATTTTTTTAGTGCTGATGTCTGTGTGGTGTTTTAACTGTGGTGTGGAGTGGGTGGGATCTGCGGCAGAGCTGGGATCTGGAAAATTTTGTTGTACGGGGCCCCCGTGATTTCTAATGGCAGCCATTAATTAATTAATATCATCATGCATTTAGAAAGGGCAAAACATGTTTGTAGGGTTGCACAGAAATGGGTATGTACATAAGACCTAGATATTAAACACAATACAACAAAGCTATGTGCATTACTGCTTAGTTACCATGGCTATTTTTAAAGCTATAGGCTAAGAGGGTGATGTGTTGCATTCTAGGACTGGAATTTTAAATAAGGTCAATTAACACTCCTAAACATATTCTTCCCAAAAGCTCTACAATAAATCTGTTAGGAATCCAGGGGAAATTAGATTACAGGCTGACTACAGACAAGAATACAATGTTATTACCTCTTGTTACTAACAGAGGGCGCCCCTTTCCAGCCTATGGAGCTCCCATAATGATTTTCTTTTTGCCTTAAAGCAAATGAACCTTGCACATAAAATGAAATCTTTAGCACCTAAAAGTCATCATCATTTTCCTGCCTGCCTTGAAATGGAAACTACAAACGTTTTTTTTTTTTTTCAACCCCCACTGTTTCTTTACTCGCCACAAGCCTTGGCACTTGCTTTCAGACATCACATCTGGGGTTCTACTCTTACTAGTGTGACATCATGTTCCATATTTAGAGCAATGCTTGCTGTTCATAATAGCTGTTGTGGCAGACTCCTAAGGTTACACTTTATATAAAGGGTCTAGTTTTACTTACTGCATCAGCAGCATATGTAGAATTTCTTTATGTAAAATATATTAGAAATTGCTCTTTCTGAATAATTGAAATTTGTTGTTCAGTGGTAATATCTGAATTACTGTTAGGATTTGAGGCAATATTTGGCCAATATTATTTTGGAGCACTGGCGTAACTATAGAGGAAGCAGACCCTGTTTTTAGTGTTGAAATCCTCCTCCCTGCAGCTTTTTCTTTAAAATGACACACTGGTGCCTTATAGAGTGCACAAACACATGAATGGTGGGGGGAGGGGGTTTGGAGTATGTATGTGCACAAGGCCCTCCGAACTAACCGGGCCATCAGAATATTTTTCTGGCAGGGGCACGGTGTGCTATTAAGCCCCTGTTCTAGAGGATTCTGTACTTTGCTAAATCTATGGATAACAGTTAAAAAGTTAAAAAAGTTAAAAATGTTGAACTTGATGGTCTTTTTTCAGCCTAACTTACTATGTTACTATGTTACTATATAGCACCGTGTTTTATGCGATGATATATCATTCACATTAGTCCCTGCCCCAGTGGAGTTTACAATCTAATGTCCATATCACACACAGTAGGGCCAATTGTATTAAGAGCCAATTAACATGGCTATATGTTTTTGAAGTGTCGAAGTAAAGTGAAAAACTACAGGAAACCCACACAGACATGAGGAGAACATACACAATCCTTGCAGATAGAGCCATGGCTGGAATCAAACTAAAGGTGGCCATACACGGGCAGATAAAAGCTGCCGACAGACTGTGTCGGCAGTTTATCTGCCCGTGTGGGGAGCCCTCCGACGGGCTTTCCCGATCGATATCTGGCCGAAAGTCGGCCAGATGTCGATCGGGCAGGATTAAAAATCCCGTCGGATCGTGGCCGCATCTGTTCGTTGATGCGGTCCCGCGATCCGACTGCCCGTACTGATCCGAACGTTGGGCCCTAGGGCCCACGATCGGATCAGCCCGATATCGCCCACCTCAAGGTGGGCATATCGGGGAGAGATCCGCTCGTTTGGCAACATCGCCAAACGAGCGGATCTCTTCGTGTATGGCCACCTTTAGGGTCAGAAATTTAACCTAACCTGGCTCCTCCCTAGGCACTGGACCTCTCCACAGCACATGCGCATGATGTCAGCACAAGTAACATCACAACGTACAGTGTACTGTCTGTGCATGCTTGTGTGTTCACTTTCACTGCATCTGGACCAGATACCCCCCACCTCTGCCACTGGATTTCATGGGAATATAGCCAGTGGCATGGAAGCGGTATTTTTTGTTTGCAAAAAATTGTATTTCCCATATAGGCAGCCACAGTCTACCCCAAGCTTCTGCTCTAGGCACAGGCTCTTGCGTGCCTATATGGTAAATACAGTCCCAGCCTAGGACTCAGTATTTTTTCATTCTTGATCAGAACCTTGTCTTGAAGTAGAATCTTGGTGATTCCTGTATTTTTATATAATTGAGAGTAGGACATTTTATGAATGCAGTCCCTGTATGGCAGGGTTGTCCAACTCACTGCATGCAGTACACCATTATCCATGATAAAACATTTAATAACAAGATGACAAGAAAATGATTATCCTCAGGATGATGATGATGGTCCTACAGTCGGACAGCATTGCTGCAGTGCAGACATTCTGAAACGGTTGGTGCAGTGATTGGTGTGGCTGCAATTTTGGAATTAGGTAACTATTCCTTTCTGAGCAAATTAGAGATGGTTTATTTTGGCATTCCTCAACCCACTAATACCTATATCAGATATTGGATTGATCAGGAGAGTACTGGGACAATATTCCAAAATGATGGCTGCAAGTTTATCTCAAGCTGCATTATATTATGTCTGCTGCTGTAAAAAATAAAAAAGAGAATTTAAAATGTAGTAATTTTGTAGGGGCAGGGGTGAACAGTAAATGGGCAATGTGTTGGAAATCTAGTTGACTTCTTTAAAGGAGGAATGTTGGAAGTTATGTTGTAAAACTAGGGCTAAACAAGGTTTCACATTGCAGCTGTCACTTTCTTCTCTGGCTTAGGTTGTTCAGAGACCACCTTTTTAACAAGGGACACCCATTAAAGGGGTATCTACCCTCCCACGAAAACTCTTTTGTACATTAAGATAGAACCTCACATCCTCAGGAGGGATCTACAGCTGAATAGAGAGAAAGGAGAATTTATCATATTTTTTTTTAAATAGTCGTTCTTCTTTGAACTAATTGTTAGTGATGGGTGAATGGCCAAAAAAATTGTGAATTTACCACAAAATTTGGAAAATGGTGAAAAATTCCTGAAACGCATTGAAGCCAAAAGGAGTCAAAATTATTTTTACACTTGACAATTTTTATACATGTGACTATTTTGTCCAAATGCCTTAAAGTCAATGGGCATCGGAATAACTGTGATGCGTGACAATTTTATGTGCTCCACTATTCTGATGCACAACAAAATTATTTTTTGTTGCAGCGGATATTTCGCCAGCAAATTGTTTGCTGCAGTTTTTGAGAATCTATTCACTGGTGGCACAATGTGTAGATTCACAGTGAATTCCCGCCTGCCGAATTTATTCGCCCATCATAACTTATGGTTATTTTGAGTAATGGGGACCAAAACTACACTGTAGATTCTAAATGCGATCATACCAGTGCTTTGCAAATGGGTAGAATTACCCCCTTCTCCCTTGAATCGCTACCCCTTTTATGCAGAACAATATCTTATTTGTCCCCTTTGTTGACTGACATGAATTTTGGCCTTCTCCATCAAATATATTCTGAAATCCCATTAAGGGGATTACATTACAAGTATTTATCAACAACTTCTTGCTGCTCAGGCTGACAGTAGTTAGTTTCTGTCCAGCTGAGGATGAATTTTCTCAGATAAACTGGTGATGAGCCAAGGAATGCCATATTAAAGAATTCAGGGAGAAAAGTGTGGCTCCTTGACATATGGGCCCCTGAAACTGCAAGCATCGAGTACAAGATACTATAACTGTTCAGTAACACTTACAGAAAATGAAGACAGAAATTACTTGTAATCCAAAACTTGCCCAGTGCCACCTGCAGGTCATCTTGTCTGATTATCAGGAAAAAAGATTCATTGATCAAAGAAAGGTGTTATAAAGTGACTTTTCTTAAAACTGACACTAGAGAAACATAAGATGATGCTTCTAAATCCATTTTCCAATCAGGGCTTCGTTTCTCAGAGTCAATCTTGTTTACTGTTGGTTGGACTAATGACCAGCAGGTGGCAATAAAAGAAAAAAATAATTAATATAACTTGCAAATGTCCTTGTATTAAGTTGTTTTGAAGGTTTTGCCTATTGTAATCAAATGGTATCAACTGTCATATTCATAGTATAGTTATTGTGAGCATATTACAAATTGAATAAGACTTTTCAAGATCACTTCACATTATACTTTATTAGGAATCATCGAACCTAAGACAATTGTTTCAGAAAAAGTCTCTATTATTTCCCTTATAGTTATTGGGAATACCTGAGCTTATAGCAACAGTGCAAGTAATTCTTTTAATCAGTTATTGCTATTGGGAATCTCTGAGTTGATGTCAAATGTGTGGCACACTTTGTTGGCAATAGTTTCATATCGTAATTATTGAAATTGTTCAGCTTATGGAGCATAGTAATAAATGTTTCCTGAAATCTGTTTAGGGAATGGAACGGCTTTCCATGACCTGTATAAAAGCATACAGACTTTGGGGGTTTCTATGGTCATGGAAGTCCTCAGTGACTTATAATATCCTTATATTTTTAGTTGGGAGTACCTTATTTACTATGTAGTTGGACCATAACTCATCAGGAAGGAATTCTAGAATTAGTGTCTCTACTTTCAGATTGGGTTATATAATAAGCTCTTGCAATGTATATAACCAAGCAAAGGTGGCGTCAACCTGCAATCTTCAACCAGTTTTATAAACACTTCTTAATACTTTATTATCTCTACATTCTATTAAAAAATTATCAGCCCTCTCTGGTCAGACAAGGGTTTACTAGGGCTCCTACAACCTGGTATAGAGGGTCTACTCACAACAGTTAGATGTAGACAGTGCTAAAGTTAATATATATATATAATGGTGGAAGCAAAAAAGAGCTTATAGAAATTGTCTTTGGCTGGTGCCCAACTGGAGATCCTCTGTCTATGACTGTCCAGTCCGGCACTGCATCTGATGCTGATTTTTTTATTTCACAGTATATATTACCTGTCGCCAGTCGACTAATCTCTCTGAATCTTCCCATGTGGTCCAGCCCTAAAAGGGTCTTTAACTCTTGACTCCAGCTGTCATGTTCTTGCAGTGGAAACGTTGAAGGGAATTTCCACTCTATTCTATAAGGGAACTATTAGTTCAGAGACTGTCCCAGGCTCACAGAATCCAATATTACATGAACACACAGAAAAACTTAGGACTATTCAGGAAAGGGGAGGATATCTGAAAGAACCAGTTTGAGGCCCTCAAAATAAATGAACATTTTGCTCCTTTCCCTTATTTTAAAGATAAAGTCATTTACATTCCACATACCATAACATTTGAATGTGGCAGCAGTAATTCAATGCTATAATGTATTATGCTCACAATGACATATTAACATGTTTTTATATAGTGCCAACATACTTCGTAGTGCTGTAACATAACACAAGCTTATTTTATTTTAAGCAAACAAATCAGATATGCATACATTTTATATTACTAAAAAAACAAACACTTTTTTATGAATTAATGTGTGTTGTATGACATAATTCGTAGATTTCAATAAATATAACCTGTACTAACAAAAAGTGTTTCAAATTACCATTATACAGAAAGTAGCAAAAAAGGTATCTATAGTAATAAGTCAACTGGACTTGATGTATTTTCTTTTTCCTTGAAAACGTGATTTTTAACTTTTTTAAAAAAAATCCTAGTGTGCACCAAATTTTTCGGTTACCGGATAATGCAGACTTAAGGTAAGGTAGCACCCAGGTAGTGACTTATCAACCATTTATACGGTGTGCGTTAGGACTTTGGATTTTATATATATATATATATATATATATACCATAACCTGGATGAATGAGAACATTCACAGAAAAAAACTGTTATTTGCGATGATAGTTTTTCCAACAACATAAACCAGGTGAAATTTAAGACATAAAAATTCTGAGACAGAAACGCCTCAGGCCTTGATTACTTAAGGGGTAAAGTAGTTAAAAATTTTTGGATTTGTTAAGTGATCTGTGAATTCTCCCACACTCTCCACAAAACATACAGGCATCTTGATAAAAACTGTGCATGTGTATGTGATAGGAACCTTAGACTATAAGCTCCCAAGGGCAGGGACTGGTATGAAAGGGGTTGTTCACCTTTGAGTTAACTTTTAGTATAATGTAGAGAGTGATATTCTGAGCCAATTTGCAATTGGTTTTAATTTTTTATTATTTGTAGTTTTATATTTATTTAGCGTTTTATTCAGCAGCTCTCTAGTTTGCAGTGTCAGCAATTTGGTTTCTAGGGTTCAAATTACCCTAGCAACCCTGCATTGATTTGAATAAGAGACTGGAATATGAATAGGAGATGGACTGAATAGAATGATAAGTAATAAAAAGTGGCAATAACAATACATTTGTAGCCTTACAGAGCATTTGTTTTAGATGGTGTCAGTGACCCCCATTTGAAAGCTGCAAAGAAACAGAAGAAAATTGCAAATCATTAAAAAACTATGAAAAATAAATAATGAAGACCAATTGAAAAGTTTCTTAGAATTGGCCCTTCTACAATATACTAAAAGTTAACTTGAAGGTGAACAACCCCTTGAATGATGAGGAATCTGAGGAATCATTGGAAAATGCCAGCTCACAGATACTATGCTATTTCATTTCCTGTATGGTTTTGCCTTTAGAGTTTTATTTATATAAGTAGGCTGTCAGATGTTATAGGTTTTAGATTAAAAGGGCAACAAAATAGGTACTACTGTAGACATAAAAATGAAGCACAGCTAAACTAGAAAGTCTATGCAAAAATTCTGTGCTCAGAACAGATTCTAAAGGAAAATATAATGTATTATTTTTATTCTTAAATATAGAACGGGTTCTCACAAAAGGGTCGCTCAAAACCTTTCTTGAGCGATCCTTTTGTGAGGACCCTGGAGTGTGCCGCTATAGTGATCGGTATGTGCAGTGGATACATTCTTCTTAGCGACGGACTCAGGGCGCAGGGCTGCTCTGGCCGTGAGGCAAGGTTAGAATCTTGCCTCAGGTGGCACGTACCGGCCGGTTACGAGGGGCGGCAAAAAGCCGCCTCTGGAAACTTTAAGAGCCGCATTTCTGTGGAAATGGAAATTTGGCTCTTCTAGTGCAGATAGCGCAATAGCGCTCACTGCACTAGTGATGCAGAACGGGAGGGGGGACGGCATCTGGGCTGCTGCCTCAGGCAGGGCCGGATTTACATAGCGGGCGCCCCTAGGTCCACTGCTGTTCGTCACCTCCGTACTCTGCCCTTTATTCACAAATTTTCATCATCAGGACTGGAGCAATGGGGATTGGCGCATTGGAAATTTAAAAAATGGTCGTATTTTCTGCATATCCCCAGTGTTTCTGAACAAATGTTCATGCTTCCCCCTAAAATCCTGCCACCCTAGGCCCGGGCCTAGGTGGCCTTTCCACAAATCCATGCCTGGCCTCAGGCAGCAGCCTGAAATGTGCCTGTCAGGGCGGTAGCACCTGGATCATAACGCCAACTAGGTAAGATCTTTAAAGAATGATTTGTTCATTTTGCAAGCCTGTGGAGTTAAATCTGCTCCAAGAGTTAAGTGCTGGGTCAGGGTCTGGATGCACCCGGCCATGAAATGTGAGTGATGAGCAGATCCCAAATATTTATCAATATAAAGTTACCGGGAGTTGGCTTAATTGATGCAAGATTTACTTGAGAACCTCTATTATAGCGCTGGATTGGTTATTATGTATTGTTTTTCATGCAAATTTACATTTTGTACATAATGAAATCTAAGTATTGTTTCAGTGTCTAGATGCTTTTATGAGAAATTTGAAATAAAACAAATAAAAAAAAAACACACCACTCTTCCATGCTGCCCAAATGGCAGACTAAGTAGCTCAGGAGAAGAATAAGGCCTTTTTCTTCTCATTAGTAATGCCATCAATGCTTCAGCAAGCAAGAGCTGAGGTCATGTTACATAAGGCACACACAGTCTGTTCAGCACTTTTAACATCAGCTTTGAAATTTTAGAGAAGTCAAAGGTCGTCTTTAATAAGCTCCAGTCTGAAGGGTTTCAATAATCTCTTGCAAACTCCAGTGTTGCCCGTGTGGGTGTCCCGCTCTCTTGTGTCCAAATTTATTCATAACTGCCCTTCATCAACTCCAATAAAGATGTACAGATATTATCCCCTTTGGTTTTATCTGATTCTCTATTTTTAGTGTGTATTTCCATTTAAAAGTAGGGGCACTGGTGAAGAACTTTAACTCTATCCAGTAGGTGGTTTTGCCTGCATGGTTCATTCATGTCTTTCTAATTGGCAACATGACACGGATATACTACTCACTCGTAATTGCCTTTAATTAGCATCTCATGGGTGGCTAAATTTAAACTGATAAGATAGAAAAGCACCAATATCTACTGGGCAGATGAAAGGAAAATATCTAGTTGCTTTATATGATCGAGCCACATGTAATAATCTCAACATTATATAGCAGTGATGAAAGCACACCAATATTAACTAAAATTAGAAGTGATGCTGGTAGACCCCAGTTCACTGTGGTTTATATATATATATATATATATATATATATATACTATTAAAAGTGTGTATTATATTTAGCTTCATTTCTGCAATACACATAAATACATATACATACTCTATGTGAAGTATATTTCAGAAACATCTATGAAAACACTTCAAAAGCAATATAATTATATTTCACCCCAAAGCACGATGGGGCAGATTTACCAAATTCACATGGAGTATTTGAAATTCGATCGAATTTTCAAAACGATGTTTTTGAAGACCACTTCAACCATTGAATTTTGAAAATTCAATCGAGTCGAATAATTTGAATAAAAATCTATTTGAATATTCGACTATTCATCAGTCGAATAACTTCCGCTTTAAATTTTTATTCGACTGCCTAGTTCGCCAGATTAAAGCTACTGACTTGACTTTCATTAATTTAGATAAAATAAAAAAATTTGACCGAATGGATAAAACAGTTTGAATCATTCAATTCGAACTATTTTATCGTTCAATCGAATTTTCGCTATTTGATCGTTCGACCAATCGAATAGCGGTAAAATCCTTCAAATTCCATATTCGAATTCGAAGGATTTTCATTCCCACACTATTCCCATGGTTGAATTCGAGGGTTTTTTAACCCTCGAATTCGACCCTTAGTAAATCTGCCCCTATGTGTCTTAAAACATGGTAAAAAAAATATATAAATAAATATCAACAGTCTGCCCCTGACAGCATTTGTGATGTACTTGCATTTGTGATATACTGTGCTCTGGAACAGTTGAAGGTTTAGGGTAATGTATCAAAAAGAAGATCTATTACTTTATGTTTATATATATATATATATTAATATAATATAATATATTAAATATATATATATATATATATATGTGTGAAGAATGGCGGCACTCACAGGATTTTCAGGCGAAATAAAGAAAAACTTTTTATTTAACTCGATGTTTTGATCCCTCACAGGAATCTTTCTCAAGAGAAAGGCTGGACATCTTGGTAAAATAGAAGGAAGGCAAACACTGCAAGAGATCCGGTTTTAGCCAGCTAAATATTGGGTGAATGTTCATCATTCAGTAGGACAATGATTCCAAACACAGTGCCAAACAGTCTTGGACACTGTTGATCATAATATTTTTTCTGTACACTGTGTGTTAAAATATCTTTTGGTGCGACTTCTTAGAAGTGCGTGTAGGTGTTTTGGTCACAATCTTGACAGAAGTATCAAACTGTACTTATTTAAAAAGAGTATCAAATGATTATATTCAGATTTACCTGTTTTGCCTGCCATGAATTGTATAACTGTTGTCTACATTTCTGGGTTTACTATTGCAGCTTGTTGAGCGTCACTGATACAGAGGGCACATTATTGTAAAAAAAACAAGCAGATAATTGAAGAGGAACAGGAAACAAGGTGGAAGAGTCAGGTTTTTGATTTGAAACAGCTTTGTGAGTAAGTAAAAGAAAGTCTATCAGGAGCACCGCCATTTCATGTTTGGAAGTAGGAATGTACAGAATCCAGGATTCGGTTTGGGATTCAGCCAGGATTCTGCCTTTTTCAGCAGGATTCGGATTCGCTCAAATCCTTCTGCCAAATCCTAATTTGCATCTGCAAATTAAGGCCAGGGAGGGAAATTGCATGACCTTTTGTAACAAAACAAGGAAGTAAAAAAAAATTTCCCCTTCCCACCCCTAATTTGCATATGTAAATTGAGATTCGGTTTGGTATTCGGCTGAATATTTTGGGAAGGCTTCGGGGGTTCGGCTGAATACATAATAGTGGATTCGGTGCATCCCTATTTGGAAGACGTGAATTGAGCACTGCTGGAACTACCAGAATCCCCCTCTACCGGTTTATGGTCTTAGAAGGGGGATTTCTTGAAAACTGCATGGCTGCACCTTCTGAATTGGGGGATTAGCCTGAAAGTGAGGCCAGGAACAAATGCCTGCAATTCACTAGGGAAACACTTATTAAATATCATCAGCTTAAAGCATTCTACAACTCAGGTTGTGATACTTTTATATAGTTTAATATCACAAGCCCACAGTGCATGGGATATTCTACTGACAGCACTTAGACAACTATTTTTTCAGTACAGAGATTAATAGTCGACCCCCCTGACTCTTTATAAAATCAATATTGGCTTGTAATTAGAGTTGTCACCTGGCTGGCAAAAATTATACTTGATGCCAATGTTATTATTAAAAAGACAATAATATAGAAAGACTGTTATTTTTTTCTATGCAACCCTAATTATAATGACTATCTATCATCATCTTTAATAATTCCCTACACACATGGCTAGCCTAGCCCTGAGAAATAACCCATTGGAATCCAACATAAAATGCTACATCTTGACTGTACTATGAACTGTATTTACCAGATTCATGAAGTTTTGTTTTTGTCCACAATTCAGTTATATTTTATCTGATAGCCTCAGGAGCCAGATACTGAAGTCACAGATATTTGTGCCAAAGATCACTGCAATAGTGTAGACTCAATTTGTTTAGAATATACATTTTGGCATTTTTAGCCACATTCATTTTTAGGGTTTGGTTCTCCTTAAATAGGTTAAACAAATGGTCAATGGTTTAGATAACAGCACAAAAAAAGGAAAAAAGTGTTAACATTTCTGTCTAGGGGATAAAAATGTTTATACGTCTAAATCTTTCTATATTCCCTGCCTCATCAAACAGGGTGCAGCAATAGTTGTGTTTTTTTACTATATGTGCAAAGATATTTCAGCTCCAATGTCATTGAATTGCAAACTACTATCACTGCAAACTACCAGACATGAATTCAATTAATTTTGTGATGAAAACTATCAGTAAACCTTTACATCCTGCAGAGCCTTATATATTTTACTAATCAGCTTTAGCATAGGACTAAAGTAAAATCTTGTGTATTTTCCAGTGAGCAAAATGAGACTTTTTAAGCCTAAATAACAGTGAAAGCTTCCAACAAGCACTGAATAGGTCCTTTTGTTAGGAATGGAATGTCTTTAGCTTATTGTACAGGTATAGTTTTACAGTTCCCCTCACTTTCCTTTCTCTTATTTTGTTTTCAAAAAATATTCTGCTATTAGAATTTCGTCACACTTACCTCCCATTGCGTGATATTCCTGCAGTCGCTTTACAAATAATTCTGCCTAATGAAATACAGATAGCTTTTGTAATAATAGGTTTATTTCCTTGCCTATTTTAATCAGAGATGCCCATCTGCAACACCTCTAGTATAGCCTTGTGCTTCTATCTTCAGTAGAACATGTTTGTACAGGTGCAGTCTGAAAATATTGCCACCTATCTGCCTAGTTGCATACCAAATGAGAACAAAGCATCTATACATTCTAACTTGCAGGTAAGTGTACATTAGAATGATAGTAATGTGCTGCACTAGATAAACATTATAATAGGAGATTAAAGAATTGAAGATTAAAGAATAAATATTCTGTGCTCCTGCCGAATGTTTCTCAGAATGCTGATGTGTATTCTAGAAGCCCATTCGGCCTTAATGCTACGTCTGGGGGCCAGAGTGGTTTACCATACAATTAGGGGCAGATTTACTAAGGATCGAATTCGCGAGGGCTTTTAGCCCTCTAATTCGACCCTAGTACGATTTTCGAAGTAAAATCTGATTGAAAACTTAAAAAAAATCTTATGGGAGCTTCCCATAGGCATATATAGCAATTCGGTAGGTTTAATCTGGCGAATTAGGCCATCGAATAAAATTTTAAAGGGCAAGTACTTCGATCATCGAATGGTTGAATGATCGAATAGATTTTTATTCGATCTATTCGAATCATTCGATACGATCGAATTTTGCAAATTCGATGATCGAAGTGGCCAAATTTAAAATTTGAAAGAAAAACGTAATTTTGCACTTCGATCGAATTTCTAATCCATTCAAATCCTTCACACAAATTTAGTAAATCTGCCCCTTAGTGTTGGGCGAATTTCCTATGAAATGTCGAATTTTGACACCTTTTCAAGAGTGATTTGCGAATTTATTAGCCGGTGGCGAAAGATGGAAATTTCTCCCCTGGCGAATAAATTCAGCCATACAATATGATTGATAAAACACATACAAGCACTCACAAAAATAAAAAATAAAAAAAAAATACATAAACACCCAAAGACTTGAAAAAAGGAATACATTATAAAGTATTTGTTTAAAGTAGCAACATAAGGTGTGGGTTGGTGAAGAGATTTAGTGGCAGTGGGATGGAGCAAAAATAAGCAGCATTTAGGGTATATTTATGATTCCCTAACTCTTAGCCAAGACAGGTAAGGAAAAGATATCCCCACCTGTGCCCTTTTTATTAGAGCTCTAATAGAAAACGCATCTAAACTTTCCAAGGAACACATCCCATACTTTTGGAGGAATATGTCTAACAGCAAAGAACTACCCCGTCAATATGACAGGAGGAGCAGTAAAACTAAGCAGAGAGGTGTCAGGTGAAGGTGAAGTTACACGTTACACATATTTAGTTTTTAAAAGTCTTTATGGAAATTAAGAATTGGAAAAGAAATTTCAAAAAGGAACAAAACGTACAAGTATATTTATAACTATTAGATAAGTTGGGTATGCTAGTCATGAAACTGTGCCTCATTTAAGAACGCTATTATATTATGGGAAGAGGCCAAGTGATCAGTGTCATGGCATTTCAGCCGCGGGGAGTGGATATGTCAGGGTCCACAGAGAGATACTGGTAAAACTGCTTTGCGCCAACTTTTTAGCAAACAAAAACTATTTGGAGTAGGGAGGTGTAAAAAAATTATGTTCAGACAATTGTGAATTTGTTTTGCTTTGATGAGCATTTTTCTGAGCATTAACTTATTATTTTACTGGAATGTAACTCCAAAGACTTATTAATGACACTTTTGTGAATTCCCCCAGTCAATAGGAAATGCAGCATACAAGAGAGGAGTATTAGGTCTATCTTGCAGTTCTAGTTAGGGCAGGCAGGAAAGCAATAATGCAAGGCATGTAACCCATTGAATGCACATTAAAGCAACAGTCATGTTAGGACCTGAAATTGCTTGGATACAGGTGATGTTTAAATTTTCAGTTGAGCCAGCTTTTTGTCACTATAGGACACACACAAAAGAGCATTCTGTCTTGGGAAAACATGTTTTTTTTAAAACGCATCAGTTAATACAGATTTTTTTTATATTCAGTTTTGAAATCTGACATGGGGCTAGTCATTTTGTCAATTTCTCAGCTGCCCCTGGTCATGTGACTTGTGCCAGCACTTTAGGAGGGAACTACTTTTTAGCAAAAACATGAAACAAATGGGGAAAAAGATATTGGTGCTGGCCTCTCCCACCGCCAGTTTTGGTATAAGAAAAATTGATAAAAAAAGCCAATACCTTAAAGGAAAACTATACCCCCAAAACAATGTAGGTCTCTATAAAAATATATTGCATAAAACAACTCATATGTAAAACCCTGCTTCATGTAAATAAACCATTTTCATATTAATATACTTTTTTAGTAGCATGTGCCATTGGGTAATCATAAATAAAAAACTGCCATTTTAAAAAATAAGGACAGCCTCCTGGGATCCTAGGAACGGTGCACACAAACATACCAAACAAACTATAAAGTTAGATCACATGAGCCAATTAACAGACAGAGTTGTGTCTTTTGCTTCCACACTTCTTCCTGTTACAGTTAGAGTTGAAATATTTCTGGTCAGGTGATCTCTGAGGCAGCACACAGACCATCACCAAATGGGGGTTCAAGGCAAGAGACATAAAAGGACAATATTTACCCAGTTTTATCAGATTCTTAAATATGCCACTTAATTTGATATAAACTATCTGTTGCTTACGTATTCATTTTGGGGGTATAGTTTTCCTTTAATCAAAATAGGGTGTTCCCAGATTTATTGTAGTGCTCCAGGGAATTACTTTCTGGCAGGCTGTTGTTTTTCCTTCTCAATGTAACCAGGGCTGCTCCGGCCATGAGGCAAGGTGAGCATCTTGCCTCAGGCGGCACGGATGCGCCAGTTACCAGGGGCGGCAAAAAGCTGCCTCTGGTAACTTTAAGAGCAGCGCTCACTGCACTAGCGATGTGGCCCCCCTCCACCTGCTCCGACAATAAAAATTAGAAGCATGGAAAGGGATGGGGGGGCGGATTCAGGGCTGCACTCAGGCAGCAGCAGCCCGTGGAACGCCCCTGAATGTAACTGAATAGAACGCAGTGGGATATGGGTTTTTACTATTGAGTGCTGTTCTTAGATCTACCAGGCAGCTGTTATCTTGTGTTAGGGAGCTGCTATCTGGTTACCTTCCCATTGTTCTTTTGTTAGGCTGCTGGGGGGGAAAGGGAGGGGGTGAAATCACTCCAACTTACAGTACAGCAGTAAAGAGTAATTGAAGTTTATCAGAACACAAGTCACATGACTTGGGGCAGCTGGGAAATTGACAATATGTCTAGCCCCATGTCCGATTTCAAAATGAAATATAAAGAAATCTGTTTGCTCTTTTGAGAAATGGATTTCAATGCAGAATTCTGCTGGAGCAGCACTATTAACTGATGCATTTTGAAAAAAACATTTTTCCCATGACAGTATCCCATTAAGCCTCAAGCCTTCAGGGATCTGATGTATGTAAATACCACAATAGTAGGGCCATGCACAAAGTGCACTACAGATTTGATGCCCCTATCATATAATTGATGGAGGTGATTTTGTTTATCTGAATAATGTTATGGCACAGTTTTGTTTTATTTCTTGGGAGCAAGCAGTGAAGAATCTTATCTTGTCTGAATTCCACAAACCAAGATCTTATGAATAAAGTGGAATTGCCTACCTATACATCAGATATCTGGGTGAGGTATACTAATCTGGGTGAGGTATATTAATTTTGCATTACACTGAAATATTAAGGCAGCTTGACAAAAGAAATAAAACTAATCAATGTAATAATTTTCCTTCTTACAGTCAGTTAAAATCCATTTCAGTCACTTTCATTGCAGTCCTTCTTTGTTAATGTGATGGCTAAAAATCATGATTTATTTGTTAACTTAAAAGGAAAATAAATTATATTTACAATGTAACTTTAAAGGAATTGTTCAGTATAAAAATAAAAACTGGGTAAATAGATAGGCAGTGCAAAATAAAAAATG
Organism: Xenopus borealis; assembly: GCA_024363595.1. Lineage (NCBI taxonomy): Eukaryota > Metazoa > Chordata > Amphibia > Anura > Pipidae > Xenopus > Xenopus borealis. The sequence goes on along the minus strand of CM044446.1, from coordinate 77,643,812 downwards.
TTTCTAATATAGTTAGCCAAAAATGTAATGTATAAAGGCTGAAATGATGGACAAATCTTTCCCATTTTGCTGAAAGATTTGTGAATTTCCAGCGAAATTCACAAATTGGCAAAAAATGTGAAACGAGTCGCGTCACGCTTTCGACACGCGTTGCATAATCTTGGGTGCGGCGCATCATTTTTGGCTTTCCGCTTTTTTTTTTACGTGCTTTCCGTTTTTTTTTTCTGATGCAGGTGAATTTTTCCAGGCGCATTTTTGCTGGCTTTTTCGCCCATCACTAATAGCCAGAATCCAACTTCCTGCTTTTCAGCTCTCTTGTTTTCCACTGCCTGGTTACCCTGATGACCAGGCAGTAACCAATCAGTGACTTGAGGGGGCCACATGCGCCAAAACGGTTGCTTTTGAATCTGAGCTGAATGCGGAGGATCAATTGCAAACTCACTGAACAGTTATGGCCCATGTGGTCCCCCTTCAAGTCGCTGACTAACTCAAAGTTAAAGAGCTGAAAAGCAGGAAGTGGATTCTGGATATTATATTAGACATCCACTCACTCCAGTCTTTATAGTTTGCATTTTTCCCTGACTAACTATATTGGAAACATTTTTTCTTTTGCACAGCCTATTTATCCAGTTTTTATTTATTTTTACACTGAACTGTTCCTTTAAGCACCTTTCCATTATATATTAAAGGGCAAAACCTTATCTCTTACCTGTTTTCCGTCACATCCGACCTGTGTGTTTTATCGGCGAGCGTTGGATCCATCACAATCGCCCGTGGGGTTCAACACCTATACTGCATTTCCACATAGGGGCTACTAAATAGCCAATCATAGCTCTTATTTGGAACCGTGAGAACTTTTTACATGCTTGTGTTGCTCCTCAACTCAATTTTTGCTTGAATTTGGCTCATAGAAGGCTAAAATGTATTAAATGCAGCAGCCAATCAGATAATTGCTTTTGATCTCTTAAGGCCCCCATACACGGGCCGATAAATTGTCTGTGTGGGGCCATCCGATGGGCTTCCCCAATTGATATCTGGCCGAACGTTGTCCAGATCTCTATCAGGCAGGTTAAAAAATCCAGTCTGATCGAGGTTGCATCAGTGCATTGATGCGATCCCGCAATCTGACCTGTGTCAGCTTTCATTATGATCCGATCATTGGATCAGCCCAATATCTCCCATCTCAATGTGGGCATATCGGGGAGAGATCTTCTTGTTTGGGGACATTGCCAAATGAGCGGATCTCCCGGTGTATGGCCAGCTTAACTTGTAGAAGACTACTCTAAATTGTATTGCAGATTGGTTGCCTTGGGTATCTACTCTTGCACAATTTAGCAATTATGTTGGGAAATGAGTCAGAGACTTTTTCAGCAGCAAGCATTGTTTTTCATTATATGCTTCTCATAAAGTGCAATTTACAGCTTACTGAAGTGGAAACAAAACAAGAAGAAATGGAAACAAATTATAAATATAAAAGTTTATTCAGTATAGTGTTTAGAAAAATAAGTTCACATCATTTCAGAATACAATAAAACTTGTCCAGGCATAAATCCCTATTACAGTACAATGAAAAACAAAACAAAAGACAATACCTCTTTGGTTAGGTAACTGCAAAGAAATGCTTTCTGGCATGAGGTTGGTACCTTTACCGCAAATTGGTTTTAAACAACATTATCTACTTTACCATTGCGGATGTGTTTTATTATTTGCATTATTTCATTAAGGCACAAAAGCAAGGTAAAATGAAAAGAAAAATAAATAGAACATGCAAAAGAGATCTCTTTCATATTAAAATAAAATAGTTCCAATATTAGACATGCATTGTATTTTTTTTACTAAAAAAAAAAAATTAAACATCACCAAAGTAGACATTTTCAGGTATAGATTGCTTTACCATTTCTAGTTGTAGGATTTAAAATTTCTGAGCACAACCCCACAAAATGCATGAGCTCCAGAGACACACAGACCCAAAAACAATATTTACTTCAGAAATATTCATAATAGAAGTATCTTAAAGGGATTTTTTTATGCACTTTTTATTTCTAAATTACACTGTTGACACTGCAAATAATTCACTATACAATATAAAATTTCATTCCCAAGTTGTAATATTGGTGTGTAGGCAGCCATCTCAGGTCATTTTGCCTGGTCATGTGCTT
>CM044446.1:77619167-77641247 GCA_024363595.1 Xenopus borealis | reverse complement strand
GAGAAATGGATTTCAATGCAGAATTCTGCTGGAGCAGCGCTATTAACTGATGCATTTTGAGAAGAAGAAAAAAAAGTTTCCCATGACAGTATCCCTTTAAGAAAAAGAACATTGACTGTGTTGCCCCTCTAAAATACAAAGGCCTCGGATATAAATTAGTATAGTTTATCTCTAATTATTTAAGGCAGGTTTCATGCAATAGTGAAATGGCAATAACTATTTTTCCCGTGGTAAAATAGTGCAAAACAATTCTGATGAATGTAGTGTGTTTGAAGTCGGGGGAAACAGAATGAACATGAGAGTTCAGAATGTACGATTGTCTTTCTCTGTTAGTAGACCAGTTCACCGTTTTGTACCCAAGATATAAAAAACAAAACAATTCTTTATATTACTACATTAGAATTCGCAACATCAAGACAGGTTTGCCGTGAATGGAAATTACACTACAAAGGTTTCAAAACATGAAGAGATCTATAAACGAGCTCTATTTTTCTTTACAATGTGCTTTCTACAAATAATGGCCAATAGGCACCAAGGAACTGCGTATCTTAGACTACAATTCCTTATTTATAATAAGCGGAAAGGTATAAGTTTATTTCATTAAATAACTTGAGGGGGCAGATTTATCAAGGGTCGAACAGGAAATTTGCAATTTTTAGAGTGTCAAAATCCACACATTCAATTTTAATCCCCTTAGTCTAATGTAAATTTGAACGTGAGAATTTACCACACCTCGACCATGGAAACAGCCCTAATTCGAATATTCTCCACCTGAAACCCGCCGAGTTCATTTACAAGTCAGTGACATTCAAGGTTTTTCTTTTTTCAGGAGAAAAACTCGATTAGTACAAATCAAATATGAATCAAATACTATTTCATTGTCTGGTCAGAACAATTTGATCAAATATTAGACATTAAATTTTTTTCTTAAATAAAATAACCTCCGTGTCGAATTGTGAGTATATTTGAAGGACCAGAAACAGAATAAAAAAAAATAAAAAAAAAATTTCTACCTAATTGAAAAAAAAAAAAAAAAAACCACCAAGACACATTTAACTTTAAATTTGCACAATCAATCGTGCGGCGCTTGATTTCTCCTCCCTGCCTTCTATAGGAGACAGCCAGGGAGGAGAAATCGAGCACTGTACTATGGATCTCCCTGTCGCCTTTTCTGAAGAGGAGTATTGGTAAGTTATTTCTTAAAGGGATACGGTCATGGGAAATTTTTTTTCAAAATGCATCAGTTAATAGTGCTGCTCTAGCAGAATTCTGCATTGAAATCCATTTCTCAAAAGAGCAAAGAGATTTTTTTATATTTCATTTTGAAACCTGACATGGGGCTAGACATATTGTCAATTTCCCATGTCAATTTTCATGTGACTTGTGCTCTGATAAGCTTCTGTCACTCTTTACTGCAAGTTGGAGTGATATCACCCCCTCCCTCCCCCCCACAGCAGCCTAAACATAAAAAAATCTGTTTTCTCTTTTGAGAAATGGATTTCAGTGCAAAAGTCTACTTGTAAAGCACTATTAACTGATGCATTTTGAAAAGAACCGATTTGCCCATGACAGTATCCCTTTAATAAAGACTCTGCAAAGTTAAATGTGTCTTGGTGGTTTTTTTGTTAGGTTTTAAAAAAACACAATTTAAAAAAAAAAAAAAGTTTTATGTTCCTGGTCCTTTAAATTTAAAAAAATCCATAAGAATTAAAAAAAAAAAAAAAATTCGAACTTTGATAAATGGGCCTCTAGGTGTTTAATTACATTTGTCTTTTACATGTAGGTTTTGAATAGTGTTTGTAATGCGTGTAGTGCATGGTAGTGCTGAAACTGTATTTCTATAAGTTTGAAACTGTTAAAGTTGGGGGGGGGGGGCAGGGTGGAGAAGTATCTTGTACATACATTGTACACAACTGGTAAGATTAAAAGGCTTGCATACATTACCTTAGGTAAATCATTCGACATTCCACAGTTGAATTTTTCATATTAAAGCTAGCATTGATTAAAACAGTCTCTAGCCAACATAATGCTTAGTAAGGAGAAAGTGGGAATCAATGCTGAAATGTAACTTTTAACATCTGAAACAAAAAAAAAACAAAAACAGCCCCAACAAAACGGAGATATAAAACAAAATGATGTGTACCTTCCTAATATACGAGGGCTGAAAAGACAAATTCCAGCATTTATCCCATAAAAAAAAAAGAAGTCAGTACCTATATTTTAACATGCCCTGACAGTTCAAACAACAAACCGAGGTTCATTAAGTTGTGTTCCCTTTCATACCCATCATTCCAAAAAAGGGTAAGAGTTCACAAAGAAAGCAGTGCTGTTTTCCAAAAACCAACATTCTAAAGATATCATACCGAATGGATGATTAAAGGCAGTTTGCTATCAAAAATGTATGGAATTTCTCGGATTATAAATCTTGCATGTCTTCATCCATTTGAACATTCTGAAGCTTGGCCAGATCCTTTTTGCCTGTGTCAAGTTCTTCGCAGCCACTACTGACCATATTGCTGACCACATACTTTGATTTTGTATCTAACAGCATGACACTCCCACTTATTGTGCCGTTGTGAGATATGGGCAAGTAATTCTCTTTTGTGTCATTCAGAGGATGCAGAACCAGGTTGTGCTGGCTACCGAAATCCTGATGGAGGCTGGTATTACTGCTGGTTGAAAGAACTGGCAACCCAAGGGTTGGTTGAGCAGAAGAAACAGACAAGAGGTCTTGGGTGGAAATGTAGTGACAATTCTGCAAAGGTGTAAAGTTAGTGTTACTAGTGGCAGACACACTAGTTGTGGTAGTTGCCGGTGCTGAAATGGCTTGGTTTACAGCAACAGACTGATTGCCTGCAACTGAGGCAAGATGTGCAGAAGTAGTTATCAAGGTAGACGGAGGAAGCGAAAAATGTTGTGCATGGGTTCCATTTACCAACGATGCTGCAACAGACTGTAGAGTTTCCTCCGAAGGCATGCTAATGTTCACTTGTGCTGTGCTTTGATTGACGGGCATTAACGGAGAAAAAACAAGGCTTCTTTCCAGTCCATCCTGTTTTACAGAATGAGGAACTGTATATACGACTGTGTTGTGTGGAAGTGAGCTGAGAAATACTTTCCCTTGGTCTCCACTTGTTGAAGTGTCATTAGTTGTAAATGCTCCCCCATCAGATGTACCTGAAAGCAAACGGAAAAAAAGATACATTCAGAAAATGTTCATGGACAAACAAACTTATACAGATAATACAGAGAAGCGAGCAACAACAGATGAAGTCTCTGATACTTAAAAATGTACAATAGAAATACCTATGGAAAATGTTCATCCCTATTTAAAGTGTCAGATTCACAATATTTGTATCTAGCCCCTTTCACCAGAACTGCTCTTCATTACTTTTTAATTATAGTTTTTTTTTTTATTCTGACTCTTTCCAACTTTCAAATGGGGGGATGGCACCGACCCATTCTAAAAAAAATGGTCTATAAGGCTACAACATTAATTTTTTTATTACTCATTTCTATTCAGTCCCTCTACTATTCATATTCCAGGCTCATATTCAAATCAGTGCATGGTTGCTAGGGTAATTTGGACCCTAGCAACAAGATTGCAGACATTGCAGACTGGAGAGCTGCTGATTAAAAAGCTAAATAAATTACAAATAATATCAAATGAAAATCAATTGCAAACGGTCTCAGAATTTCACACTCTACATCATACGAAAACCAACTCAAAGGTGAACAGCCTCTTTAAGCCCAATGTCCTCTCAACACAGTAAAGAGATTTTTAGGGAAAATATGTGATTAAGCTAAAGTAAACAGGCGTTATTTACATTTTAAACAGACTGCTCTGGAAAATTTAATTTTCACCTCTATCTGAGCTGCCGTGCCTTCCAGTTTCTTAGAAAGGATCACATTATTTCTGCCATTCCCTTTGCCTGTTGCTCTGAATCAGCATTGAATATGAAGCTTTACTACACAAATAAACACAGCCTAATTCTCTACTCTCTGCAATGGAGTAGAACTGCAGCCCTAGTCATTTAGACACAACTAGTCCAAAGGAATTCACACATGGTTTGTAATGAAGCCCATTTCCTCTCCTATTGCACAACTCCCAACATTTTTGAAATAGAAAGAGGGACAAAAAGATTTGCTGTGCTTGGCCAAGCCCATTTTTGTGGTCATAGGCCCTAATTAGCATGTTAAATTGACAAAATTTGGCAGGTTATGAAAGTTTTAACTCATTTCTGTGGTTTTTTGTGCTATTACAGTTTTGCTAATGAAGGTGAATTGCTCTTTAAAGGGGAAGGAAACCCCCAGGCGGTGCTAACTCAAAGGTGTAAGTAGGGACTTAGGGGCAATAGCCCAGGGGGAGAGGTAGGCCGGGGGAGGGGGGGCCTACTGGGGGGGTTTCATTCCCCTTTAAGCTGCAAGTCAGTTTCCCCAAGAGACCTGCTTATCTTAAAAGGTTACAAATGTTTCTTTGGTTATCTTAAATTGTTACAATGTATCAAAGTGCACCTGGTGGCTATTCTGGGCTCTCTGCCAAAAGCTAGAAAGTTGGAAACTTTGTATCTATTTCTGGCTGTTCAATGCAAGAGAGCAAAGAGAAAATAGGGACATTTCAGTAACAAACCCGGGACTGCCGGTTGAGCTGTCAAAATCAGGAAGGTCCTGCTCAAAACGTTGGGAGGTGTGTTATTGCTGCATTTGCTACTGATCATTGACCTTCCTATATTTACAACTGCTACTGTGTTGTCTGTATTGCTCAAGCAGCTACTATTGTAAGACCAGCAGCTCCATAACCTTTGGACATCATTAATATTTTGACATACATTCAGTAATTTTTTAATGAAAAAGTTTCAGAGAATTTAAAAGCATAACATGAACAAGCACCTACTAAAACGGAAAATATCACAAAGCACTTTACTTTTTTAAGAAAGGGTCAGGGAACAGTATAAACCAGGGGTCTCCAATCACCGGGCAGTCCTGGATTGGGCCACAGAGCCTAGGCCGCAATTAACAAGGTGCGCCAAAAATGGACGTTGGCGCGCCGAACTGGACTCCGACAGGTTACAGAGTTCTGCTGTGACTTTATATCCACATTTATAAAGGAGGTTGGTACACTAGTTATATATCACAAACGCTTCAATAAGCTCCATTGGCAAAGTTTACAGGTTAATCTTTACATTGGCACATTCTTCTGTAAACAGACAGAAAACATTTCAGATGGCTACAAGAAAAGTACCATTATATTAATTGTCTGGACATTGTACTCCGGACTGTTAATTTGTCTTTTACCAATGACAACAAAGATCATCTGTAACTTTTCAGCTCCTGCAAAGCTACAAATTTCAGCATACAGGTGTGCAGTTTTACGGACAACTCAGGTTATTCCATTTTAGTATTAAAGGAACAGTAACACCAAAAAATGAAAGGGTTTTAGAGTAAACAAAATATCATATAGTGTTGCCCTGCACTGTTAAAACTGATCTGATTGCTTCAGAAACACTACTATAGTTCATATCAACAAGCTGCTAAGTAGCAATGGCAGAAATTTAAAAACAGCTATATGGCACATATTATAATATTATAGAATTATCTGCTATCTGCTTTGTAACTTGAGCCTTTTCTCCTTTGACTAATTGCCCCATGGCTACACAACAGCTTATTTATATAAACAATAATAGTGTTTCTGAAGCAAACACTGCAGTTTTACCAGTGCATGGCAACACTGCATTACATTTTTATTACTTTTACTTTTTTTTATGTTATTGGTCCTTAAAAAATACCACATGTGATTAAATGCTACAAGGGTCCTCAACACTCTAATTATCATATATAAAGTACACTCAAAGAAATCCTCTGCAATCTGCTGCCAATAGGAAGATTTTGTCCCACATTCTCTTCCAGAGCACACAGAGATAATGTGGTCTGAGAGTAATAAGCTACTCCATCTCCCCTTTACTGATTAGTCTGTAAGCCATAACAAAGTGTAGTGTATACAACTAGGGTTGCCACCTGGCCGTTTTTTAACCGGCCTGACCGGTATTTTTGATGGCTGATCCCAATGTTATTAATAGGGAAAAAAGCCAAATTTATAGGAAGGCTTGTATTTTTTTTTTTTGGTAACCCTATATACGACAGAGTGCTTCTAAATCAGGGATCCCCAACCTTTTGAGGCCGTGAGCAACATTCAGAAGAAAAAGGAGTTGGGGAGCAAAACTAGCATGAAAAATGTTCTTGGGGTGCCAAATAAGTGCTGTGATTGGCCCTTTGTTAAGCCCTATGTGGATTGGCAACCTGTACTGAGGCTCTGTTTAACAGTAAACCTGGTTCTTATGCAACCAAAACTTTCCTCCAAGCCTGGAAATCAAAAATAAACTCCTGCATTTAGGACATTTCAGAATAATAGTCTGACATCACTATTTTTGATTATTATTATATTACTACATGGCAAATAATTTACTAGTAGGTATAGTAGAGTAACAGAAAACCAAAAGACCCAACAGTCATGACATGCATGCTGCTAATTCTGTGTTATTGAATCATTAATTGAGACACGTTCCAAATAATAGCACTGTTCAAAATAATATTAGCTTGTTCCGAATAACAATTAGTGAGGTCATTCATTCTGTGAGAAAACAGGTGTCAATTAAAGCCCTTATTTAAGGAAAGAAGGCAGCAAATGTTGTGGATGCTGGTTAGTGCATTCTAGACATTGTTCAGATCAATGTACAGGTAAAGGATAAGTTATCCGGAAACCCATTATCCAGAAAGCTCAGAATTACGGCATTGCTTTATCCCGTTGGCTCCATTATATCCAAATATTTAAAATGATTTCCTTTTTCTATAATAATAATAACAATACCTTTCATTTGATCCAAACCAAGATATAATTAATCCTTATTTGAGGCAAAACAACAAAAGAAAAAAAATATTTACATAATTTTCTATTAGACTTTAAGGTATTAAGATCCAAATTACAGAAAGATCCGCTATCCGGAAAACACCAGGTTCCAAGGATTCGGGAGAACAGGTCCCATACCTGTACTTTGATTAAAAAGTCAATTGGAGTGAGGGTAAAACAAAAAAGTGCAGAATGCTCAAATGCTTTTAAATGGCAATCAAAACCTGAAAGAGGTGGAAGAAAATGGAAAACTACCATTAGAATGGATAGAAAAATAGCCAAATTGGCAAAGACTCGGCCAATGACCAGCTTCAGGAAGATCAAAGAAGGTCTAACGTTACTGGTGATATAGTTACAATAAGAAGACACCTATGTGAAGCCAAGATATTGGCAAGAAGTCCCCACAAATAAAAATCCAATACAAAAAGAAATCACTATAAAAAAAGCCACTCATTTCAAAGGCTGCTACAACTGGATTTGGTACCCTCACCCAAGCACTGAGCTGTTCTCATATTGTTAAAGTAAATAAATAGTACAGCACATGTGCAAAGTCTAAAGATTCCATTGTTCTCATCAACAGACATGTATTTAACTTGTTTCCTACTTAACGCTGTACTGCAATATTGCATTTTTGCCTACAACTCGCGTTAGACTAGGCCCGCAAGTGATGTCAGCAGAATGCAACTTATTTACTGATATTTCTCCCTAAATGCCAACTTATTTTACAGCCACACTTACCTACATTGTATTGGAGGTATTTGATCATTTATAAATTATGGTGACATGTTTTCTCACTCACACAGAAGTCGTGTTGCATTTCCTTCCTTTCTGTCAGGAAGTCAATCTGTTCCTTGCTTGTCCACTGAAACATATATTGCCCTGGGTCCCTCTGCCCTCTCCATTTCCAGTCTAGTAATGATATACCAGTCACCCTAGCTGGAGATGACATATGCTGTCTGGCACTCAAGCATTTGCACTGCAGGCTTTGTTACCTTGTGATCCTATGCATATGTAAACTACTGCAAGTAGCAACGTGTCTGGCCACTAGGGACGGTGCAGCAGCCCTCTAGAGAATGTACGGCTTCACTTGCCTTAACTGATTTAATGCATACAGTTGCATACTTTTCTACAATACTGCAACAGAATAGCACAAAAACAGAAAATCAGATTCAAAGGGAAAAAAATTATAATAGAAAACTCCTCTTAAAGGGCAAGTAAAGGCAAAAAATATAATCCGACTTTTACTTTCTGTAATGAAAAAGAAACCTATCTCCAATATACTTTAATTTAAAAAATTTGTACCGTTTTTATAGTAAAACTGACTGTATGCAGTGAAATTACCCCTTCATTTACTTCTGTGGATAGGAATTGTCAGACGGCCCCTAACTGCTGTGCAGGGAAACAGTCATACTTATGCACAGCAGGAGGAGCCCCTGGCTTACTTCTTAGCAGAACTCCAGCAGCTTTGTTTCCCTGTAGAGCATTCAGCAACTGTGTAGAGATTTGTATTGGATTTTATTTACGTCTTTGCATCCCCTTTACTGTTTCCAACTCTAGCTGCAGGGACAAAGATCATGGAGCCAGATTTAAACAGATAAACTGGGATTCTATTTGGAGGATTATTTTGCTGCAGCCACTGGTTCTGCAGAGTTGGAGAAAGTTTGTATTAAACAATACAAAAACTGTAAAATCTACATTAGATTACATGACAACACAGGACCCAGCACAGTTTGCATATTATGATTATTAATCGGTCTTGCTGCATCGGATTTTTGAGCTATTATTTGACTTGTGCTGTTTTGATAATTTAGGACGATCCCTAAGCAGCCCAGACCACACTGAGCATGTCTTGGTCTTACAAAGATGTTTAACAAAGTTACAAGATGACAGCCCCCTGTGGCCAACTTTGAAAGCATAAATCATTTGTTTGATTAAGCTTGTGGTGTGGTAAGTTCATGTTTAATTTAGTATACAAAATACAGCATTTCTAGCCTTATTCTATTTTTAGACTTTCCTTGTCCTTTAATAACCACAATGTACTTTCAAAATGCATGAACAGAGACAGAAAAAAAATAATAGCACAAATTACCTCACATATAAGTGGGTAATGTTTCAGTAAGAACACTTTGGAGCTGCTGCTACTCATTCCTTCATATGATATGGATCAAAACATTTTTTCTACACACTTACCTAGTCTTCATGCATCACTACATGATGTCCAAACTGTAGTAAAAAGCCTACAATCTCCTGTTTCTGGGTTTAGCGCAAATGGAGAAGCTAAGGTACAGATGATTGCTGTTAAAGTAAATTTACTGAGGGAATTTAATTTTTTACCACTAGATAGCAAAATATATTAGCAACTTGCCTTTAATTCTGTATATTTGCTATGTTGGCAACAGCATTAAAAATGCTAGACAGATAATGTTTAATAATTCATATGTCCAACTATATTAATAGTACAGGGCATAATAGCTATACACTGTAAAAATTACATTTGCAAGTTATGCTATGAATGTACCTTAGGACTAAACTTCATGCATGTGTCCAGGTAACTGCTGCAAAATTGAATGTTGGTTTGAGCATTGCAGCAGCTTGCATTTAAAAGCATATCTTGTAATTTCAATATAATTTTCAATGTTCTCTCAATATCTAGCATAAAGGGCATATAGTGAAAGGTTATACTCACTATTATGGCTCTGCCTACACTGGATGCAGGCAATAAAACTGAACACATGCTGAAGAGTATGACAGGCAATCATGCTACAACCCACAAGATTTACAGATCACCATTCAAGAGAAAACTTCTGAAAAAAACTATGCAAACTATGCTAATGAAAGTTATCAGTTGCAAGTTATCAGTTGGTTACCTTGTGAAACAGCAACAGAAGGCAGCTGTAGTGTGGAAAATCCAATGCTTCCATTGATCAGTTGACCATTTGCTCCTGAATTCGGGATCTGAACAATGCCATATGGGTTTATTTGGATGGGGGTTGTGAAAGTGACTACAGTTCCACCATCTTGAGAACTTACAGGCTGAAGAGTTTCAGTTTTGACTTCTGTAGCAGGTATTAATCCGGGGAAGGAGGGTGGTAAATTTGCATTGTAACTTGTGTTGGAATCTGTCAGGCTGCTCTGAGGAACTTTGAAGTCCTTAACTTCTTCTGTGGAAGCCACCAAGACATCTCCATTTGATGCCCCATTGCTAACAACTGTTGGGGCCAATTTAGGTGGATTGAAGGTCAAAGTCTGTGAATTTGCTACATTTAAACCATTAAGGAATACTCCATTGGGTCCCTGGATAAATGAGCTGCCATTTAAGAAGACAGGTGAAGTATTTGTAGGTACCAGGCTCCCATTTAACAATACACCAGAAGAACTCAAGGATATTTTATTTCCAATGTGCTGCATGTATATTGCATCAGCAGGACCTAAAGGATTTATGTTGGAAACACTGTCTGATGAGCTGGAGAGAGGATGAGGAGACATGTCATCTTGGCCTTTGCTTGATTCATCTTCAGTGCTGTGGTTTCCATCAGATTCACTAGAGTTAAAAGGGATATTAAACAAATTAGAAATAATGTGTATATTCCATGCAAAAAAAAAAAAAAAACATTTTCAAAGTAAAAAAAAAAAAGTAAATTATATAAGAGTCATTAATATCCTGTAAATGATATCCTTATAAATGGAGCTTTGGAATGCTATCAGTTCTAATAAGATATCTAGTGATATCATTTCCGTCACATAACTCGCTGAAGTTTGTCAGGTATGGGATCTGTTATCCAAAAACCCTTTTTCTGAAAGCTCTGAATTACAGAAAGACCATCTTCCATAGACTCCATTATAATCAAATAATCAACGTTTTTAGAAATTATTTACTTTTTCTCTAATACTAAAACAGTACCTTGTACTTGATCCAAATTAAGATTGGAAGCAAAACCAGCCTATTTGGGTTTATTTAATGTTTCCATTGTTTTTTTAGTAGACTGAAGACATGATGATCCAAATTAAGGAAACACACCTTATCCAGAAAGCCCCAGGTCCTGAACATTCTGGATAACAGATCCTATACCTGTGTTATAAAAAGTATACCCTGTTGAAAATGATAATATTAGAAGTCACCTTGGACTACCATGACCTGTTCCATATGACATGGATTAGGGATTCATTCAAGCACATTATGAATAAACTTGTTTTTCCCTGGGTCATACATGGAGTATGCCCCAATAAACAGCCTTCAGTACCAAAAATGGACATGGGATTTAACAGCAAACAGAATAATAAATAGCAGAAAGGGGAAAAAATAGGAATAAAGAATATTCTAAACATAAAACCATCATTATAGGACAAAGGCTTTTGTGTAACTGCTACAAAGTTAACTATTTAGCAAATTCTGTCTTAATTTGGAACTTCCTGAACTGACAAGCTTACAATTCACAGGGATTTGGAAAAGGATGGAATGTCCCAAAGGTGTGAATGTGAAGGGGGGAGGCAGTCTATGCAGTAGGGGGATGGTGTGTGGAGACTGGGAAGAAGTTGCAAGACAAACTTAAGAATTTTACCTGTCATTCCGCCCATTCATCAAAGCCACCCACCCCCACTCCAGTAGTCTTGAAAACAGTAAACATCAAAATACAGATAACAATCTGCCCATTAAGCCCCATTCAGATGTATGTGAAACGCTTAGAATGTTGCATATTGCAATCTTTTAATCAGAAACTAGCATTATGATGGGGAAATTCTTCACATGGACTTTATATGGGATAATTTCTCAGAAGACTCACGCCCACCAAATTTAATACGCATGAATATTTCGAAAGGTAACATTGCCCAGTCCTTCCCAGACACAAGCACATCTCCATGTGTGCAAAACCGTACTTGTGTTATACACAAATAAACAAGAAAAAGTATGACTGAGCAGAAACACACAAAGCAAAACATTCATATAGATGTAAAATATTAGTGATTGAGAATATCTGCCAGCCAGGATTTTAGGGCCAGTAATTATAAAGCAGGTTTTACCAATTGTATAATATATTTAAACATTGAGCGTGTTAAATTGCATATGTTAGGAATTCATTTGTGGGTCTTAATATTTTCGCTATATCCTGACTGCTCACTAAAGGAACCAAAGTTGAAGCAAGCTTTTGTGTTTAAGATCAAACTAATCTATGCAAACATATTACTAGGACAAAGTAAACATCCTCGCCTTATTTTTTCAGATGTTGGGACTGTACATTTGCTCAGAAAATACCGGTTCAGCAAAATCGCGCCTTTCAAGGAAAAAAAAAATGCCAGAGGGCTCCCTTAATAAATGCTGCAATGAGAGAGGGGAAAAGGCAGAAAGAAATGGAGAAAGGGTTGGGCCTAAGCTCAAAGAGGTCACCTCCATCTGGTGTGCCAAACTGTCCAGGGACTAAACATGTGAAAAGATAAGCTCTAGCTCTTTAGCAGAAAATATTATGTAAAACTGAACTGAGCATTGTGACCCTCATGGAGCCTTAAATTATGGAGGTGTGTGTGTGTGTGTTTGGGTAGAAAAAGGTATCCATTACACAAACACCGACTTTACCGTTTCAATGCAATTTACCCTTATCGTACACAAATTAACAGCCCTCCATTCATCAAAACCAAACATAGAATGTTTCTTGCCCTGCAAGTTGTAGCACATTCCAACACAGAGTAAATTGTAGGAAAAACTGCCTGCAACCGAATGCAGCAAGCTAAAGAAATAGATGGTTTGGCTGGGGGTGGGGTAAATCTCTCTAAAGAGTTAGCGGCAGTTTGAGACAGGACTTTTTTTTCCAAAGAAAAATAAACTGTCCCAGTAAGACTGGCAACTCAGACTAACAAAGTCACATCTGTTCTTGCACTCAGAAAGATTGAGAGAAACTGCAATCATCCCCTCCCTTCTGGCTACAAATGGGGCTGGTTGGCACACCTCTCCAAATTAAGCCCACCTCTCCTCACCTTTTACAGGAAGAATTCCTAGTTTCACTAGAGACAGCTCCTGATAAAAAATAAATCCCCAAATAAAGTAGCAAAGCAAAATATGTAAATAATCAATGATTAAGAAAAAGCTAAAATATAAAGATAATCAAAGGCGCCCTGGGGATCCTCAGTAATGGAGCTGCCCGACTTCATGCTAAGGAATGGGTCATGCAAATGGAGCAAGTAGATCAGCAAGCACTGGCAATACAGGAGTCGTCTTCTATCTACGATTTCAATGAAATTTGACCCCAAACTAATTCAGAATCAGATTTCAAAACACTAACTCCCATGTGCCACGCTCCTCTGGTGCAGTAAATTGGTCAATCATTTACTCTGTCAAAATTAAGAAAAGAACCAAAGTGAGTGTATTTTATAAAATCAGTCCCAAAGTCTGCACTCTCAAGTATATTTTCACTGCTGCAAGGATATATACATATTTTTAAAGAAATGGATTTTACGCTGGCCAAATGCTAACTCATACTTTTAATGTACTAAACCATTCTGCACAACTTGTATATAAAGAGATACAGGCTGTGGGCCTTCAGCTGCTGTTTAAAGGGCAAGTCAACCCCAAAATAAAAAAATGCCTAATAAAAGAATAACATTACTTTGCAATATACATTCATTACAAATTGTCTATGGTTTTTAAGTGATTTGTATATGTATTGCTATTGAAAGCAGTGTTCATCTGTCCCTTTCTATCCTCTTCCCTGATGTCACAGGAAGATGAAGACTGTTGATACAATGTAAGATAAGGCAGCTGACTAACAGACCTGTCTTTGCCGGGGAACCAAGACTGTTGCAACATATTTAGAAAGTAACAACTGGGCGATAAGCAGATGCTGATTTCAATAGCAATTGTTTTTACAAATAATTTTAAAGGGGCAGGGGAACATGCTGCTATTTTGGAGATAAGTTGCCTCCTCTTCGGGCGACTGATCCCCCCGAACTGCCTTCCCGCTGGCTAGAATATAAATCAATGGTGGGAAGGAATTTGAAGTTTACTTGTGAGGCACTTCCGAGTGCCACCCTGCTGACGATTTGCGTTCTAGCTGGCGGGAAGGCATGGGAGATCAGTCGCCCAAAGAAGAGCCGATTTGTCGCTGTGCAAATAATTTCCCCTAGCAGCCTCATGTACCCTGGCCCTAAAATTTGTAATCAATGTATATTGGAAAGTTGCTTAGAATTGTTTCTTTTTTTGGCAATTTTTTATTTTGGGTTTGACTATCCCTTTAATCACAATTGCCGAAGAAACTGTGGGGACTTCTGAGGGGAAAAAAAAAAAGCCTTGAGTTGGGTATGGAATACTGTCACATAGGATGAAGTACATAATTTACACAAGGGAGAAAGGAAATGTAGAAATATGTTACATAGTGGCTATAAGGCTCAGTTTTACTTTACTCTATTGCTGTGGTGTGCAGTTCTACTTATAAGGCAACAATCCGAAATCCCATATACATTTTTGTCTCATGAAGTGAAAATAGGTAAAAAAAAAAAAAATCATACACAGTAGTCACATCCTGAGGAGAGCCCCACACCACAGAATTTAGTAAAGTCAAACAAAAGCAAAAGTTGGGAGAGACTTATTCACTTGGAAAAAAGGAGACCAGATGTTTTATTTAGGACATAGTAAAGCCTGACGCATTTTGTACCCACCCTTGGCATGAAATGTGTCAGGCTTTATTATGTCTTAAATAAAGATTTTACTTTTTGTACATCATCCGGGCTCCTGTTTTTCAAGTAACAGTAAGTCTCTCACAACTTTTGCTCTATTTTAATTTGCTTTTTAAGGGGGTGGGGTGGCCAATTCCTAAGCGGGCACTGCTGTTAATAGTCTGCCCTTGCCGTCTCCTACATCCCCCCCATAGCACTTTATCAACCAAATGAGTCATGTAGTGCCCAGTCCCTGCAGCTAAGTCTTCCTGTAAATCAATTTCAGATGTTGCCAGATATGACCAAGAAATAAAATGTGGCTAATCTAGCAGGGCCAGAGTTAGTGCTAGAGGGTAATTCAGGTATGTGCAGCTTGTGTTGAATTGCAACAAGGTTGCACTTCCTCGATGAATCATTGAATATATTGAAGAATGGGTACACTACTAAACTACTGTAGTGGCTGTAGGCAGTTGGGTATCCCGGGGCAAGATAGCGAGGAAAGTTTCCCTGAGAGAGAGGCAAGCTGTATGCGCCATATTGCTGCTGCGCCGGCTCACACACGCTTTCTTTGCGCTCACCTCTTGGACTGCGCTTCGGAAGGGTTGCGGTCGCGCTGACGTCGGTTCTTGAACCAGTTGCTGACCTGTGTGAGGGACAGGCCGGTGACCTTGGCCAGGTTCCTCTTGGCGGCAGGGGACGGGTAGCGGTTGTGCTTGTAGAGTTCTTTCAGCGCGTTGCGGGACTTCTCCTTAAAGCAGTAGACGGTCTCCTCGCCGTCCCAGATGGTGCGGGGCAAGGGAAACTTCCTCCTCAGCCGGTATTTGTCCACCGCCCCCAGCGCTCTCCCCCGGGCCTTCTCCGCTTCGATATAGCGCGCCTTGTACCAGAGCTCCTGCAGCGCGGCGTGGTTGGACGGATGGAAGTTGTGGCTTTCCAGCAGCAGGAAGAGCTCGTTGTACCTGCCCTGGTAGAAAGATACCAGCGCCCGGGCTTTTAGGATACTCTCGTTGCCACGTAGCAGCTCGCTCTGGGGGAGAGAACACAGGAAGCGAGACAGCCTGTCCAGGTCCCCACCTTGCTGCAGAGCCTCACACACGCAGGCGACGTGCTCCGGGGAGAAAGCCAGGGTATACGGGGCGCCGCCGCCGGGTAAAAGTTCGCTCTTGATACCGGACTCGCTCTCTACTTGTCCAGTATGCTCCATAGAGAAGGGCGCAGGCTCTAGCGCGCTCAACTCAGCCACAACCTCGTTCTCGCCGCTTTCCAAGGCATTTTCCTGCTTGATCTCTATCGCATTCCCTATCCCGTTGGAAGTAGGGGAAGACATTTTTTTTGCTCCCCCCTTTTCTTAAATGATAAAGTCCTCCCCTTCTCTATGAAGCCGATCGGGTTTCCAGCGGCCGCGCAGAAATCATAGTAGATGCAGGGGGGGGTTGTTGTGCGTGTTGTTGTTGTTTCTTTTTTTTTCCTCCCAAACCCCCCCTCAAACTGTAAACGGATAGCCTCGGTTCCCAGCGTGACTACTACACAACTGCAAACTCCGTCAGGAACGTCCTGGGCCGGAGCTGCAAGCGCCATTGGCCGGTGCAGGGACAGGGGAGGAGTCTTTGTTTTGGTAGACTGGCCGTCACCGTGGAGACCGTCAATCATGTCCCCCTCCTGCAGGGAACGGACATTAAACCAGTTACACCTGGGCGCTGTAGCAAAGGCTTGTTTACCTGGCTCTCAGGGTGACGTGCTGGCAACAGCAGCCGAAGACGTGATACAACAACGTCTATTATTCTTGCCCCACACAAACTAATTAGTAGTAATGCCCCGGATGCTTTTGTTACGTCAGGTAGGTGACACATAAAAGCTCAGTTGTTACAGAATCCTTTGGTACGTCGTGCTGTGTAGTACACGTCATTGTTTTGTCATTTTTACGGTCCTTTTATGTCATTTTAGCGTATCCTGCTGTGTCCTCACTATTTGCTTACGGTATGTAATCTGTAGGTTTAATATACATACCCTTCTACTGTACAGCAGTGAGGAAATGTTGGGACATATAATAAATACTTAAAGGGCAAGTCAACACCCCCAAAAAATTGCTAAGCAATTTTCAAATATCATTCATTACAAATTTTCAGTGCTTTTAAAGTTATTTGCAAAAACAATTGATGTTGAAAGCAGTATTGGCTTAACTCAGTGGGACACCGGAAAAAAACCCAGTGGGCCCGGCCCTCATGGGCCCTCGCTGGCCTAGCCCCCCTCCCTCAATCTCCAGGCTCCCAAATAAAAATGAATCGCGGCAGCAGATGGCCGCCAGCATTTGCGCCTGCACGCCGATGTTCACGCATGTGTGCGGGGGACCCAGAGTATAGTAACCCAGTGGGCCCCCCCCCCATGTCCATTCCGACCCTGGCTTTAAGTGATACTGATGTTATACAAAATGAAGACCAATGTCCAAAAAATAGTATAAAATAAAAAATCACCCACGCTAATTACACGTGGAGATTCCTTTTCCAAAGTCACCCGGAGTTCCCTTGCTAGGCAACTTCGGAAAACTATTTGCCGTGTGTAATTAGCAATGGTGATTTTTCATTTTAAGCCAGCGCAGAGTGAGGGAAGGCTTTTGGGGAGATTGTTCAAGTAAACTTTTGGCAAAAGACTTCTTCCTGTTATCACAGTTAGATGGCCTCCAATGGAGTAGGAAGTCGCCAGGCTCCCAATATCTTTCAAATCCAATTCAATGAGTACTCCAGGGGTCAGTTGCTGTAAAAAATCTGTTTTCTTTTATTTATTTGGGGAGATTGGTCGCCGCAAAACCGAGGCGTTTAGTCGCCAGGCAACTCAATCTCCCCAAATAGCCAGTGTGTCACAGCCCTAAGGACAGCACTCAATTGTAAAAACACATGTACCACTGCGTTCCATTCAGTTACATTGAGAAGGAAAACAACAGCCTGCCAGAAAGAAGTTCCCTCCTGAAGTGCTGGCAAATGTCACATGACCAGGGGTAGCTGAAAAATTGACAAAATGTCTAGCCCCATGTCAGAACTGAATATAAAAAAAATCTGTTTGCTTTTTTGAGAAATGGATTTCAGTGCAGAAGTCTGCTGGAGCAGCAGTAATAACTGATGAATTTTGAAAAAAAATTTTTTTTCCCATGATAGTATCCCTTTAAGGTGGCCATACACAGGGAGATCCACTCGTTTGGCGATGTCGCCAAATGAGAGGATCTCTCCCCGATATGCCCACATTGAGGTGAGACAGACATATCGGGCTGATCAGATCATGGGCCCTAGGGAACTGACTGGGAACTGGGTAAAGCTGGCCATAGACGTAACAATTACATAAAGATCTTTCCAAGAAAGATTGTTAGTTACAATTCATATACAGGTAGAAACAATAGAATTCTACCTACTACCTGTATCTGACGATTCAGCACTAACCATGGGCGATGTTCGGGTGCCATCAAAATTTTCTGTCCAGCCCGATCGACGAGCCGACCAATATCCAAGTCATCTGCCAATATCAGTCAGCTTGTTTCCCACCATACACACTAAAATTCATTTAGTATGATATGATCTATGCGTCTATGGCCACTTTAAGCAAGGTAAGATGTTTGCAGCTTTAATTCAAACTTCCCACGCAGTTATTTTCTAGCAGGAGCATTGACCCCAGAAACAAACCTAGCATTTCTATTTAAAGGACAAGGAAAGTCTAAAATAGAATAAGGCTAGAAATGCTGTATTTTCTATACTTACCATAAACATGAAATTTCTGCACCACAAGCCTAATCAAACGATTTATCCTTTCAAAGTTGGCCACAGGGGGCTGTCATAAACATCTTTGCCAGACTAAGACTGTGCACATGCTCAGTGTGGCCTAGGCTGCTTAGGGATCTATAGGGAAACAAAGCTGTTTGAGTTCTACATGGCTGGAACGTAAGGCAAGGGCTCCCCCTGCTGTTCATAAGTATGATTGTTTTCCAGCACAGCAGTTAGGGGCCGTCTGACAATACCTATCCACAGCTAGGGTTGCCACCTGGCCGGTATTTTACCAGCCTGGCCGGTATTTCTGATTGTTGATCCCAATGTTATTAATAAGAAAAAAAAGATAAATATATAAGAAGGCTGGTATTTTTTTCAAGAAAAGGTGGCAACCCTATCCACAGCAGGAAAGGAAGGGAGAATTTCACTGCATATAGTCAGGTTTCTTATAAAAACGGCACAACTTTTTTAATAAAAGTATATTGGAGATATATTTCTATTTCATTAAAAAAAATAAAAATGGGATTTCATTTTTTTTCGCCGTTACATGCCCTTTAATGGGGTAGGTGTCCTAAAATTTTACTTTTCCTTATGCTATAATGTAAAAACTTCTATGTCTGACGTGTGGTTTATGTGCTATCATATAGGGCAACTGTAGCTGTAAGTGCAAGATTGCATTAAGAGGTATGCAGCCTTTATCAAGAATGATAATGTTTCTTATAACCTCAATGGATCTTACTGCTATAAAAGTACGTTGTTTATATTCATACACTAAACTGAATGGGGGAAGGTATATCAAGGGCTCAGAATATACACCAAGGCAATATGACTTGCAAATCAGTCTGGCATATGCAGCAAGAAAGGGATAAGTGTTTTTTTTGAGAAATTAGAAAATACCAGGCTATTAATTATCAATTGGTATAGCACAGTGTTCAATATGAATTACCCCAATAATGCTTGTTAAAAAATACTTTCTGCCTATAGTTATGTGAGAGTAAATTTAATAATAAATACAAATATGATAAAGGAAATTGGAGCATACTGAAAAGCAGCCAATACAATATTTCATTTGACAGGGTGGTGGTACATTTACTAATAAACATGAAAATATTAGTGGATATGTTTTTATGTCTTTAGATAGATAAATACATTTGTGGTTTAGATAAAATAAATTTGTGTTTAAAGGTTTCTTTAAAATTGGCTCTCTTTTCTAGTTCTATAAAAAACACGACAATGGCTTATTGATCACTCTTGCAGCTGTTATGAAGAAAGCATGTTACTTCATTAAACAGGGAGGTTCTCAATCCCACCCCAGCAATTGTTGACTTTCAAACTGTACTTCCACACCAAATGCATCCGTGTCTGAAGTGACACTTATATCAGGGAGGCCTAAAGGGGCACATTATACGACTTTAGAGGTAACAGTTCCTTCAAACTCCTCTGTTTAGTGAAAAATATTTCAAAGGAGTGTTTATTTGTAACGAATTCTAGCAAAATAGCCCTTATGGTCACAAAGCTGGTGACGAGAAAAGCAATCCATAAAGTTTGTTCTTTTATTGTCTGCACATGGCAAAGCTGTGCTCATTGCCTAATAGTAAACACTAGAAGTGGGAGGTGAGTTTATTTCCAGCTAAATGGGAAACTTGGCAAAACTCCTAGACTTCATAACCCTGTCTATTTATTGGGAGGTGCCCATTTTGAAAACAATATACAGTATATATTAAGGGGTAGATTAACTAAGGATCGAAGTGAAAATTCAAATAAAAAAATTCAAATTTCGAAGTAATTTTTTGTTATGTCAACTATCGAATAGACCAAAATTGGATTTGAGTTGAAAAAAATTCTATTTGAGTTTTAAAATTCATCCATTTGAAAATCAATGTATTTTCTCTTTAAAAAAAATTCAAATTCAACCCTTCGCCACCTTAAACCTGCCAAATTGCTGTTTAAGCCTATGTTGGCCCTCCTAGAACCTTTAAGGACTGTTTTTAAAAATTAAAATTTTTTTAGGAAAATCGATCAAATTTATTGATTCGAACTATTCGATCAAAAACTGAACTATTCGATCAAAAACACTTTTAAAAAAATGTGATGGTCGAATTTCAAAGTTTTTTTAACTTTGAAATTCGACCCTTAGTAAATCTGCCCCTATATGTAGACAACATTAAAGGGGTTGTCCACCTTCAAACAACTAGTTGTTTTCAAATAGATCACCAGAAATAAGGACTTTTTCCAATTACTGTCTATTTTCTATTTGTAACTGTTTTTCTAATACTGATGTGTAAAGTGTAATTTTTCACCTACTAAAGCAGCACTGGGAGGGGAGATCGCCGACCCCCCCCCCAACTGTTCTAAACTGATACATTTAATGGATACATTTCTTATCTTTGTCCCTGCTGAGCAGAATCTCTGGGTTTCATTACAGGCAGCTGTTAGAATTGATACAATAAGATGCTGCTGAGAAATGTATCAATTTAATGTTGCAAAATGTAACAGTTCAGTGTCTGCACCTAAATTACTAAACTGCCAGACTGAAACACCAGAGACACCAACATTCAACTTTACACTTAGATTTTGGAAAAACATTAAAAAATAAATAATGGAAATTAATTGAACGAAGTCTTTATTTCTGGGGAACAATCTGAAAACCACTGAACAGAAAAAAGTGTTTGGAAGGTGAACAACCCCTTTAATGTAGCACAGAATACATATGCATATGTTATATGTAGCACAGAATTATATGTTTTACAATTTTTTAATGAAAATAAATTAAACATTATTAAAACTCTCTATAGATGTTCTAAAATAGATAAGCAGACATGTTTACAATAAAATGATTTGCTTTCAGTGTGAATACAGGGTAACACATATAGATAAAGCTCACACTGCAAAAAAAAAAAAGGTGGGTCCCAAATCCTGCCTTCCACTAAACAAAAAAAAAAAAAAAAGTGGCATTTACTATTCTTATGAACAGACTGCAAATTATACTCAACAGTGGAAGCACCATGGTGATGCTGTTCTGCTTCTTCTTTCTTTATGCGGGTGCACACAGCAGTAACGTGAAAGACCAGCTTTTTGACTCTGCTGTGCATGTGCTGGCCTGATACAACCAGGGCCTGGCCAAGGTAGTTTGGCAGCCTAGACTAGGGCTTCAATCAGCTCCCACCATCCTACATTACCATTTTCCACCTTACCATTACAGTTCTTTTTAATAAAGAAAGCTTACACATTACACAGTAAAGAACATTTTAACAAATCCACAACAAGATCACCTGCCTCCTCATTGTACACACATAAAGGGGTCAGAAGGGAACAGAAAATGTTTTTGTAAATTTTTTTCCACAATCATCTTTCAGTCTCTCACACAAAAAATGCCCAGGTTGCTAGGTTAAATTAGTCCCTGGCAACCATAGAGCTGCTGGAATCTGTACCTGTGCCAGCAGCCATTGCCCATTAGCAATCAATATTGCCCCCAAGTTCCAAGCTCCCCATCTGTACCTGTGAAAGCAGCCAGTGCCCATCAAAAATGCCCCCAAGGCCCTCATCTGAACCTGTGCCAGCAGCCATTGCCTATTAGCCATCAATATTGCCCCCAAGATTGCAAGGCCCAAGCCCTCCATCTGTACTTCTGCCAGCAGCCATTGCTCATAAATAGGGATGCACTGAATCCACTATTTTGGATTTGGCCTGAACCCCCGAAACCTGTTTTGGCCGAATACCGAACTGAATCCTAATTTACATATGCAAATTAGGTGTGGGAAGGGGAAAACATTTTTTACTTCCTTG
>CM044446.1:77565975-77616653 GCA_024363595.1 Xenopus borealis | reverse complement strand
GGCTTTATTTTTTGCTTTTGGTGTGCGGAATACCTCTGCATTCTATATATATATATATATGTAATCAGATGAAAATTGAGCGAAGGACTGGCCAGATATGGGATGACTTTGACGTAGTCAGCCAGCTTAAATATATTGCAATATATTTTGAGGGCCATGTGATCATGCCCATTTGGGTCTGCTGTACTTACCAATATACAGTACATACAGTACACCCTGTCTTTACATTGCTACAATAGTAACTCCATGTTTTAAATGGATACGGTCATTAATTTTATTGTGAAGTTTTTATTTCTAAATTACCTTGTTTACATTTTGCCTGATCCTGTGCTTTCAGAAAGAGCTACAGAACTGCTTTCAGGCAGGCTATTGTTTCTCCAACTCTACAATTACAATTGAGTGCTATTATCGTTTGTACCAAGGAACTGTTGTCTTGTTTCAGGGAGCCTCTATCTGGTTACTTTCCCATTGTTCTACTGTTAGGCTTCTGGGAGGAAAGGGTGGGGTGATAGCACTCCAACTTGCAATGCAGCAGTAAAGAGTGACTGAAGTTTATCAGGGCACAAGTCAAATGACTGGGGGGCACCTGGGAAACAGACAGTATGTCTAGACCCATGTCAGATTTCAAATTTAAATATTTTTCTTTTGAAAAACTTATTTTAGTGCAGATCCTGCTGGATCCTGCTGAATAAAAACATTTTCCCATGACAAAATCCCTTTAAAGTTTTAATACATGCCTATTCACACATCTACTGTATGCTTCTACATCTCCTCTTCCTTTCCTTTCTCTTTTATTGACTAACTTGATTCTTATTTTTCTGTAATTTTTTCATTCTTCTTACTCTTTGGTTACATCCTTTTATAAAAGTTTTCCTCTCATGTTCCTTCCTACACCTTTATAATAATTGTTACTGAATAAGTCATGTAAATTAAAACAATATGTTACCCCTTCAAAAAACTTCAATGCTTCCAGAGCCAGAACCATTTGAAAGGAATACCAAACTTAGTCCCTGGCACTGTTTCTTGGTAGCAAAATAAATTCGATGTCATAGGCAAATAAATAGTTAAAACCAAACACAAAGGTGACATAATCACAACTGGGTGGGGGTGGTGGGGTGAAAAACACAGATAGTAAAACTTGCTTATTTTGGGCAATAAACAACAACACTGGGCTTCCATACATCCCATTTTTCCTGTGGTCCTTAGGGTTGCCACCTCACCCCTTTAAAACGGAACACATGGAATACACAGCCTGTATGGTGAATCAGCAATTCATTTAGATGCGTGCTGCAGACTGAACTGATTTATGTGCTGCCACGCATTACGCATCTAAATGAATTGCTAATTAGCCATGCAGGGTGTGTTTTAACGTAGTGATGTGGCAACCTTAGTGGTCATCCCACTTTTCAACTCAGCATTTTGATATACCAACAGTTTACTTGGTTTACAACAGTTTTACAACTTAGTTTTACTTAGGGGCAGATTTATCATTGGTCGAATTTCGAATTTAAAAAAATTCGAAATTCGACCATGTGAATGGAAGGGAAGTAAAATCCTTCGAACTCGAATATCGAATTCTAAGGATTTTACCGCTATTCAATTGGTCTAACGATCAAATAGTAAAAATGATTTTAACCCTTAGATCGAATGTTTAATATTCGATCTAAATTCACCAAAAGCACTTCACCAGGTTAAACCTGGCGAAGTACCCAATCGAATAAAAATTTTAAAGGAGAAATTCAACTAGGCAAATAGTGGAATAAATTTTTATTCAATCGAATTTACAAATTCAATGGTCTAATTTGCATATTCGAAAATTCGACCAATCGAACTATTCACACAAATTTTGTAAATCTGCCCCTTAGTTTACAATAGTTCACTATACATTAATAAACAATAAATAAGGATTTATGTTTATGATATATTAAAGATTATGATATATTTAAGATGTTGGTGTTTTGGGGTCTTGAAGATGTTTAAGAGGGTGTACTATACTAACATTCCTATAATATACAGGAACCTGTCAGTATTTCTAAAAATGAAGAAATGCAGTGTTTCTTTTTTCTATTCTGTAAATAGTACTAATGAAGGATTGAACTACCCTTAAGCAAAAGTGACAAAACCAGATCTACTTGCTAAGCCAATTATTCTGATTGAACTCTATAGGAAGATATAGGTATCAACAGGACAGGGAGGCAGTTTAAAAAAGAAAAGATAAGAGTAATGCCCTTTATTACTAGAATTAGTGAAATGTTCCTATTTAAATTGGAAATAATCAGCACTACTTTAACAAATGGGAGTGGTTTGCTTACAGTTTTCAGAGTCACATATTTTCCATCTCTTTTTTCCGCTACCACTCATTTGTTTACTTCAAAAGTATAATTACTGGGTTGATACTTGTTTTTTTTTTCTATACAGTGAAAGTGAAGAGTTGCTTTAAAAATCTTATTTGCTAGTTTCATTATATTAAAGAGGTTGTTCACCTTTGGGATTACTTTTTGTATGATATAGAGCAGAGGTCACCAACCTTTTTTTACCCGTGAGCCACATTCAAATGTAAAAAGAGTTGGGGAGAAGCACAAGCATAAAAAAGTCCCTTGAGGAGCCAAAAAAAGTCTGTGATTGAATATTTGGTAGCCCCTATGTGGACTGGGTGCCTACAGGAGGCTCTACTTGGCACTATACTTAAGTTTTTATGCAATCAAAACTTTCTTCCAACCCTGGAATTCAAAAATAAGCACCTGCTTTGAGGACACTGGGAGCAACATCCAAGGGGTTGGAGAGCAACATGTTGCTCACGAGTTACTGGTTGGGGATCACTGATGTAGAGAGTGATATTTTCAATTGACTTTACTTTTTTATTATTTGTGGTTTTTGAGCTATTTTGCTTTATATTCAGACACTCTTCAATTTGCGATTTCAGAAATCTGGTTGCTAGTGCCCAGATTACCTTAGCAACCATGCACTGATTTGAGTACAAGGCTGGATAGGCCTAAATAGAAAGATGAGTAATAAAAAGTAGCAATAGCAATACATTTGCAGTCTTACAGAGCATTTGTTTCCAGATGGAATCAGTGACCCTCATTTGAAAGCTGGAAATATTCAGAAGAAAAAGGCAAATAAATAAAAAGCTATAAAAAAAAAAGTGAAGACCAACTGAAAAGTTTCTTAGCATTTGGCCATTATATAACATGCTAAAAGTTAACTTAAAGGTGAACCACCCCTTTAAAAGAATAAATCAAATATCTTAGGAAGGGAAGTGGAAATAACTAAAAGAATACAACCAATCATTGGATAATATGTCAGGCTGAAATATGTTCACTGTTTACACTTACTTTCAGCAGGTTCGGGATTCACCCGAACCAAATCCTAATTTGTATACGTTAATTATTTAGGTGTGGGAAGGGAAATCACGTGACTTTTTGTCAAAAAACAAGGAAGAAAAAAAAAAATTCTTACCTTTTCCTTTCCAATCCCTAATTTTTATATGCAAATTAAGATTCGGATTCGGTCAAATCTTTCATGAAGGATTTGGCCGAATCCCAAAAAATTGATTTGGTCCATCCCTAGTTGTAATATAATATTAATAAAGCATAATAATTTGTGTGCAAATGTATATTGAATTATAAATTTATAGAATGGAAAAAAGGGCCTGTCCTGGTATAATAATATCTGTCAGATGCAAGACTAATGCCAGCTGGTACCAACTTTTGCTCTAGCTCAATATGCCTTTTGCATTTGGATGGCTTATTTAACATTACTAGGCATGATTCTAACAGTTTAGTTTTTGTAAAGTGCAGTTCAGTGAATGTGCTTTGTAATCAACACAATTGTGCATATTACGCATAAGAGCTCTCAGTCTTTTCAGCCACTAGTTTACAGGTTAACATAATTAAAGTTGGTCCAAGTCTAATGACCAATAGCGACAGTAATGTAACTAAGTTGTATCAGGCCCAGGTGCAGGCTGTGCAGGCCCCCACTCTCCTCCAGAAGCGATCCTCTGTGTGGATATGTGGATGCATGAACCAGCAGCTGGCCCAGAGGGGCAATAGCACCCCCTGCTCCCCTGGTAGTTGTATAGCGGCAAATGATGCAAACCACTACATGCAACCTGAGAAATATATTAGCCTCTTCCTACTTATCACATTATATTCTCTGCTAACATGAGAGGTAAGGGCAAAGCTGGATTTTTACACAAGGCCCCATTTCTGAAAAGGGGTCCAGGGAGGAGACCCAGTTACAACACTATGTATAGCATATTTTTTTGGCCTCTGACTACTATACTGCATATCATTGCAAAACTACAATGGAAGAGAGTGCTAAATCATTATTCTAACTTAAATCATTATTCTAACTTTGGCCCCAACTAGGTCTTTTTATATTTCAATCATGTCTGGACTGAGATTTAAAATTAGCTCTGTTATTTCAGTTTCATAAAGGTGCATACATAGTTAGTACAATGCACTGGTCTGGGGCAGTTTATAGGAGCCCATTTCCATATTGTCAGTCAAGATCTGTTCTTAGGGTTGGATTTACATAGCGGGTACCCATAGGCCCACTGCATTTCATCACCCCTGTCCCCTCCCCTTCATTCATGCACATGCACAAATTTTCATCATAAGGTCTGGAGCACTGGGGATTGGTGCACAGGAAATTAAAATTTTTTTTTTTTTATCATGAGCAGCACTAGAGCTTCCAAACCAATGTGGATGTAGTTTGACAGTATTCCACCCCCTAAAATCCTGCTGCCCTAGGCACAGGCCTTGGTGGCCTTTCCACAAATGCAGCCTTTAAGAGATATGCAAACTGAATTATGTATTTAATTTTAATCATGCCTTCTGCAGAGCATAATGGAACATCTAAAAAACCCTATGTGGAGTGGCTTAACAAACCTGCAGCTTACCCCACAACCATGAGGGACCTGCAAATGCAAAGCAAGGAGGCTCTGTAAGAACCAGTTCTTTCATGTGTCCTGCGATTCCTGTTTACTCCAGCCCAACAATTACATAGATCACTGCTGTATTAAGGGTTGTACAGGTGAGGCACATGGGTGTGGGTGTATGGGTGGGTAGAGATGTCAACAAACCCCTAAACCAAACCACGAGGGTGATAATGATCCAGTCATGGATTTTTTAAGCCTAAATTCTTCTGCACACTTCACACCTCTTCACGTGAAATGGGCTTGATTTATGTCTCCGTGGCAGCTCTTGGAATCACTTGGAGCTAGCAATGATTGGATTAGCCATAAACCTGCAGCTTTGTGCCAAGATAAGCTCTCCCAGAAGTGGAATGCAGGCTGCATTTGCCAACACCCCATGCCCTCACCAAGCTGTCCATGCTGTCCCAGGCCTGTTTGTGATGAGGCACTTATATATATTTGCACTTGCCTTGTTACGTCCCCTAAGACCATGTCAGAGATGGGGCAGGTTGGCCAAAAGTACATAAATTGGTATAGATGACTTTCTATTGGGTTAGTGTGAGTTGGATCTGACACAGGTGACAGGTAAAATATTTTTTGTATGCACACATCACTACTCAGTACGCCCAGTGCTTGAATTGGATTGAAAAAAAGTGGAGGGATGCTTGGCATGCTAAAACAAGCCCCTCACATACCCATAAACCACACCCATTGCAATAAAAAGCCTCACACACCAATACTTTATGGTTTCACCAACTTTAAAGCAAAGCCATTTTGCCATTTTCTTTTTGGAATTTCCTTCTAATGCACAGTTTGATGCACAGTATGTATAAATTTACGTTTGTGACCTGTAGGGATCCCAAAATTAAAACTGTGCATATTATTTCTTGGCTGCCAATTCAGTTTCTGCAAGCACAGCACCTATTCTGTGTATTGTGTGTCATACCATAGCTAAGGTTGCCACCTGGCCATTTTTTTTACCGGCCTGACCGGTATTTTTGATGGCTGATCCCAATGTTATCAATAGGAAAAAAGCTAAATATATAGGAAGGCGGTATGTTTTTAGAGAAAAGGTGGCAACCCTAACCATAGCACAACCCCATCATATTCTATATTACCCAATATTATTTAATATATATCATTCTCTCACTATTCCTTCTCTTTATTTTCCCATTTTCTTCTTCTCCTTTTCTCTGTACCTCTCTTATGCCTCCATCTTCTTTATCTTTTTAACACTTCTCTATATTTTCTACTTCTGTCCATGCAATCTTTTCCCTCCTTTCATCCTCTATATATTTAACTACATTATATTTTACCTCTGCATTTTATACGAATGTAGGAGAGGAGCAAAAGACAGTTCCAGGATTCAAAATTCTTACATCCCCACTGAGGGAATGCTGAGGGATGACATCCCTGTGCATCCTTCCCCAATTCCAGCACTGAGTAGGCCTTTATTACCCATCCCATGTGCGACAGTGCAAGGCAATCAAAGAATACTCTGCAGAAAGCAGCAAGTACACAAAACATATCATTAGAAAAAAAAGCTATTTACTATATATTGTTTCTGTTTCTTGACACACGGCCATGAAGGGCAGAGCACAGCACATGCGCTGCTTGACTTGGAGGAAAGCGGAACTATAGTGAAGCATATGAGGTTCCTACCCGGGATAATAACAAAAGCGGACACTAGACGTAGGAGGTTTGGATGAAATTGCACTGTGCAGCAGGCAGGTGTGCAGAATGGATGATCAAGGTTGCCCGAGATGTAAAATTACCAGATATAGGAACCCTTCTCTGAAATTGATGGTGAATGTGTGCGGACATACGCTGTAAGTCTCTTCCGGTTCCTAGTATCACACCAGCCTGTTTTTTTTTTCACATTAGTATTTGCGCCCTTGTATATGTAGAGGAACCTTTAAAGGGACACCTCTAACCCGAGGCTATCCAGCTGTTTCTGCTCTATAGTTCCGATTATCACACGCACTTATTGCTTAGTCGCAGGCTGATGATTTTCACATTAAATAATGGCTAGATAAAGTTAGCACAGGATATGGGATTTGCTTTCATATTTGTGAGCTTCACTAAGATACAAGACAGATGCTGTGGTCCGAATGTGTACATTCGGGTTTAAAGGAGATGTAAACTCGGATGATAATGTAATTTTTCAGGTTACGTTGTTTGCACATTTAGGACGGGGACACGCGAAGATTCAGGGAGATAATGGGGGAGATTCACTAAAGGCCGGATTGACTAACGCTAGCGAAAATTCGCCTGTGACGTTGTTTCGTTACTTCGCCGATTTACTAATGAGCGTAGGTGCCACTTTGCTAGCGAAGGATATGTATGCTAGCGTTGCTTCGCAATCTAACATATACGTCCATTGAACTTTAACTTCACGTCGTATACAAATTAGGCACTGCTAGCGCAACATCGCTTTGCTTGCCGAAGTAACGCTAGCGCAACTTCGCCAGGGTTTGGCAACAAGATTTGTTGCCCAAAGAAGAGGCAAATAGTTGCCAGGCGACTAAATCTCCTCCAGTAGCTTTGTATGCCCGTGCCCTTCTGGGATTTGTGTTTTCTGAAACAATGCTACAATCGAGTCAAGCTGTGATGAAAGCATGCAAGTCACTGCAACACTATTTTCAATAGCTAGCACATAAAATCACTAAATATTTTTAATTACTTTATATTGGGAATTTGTTGAAAACTGCA
The DNA here is from genome assembly GCA_024363595.1 of Xenopus borealis. NCBI lineage: Eukaryota > Metazoa > Chordata > Amphibia > Anura > Pipidae > Xenopus > Xenopus borealis. The sequence continues at coordinate 77,609,023 of CM044446.1, read as the reverse complement.
CTTTCTTTCGTTTGACAAAAATGTGTTTTCCCCTTTTAAACAACGACCAGAAAAAAAAAACGGATTTTAATAAATAAAGGGGTTGTTCAACTCCCAAACACTTTTTTTCTGTTCAGTTGTTTTCAGATTGTTCCCCAGAAATAAAGACTTTTTTTCAATTACTTTACATTATTTATTATTTACTGTTTTTCCAAAATCTAAGTTGATTGTTTGTGTCTCTGGTGTTTGAGGGCAGTTACAATTTTGTAACATTTAGTTGATACATTTCTCAGCAGCATCTCTGGGGTATTCGCAAATATTGTATCAATTCTAGCAGCTGCCTGAGATGAAATCCAGAGATGTTGACACAGTTGACAGGGTCTGCGACCCCCCCCCCCAGCTACTTTAGAAGGTGAAAAATGACACATAATACGTCAATATTAGAAAAACAGCCGGAAATAGACAATAGAAGTAATTGTAAAAAGTCTTTATTTCTGGTGATCTATCTGAAAACAACTAGTTGTTTGAAATTGAACAACCCCTTTAATGTTTAATTCATGCCCACATACTTCTGTGTTCCATCCTCACAATTTATAATAATTTCTGACACTTAACCAAATACTGCATCAGTTCCCAGCAGCATTAGAAGTTCTGACCCTTAAAGGAGAAGTCAACCTATAAAGGGGTAAACGCCATGCCCCCCTCCCCCGGGCAAATTTCCCTAAGTTGCTATTTACCCCCTCAGTGCAGGTCCTGACCATGGAGTTTGCAGGCACCATCTTCTCCCCAGCCTTCTTCTTCCAGGATGCATGCGCAGTAGGAGCATTTGCCGGTTCAGGTCTACTGCGCATGCACCAAAAGTCATGAAGTTTCAGGCGGTAAACTTTGTGACTTTTTGCACATGTGCAGTAGAGCTGAACCGGCAAATGCTCCCACTGTGCATGCTCCACCAAGCGACTAAGAATCCAGGAAGAAATCTCTGAATTATGAACGACATCCCCCCTAGACTCCAGTTTAGTCAAATAATTAAAATTTTTAATATGCTTCCTTTTTCTATATAATAAAGCATTGCCTTGTACTTGATCCAAAGATATATATTTAATTTTTATTGTAAATCTGAGGAAAGAAAACCATAAACACAGAACTTGTGATGTTCGAAATGCCGGGATAAAGAATGAAAAAAGATGGGGCATGCATCCATGCTGTTCCTCTTGGTCTGAATCCTATAGGATCCACTTCCACTTTGAGGAAGGAAAATTGATGCTTTTCACTATGTCAGAATGAATCCCTTCATGAGTATAACAAACTTTACTTTAGTAAAGACTTTTGTACTGGCTGAAGGAATTACCATGGTACTGTATCGCTAGCATTATTCTATTTAAGACTTTAGTTCCACTTTAAAGTGTATCACATTTTTTTTATCACTAGGACACCTGTGAATTCTCCACTGAGTAAGTCACATGTATCTTGAAGTTGTACTACTGTACCAGCAAATTCAGCATCTCTCTGTGCTTTCTCAGTAGTTTGCAGGTTCAGCTGCTGTGCCCTTGAGTCACTGGACTCTTCAAAGCATAACAGCTGAAACAGCAGACTGTTCAGGGACACAGAGGTAAGGCTTTCGAGAGATAGCTGATGTTGGTGAAAGATGCCAAATCTGATTTGTTTTTAGCAGCATGGAAATGTTTGTTCCAAAATCTTGGTTTCTAATAAACCATAATTGTCTTTCTGAGATGTAATTTTGTAGAAAAAAACAAATTGAGGAAACCATGTCTAAAAATTCTTTTCATTTGGTCAGATTTTAATTTATAGAAGTAATTTTTTTTTTTTTAAGAAATGGATGTTCTGTGCTTGTTTATGGTACAAAAGTCATGGATCTCCTGTACAGTCTTACTGGGAAACATTTAGGGGCACATTTACTAAGGGTTGAACTGAAAATTCAGATTAAATTCGAATTTTAAAAATTCGACTTTGGTAGTAATTTTTGGCTACTTTGACTATTGATTTCAATTCGATTTGATTCGAATCGAAAAAATTAAATAATTTGAAATTTCAAATTTGGCAGTACTGTCTCTTTAAAAAAAATTGAATTCAAATTTGGCCACCTTAAAGCTGTGGAATTGCTATTTTAGCCTATGGGGGACATCCTAGAACCTTTACAGAGATTTTTTCTAAGTTTTGGAGATTCAAAAGAGTTTTCCCAAAGTCTTTCGGATGGAATGATGCATTTGAACAATTCGAACAATTTTAATATGATCAAAAACTTAATTTTTTTTAAACAAATATCTTGGTTTATAATTATCAGCTGGAATATGATAAATATTTAATAGAACAAATAGTTGACTCTGTTATTCAAGTGGTACTTTTAAAAATCTGAAATGGTGTGTGGTCTAATTGTTAAACTAAAGGAGGTATAAATAAAAGTTTGCAGGGTAGGGAGGCATGTGGTACGGATATAAATAGTTACAGCCTTAACCACATGACTTAATGTCTATTTTGAAAAGGTTGTTGGATTCAGATGACTTAGACAAAGTAGAAGATCATTTTAATGGTGTAATTTTACTCCTAAGTACTAACCCATTATGAATAACTTATGCAAACAAGCCTGTGATCCCCAACCAGTAGCTCGTGAGCAACATGTTGCTCACCAACCCCTTGGATGTTGCTCTCAGGGTCCTTAAAGCAGGTGCTTATTTTTTAATTCCAAGCTTGAAAGCAAGTTTTAATTTCATAAAAACTAAGTATAATGCCAAGTGGAGCCTCTTATAGACTGCCAATCCGCATAGGGCTACCAAATAGCCAATAACAGCCCTTAATTTGCACCCCAATGGACATTTTCACGCTTGTGTTGCTCCCCAACTCTTTTTACATTTGAATGTGGCTCACGGATAAAAAAGGTTGGGGTCCCCTGATCTTATGGTTTTAGTACGTTTACACCTATGTAAACGCTGCAGTGAAACCTTTAGGGTTAGACCACAGGGGAAGATTTCAGGGAGATTAGTCGCCTGGTGACTAATCGCCGCTTCTTTGGGGCGACTAATCTAATCATTACATTTCATAAAATGCAAATGACAGTTACACTTATTAATTGTGTTTTAATGTATACAGCAAATATTGTGTGAGCCATTGTTTTATAATAGCAAATATTTACTAGTCATGCATTTTACTTTTTAGTATCCTGCAAGTCATTTTAAACTTCTAAAAAATGTGCTTACCATTAACGACCATTTAACAGGATCAGTTAATGAACTTTTTAAATTAGTGGAATTATCTCAAATCCTTTGAAATGACATTGGTGACAGTGAATTAAGAATGACTTACACGGATGGTTAAGCTAATTTTTATAATTACATTGGCAGGTTGTACTGGTATGTCTGTTTGTATGTTTAAAGATGTTTGTGTTCTTCTCAGATGTATGCAACTACAGGACCTGTTATCCAGAATGCTTGGGACCTTGGGTTTTCTGGATAACAGATCTTTCCGTAATTTGATATACAGCCATGATATATTACTAAAACCATATAAACATTAAATAAACTCTCTATGTAGGGTTTGCTTCCAGTAAGGTTTAACTATACCTTAGTTTGGATCAAGTACAATGGAGTCTGTGGGAGATGGCCTTTCCCTAATTTGGAGCTTTCTGGATAATGGGTTTCCAGATAACAGATCTAGGAGGATTAAGCAGTTTCAGGATCTTTTTGTACTTTTTGGGGCAAATTTACTAAAATTCACCCAAAATCCTACGAATCTATTCAAAATTCGATAAGCATTCGACTATTGTTTTTTTTTTATAGTAGAATGTTCCAATGATTTTATTGATTTTCTTACAATATCAAGCAACTGATTTTGTCCACAAAAGACACTGTATCAAAAATGGTCAGTGGTTTTAAGTTTGTTGCAATCCAACTGTATGTTTGCATCAATTTTGTGCTTTTACTAACATTCACTATTATGAAATCTTTCACCTTCAAACAGATTTTTCAAAATTATGTGATTTTGTTTTTGATATAAATTTGACTATACTCAACTCGAATGGGAGGTTAAGTAAAAAATTTGAATTATTTAATTGAATAGTCCCAAACTGAAAATTCAAATTGAATACGATTCGATATTTGGATTAGAACTGTTTCCATGGTCGAGGTGCGATAAATGTTGCATTCTAATTTACATCCGAATTGAGGGATTAAAATTCGAATTTATGAATTTTGACACCAAAACGTTTGATTTGATTTAATGTACATCTTATTTTGTTATTCAACCCTTAATAAATCTGCCCATTAAACTTGATTTAATTTCAGGGAGTTCACCAGAAATAAATACTTTTTCTAATCACTTTCTATTTTCTATTAGTTGCTAATATTCCACAGATGCTGCTGAGAAATGTATTAACTAATGTAGCAAATTGTTCAGAATCCACCCCTGCATCTGCCAGACTGAAACACCAAAGGCAGGAACATTAAAATTTAAACTTAAAGGAAAATTCGACCCTTAATGAAAAAACCCTACCCCCAACCCTACATAGACCCCCCTCAGCTTAGGGTAAATGCCCCTAACTCATTACGTGCCCCTCGGTGCAGATTCAGGGCATAGGAATTCACGGGCACCATCTTCTTCTCTTCAGTAATCTTGTATCGGAGCAATCATCCAATTCGCAACAACTGCGCATGCACCAAAAGTCAAGGAAATTTCAGAATTCAGAAAGATTACCGAAGGGCCGGGAGGTGACGCCCATGAATTTCGATGTCTTGAATCTGCACCTAGGGATAAGTAAAGAGTTGGGGGCATTTACTGGGGTAGCAGCTAGGCTGGGGTGGGGGGAGCAAGGAGGGGGGATCTTTGTAGGGTTGGGGGTAGGGATTTTTTCATTAAGGGTTTAGTTCTATTGGAAACATTATAGAAAATTGAAAAAGTCTTTATTTCTGGTAATCTGAAAACAACTCAACTTTAAAAAGTGATTGAAAGGTGAGCAACCCCTTTAAGTATCTATTTGTCACTTTACAATACTATTGTAAACAGTTTTTCTGTGCTGTGTCTCTGTAATCTAACAGGTGATTTATATATATATATAATAAGTGATTTGTCACTGGCATTAACTGTATGCTTTTATCCTCTCCAGATGTGAAACTTGTATAGAGTTGTTGTTTGTAAGAGGGTCAGGCTCATGCCAGGAATGCAATACTCCACTTAGAAAAACTAACTTTAAAGTTCAGCTCTTCGAAGATCCAACCATAGACAAAGAGGTGGAGATCAGGAAGAAAATTTTGAAAATGTGAGTTTTGCTTCTCATGCGCTATTTATTAAAACTGCATATTCTTCACTCAGGAATACATTTTAGAACTAAAGAAATTAAAAAGTGAATTTGTCTGATCTCAGATGCTGTTATTTTGTCATACCATGCTTCTAATTGATTACTTTCAATCTTTGTTGGTAGATACAATAAACGTGAAGAAGACTTTCTGTCTCTAAGAGAATACAATGATTTTTTAGAAGAAATTGAAGAAATAGGTATGTTATGTGACTTGAACCTCTTTCTTGCATACTTGCTGCAGTTTTTCATAGGAGGAGCAAAGACGAAACTACTGTGACCGTTGCCTACACTTGCATAATCTGCATTGACATGCTCAGCTTTGTTTCATGCAAGGGTGGTTTTCCTGATAGCTGCCTGTGGTCTAGTCCTGCTTTGGAGGAAAAGATTAAAGGGCTTCATTAACTAGAGTAGAAGAGCAGCTGCTAAAATAAACACACAATGGAACGGTTAAAATGCCAAACGCAAGCCTTCAACTATACTACTGGTGTTTGTTTCTGCTTTCGTGCCCTTCACTTTCAGGCATGAGTTGTGCCCAGTATTCTAATAATTGCATGTCCTTGCTTTTTTAATATTCAGCCATGTTGCATTGCTCTTTTTCCATTGCAGTTTTTGACAAGTGTGTGTGCCACCTTTGTTATATCAGTATGTTTAACACTATCTTAACCCTCGAATTCAACCAATAGTAAATCTGCCCCTTAATGTACATTCATATGTTAAAATTCATTTTTTAATGTCAGTATCACTTTAAGGTATAGAGATTCAAATTATGGAAAGATCCCTTATTCAGGAATCCCCAGGTCCTGAGCAAATAGTGTATCAAAAGGTAAAGACTGACGCACTCTTGGTTTGTGCATTATGCAAAAAAGGAGAGTTTCTAAATTCTCCTTTGTTGCATAATATACAAATAATGAGTGTGCCAGTCTTTACATTTTGTCACTTATTTGGCACTTGGCACCCAAGTCACAAACTCTGTTTGTGGATTGCACCTATATAACTATATGTGTGTGTTGGGAGTTTTTCTCCCAACAGCAGCAAGTAAGTTGTAGGTAAAACTTCATCCCTTTGTAAAATGTATAATGAAGCAATAGAATTCTTAATAAATCAGATGCAATTTGAGAGTAGGACTGGCCAGATATGGGAGGACTATGATGTAGTTGGCCAGCTTAAATATATTGCAATATATGGACAAAACAATCCCTGTTGTTTAAAGGGTAAGGCATTTTTAGTAGCTGTATGCACAAAATGTCTCAATGTCTTAAATATATTGATAATGGGTTGCAATGAGTGCAAAGGACCTCTTGTATTTGTCTATATGTATTTTGTGGTCACAACCTCATTGCACCCCCGCCTAATGGTTTTAAAAATTAGTGTTAAGCACAACTTTCCCTTGTTTGTATATATATATAATTTTTAATTTTTTTGTGCTTGAAAAATAATAAACCAGAGAGTTGCATGTTCATAAAGGAATCATTGTATAAACCAAGAACCCTTACATCCAACTATTGAACTATCGTTTGTTTTCACTTAGTTGTAATTTGTGTGTGTATTTTCGTGGCATTTCTAATGACATCATGCTTTATGTTGGCTTTATCAAAGACTAGGGTGTGTGAGCTTGTCTGTGAAGCAAATGAAGAATGTTACGTTATTTATTTATTTATTTATTAAGGATGCAACCTGTCAGTGAAAGTTACTGTGTCCATTTGCAGAGTAGCCACAGAAATATGTTGTCAATTATATATACGCGTGTGTGTGTGTGTTGTTTCTGAATTCCTTATTCCAGTGCATCATGGAATACTAAAGAAATATTTACAGAGCTGAAAGTAGTGAAAAACTTGTCAACAAACTGAACATTATGAACACAATTGTATGCATTTTATAGACCATTGTTATGCAAGAAATCCCAGTACATATGCCGGGTCTGGTTATCTGGGTTAAAAAGGAAGTTAATTTGAGGGACTAACTTTACATCACAGGGATACAATCTTCTGCAGCACAGGTGACACAAATATCCCAAATTACCGTCTCGCTGGCATTAAAGCAAATTGCCAGTGGTAAAATTCAAACATTGTATAGTAGCCCAAAGTTGCCTTGTGATTATGGTATAGTAGCCCAACGTTGCCTTTATAGTATAGCCATATAGTTACTCTGAACCTCTTAGTGAGTGTAATTATGTTATGATTGAAAATGCTTATTACAAAAATCGAGAAGAGAAAATGTGATACAGGTTATTTCCATTGGGATCTAATACAGGGGTCTCACCACATCAGTTTATATGATTGTGTTTAAAGAAGAAAGAAGAGGATACCCTGTATGTTCCCCACTTCAAAATAAACCATTAGTGTTTCAGATAGATCAATTCATTAAGTCCTATTCATTTTGTTTAATTCATTGGACAATCATGGATTCCTAAAAAAATCAATCAAATGAATGTGTAAATAAATATCTGTTTTATAAAGTGCTTAGTGCTTGTAATTCATTATTGAAATTCATAAATCAGTGGTTCTAACACGTTAATTTGACCAGTATATACTTAATATGTATTAATAATGTTGCTTTAAAAATGAACCCCCAATGAAAGTGCAATTGTGCTTGATAATAAAGAAGAGGATGATCTAATTATAAATATCTTCTACACATATATATGCTTACAGTGCTCTGTTTCGGTGCTATGGCTTTCTAAAATTCAATTAATTTAAAAAGTCCTAATGAATTAATGCAAACCAATTAAACACATAAGGGCAGATTTACTAATGGTCGAAGTGAATATTCAAATAAAATTCAAATTTTGGGCTACTTTGACTATCGAATAGCCCAAAATTCAATTGGAATTGAAAAAAGTCGAATTGTCGAAGTATTGGCCCTCGAAAATCCTTCGACCTCGGCACCTTAAAGCTGCTGAATTGCCATTTTAGCCTATGTGGGACCTTGTAGAACCTGTCCTGAAAATTTTTCTAAGTTCCAAGAATTTTTAAAAAACTCACATGAATCTGAAATTCGACACTTGATAAATGTGCCTCTACATGTAAGTACACATGTACTTTTTTATATAGACAAGGGAGCAAGAAGAACTGGAGGAAGCTTTAGAATCGGAGAAACATGACAATGAGCAGAGGAGGCTTCTTCTCCAGAAAGAAGAGCAACTGCAGCAAATGATGAAAAGAAAGAACAAGCAAGAGTTCCTGGACCAGCTGGTATGTTATACCTCAAGGAATATACTCTGACCAGTTTTAAAAAGTTTTTTTTTTTTTGCATCTTTGAGCACGTGGAGGTCTTGACGGAAGGTAATAACTATTTAGGCTAGTGGCAGACGAGCAGATTCGGGAGGATTTAGTCGCCAGGCAACTAATCGCCTCTTCAGCCTGGCGACAATCTCTCCGAACTGACTTCTCCTGCCTTCTGTGTGGTTGAATGATGAATTGCCTGCGCAAATACACTCGCAGCGCTTCAATTTCTGAAGTATCCTCATGAGGCAACTTCAGGCGACTTCAGAAATCGAAGCGCCGTGAATGCATTAGCGCAGACCATTCCTCATTCAGGCATATGGAAGGCAGTTCAGGGAGGCTGAAGAGGCGATTAGTAGCCTGGTGACTAAATCTCTCCAAATCTGCCCATCTGCCACTGGCGTAAGGGTTCAGCTGCAGGGGAGCGCAGGTCTAGACGCACTCCATGCTTTTCAATGACGTTGTACCCACGAGACACGTGTAAGCGCCGAACGCAGGTTCAGACGCAAATGCTACGTCTGAACCAGCATTCGGCACTTACATGCGTCTTGTGGGTACAACGTCATTGAAAAGCATGGAGTGCGTCTAGAACTGCGCTCCCCTGCAGCTGAACGCAGCCAAATGGAACGCAGGTAACAAACACCCGTGTGTAAGGGCCCTTTTTTTCTTCAGGTCATTCTCCTCAGACTGACTTCATCTTTATACGTGTCCGTGTTGGTCTAGCCCGCTGGCATACTGGGGAACAAACCCTCTCTTGTATACCCACGCCTACTAATTATTAACAAAATTGCAAGTTAACAGCAGTGCATTTACCCATAGCAATCAATAGGTGATTAGCTCAAGTTAATCTTTAACTAAATGAAACTAATTTTGATTGGTTTGCTCTGGGTACTTGTGCTACTGGTTGTCTTTGTAATTGTGTATCTTCCCCTCAATTAGCCCCGTTACTTAAATGAAAGTTTTTATACTGAGTGAGAAGAGTACTAGTAATAGTGAGGTACTTGCAAAATGAGAGTATGAATACTGATTTAAAGACCCAAATGACAAACACACAAAAGACAGCTGCAAGATCACTGCAGCTTGAAGATCCCTTGTAGTGTAGATATGCGAGGAGAGAATGTTCAGAATCTAAGATGTAACTGATAGATCATCAGAATGCTGAACAGCACTGAGTGCCTAAGCTAGTTTTGGATGACAGGGAAGTAACATTTTCCTTTATGTTTCTATATTAATTAATCATGGAGTTTCAATAAATAGCACACCAATTAACCTATGTGACATTGCTATGCCAGAATGTGTGCATACGTATAGGTCAATCCCAGTTTGGGTTTGCTCTTGGGTTGATATATGGTACTTATTTTGAATGGTGGAAGGGACAAATTGTTGCTCATATCTGAAAATATTTTGAACTATTAATAAATATGAATTTTATAACCTTTATTACTTTTGTAGTAGTCTGAAATCACCTTTTCAGACCATAGGAACTTGTTTCTAAAGTAAGTAGACTTATTTCTATGATTTACAAGAAGATGCTAGAAGCTGGAAAGGAAGAATGTATGGGTTTTCTTTTGCATGAAAATTGCCTGTTCTTCAAACATTTAAACTTAGAATGATAGAATTTGAAAACACCCAGTCACTGCCCATAATATAATGCAATAAATTTTTATTTTTAAGCTGTAATAGTGTATTATATCACACGTGTGATTCAAATTCTTTTAACTAGTAGCCTCCTATAAAGAAGTATTTCTTTGTGTTACAGCTATCATTTTTCCATCTTCCAACTTCCTGTTTGTAGCCATCTTCTGCAAAATGCTTCCCTCCGCAGCTGTTTGTTCCCGTGATATATTTATACAAATGTTTCTGTTTGATCGTCTCTCTCCTTATATGAACACCACTGTAAAGTGCAGCACAGTGGGCCCCAGTCCCCCCAGTACGACTCTAATCAAGTGTACAAAGACCATAACCATAGGTTGCTGTTTATTGCTGTTGTGACCTTTAACCCATTAATCCCAAAGCAGTCTGGGTAGCCATTTAAAGTGAAAGTATATAAATAAAATGACATTTACAAGCTGCTCTGTAGCATAGGGACAGCAACTCAAGGTACAGGTTACATAGCCGATAACAGATACACTGTACAGAATCCCATTCTGTTTTTTGATCGTTTGTGACAGTCCCTGGGGGGCCCGGACCACACCGGGCATGTGTATGTGGTCTAGTCTTGCAAAGATGTATAACAAAGAAACAAGATGACAGCCCCCCTGTGGCCATTGTATCCTATTACAGAGCTTATCTGTCATCTGCTAAGTAACGTGTCTTTTTTTCCTTTTTCAGCTTGAATGGTTGCCCCCCACTACAGCTTGTTTATGTAAACAATAGTAGTGTTTCTAAAGCAAACACATAACTTTACCAGGTCAGAGCAACAGTAAATTATATTTGAATTACTTTAAAACACTTTTCTTTTTGGGTGTTACTGTTCCTTTAAAGGGGCTGTTCACCTTCCAAACACTTTTTTCTGTTCAGTTCTTTTCAGATTGTTCTCCATAAATAAAGACTTTTTTCAATTACTTTCCATTATTTATTTTTTACTGTTTATCCAAAATCTAAGTTTAAAGTTGAATGTTGGTGTCTCTGGCGTTTGAGTCTGGCTGCTCAGTAATTCAGGTGCAGACTCTAAACTAATACAATTTTGCAACATTTAATTGATACATTTCACAGCAACATCGCTGGAGTATTAGTAACTATTGTATCAATTCTAACAGCTGCCTGTAATGAAACCCAGAGATTCTGCTCAGCAGGGACAAAGACAAGAAATGTATCCATTAAATGTATCAGTTTAGAACAGTTGGGGGGGTTGGAGACCCCCCCCCTCCCAGAGCTGCTTTAGAAGGTGAAAAATTACACTTTACACTTAAATATTAGAAAAAGGGTTACAAATAGAAAATAGACAGTAATTGGAAAAAGTTATTTCTTGTGATCTTTCTGAAAACAACTAGTTGTTTGAAGGTGGACAACCCCTTTAAGGAGTCCAAAAAGAGTCCAAAATCCTTGATTAATTGTCTTGAAAAGTCCAAGGTGAAATATCCAGAAGATAACGTTCAAGTAAACCACACTAATGGCAGAGACAGACGAGAAGATTCAGGTAATTGCTAGATTTTTCTGGTAATATTTCCATTCATCTGCTGTGCCTCAGTCTGCAACCCCATTTAAGGGTAGGGACAGATAGGGAGATTCGGGGAGATTTTGTCGCCTGGCGTTTTTAGCAGGCGACAAAATCTCCCTGAATCTCCCTGTCTGTCCCTACCCTAAATCCCGCTCTGCTAGATTTTTTTGGTAATTTTTCCATTTAATTTCCTTCAATTACCCCCTTCTGTGCTTAATTGTGGCCCCAGTCTGTCTGCACCATACTGAAGTGTCTGTGATGCCTGCTCTATTGATGTCAGGTGTTAACTAGATCTGCATGATCTGCTACTCCCTCTTACCCAACTATCTAGTCTGCCTCTCTTTAAATTTAAACTCACTCTGTGGAAGACTTGCAGGGGCTAGGCTGACAGTCTGAAGGCTAAAATTATGAGGCTTTAAGTATGGAGTTAGAACTGGAGTTGGAACCTGGATTGGAACCCCAGCAACTGGAACTTCATCTACACAGCTTGCTCTGAATATGCTTCCAAATTTCAAACTGTGGCTTTCTACAACCACTCTCAAAGAAAACCAGTTTGCCTGGACTTTGATCCTGGACTTTATGCATATCCTTTTTTCCCCTGCAGATTTCTGCTTTACAAAAACAATTTTCAATGATAATTGTTGCACTACAAATTTAAAGTACAGCTGCACTGTGACCCTGTATAATACATTTTTAACATTTATTACTGGTAAGAAGATCAGACTTCTAATTCAGTAAGTAAGATCTATATAAAGATACACTGACAGAATTGTTAGTAATCCTGCTAATGTCATTCATGTTTGTGCTTCCAAAGGTAGCTTCTTCCTTCACTTCTCCAGATGACTGTCCATGCTCTATTTTAATATCTCCCAAACTAGAATCAAAATTGCCAGCTGTATGGCACTCAGAGTGCTTAGTTTTCCAAAGTCGCCTGAAGTTTCCTTGTGAGGCAACTTCGAGCAACTTCAGAAACAAAGCTCACCGAGTGCCATACCGCCAGCAATTTAGACTCTAGTTTGGGGAGATTAGTTGTGCTGAAGAATCAAGGAGATCAGTCACCGGGTGCCTAAATCTCCCTGAATCTTCTCATCTGCCTCTGCCCTGCATGCACAGCAGTGGCGCTCGTAAGCAGTGCAGCGAGGCAATGGCGCCTGCGTGCATGGGAGGCACTTGGGCTCGCGTGTGCATGAGAGCCAACGGCGCTTGCATGCACATGAAAGGCTGGGGCTTTCTAGTGCCATGTCCAGTCTAGGAGTAGGCAGAAGAGGTAGCTTCTAGTGCCCCCCAATCATTGCGCCTTAGGCAGCTGCCTGTTCTGCCTACCCCTAGTTCCTGCCCTGCTGAAAATACAACATGAGTATATCTTAAACAAACTAATAGTTATGATAGCCAGTAAATTGTACAGAGTGCACTTGCTGTTGAGAAGACATAATGAACTTATAGAAGAAGATAATTTAATTTTGTTTTAATGTGATCTCCATTCATTCCACAATTACTCAGTCCAACAGGCTCCAGTGTTGCGTATAAAAGGCTTTTGCGCATTACTGAATTCAAACAAATAGGGTCCTGTGAACTTTAATCCTCTGCTGGTGCTCTTGAAAACCTATATACATGATAGAGATTCTTTTATATATCCCTTACAGCTCCATTCATAAAAATGACACGAGTTTGATTTATATACACTGCTTAAATTGCTCAATGTAGATATGCTGCATTAGGGAAATAAAATGAACCACTATAACTGAGAAATATGGAATGATATCAGTGTTGATATATAATTAAATGCATTTCAATAAAAATCTCAGTTTAGCGTCTGTGTGTTTAATGAATATTAATTAAAGGCATACTGTCATGGGACCACATGCTTCTTTCAAGACGCATCATTTAATAGTGCTGCTCCAGCAGACTTTTGCACTGAAATCCATTTCTCAAAAGAGCAAACAGATTTTTTTATATTCAATTTTGAAATCTGACATGGGGCTAGAAATTGTCAGTTTCCCAGCTGCCCCATGTCATGTCACTTGTGCCAGCACTTTAGGATGGAACTGCTTTCTGGAAGGTGGTTGTTTTTCCTTCTCAATGTAACTGAATGGAACGCAGTGGGACATGGGTTTTACTATTGAGTGTTGTTCTTAGATCTATCAGGCGGCTGTTATCTTGTGTTAAGGTGGCCATACATGTTTGATGTTGCCAAATGAGCGGATCTCTCTCCGATATGCCCACCATAACGATCGGGAAAGAGCGGTCAGATCATGGGACTGTATCAATGAACAGATGAGCCCCATCCGATCGACATCTGGCTGACTTTCTGCCAGATATCAATCGGAGAAGCCCATCAGAGGGCTCCATACACAGGCCAATAAGCTGCCAACTCTGTCTTTGAGCAGCTTTTATCGGCTGTGTATGGCCACCTTTAGGGAGCTGTTATCTGGCTATCTTCCCATTGTTCTGTTGTAAGGCTGCTGAGGGGAAAAAGGGAGGGGGTAATATCACTACAACTTGCAGTACAACAGTAAAGAGTAGGGATGCACCGAATCCACTATTTTGGATTCGGCCAAACCCCCGAATCCTTCCTAAAAGATTAGGCCGAATACCGAACTGAATCCGAACCCTAATTTGCATATGCAAATTATGGGTGGGAAGGGGAAAACATTTTTACTTCCTTGGTCTGTGCCAAAAAGTCACGTGATTTCCCTCCCTGGCCCTAATTTGCATATGCAAATTAGGATTTGGATTCAGTTCGGCCAGGCAGAAGGATTCGCCGAATCCTGATGAAAAAGGCTGAATCCTGGCCGAATCCCGAACCGAATCCTGGATTCGGTGCATCCCTAGTAAAGAGTGATTGACGTTTATCGGAGCACAAGTCACATGACTTGGGGAAGCTGGGAAATTGACAATACCTCTAGTCACATGTCAGATTTCAAAATGAAATATAAAAAAATTTGTTTACTCTTTTGAGAAATGGATTTCAATACAGAATTCTGCTGGAGCAGCACTATTAACTGATGCATTTTGAAGAAAATATTTTTTGAAGTAGAAGTGACTATGACAGACATTTTAGAATTACGGACACAGCATTATAAAAGTGCTTGGCGGTGCTAAAAATGTTCATGTTTGCTAATTGTGGCTTCTAAGAACAATGTACTTAACCCCAAGTGCCAGTAAATCTGTAGGGGGCATGGAGCCGTAAGTGAGTCTGACTTTGGGACTGTTAAGCTGCCTCCTTGGTCTTGATAATAAGAAATATATCTATAGTTAAAATACAGTTATAGACCCAACCAGCAGTACTTAGAAGTTCTGGTTCTGAAATGCCAGTTGATATGTATATTTTTTTTTGTATAGCGCTCCTTGAGGGCAAAGCACTGTACAGCAACAATAATTAGTAGTAACAAACAAGGGATCACTGCATTAATAAGTAACAATAAGTGCATTATTATAAATACAGTTTGCATAAATATAAAATATAATTACACAGTGTTGAGGAGACAAGATGATGGAGGACCCTACCCCTTGTGGCTTACAGTCTAAATGGGAGGGTAACTTACGGACACAATTTGGAGGGGTAATAAAGTGCTTTTTACAGTGGGTGAAACTGTCGTATACGTGCCAGTTCAGGTGTTATCCAGGTGCTCCCAGAGGTAGTCTCTGAGTTTTGTTTTAAAAAAGAGAGAAGGGTTTGACACGGGAAACAGCAGTAGAAGTGGGGGGTACAACCAAGCGGTTAGTCTGAGAGGAGCTGAGGTTTCGGCCAGGAACATATAGAGAAACAAGATGAGATGTAGTTAGGTGTAAAGGAATGAAGGGCTTTGAAGGCTATGAGGAGAAGTTTATAAGTTATTCTTTGTTTTATAGGAAGCATGATAATGACTTCAACAGGGGAGGGGCCTGTACACTTTTGGATGGGAGGAGGATAATTCTGGCAGCAGAATTTAATACAGACTGTAGAGGGGAGAGATGGGAGTTAGGCAGGCCCATTAGTAGAAGGTTACCATATAAAATATGGTAAACTAAATTGTTAAAAAGGAAATTTATGTGCCCCATGCTTTCTGAGGTAACTGACCTAATGCTTCCCCAGTTACCACATGCCATTTTTGTGTTCTAATTGAGGTTTTGGTGGCCATCGCTAGTGCAAAAAGTATGCTTTCTGCAATACAAAAGCTTTTTTTCATCCCTTTAAATTTCTGGACTTATTCTTGCATGCACTACTGTAGCCTAACTATGAGAGGCCTGTGTTAATTTCTGTCAGGTTGTAGGGCATCCTAAAACAACAATCCAATGTTTTTCCCCTATGTTGCTGCTGTGGATGCAAGTTTGCTTATAGAATTCATAGACACTAACGTTAAAGTTGTGCCAGCATGAGTGTTTCTTGGGACTATATGCAATGAAACAGCAAAACTGTAGTGTGTTGTTGCCCTTTAAAACTCTGCCTTACTCCAAGCTAACATGGGGCACAGTTCAAAAACCCAGTTGTAGTGGCCCTTTAATATAGGTATTGTTTTTGTTCTTTGGTTCAAAATCCTTTCTTAATTGTTTTTGGATAGAATTACTATGAAAATTGTAATGAATGCTGTGCTCATTTTGGAAGGCTTAACCGTGCTTACCACCCCATCCTTTATTAAATGTTGATCCGTGGTTAGTGAGAGAGTGCTGACATTCTTTTTTTTCATGGCCCTTATGAATTTGTTTTGGATGGTTTCTTCTCCTATGCATAAAGTCTAATTTAACCACCTAAAGGTTTTTATATAATTAAAAATGTTTTCATACCTTCATATATCCAGTTACAAATTATTGAATCTCTGTGTTTTATATGTGTGTAGCCGCCTCCTGGGACTAATGAACATAATAGGAAGTCAAAAGGTGTCTTTTTTAGACAATTTTTTTAGCTCAAAAACCACAAGAAATGTGCCCAATGTGCTATAAGCTTAAATGTTTTATCTGTTATTTGTTGTTCAAGGTTATTCTGCCCAAACCCGTAGCTCAGTGGATCCTTTATTATTCTGGGTATCTGTGTTGGGACCCAAATAACAATTATGCATCTCTTTCTAATTCTTCTTTTCTGTTGGAGAAGAACTTTTTTTTATAGGCCTTGATTATTGATGAGCGAAACACTTTGAAGTCATTAGGCGTAAAATTATATTTGCACACAACAATTTTTTTAAGTGCACAACTATTTTTCCCGACTCCAGATGCATTAATGGGCGTTTTTCTTGTGCAACTTCTTTTGTCTCTGCTACTTTTTTGTCCAAATGCATTTAAGTCTTTTCTTGGTGATTTTTTTGTCTCTGCGTAATTCCTCACTTTGCCATCTGTGAATTTTTTCGTGCAACTGCATTCACAGATGGCAAAGAGAGGAATTATGCTTTGAATGCATGTCTGGTGAAAAAAAAAATACTTTTTACTAGACCTGATGTATTGGTGAAGAACACATAAATTTGGTCATAGATTATCTACTCTAGGTAGATATCTTGCACTAGGTAAAAACGAATCTGTAGTGTGATGTTCCTGATACACAGGCAACTCCGATTTTTCTGTAATGATCTTCTCAGTACAGCATGCTGTAAGCATGAGACTATATAGACTTCATTAGTGATGCCATGGGAATGTCCTCTTGGAGTGTACTGTGGGCTCCAGGATGATCGAAGGAAACAAGATATAAATGTCATCAAAAGAATAAGACCCAGCAGCTGGCCATTACTTTGATGCTCTAAAACACTGTTCCCATTTATCATGTTTCATGAGCAATTAAAATATGCCAGTGTTGTTATTTGATATGTAGCATCCTCATATCAGGCTCTCTAATTGGATCACATTCACTTGTAAGTATGTTAGTCTTCATTAAGTCAAATGGTTACAGTCACAACTGGAAGAGTTGAATAGTCAATTGCAGTACTAGCTATAAAGCTGACAGTGTGAACAAGCCTAAGGAATTGGTCATGGCTGGGAAATAATTGAGATTTTCTTAAATATTATCTACAGTATTGGATTCTTTTATAGAAATATATGCATAGGTAATACTTAATTCAATTTGCATTCTTAAATATAACAAAATGAAGGACCCTCAGCAGGACAAGTAAGGGCGGTATGATAGACTGATATATATAAAATACACTTATATATACGCTTAAATATGTGTATTATAAATACGCTGAAATATGTAATGTAGTTTAGGTACAGTGTTCTTTTTGTATTCATACTATTGCCCCCTTAAGGTAATGATGTCTGGACTGCCCTGAAGCCACCTCTATTCTGAAATCTTGTAGAGAGACATGCCAGCAACCATGCCAATAAAAATGCAGCTATTGTCTTATTTAGCAGCCTCATAGCAATTGGATGTTACAGGGAGAATTGTAACTTAAGTAGACAAGTAATTTAATATTTGTACAGTATATTGCAGTTTTGGATAACAATGCTGTTCATCCTTTATTTGCATATAACATCTGGTGTCCTATTTATCTACAATGCAAAATGATCTGTATAGCCGTGTGGGCCCATAAGGCGGCCAACATGGGCCCAGTGGGTACACATGTAAAGTGGATGGAGTTTGTATGAGGGATCATATGTGGTATGACTGTATTTCTATTGTTCTAATTGTTTCAGAGACAGCTGAGATCCTGGTGCAAATTTGCCTAGTGTTCATAAATGAGCCCATAACCACTACAATGGAGCTTATTTATCTGCACTGGGCTAATTTCTACCTGGATCAACTTGTACCTTCCATATATTTAGTGTATATGAGGCACTTTCATTTGATGGTGCTACATGTCTTGTCATGAGTTGTATCTTCCCAGTTGTTTTATTAGATGAGATGCTTAACTGTAGAATATTATGTTAGAATAACACTATCCTAAACAAGTCTTTGGAAGACCAGACAAAAGTAATTTGGTTAACTATTTTCTTTTTGTATTGTTATTATACATCTATATTTCTATTTTATATGATTTATTTTATATTTTGTTTCTTTTTTTTTTCTTACAATAATCAAGGAAACCTCTCACCTTCCTGCCTCTATCCTCCTGGCACAAACAAAGGCAGATCAGTGCAAGCAGAAATGCAGGTGGAAAAGCCGAAACCCTTTAAAACTGATACATTTTCCACTGGCATAAAAAAGGTAAGACTACATTTTTTCATAGAGACCTGTAAAAAACATCCGATATCTGCTGATTTGTTCTTACCAGGGAACTGCATTGCTTTACATTACAATACATACAATCTACAAATACCATTGTAAGCCTGAAGAAACATAGGTAAAATATGTCAGAAGAACCTGCAACCTAAAACTACCTCCTATCTTTAGACTATATTTGCACTTTTAACCCACCACTTTCTAATATACAAATAATGCTATATACCTGTGTAACTCATCAGGGGTTGGGATAGATGAAAAAGTAAAAATTAAGTGTTGTAGTCGTCGAGTTTGGCACAAGGCTGACCTGCATATAGGAGCATTGCTTTTAATGCTAGTAAATGTAGCAGCTTGACATTTAAGCTGTCATCACATCTTGTTTTAAAGAAACAGTTCACTGTAAAAATAAAAACTGGATAAATTGGCTGTGCAAAATAAAAAATGTTTCTAATATAGTTAGTTAGCCAAAAACTTTAAAGGCTGGAGTGGCTGGATGTCTAATATAATAGCCTGAATCCAACTTCCTGCTTTTCAGCTCTTTAACTTTGAGTTAGTCAGTGACTTGAAGGGGGGCCACATGGGATATAACTGTTCAGTGAGTTTGCAATTGATCCTCAGCATTCAGCTCAGATTCAAAAGCAACAGTTACGGCCCGTGTGGCCCCTCTCAAGTCATATAAGCTTATGACTAAGTGTCAGATGGACACGTAAAGCTGAACATGGTTGTTTAAAATAAACATTTTCTACTTTTTTAACTGAGTTTCCTGGTCTGATCTACAGTTTCCAGAGTGCCCTACACCTTTATTGCTATTACTGGAATTTATCCCTCCACTATGCCATTGGCTTAGCGATCATTTCAAATTTTGTACTTTCCTTCTACTCTTCGTATTCCCCTTCTTCTCACCATCTATAATGTCAAATGGTCTGTGCGTGTGAGCATTAAGTTTTGGTGCATTCACATAACTTAGGGCTGATGCAGACCTTACCGTCACGCCCAGTTTTAACTTTACTGGTATGACTGCAGCAGCATCAATGTTATTCAGATCTCTCCCAAATTTAACACAGAGTTCGGCTGATGTGTGTATCTGAGACAAAAACATGCCAAATGCAGGATACATTTCTGTTTGTAGTCCAATACATACACAGGCATAGGATCCATTATCCGTTTCCTTTTTCTCTGTAGTAATAAAACAGCACCTTTTATATGATCCAATCTAAGATATAATTAGTCCTTATTGGAAGCAACTTTAGGGGCCTAGGGCCTCTGCAAATTTTTTTTCCAGGCTTCCACCCCAAATCACAGGTCATCTGCAATGATAAAAGTAAAGTGGTCACACACTGTGCAAAAGAATTTCGTGGGAGATTTCTCAAAAGTTGCTTGTCAAAGAAAGTAGACCCGGGCCTCCTCTGTAGTTACGCCACTGAATCTTAAGACTAGTCATTTAGAAGCACTACTCTACCAGTAAGAAGTAAGAAATGCTAACAAGTTGCTGCTATCCACTACTTGGTCAAATGGACACTAGCAGTATACATGAAGTTTCAGTTACAGATGTTGAAAATATTAGTCAAGGTTTCTTTTAGGCATGTTCAAGTACCAGTCAGTTTTTTCCTATTTCATAAGTTTGAAAGACCCAGGCATAGGTCACTGATATAGGTGTATCCTTACAGTATTTGTTTAAAGCTTTTGTAAATGCTATAATAGACCCTTTCGAAGTATGTGCAGCGTGTATGGTAGCATTAGTCATTGCTTTAGAATGTATATAGAGGCATTAATGATTAACTGTCTGAAGACTGTTAATCATTAATGTTGCACACAGAAGAACCTGCAGCTGCTTCTGGGAATATTGTTTCTTAAAAGATTTCTTGAACTTCATGACCCGCTACAGGAAATAATAAAATAAAAATGATATTTAAATATATTTAAAGTAAAAGGAGTGTTATTCCTACTAAACATGTAAATCAAAGAAAAGGCCTATGTCACACTCCATCTGTGGTTTTTTTTAGAGGATCTAACTCTTAATAAAGAGTTCAGTCAGAAAATGCATATTTGACTATTTTTTGCACATATAGTATATGACTGTCACCCCCTTATGGGAGTATTTCATTGAGCAGAAATAGACTGTAGCCATGATATATCAATTTATCCTGGCTGAAAAACACTGGCAGTAGTGATGGGCGAATTTATTCGCCTAGGTCGAATTCGCGGCGAATTCCCGCGATTCCCGAATCACCAGCGAAATTTCGCTTGGTGAAAATTGTCTGAAAAACGAGTCGCGCGTCAGTCGCGCGTCGTTTTTGACGTGACGCGACGAAAATGACGCGGCGCGCGCCGAAAATGACGTGACGCGACGCGCGTCAAAGTTGACGCGACGCGCGACAAGATCATCCCGCGACTCGTTTCGCTAATTTTTCGCCGATTCGCAAATTTCTCTAGAAATTCGCAAATTTTTCGGCGAAGCAAATCGCGGGAGATTCGCCCATCACTAACTGGCAGCCAGTAGAGAATAAATCCCGTTTGCCTTATGTAAGGTGAAAAAACACAGGCAACACACTGCCCTGCTTGTTTTTACCGCAACTGACTGCTGCTGTGTTTCTCTGGATGGTATGTCTGTGTGACATTACCTTATGTCTACAAAATAAAGTTTTTAAACTAAGAGTGAGTAAATGGTTAGGGGTGACATTTGTTTGAAACACACAATATAGCCAGTAATAATGTATTTGCTTTTATTTATTAAATTGAATTTAAAGGGCCAACAATTGTCTTCAGTGGACTACAGTTAAAAAGATTGTCATCGCTACAAATGTTTTAGGGGTTGTTCACTTTCAAACACTTTTTTCAGTTCAGTTGTTTTCAGATAGTTCAATTTTTCCGATTGCTTCCTATTTTGTATTTGTGACCATTTTGTATGCAAGTATAACACAGCATTAACTATGACTTTAGTCTTCAATAACTTTACCAACATTACCTTCAAGAACATTTGCAACTCCCTCTTTATCTGCTTAATATTAATGTTATTCTTGAGAACATATTCATCTGCTGGGGATAGTGTGTCCTTGGTCAAAGGTCTGAATCCAGCTCCAGAATATTTCAAGTTAAACGGTAAAGGGTAGGTCTGTTTTTTATGATGGGTAAGTGTTAGTGAGAAACTCAACCTGAGGCACAGAAAGGGTTGATTCACTAAAAGAAAATGTGGTGTTTTTAAAGGAACAATTCAGTGTAAAAATAAAAACTAGGTAAATAGGCTGTACAAAATATATTGTTTTCTAATATAGTTAGCCAAAAATGTAATGTATAAAGTCTGTAATAACTGGATGTCTAACATAACCAGAACATTACTTCCTGCTTTGCAGCTCTCTTGGTTTCCACTGATTGGTCACCAGGCAGTAACCAGTCAGGGACTCGAGGGGGGACACATGGGTCATAACTGTTGCTTTTTTTAATCTGACAAACTCACTAAACAGTTATGTCCCATGTGGCTCTCCTTCAAGTCGCTGACTGATTCAGAGTTGGAGAGCTGAAAAGCAGGAATTGGGTTCTGGCTACTATGTTAGACATCCAGTCACTCCAGCCTTTATACATTACATTTTTGGCTAATTAACTATGTTAGAAACATTTTTATTTTGTACGGTCTATCTATTTACCCAGTTTTTATTTTTACACTGAACCATTCCTTTAAAAACACCACAGTAAAAATAGTAATCTACAAAATATATCAGTATCTCTTTAATGTACAATTTAAATAACATGTACAACGTTTAATAGCATTAAGCACTATTAATTTCTGTAGTATGGGTTAATTATTTGGAGATAAAAAAATAAGAATATAAGATATTAAAGAACACAACTATATAATGGGTGCCTGTTTGTAAATGAGCTTATATCTCTCTAGTGACAAATATCTAAAGGCTGCATGTTGGAATTTGTATGATATGCATTTTGTCCATCCTGTAAAAACATTCTCTTTGTTCTAGTATGTATACATGCTTAAAAAAGTCTGTATGCAAGTCATATGTGGACCGGCATGAAACCTGCAGGACCCTCCGATTTACCCCTGGGTCGGGTGGGTTTGGTCCAAAACCTGTACAAAATCTTTGTGTCGCGACCTAGCAGTTCTGGCTTCCGGCGCCGGAATTTATAGTCTTCCACCCACTGGGTGTCACTTCTATGCTTTTCAGTGGTGGTTAGAAGAAATATGTGGGTGCAAAATCCTGTCAATTTTGGTGGACTTCCTGCAGGTGCATGGGTGAGGGTAAATAAGACAGTACCAAATTGTACAAAACAACGTTTCATTCTATTTTGCAATCTATGTTAGCAAGACAGTTAAATTACATATTTTATATACTGAACTTATTGCACCAGGCTAAAAATTCAGCTTCTCAATATCAACAATGATCCAGAACTTGTCACAGTGGGCACCGCCTTGGATGAGGTTTGTCTGTAATATAAGATGTTGCTACAAGGCTGATTATTACATTCTGATGATAACTGCACTGGTTTCTGAGCTGACCTAGTAAATTATCTGTATTAATTACTAATGTGCCTTATATTGTGACATTTCTATTCTGTATATACAGTAAATTGTAAGTTGGTCCCTAAGCTCAGTAAGTGACAGCAGCACAGAGCACGTGCAATGAATTAGTATAAAAGAAGATGGGGAGCTACTGGGGCGTCTTTGGAGACACATATCTTCCCTGCTAAAGGACTGTGGCTGTCTTGGGCCTGTACAGAAACCCCAAACATAATGTACAACATTTTTTGCCTTTTTCCTTAGTAAAGGTGGCCATACACGGGCAGATAAAAGCTGCCGACAGACTGTGTCGGCAGCTTATCTGCCCGTGTGGGGGGCCCTCCGACGGGCTTTCCCGATCGATATCTGGCCGAAAGTCGGCCAGATGTCGATCGGGCAGGATTAAAAATCCCGTCGGATCGCGGCCGCATCTGTTCGTTGATGCGGTCCCGCGATCCGACCGCCCGTTCTGATCCGAACGTTGGGCCCTAGGGCCCACGATCGGATCAGCCCGATATTGCCCACCTCAAGGTGGGCATATCTGGGAGAGATCCGCTCGTTTGGCAACATCGCCAAACGAGCGAATCTCTTCGTGTATGGCCACCCTTAGACTTTAGTTGTCTTTAAGGCAAATCCGACCTGACACCAAATGAATAGTTTGCTCCATTCTCTGCTAGTTGATACTAAAATAAATAGGTGTTCATTCAAATGTTACTTATAAATATACTTATTAATATACATATTTAAAGTGGCACCTTTTTCTACAGAATGTTTACAGTAGATTACAGGCAAATAATTGACCAATACAGGAGGTAAATAAAGCCTGCTCATAGAGCTTGCTCCTTATGAAAAGTTTCACCTCTCCACTCAAAATAAAGTAGATCACTTTTTAGTTTCATAGAAACTTTTTAATTTGATTTTGGAATCCTTATTTGCTTTTATTAAATATTGGAATATATTGGCCCAATTTCTTTTTATTGGATAGAATACCAATGCAAATACTGTTGTATTATTAACATATATTTCTATAGCGCCAACTTATTTCGTAGCGCTGTAAAGTGAATGTGATTACACAAGTAAATCACATGAATTACATACATAGAACATAAGGAGTTACATACATCACAATAAATAAGGGGTTACATACATCACAATAAATAAGGGTACAGGAGGTGAGGAAAGCCCTGTACAGAAAAATCTTACAATCTAAAGGGAAGGGAATGATACACAAGGTGTGGGAATGGGCAAGATCAGAGTAAAGTGGGTGAGAGATGTAGTAATGTAATATGATATCTTTGCACAGGTGATTGTTCCTGCTGATGCTTTGCCTGTATAATTTGATTTTCAGTTCTTTCCAACTATGCATGCTACCATTCACAAAAGGTCATGGGCCCTGTGGCATCAGGTTATAGCCCATGAAAAGAGGCTTATATAAGGTTGGAACTGCCAGCAAAGTTGGTTACATCATCACAGCAACTAGAAAAACAAATCAAGAGGGGAATAATTCAAAATAAGATGTAGAGAAAAACAAGGCAAAGTAAAATTGAAGGCATGGTCATTTTAACTTTAAACTGTAGAATGGTTTTATGGGAAATGTGTTTTCTTCTTGTGCTTTTGAATGTTCTTATCCATTGTGAAATACATTAATGTAGCTGCAGAAGAGAAACATACCCTTATTTTCGCAAAGTAGCTGTTCAAGTAGACCTATGCTTCATCTTAACTGAGTTGTGTGTTTGAAGTGTGAGCCAGTTAAAACAGATTCAAAATCAGTCTGTCATCAGATTTCTTGCAGCTCTTGCCAGACCACTGATTTATGACTGACCAGCCTGATGTGTTCCCGTAATTTTGTAACTAATTAAAATGTTTGTGAAACACTTGGTCCTTCTGGAAACATTGACATTATGAATGTGAAAGTCATAAACGGTGAGAGCTAGCAGCATATAAAGCACAAATGTAAACCAAATGGGATATTCAAATGTAGTATTAAAATTAAATTTTGTTGATGGACATTGACACCATCACGGGTCATACTTCTGCCCATTCCAGTTAATAAAATGTTCTTTTTTAGAAAGTTATAAGGGGTCTGTAGTTCCATGAGTTTGGCAAGGTAATGTCTCGGCGTGTATTCATTTCCTGCAGAAGTGTAGAAAAATATTGTGGGTGGGCTAAGGTGCTTGTTTATATCCAGCACTTTTGATTCAAATATTGGCAGGGATTATGAACAGAATTGATGAATAAGTGCTTTCTGTAGGTTAGCCCCTTTTATGGCCACCCATTGGTTTTCTGTTTGATCTCAATGGGAAAAAATTACATGGAACGGGGCTTTAAACTAAAGTTTGCTAGCAATCAATCGATTATATTCAATTTGCCTTGGTCAGTTGCTTTCTCATTGTCGGAAGTGAAAATTGAAATGCAGAGCATGATTATAGGGATACTGTCATGGGAAAACATGCTTTTTTCAAAACACTACAGTTAATAGTGCTACTCCAGCAGACTTCTGCACTGAAATCCAATTCTCAAAAGAGCAAATAGATTTTTTTGTATTTAATTTTAAAATCTGACATGGGGCTAGACATATTGTCATTTTCACAGCTGCCCCCAATCATGTGACTTGTGCCTGCACTTTAAGATGGCACTACTTTCTGGCAGGCTGTTATTTCTCCTACTTAAAGGGATACTGCATCAGTTAATAGTGCTGCTCCAGCAGAATTTTCCACTGAAATCCATTTCTCAAAAGATCTGGGGGGATGAAGGTTGTGAGATGATATCACTTCAACTTGCAGTGCAGCAGTAAAGAGTGATTGTAGTTAAACTGGCCATAGACTATAAGATCCCCTTGTTTGGCGACATTGCCAAACGAGAGGATCTTTCCCCGATAGGCCACTAACAACAGGGCTATATCGGGGGGCTATAGGACCGAACGTTTGTATTACAACAAGGGCAACGGGCTCCAACAGGTCGGTCATGGAGAAATCAAATCTACCCGATATCGATCGGGAAGACCCGTCGGAAGCCCCCATATAAGTATAAACAACCGACATCTGCAACTTTCATCATGCTTTCCCATGACAGTATCCCTTTGGTCTATATAAATATACCAGTAAACCCTCAAAGTAATGCTGCTCTGAGTCCTCTGTCAAAAGAAACACCACATTTCTTTCCTTCTGTTGTGTACACATCAGACTCAGGGTGATCCAGCCCACTTCGCCGCCTGAGGCAGCCTTGAATTTGCCGCCGCTCCCCCTTCCCCATGGCGCTCACTTTTTCAGAGCCGACCAGGGGTAGGGGGGGTCCACGGCGCTAGTGCAGAGCTCGCAAACGTGCTCTCTGCACTAGAAGAGCCAAATTTCCGGGTTGAAATCCTGAAATTGGTTACCAGGAGCTGCATTTTTGACACCCCCCTGGAAACCAGGGGAGCTGCCGCCTGAGGCACCCCTGATCAGACTTCCTTCTTTCAGCTTGAGCATGCTCCGTTTGCTCCTCTCTCCCTCTCCCCCTCCTTTTCCCACTTCACTTCACCTCCCTGCTGTAATCTGAGCCCAGAGCTATGAGTGAGCAGGGAGAGACTCAAGCTGGAAGTGATGCCACAACAAGCTAATATGGCAGCTGCTATCCTAAACAATCAAGGAGAGCTTCTATAGCTGTTTACTCAGGTATGATAAAGCATTCTGCTTAATAAATAGTGTTATAGCTGGCACTATTGTGGTTTATCTATTGGCAATAAACTGCTTTAAGTCAGTAAGTGTTTGAAGCATCACGAGTAACTCTTCCCATAATAGAGACATGGCCCAAGTGCTTCTGCCTTAGGCCCTCAAGTCAGGTTAATTAAGTGTCTAATGGACAGGAAATGCATCAGGCGAGAGATGATTATATAAAATAAAGCTTACATTTTTGTTTTGGTCTGATCTGAATGTGGGATCCAGTGTGCCTTGCACCAACCAGTTTGCACTACAATAAACTGCTTTGGCAGCTTTCCTTCTTCTTTAAATGTAACCTTTCTGGTTTTGGCCCTTTATAGGTTAACTACTGCAGGGTATATGTTCCCATAGTGATGTCTGGGATTTGGGAAGTGCAACCAAGGTAATTTGGATTGCCTTGTATATTGATTTTCCTTTTTTATGTAAGGCAATTACTTGCTATATCTCCAAATCTCTAAGTTATTATCTGTATAACTTGTGCCCAGGCCAGACATCAGAGGGGACAAGTGTCCCAGGCCCGGGGCTGAAGGGGGGGGCCCAGCAGTGCTGCAATTTTCAAAGAGAATGCGGAAGTGCCGAACATATATGAAGTCCTGAAGAGGCGGAAAGAGCCGAAGTCCCGAAGCGGTGAAAAATACCCAAAGTCACAAAAGGAGCCGACACTGAAGTCCTGAAGTGGTGAAAAGAACTGAAGTCATGAAAACGGCTATAATTGAAGTCCTGAAACCACAAGTTCAATTCTACTCACACCAATGTGGGTTTTTTTTTTAATCCCCTGGCCACCAATTTTTCATTTTAATACAATATAGGCCCCTGCCACCAATTTTTTTAAAAAAAATTTTTTTATGGAGCCCCAATTTGTTTTTAACTTGTAAGGGGGGCCTTGGCGACAAAGTTTTAAAAAAAATATTTTCTGCAGTACAAGTTTTTTTTTTTAACTTGTAGGGGGCCCTGGTCACATATTATTTTTTTTTTAACTTGGGGGGGCACTAACCAATTTTTAAAAAAACCTTTTATGGGGGGCCCTGGCACCAATGGTTTTTTTAAGAAAACATTTATGGGGGGGGCCCTGGCGCCAATTTTTTTTTTAACTTATAAGGGAGCCCTGGTGTGTTTACTTTTTTAGCGCTTATGTCTGTGTGGGCTTTTAACTTTGATGTGGAGTAGGCTGGGATCAGGGGCGGGGCTTTGCTGCCCAGGTGGGCGGGGCCCCAACAATTTTGCTGTGCTGGGCCCCGTGATTTCTAATGGTAGCCCTGCTTGTGCTTGTGCTTAGTTATGCCTTTGCTTTTAAGCTGTATGGATTCACTTTAAAGTAAGGTCGTTTGGTGGATTCCTTCCTGTAGAAATACACTGAAAGGAATTTAGAGCCAAAAAAGACAGGTGCTAAAGTGGTGAGTCACTTAGTTCTTTTCTTTCCCTGCTGTGTTTAAAGCACACCCTGGTGTTCTAAAGACTCTTAGGTGCATGAGCCGCCTCTCATTTATCATGTTTGCTTCTAAGACGTTGCTTTACAACAGAAAATACATCTCAGGTCAAGCTATGGAAAATCAAACATTATGTAATAATAAGGCACTTAAAGTAATTATTTAAAGTACCTCCTTCATTCATCCAGTAGAATAGAACAATGAAGTAATAGGGATAAAACTTGTTTATTTAAAAGCTTTTTGATTGTTTTGAAAGTAAGATTATATTTAGCCACATGCTCAGCATGGTTTGGTTGTGCAACAGAAGTCCCTCCATTCCCCTTCCACAATAAATCTCCACTGTCTATTCAGCTAGTATTCAGCTAGTATTCAGATAGTATGGCTGTGTGCCGAAAAGAACAGGTTCAACTTGTCTGGGAGGATTTACACCATGGTAAACTGCACAGCTGCTCTGGCAGAGGTCATAGCAGAGGGCAGAGAGCTAGTGCTTTCTACTGGGGCTATTGCAGCACAAGCAGAATGGTTACACGCAGCACTTCTGCCACCCTGTGAGATCTCTATTTGTTCTCTAAAGCACACACACTCAACTTAAAGCGATACTGTCATGGGAAATCATGTTTTTTTCAAAACACATCAGTTAATAGTGCTACTCCAGCAGACTTCTGCACTGAAATCCATTTCTTAAACGAGCAACGAGATTTTTTTATATTCAGTTTTGAAATTACATGGGGCTAGACATTTTGTCAATTTCCCAGCTGCCCCATGTCATGTGACTTGTGCCAGCACTTTAGGAGGGAACTGCTTTCTGGCAGGCTGTTGTTTTTCCTTCTCAATGTAACTGAAGGAGTCACAGTGGAACATGGGTTCTTACTATTGAGTGCTGTTCTTAGATCTACCAGGCAGCTAATGTGTTAGGGACCTGTTATATGGTTACCTTCCCATAGTTCTGTTGTTAGGCTGCTGGGGGATGGGGAGGAAGGGAAGTGTGATATCACTCCAACGTGCAGTACAGCAGTAAAGAGTGACTAAAGTTTAACAGAGCACAAGTCACATGACTTTGGGCAGCTGGGAATTTGGCAATATGTCTAGTCCCATGTCAGATTTCAAAAAGAAATATAAAAAAAATCTGTTCTTTTGAGAAATGGATTTCAGTGCAGAATTCTGCTGGAACAGCATGTTTTCCCATGGCATTATTCCTTTAAGAGACAGTGATAAAGAAACAAGAACAAGAAAAAAAAACTCCAGGCTTAAGGGGTGTTCACCTTTAAGTTAACTTTAAGTATATTACAGAATTGCTAATTCTAAACATATCAACATGTATTTTTAATAGTTTTTTTTATTATTTGCCTTCTTCTTCTTTCCATCTTTCAAATGGGTGTCCCTGACCCCATCTAAAACGGAAATACTCTGCAAAGCTACATATTTATTTTGATTGCTACTTTTGATTATACATCTTTCTATTCAAGTATCAAATACAAATCAATGCATGGTTGCTAGGGTAATTTGGACCCTAACAACTAGATTGTTGAAATTGCAAACTGGAGAACTGCAAAATAAAAAGCTAAGTAACTCTCAAACTACAAATATAATTATTAACATGTATTTATAGAGCACCAACATATTGTGCACTGCTGTAAAGTAAATGTGTTTATACAACGAAATCACTACATATGTAGAACATATGGAATTGCATACATCGAAACC
This sequence comes from Xenopus borealis, assembly GCA_024363595.1. Lineage (NCBI taxonomy): Eukaryota > Metazoa > Chordata > Amphibia > Anura > Pipidae > Xenopus > Xenopus borealis. Next base: position 77,578,899 of record CM044446.1, on the reverse strand, counting down.
AATACTGGTACAAAATGTGAGGAAGGCCCTGTGCAAAGGAGCTTACTATCTAAAGGGAAGGGAATAATACACAAAGTGTGGGAGTAGGCAATGTCAGAATTAAGTAGGTGATATTTGTAGTACTGTATGTGGTATTGCATTTGGCAGTCAAGCAGAGTGAGGGTAGACTTCTCTATATAAGTGCATTTTAAGGGATCCTTCGAAAGCAGAAAGGTTGGGAGAAAGTCAGACGGACCGTGAGAGAGAATTTCAGAGGAGGGGTGCAGCCCTTGCAAAGTCTTGAATGCGAGCATGTGAGGAGGTAATGAAAGAAGAGTTGAGTAGCAGGTCAGTAGAGGAGCGTAGTAAGTGGTTGGGTGAGTATATAGAGATGAGTTCAGAGATTTAGGTTGGGCCAGAGTTATGAAGTGCTTTGAATGTCAGGGTCATTCATTTGAATTTTATCCTGAAAGGTAGCGGAAGCCAGTGTAGAGATTGACAGAGGGGCATTGCAGAGGACGAGTGGTTTCTGAGGTTTATGAGCCTCACAGCAGTGTTTATTATGGACTGGAGTAGTCTAGACATGATATGACAGAGCAAAAAAGAATTTTTGTGGCATCTTGGGTGATAAACATAATATCACTCCCTATGTCATACTAAAAGTTACCTTGAAGATAAACAGCCCCTTTAAATTGTCAGTGAACATATGTGGCTTTAGAAACTAATATATATTTATGGTTTTTCCTGCTTGGTAAAGTTGCTCATTTATGTGAGCGGTACAAGGTTCAGTAAAGCCCACATAAGCTTTTGTTTTCAGTGGAAATTGATGGGTCCAATTATGGTATTGTGATTTTCTTATCAGAACAATTGTCACAAAATTTATAGAGGTTTTAGCATTATTCTATTTTTTTCCCCAAATCTTTTTGTGCTATTTGATTAATTCCATGACATTTGTTCAGGAACCTCTACAATCACTAAAATGAGTTGACAAATATGCCCCTAAGGCTAGAGCCACACAGAGGCTGAAATCAGCCAGTCGAAATTCGCCCTAAAGTGGCCAGTAGCCTCCTCTCTCTTCTGCATTGAATGGGCTCAGCAAAGAACCATGCGTTTTTGCAGTTTGAGCAGATTCAATGTTAAAGAAGGAGGAGACTACTGCCCATTGTAGGGCTGAAATCAGCCTTCGGATTTCGGCTTCCGTGTGGCCCTAGCCGTAGGGTATCTTGCCTCATCATCCTCTCCTAGTTCTCTTAATTGCAAATCTCCCAACTGTCCCATTTTCTGCTAGACAGTCCTGATTTTGACTGCTCAGGCCGCTGTCCAGTGTTTCTTACTGAAGTGTCCCTATTTTCTCTTTGATCTCCTGTACTGACACAATAAAACGATTCTGAAACTTAATTAAATTAGAGGCCATTTGGCAGAGAGCCCAGAGTACTCAGCAGTTGCACTTATTTGCAACAATTTAAGATATGCAAAGATATTGAATTGTAACTATTTTAGATAAGCAAGTCTCTTGGGGAAACTGTGACTCAAAGCTTAAAAGGCAATTTCAGCTTCTTTACCAAAATTGTTATAACAATTTAACAATTTTAACAATAAAATTTAACGCACTACACACAGGTGATGTTTTTGTCCCTCTTCACATTTTTCAAATGTTGGGTGGTTTGTAATTGTAAGTGCACAAGAACGGTTTTTATGACTATTTTTATACTTTTAATTATCTTTTTTTAAGCATGTACTTGAAATTATACAAGCAGCGAGATTTAAGCTTATGTTCAATTTCACTAGAGTAGAAATCAAAACTCTCAATGGTGCCTTGATAATATACTTGACATCTATCATGATAATACCTAGACTCGGATGATTGGGTTTCAGCTCAAATCTACAAGTTATGCCTCATTTAGATGAGCTGCTTTCTTTCTCTTATTATGTGCTCATATATCAGAAATTCCTGAATCCCATCCACGTGACTTTAAGATCAGCCAAATAAGTTAACAGAAAAATATTAACATTCAGGGGCAGATTGATCAAAGTGTGAGATTAGAACTCGCCACTAAAAAAAACTCACTTTCTTTTCATTCCTATGGGATTTTTAAAATCGTATATAGCATGCCAGAGCAGGTGTTTGGTTCCTTGATTTGCATTGCTCTATTATGGACCACCATGCCTTAAAGGGATTCCGTCACTGGGAAACTTTTTTTTTTTTATAAAATGCATCTGTTAATAGCACTCCTTTAGCAGAATCCTGCCTTTTTTACAAAGAACAAACTGATTTTTGAATATTTCGTCTTTAAATCTGGAGAGAAGCTAGACATGCTATCAGTATCAGCTTTGATAAAAAATGTTTACACTTTTTTTTTCACTTTTTACTGATGCACTACAAGTTGAAGTTATTACCCCCCCTTACTTTTCCTTTCAAGCAGATCAGAACAATGGGCAGGTAATAGGATAGCAGCCCCCTGACACCATTTATTTGCTAAAATGCTCCCATTTTAGTTGTACAAATCAGAATAGTAATAAATAATAAAACACCCAAGTCCAGCCATTACTTGTTCAGTTATATTGAGTTGGAGAAACAATAGCTTATCTGAAAGCAGGTCTGATGTGCACGCACAGGATTGGGCACAATGATCTGAGATGGCTGCCTTAAACATCAATATTACAAGTAAAACAAAATACATTTATTAGTTTAAGAATACAATTTTAAATAGTAGAATGAATTATTTGCAATTTACGCAATGTAATTTAAGGACTGAACTCCACGATGCGGCTTGCTCTCATAAGAGGAAGCACATGCGACAAGATGGATGCGCCGAATATAATGTTAGTAATAGAAATGTCAAAACTTGTAGCTGCGTGCATCTGACATGCTGGGCCGATGGGACACCCGGGAAAAAAAACCCGGTGGGTGGACCCCGCCGCCCAAATTTGCTTCTTAATGCTAAAAAGTGTTTGTACATAGTTGGAGCCGCGCATGCGTACAAACATGGTGCCGTGCGGCTGGATGGGGCCCCTGGTGGGACCCAGGCCCCCCAATCTGACCCTGCCAACAGGACACAACTGTCGGATGGGAATGCCACACATTGTGTCTACATCCATCAATCGTGTCGTATCAGATGCACGCGGCTACAAGGTCCGACATTTCTATTACATACATTATATTTGGCGCAGCTGTCGTCGCATGCGCTTCCTCTCATCTTATCGGATCGGCACAAGTCTGATCAGAACAAGCTGCTCTGTGAAGTTTAGCCCTAATAAAAACCTTAAGACATAAAAATTAGGGATGTGCTGAATCCAGGATTCGGTTCGGGATTCGGCCTTTTTCCGCAGTATTCGGATTCGACTGAATCTTTCTGCCCAGCCGAACCAAATCCAGACCCTCATTTAAATATGTTAATTAGGGGCGGGGAGGGAAATTGTATGACTTTTTGTCACAAAAGAAGGAAGGAAAAACATTTTTTTATGCAAATTAGGGTTTGGATTTGGTTTGGTATTCGGCTGAATCTTTCTGGAAGGATTCAGGGGTTCCACTGAGTTATTTTGTTACAAAGTTATGATCATAAAATTGATAAGCCACCATAACGTCATACGTTATATATAATATAGTGTGTATAAATTTGCTGCATAAGCCAACTGAATGAGTTCACAAAAAAGGGTGATGGATATATTATCTTAAGCTAAAAGACATAATCTTCAGCACAAACAGGAAATTGAGTCACTTTGCAATATATAGAAAACTAGGCAATAGCTGTTGTAACCCATGTGCCATAATGAATTTTGGGATTAAGTAGAAAACCCTGGAATGTACAGCAGCAAATGTGTATGACTGGCAAACACACATGTTAGAACAACTGTTGGAAGGGGCGTGCTCAGTTACTTCCAAAAGAGCTTAAGACTTCAGTTCTGTGTAATTCTTTGCTGAGTTGGAACTAATCACCTGCCTGCAGGATGGCTCTGCTTCATAACATAAGGACATTATTTAAAATATAGATGTTCATTTTTGGCAAGAATTTGGCTTTCCCTTAATGTTAATAGTGGTTAATGCACAACATCTAGCTCGTTAAAGGGCAGTGTTTATTTTACCATAGTATTCATTTAAATCTCTCTAAATAAGATATTTCTAGTTGTATTATGCTGACAGTCACTTCCCATTTTCTTGAATGGGAAATGTATTGCTGGTGCCAGTCTATGTGCTGAGTATTGCTTTGGGACGTTGAAGTCAGGAGTGATACCTGCTTTCCAGGATGCATGCATGTGAGAGACTGCACTTTCTCATATATATACATTAGAAATTTCTGTCCAGGGTGAAGGGGCTGTGGTCTAATGACATGCATAAAAAAATATTAGGTGGATTGTCGTTCTACCAACAAAACACACTTAATAAATCCTGTGTCTTGTTTTAAGGGATATGATCACTGCATAAATATCAAATTTACTTCTCTGTTACTTTCTGTCCAGATTGTATTATTATTCACCAATATTTATCATATTTATATAATATAGGATGTTGCTGTTTGCTTACTTTGCCTCATCCCATTGTTGAAACAGCCGTAGCAGTTTCTTAAAAGTCAACGAGCTCTTCAAATATAGGGTTAATTGATTCTTCTGCATCTTGGCAATGGATCTAATCCTGCATGTAAAATCTGAAATCCAATGTTCTCTCTAATTCCTTCTTGGCTATGTGCGCATTAAAAATATTTTATTTCAATTTTTGAAACTGTGTGCTCAGGTCAGAATTGATACAAAATGTGTTTTCACACAAAATTCTTTGTACGCACCACAATTTAATGTGTGCACTGGCCTCAAAAATTGTGTTCCAGGTGCACAGCTTAGAGCAGGAGCCCCCAACCTATTGTAAAATTGAGCCACTTCCAAATGTAACGAAAGTTGGAGAACAGCACAAGTATGCAAAAAGTCCATGGTGATGCCAAATATGGGCTGTGATTTGCTATTTGGTAACCCCTATGTGGACTGGCAGCCTACAGAAGGCTCAATTTGACAGTAGACGATTGTTGGTGAGCAACATGTTGTTCGCAAGCCACTGGTTGGGGATCACTGCCTTAGAGGGAACAATACTGAAATCCCTACCACAAAGCAATAGTGGGAAGAAAATGTTAAAACCAAAGAGAAGTGAACCCTTTGTAATAACTCCCCCTTTAACTTGTGAGGCAACTTCAGAAAACCAAAGCAACACTTATGCCATCCCACTGGGGATTCCTACAAGGAAACTTTGGGCACCTCCAGAAACCGAAGTGTTCCGAGTGCCATCACACTGGCGATTTACACTCTAGCCGGCGGGGAGGCAGTTCAGTGATATTAGTCGCCTGAAGCAGAAGCGATTTGTCGCTGGGCAACTAATCTTCCCCTGTAGCCTTGTGTGCCCCTGCCCTTAGACTCTCAGATATACCTTCTTCTTTTGACAACTGATTTGTGTTCATTTAGCGCAATCTGGCCTGGCGATAATTTGCTGTAGTATATACTCTGCTAAGGTGCTATTATTTGAGCATATAAAGCATATGCTAAGCAAAAAATTGTATTTGTGCTTTATTAGTTTGGTTTCCAAATTGGCAATTAAAATTACATTTTTTGTGTAACATCTGTTTCTGTTGCTGTAAAATGCATTGCAGATAGTGAGTGGAGAGAGCTTGGAAATAACCTGCAAGCACATAAATACACAATTTACTTCCACTTTATAAATTGTTTCTATCTTGTTTTATATCACAGCACACTAATATGGTGGTGTTAAATTAATTTTATTTGGATACTATGTTAACATAATAATGGTACTGCCAGTGTGACATGCTCTGTAATGCAAGAACACACCTTATTGCTAATGGCTTCCTCTGTCATATTAATTGACATATAAGCGTGTACTATAGTTACTATAAAAACTAACAGACTTTTTGATGCCTTTTTTTTAGGTAATAGAGTTATTTAGGTGTGCTCTTTGTACAGCACTGTAACCTTGATAAACCTCTGTTCAATCAATGTATTTTTTGTTTATCGCTAAAGACCCATGAGTGTTGTGTTATATGATGTTTTATCATTTCTAGACTCTTGCATCCAGGCATGTAACCTTATTAAATGGCGTGCACACTTTTGGTATTGGCTTGCATAACCAATGTTATCCAGCACTGTCAGAGCTCTAGGCAACCTGGCCGGACATGGCGCCCACTGGTTGCGGCCGATGTCCGGAGAGGGGCACGGGCTAGGGGGTGGGAGCCAGAGAGGGTACGTGCCTGGTGAACCCCGAGCTTTGCGCCCTAGGCACGTGCCTACTCTGCCTACCCTTTGGCCCATCCCTGAGCATTGTCATGTTATGATTATACCATACGATATCCTCTCTGAAAACATGGCATCAAAATACCTGCAAATAACTGATGTCACTGTGAGAAATTTCAGGCAAGAATTGGGTCAAATTTCCCATTGAGGCCAGTGGGGATGATTTAGCTTCATTTGACCCTTCATTTTCAATAGAGGGAAAACACCTGAAAAAGCTATGAGTTCCTCTGTTCTTGTTTCCAGCAAAGTTCCAAATTTATACCTGTCTCAGGGCACATTTCTCTGCCAGAATGTCATCGTGCATTGATAGTATTAGATTAGTGTAAGTCCATTCTAACAAATATGCTCAGTTCATCTGTTATAACTTTACCCCCTTTGCTGAAGGCCAGGAAGATGATTACAATGTGTTGCATGACCACTCCAATTTCATTAGACCAATATACATATAATGCCCTGGGCTACTGTACTTGACTAGCACAAGATGAATTACATCTTGCAGTTATAAAATTCAGTAAAAAATGTCTCCCTTTTGTAAATGTTTTTCTCACGCCTCATATTGTGGATCTTATATATTGCAAATGTTTACAGAAACAAGTTTGTTTCTCATGTCATACATTTTTCACCCAACCTGTAACTTATGCTGGTTAATACAGTATATATTAAATCTGTCTTCTGCCACTAAAATGCAGAAAATTCATCCAACTGATTTGATCAAGTAGTGAATGTACTTGGAAATACATCTTGTGTATATTGGGTTAGTTTTTGACCTGAGGCATGCAAACAATGACCATACTTATTACTGTACTTTTTGTATGTGCCTTTGCTTGGTTGCACCACTGGGGTTCAAGGACCTCCACATTCTCACTTTTCAGCTAGCAGTTAAAGTTAGGTCAGTGTTTAAAGGACAAGGAAAGTCCAAATACCAATACCATGTCCATGGAAGGGCCGACCTCAATCCTCTCTGATAGTCCTTCTAACTTAATGCTGAAGCCATTTAGCAGATGTAAATCTTCGCTTTCTGGAAAACTGCTGGGTAGAGGAAAATATCCCTACTGCATTGCTCTATGACCAAGACCAAGTGCATGCGCAGGTAATGGGATTTGTAGTAGGCGCATGCGCATAAAAACCATCTTGTGACCGCACTCTCTCTATAGTGAGCAGGATTGTTTGGTGCATGCAATAACGGAGGGGAAATGACACTAAGTTTGAATGCGACCTGCAGGAGCCAGGAGGAAAATTGGAAAAAACAGTTAGCGATCAGGTAGAGGTCATGGGGGCCTATAATACCAGGCAAAATGTAGTGGAAGCCTTTCTTTGTCCTTTGAAGGAAAACTATACCCCCCGATCAATGTAGGTCTCTATAAAAAGATATTGCATAAAACAACTCATCTGTAAAACCCTGCTTCATGTAAATAAACCATTTTCATAATAATATACTTTTTTAGTAGCATGTGCCATTGGGTAATCATAAATAGAAAAAAGCTATTTTAAAAAATAAGGACAGCCTCCTGGGACTGTGTGATTCAACGGTGCACACAAACATACCAAACAAACTATAAAGTTAGGTCACACAAGCCAATTACCAGAGACAGAGTTCTGTCTTTTGCTTCCACACTTCTTCCTGTTAGAGTTGAAATATTTCTGGTCAGGTGATCTCTGAGGCAGCACACAGACCATCACGAAATGGTGGTTCAAGGCAAGAGATGTAAAAGGGCAATATTTACTTAAATATATATATACCAAGTTGGTAAGATTATTTAATATGTCACTTAATTTGATATAAACTATCTGTTTCTCAAGTATTCATTTTGGGGGTATAGTTGCCCTTTAAAGGGGTTGTTCACCTTTAAACACTTTTTTCCATTTCCATTTGTTTCAGAAAGTTCACGAGAAATAGACTTTTTCCAATTACTTTCCATTTTCTATTTGTGACAGTTTTTCTAATATTGAAGTGTAAAGTTTATTCTTTTCACCTTCTAAAGCATCTGTGGAGGGGGGGGTCACAAACTCTGTAATTGTTCTAAATTGATACAAGTTGATACATTTGTTATCTTACAGGCAGCTGTTAGAATTGATACAATAGTTGCTAATACTCCACAGATACTGCTGAGAAATGTATCAACTAATTGTATCAACTAAATGTAGCAAATTGTAACAGTTCAGAGTCTGCTCCTGGATCACTGAGCTGCCAGACTGAAACACCAGAGACACATTAACATTTAAACTTCAATTTTTGGAGAACAGTAAAAAAAGAAAAGCTGGAAAGCAATTGGGAAAAGGCTTTGTTTATGATGAACAAAAACAACTGAACTGAAAAAAGTATCTGAAAGGCAAATAACCCCATTAAGTTTCTCTTTGACCAGAAAGCCTTCTCAAAGCGCTTAAGTTACAACTGGTCATCAATACAACATGCAGATGAATAGACTCTACAAATCAAAACAACTGCTTCCTGCAGATTTACATTCACATATTGCATGAATAATAATGAATGTATAATGCGTAAAATCAGCTTATCCTATATATTCCGTTTCCTATGTCAGTTTAAATGTACTGTAAAAAATGCATTTGTGTGTGTGTGTATCTGTGTGTGTGTATGTATATATATAATACACAAAAGCCGTAAATATCTTATAAATTATATCCTTATAAACGGTGAGTTCTGATGTCATCAGTTATAAACGGTGAGTTCTGATGTCATTTCTGTCACATGACTCCCTTAAACTTGTGTATTATAATAAATAAAGTACCCCCAGTTGCAAAATATGAGGATATTAGAATTTACCTCGGAGTTCCATGACCTGTATAAAAACACTCGGCCTTCGGCCTCGTGTTTTTATATGGTCATGAAACTCCTCAGTAACTTATAATATCCTTATATTTTACAAGAGGGGGTACTTTATTCACTATAAAACTCTCATTAGGCCTTAATTATTTCCACCAAAAGCCTTTATAACTTTTCTACAATTTGTCACTATCTCCACCTAATTTTTTAGGGAGTGGCCCTGGTGGGTCCTAAAAGACCTGGTCCAACACTACTTATTCTCCCCACAGTATTGGAGAGAATAAGTGCTCAAAAATATGTGATAATTTGCTACAAAGAGCTCCTTTGTTTATTTAAACTGTGTTGAGTATAAACTATTGCATTCTGTAGACAAATTTTTCAGGGATAGATGTGGCATTGTAGTCATAAAAAAAAGAATTACTTTATTGTCAATTTTAGCACTCAGATTTATGTCTCCCATAATGATTAAACACTATCAATAGCAATGGACTGATTTGCTTGCTGTAAGGAGTACTGGATATATTCAAAAATAATGTGTTGCACGAACACATTTTGAGTTGCCAAACTGCTGCTAGCTATTAGGACAGAGCTTTAGAAAAACAGGTAAACCTAATTACAACACAAATCTCCATACGCTGTGCTGACTTTCCCTTGATAAGGCTCATTTAATTTTGAAATATATTGTGCTCAGATTTCTTGGCTGTAGTTCTAATTTTATTTAAATGCCAGATGAGAAGGAAGTTGTTGCATCGCCATTCACTGATGAGCGAAGCCTTTGCTCTGGCCAAGAGAAAGTCAACCTTACAGCAGCCTGCTAAGCACCTGGTATATTTGCCTAACAAATAATGGGCCTAAGAAAGATGCATCTATATTCTCCCCACCCTATCTATCTAAAAAAAACTTCTCACATACTGAGCCTGTACTTTTCATTTTAAAGATGTAGGGGGTTATTTATCAATTCATTTTTTAATTCATTAATTTTTTTTCTGGTTGGACTTTGAAAGGAGAAAAACACAATTTTTCGGAGAAAAAAATTCACATTTTTCGTGATTTATAAAACCCTTGTCACAAACGGCACCCTAAATCCAGAACCAGTGCTAGGCTTCCTGGTCTCGGCTCTTGCTTCTGCCTAGAACAGCCGCCTTTCACCTCGGGAGAAGCCCCCGCTTATTGCATGCCACCAGGTCTTATTAAAGGGGCTGTTCACCTTTGAGTTAACTTTTAGTATAATGTAGAGAGTGATATTTTGAGACAATTTGCAATTGGTTTTCATTTTTTATTTTTTGTGGTTTTTTAGTTATTTATCTTTTTATCCAGCAGCTCTCTAGTTTGCAGTGTCAGCAATTTGTTTTATAGGGTACAAATTACCCTAGCAACCCTGCATTGATTTGAATAAGAGACTGGAATATGAATAGGAGAGGGACTGAATAGAATAAGTAATAAAAAGTGCCAGTAACAATACATTTGTAGCCTTACAGAGCATTTGTTTTTAGATGGTGTCAGTGACCCCCATTTGAAAGCTGCAAAGAAACAGAAGAAAATTTGCAAATCATTAAAAAACTATGAAAAATAAATTATGAAGTCCAATTGAAAAGTTTCTTAGAATTGGCTCTTCTACAATATACTAAACGTTAACTTGAAGGTGAACCACCCCTTTAAGAGGGAAGCAAATCTAAAGGTTCTGCACAAGCAGGCACGAGCATCTCACCAAGGATTCTAGATGGAGGATGCCACTAGGGAGACAGGCCAAACAACACAGTGTGGAACAGGCAGGCCAGGCCAGCACAAGCAGAATAGTCAGACAGGCCAGGATCAGGACTGGAGAACGTAGAATAGACCATGGACAGGCAAAAGGTCAGATTCTGTCCCCGCCGACCACTGAGTAAGCCACTGGAACACCAGTAAAAAAGTATTCCATCTCAGACCTGCTGAGTTCATGTAGAAGTCAATGGCAGATATCCCGAAGATACTGTATCTGATACTTGTACTGGGCTTTCAAAAAAGTATTCGGGCATCAAATCCGAAAAATCAGGGTATTTTGGCATCAAATCTGAAAAAGTGGCATATTCTGATTTTTTAAAGATCTTATGGAGACTTATCTCGCACAATAATTTTTCGGGAGAATTTAATGATAAATGTGGGGGGGGGGGGAATCAATGTGGATTTGGTCTGAGTGGCTTTCCAAAAGTATTGAGAAAAATTTGGATTTTGATATACAACCCCATTATTTTCTCCAAGTGCTCTAATTTAAACTCCCTCTGCTCTATAATATGGAGTTGGTATCCTTACATTTTTTATTCTGTGCTGTACATGTTTTTTGGAGTAGTTCAACTTACTTTTAGTATCTCCTATAATGTCCTGTTTATAGCAACTGTTCAGTTAGTCTTCATTCATATATTTTTTTATACAGTATTTCATTATGTGGTGTAACTATAGGCCTTCCTGGAAAAGAATCTTCAGAGGGGCCTGGAGCGCTCTCATCCTCATCCTCCCACCCACTTCCTGTCCCGAACCCCGCCCACACCACCCTTTATCCAGTCCACACCCTCCCCCGGCTCCTTCCCCTCCCTTTTTTCGCCTTTTCTCTCCAGTATGAGAGCGCAGCTGGGGAGGATGTTTTTTTTAACTAACTATAGAGGAAGCAGATCTGTGTCCCCCTGCTTCATCTATAGCTACACCACTGGTTATTTGCCTTCCTACTCAAAAGTGTGGTTGTCCCTGATCCTTGTAGCTAAAAATATATTGCTCTTTGAATTTTATTACTTTCCCCTACTTTCCAGACCCTCCACGATTCATCTTCCAGTCTCTCATTCAAACCACGGCCTGATTTTTAGGCTAAATTGGGCTGCTGAAATTCCACACTGTAGAGCCAATGAACAAAAATCTAAATCATTTAAAAAATATTAAAAAATGAAGATCAGGGGCAAATTGTCCCAGAATATCACTGTCTGCATCATATTAAACATTAATCGAAAGGTAAACCTTGCCTTTATAAATTAAATTAAACCCAGTTTTTGCTTTGCATTCTGCATTAGACTAACATGCCTTCTGGCTATAGAGGTGTTAATAGGGTTGCCACCTGGCCGGTATTTTTGATGGTTGAACCCAATGTTATTAATAGGAAAAAAAGATTAATATATAGGTATTTTTTTCAAGAAAAGGTGGCAACCCTTGGTGTTAACCATATTTCTCTACTGGAAATTTGCTATTGCTTTTAAAAATGTGAACGTAAGGGAAGTGTTTTTTCTTTTTAGAAACAGTGATTCAGTGTAATCTGTTCTATGGCTTTGGTACAAGATTCCAACCACAGACTCTTTAGCACTCTCCAAGGGCTTATACTTGGAGGTGTCTGAATGTGGTTCATGGAATCGGGAGTTTGTGCGAGTGAGGAGAATAACAGGAAGATCAAGGCTAGGAGAAACTGAGCAGAAAGAATCTGGGGTTTTCACCCATACTCATTCCCTGGCTCTTCTTCAATGTTCCGCGATAGGATCTTGACTCGGCAGCCTGAATTCAAGGAAGGAGAGACCTGTCTCCTGGCAAGTTGATCCAGTGAATCAGTTTTTTTTTTGACTGAGCTTACATTCTAGGGACCCGTGGAGCTTGTTTGATACAGAATTGCCCATCCAGCCATAAAATCTTAACTTGTTAATACATGTACATCATCACTGTTAAAATGAGTATTGCAGCTCTGTGCTTCTACTGAAGCCAAACAATACATACACACTGGTATCTTATATGCACAGTGGATTTATTTACACAAGCATTTCTAGGAGGGCTCTGTTTGGTAACCACCACACTAGAAATGCAAAAAAGAAAAAAGTAATAACTAGCAGAAACCCAATTACTGCATGGGATGCTGTTTTTTTTTTTTTTTTTTT
>CM044446.1:77523908-77565869 GCA_024363595.1 Xenopus borealis | reverse complement strand
TTTTTTTTTTTTTTTTTTTTGCATTTTTATGTTTTTTCACATTTCTAAATTACATTTTTAATGAACTGAGCCTGGGGAGTAGTAAGCCAAAAAAACTTTAATAAAGATCTTGGATGTTATTCTGTACTGGAGTTACTAGTATGTAGTACTATTATTTTATTTATAAGTACAAATATTAGAATCTACAACACTATATTCATTCAATATGATGAGGAATGTTTTTACAAATTCAAAATGCTGTACTTCCTAGGCACATTATAGAAAGTTATCATCCAGCTTCAAAATATGGTCTTCTCTTTTTACAAGCATTAACTACTGTGTTTGAATACCTTAGATCTATAGTAATTGCAATTATTATTCCCATAACAGGGGGAAAAAAGCAAAACGTCTAATCCATAAGATACAATATTCATGGACTGATCTCGGCTAAGCAGAAACTGTCAGCTCTGTTATTATAACTAAGCATGTTGGCTAACAAAGGCAACTTTCTCATTGCTAATCTTGTTCTGGAGAAGTGAAAGTTTGAAGTATAAACTTTGTAACTGGTATCCTTTTGTTGTTCATTTGCAACTTGATGTCATTGAGGAAGGCTGGTGATTGAGTGCCCCCTGCAGGGCTTTCAGTCATTTGTGATATCAACCTGCAAAAGAATTAGCCCCAAACTATGAAGTAATTCGCTCATGAGTAAGTACCAGAGAGTCACAAATATGGTTGTTAATACTGTCTCTCCTTAGTTTGGCTCTCATACTCTGTCATTTTAGTGGGGTTCCTTCTTCATTCATTGCATATCAAATGATACTTAACTACATTGACAAAGCCATGGAAAATCTGCTAGTCTATTCCCTTACAATAAAAAATAACCGTATGAGGCAAATTATTTATTTAAAGGGTAATTGGTTCTCAGCTGCACAATAAATGACGTTATGCACTTTTAGTAAGAGGTAATCGGTTTCAATCTTGCCTTTCCCAGTTCCATTATAACTGGCTTTAATATATTGTAACACCCCATTCTTACTGCAGGGGATCACAGTTACCCATCACTGGTGCAGGCATGGGTTGCTAGTTAATACTTTTGTAGAACTCATGTCATTTGTGTATAAGGTATAAGAGTTTACTGCAGCATGCACCGGATGAAAATGTACAGTATATGCATGATAAAAACCATGTCAGAAATGAGTGTAACATGTTTCACTTCCCCTTGTTAATGTGGAAAATGTTTCAGGCAATCTGAACCTCTATTCTAGACCTGGTTGCTGTGGCATAAATGAATCTGGATGGATGTTTCTCTGTAACTCATTTCCTTTTGCAAGATTTCAGGTTATTTAGGTTAGACTCAACAGAGATGTATTGGTCTACTTTGCCTATAGGAATATACATTTTTTTATTATTGCTCTACTCAATAATAAATAAAAGCTTAAAAAGGTACCCACCATAAATGTACTTATGCAAGACTTACTTGTTACTGATTTCAACTCACAGACATCAAACTTCCATTTAGGGATGCACCGAATCCAGGATTCAGTTCAGTTCTGCCATTTTCAGCAGGATTCAGATTCGACCGAATCCTTGTGCCTGGCTGAACCGAATCCAAAAAATCATGTGACTTTTCTTCACAAAACCTCACCCATGCTAATTTGTATATGCAAATTAGGGTTCGGATTCGGTTCGGTATTCAGCCAAATCCTTCACAATGGATTCGGGGGTTCGGCCGAATCCAAAATATTGGATTCGGTGCATCCCTACTTCCATTTATAAGTTCAGATAAATTGGCATATAAATGTATGGAGGCTTGGGTTTGCATTCCTGATACCTGTTCTTGTCTAAGCTCCTTGTGGTTTTGACCATGTAATTTACTCTTCTCATGCTTTAAGATGTATCATCTTCATTGTAGAGATCAATTTACAGCACCATATGACTAGTAACCCTTATTTAGAATAAAGATGACAAATAACAGATGATATGGGTTTCTCTGAGGATCACCAGCATGGGAGACAATTTACTAGCCTTCCTTCTTGCCTCCATGATGTAAATGGAGAGTTAGAGTTGAGCAATATAAAGGACAATTAAAACACCTTAAAAACTATAGTCTATATACTTCAAACAAATGAAGATAAATACATTCAGCTCGTTAGAACTTTCACTACCGATTCCACACAATGAAGCATAATATTGGTCAGACGCAGGTCGGTACTTGCCTGTAGACTCTTGGAGATTGGGAGAAAATCAAAGCCATGCAAACACAGGGAATATATACAACCTTGCTGTAATGCCGAAACTAGAATTGAACTTGGGACCTCAGCTCTTCAGAGTAGGAGTGTCAGCCACTGAGCGATATCTTAAAGCGATACTGTCATTGGAAACCGTGTTCTTTTCAAAACACATCAGTTACTAGTGCTACTCCAGTAGACTTCTGCACTGAAATCCATTTCTCAAAAGAGCAAACAGATTTTTTTATATTCAGTTTTGAAATCTGACATGGGGCTAGACATTTTGTCAATTTCCCAGCTGCTCCTGGCCATGTGACTTGTGCCAGCAGGCTGTGGGACATGGGTTTTTACTATTGAGTGTTGTTCTTAGATCTACCAGGCAGCTGTTATCTGGTTACCTTCCCAGTGTTCTGTTGTTAGGCTACTGGGGGGGGGGATTATAACTCCAACTTGCAGTACAGCAGTAAAGAGTGACTGAAGTTTATCAGAGCACAAGTCACAACAGGGGGCAGCTGGGAAACTTTCAAATTTCAAAGATTTCAAAATTAAATATAAAAGAATCTGTTTGCTCTTTTGAGAAATGTATTTCAGTGCAGAATTCTGCTGGAGCAGCACTATTACCTGATGCATTTAAAAAAATGTTTTTCCTTTTAGACAACATTTGAAACGATCCATAGCAATGCTATAATTTCCAGAATCCTGTCTGTGAATACTAGTGGATGTTCTGCAACAGTTCAATTTCATGCAGGGACAACTTTTTATAACAAAGAGTGAGTTCTTCTGGCTCTGGCAGGCCTGGGTTCTATGAATGGACTAACTCCTTATGACCTTGAGTAAGTCCTGTACACTTGAGGGACAAAATGCTGGAAAAAAACATAGTGTGCCATTACCATTATATTAATTATATATATCAATTCAAGATTCAATAACTACAGTATACAATATAAAAAAGGAACAGTAGCACCAAAAAATACCCTGCAAAACTGGTGTGTTTGCTTCAGAAAACACAACTGTAGTTTATATAAACACGCTGCTGTGTAGCCATTGGCGCAGCTATTCCAGCACAGGATACACAGTAGATAATAGATAAGTTCTGAAGAATCTCCTCTGTTATCATCTGTTTAACCAGTGCCTTTACTCCCTTTTCAGCTTTGAATGGCTGCCCAGCAGCCTGTTTATATAAGAATCCAATTTTATACTACAGAGCTTATCTGTTTTATGCTGTATATTTGGTGCCTTTTCTCCTTTTCCAGATTTGAATGGCTGCCCCCATGACTACTGAGCAGCTTGTTTATATAAACTATAGTACAGCTTCTGAAGCACACACACCAGTTATACCAGTCCGGCACAATTACTTAATTTTCTGGTGTTACTGTTCCTTTAATATGAACTGCCCCATTACTAGTCTAGTTTGGAGATGTATTTTTATTGCTTTCATCTTTTGTATGTCATTTACTGAAACTATATAAGCAAACTAAATGTCTCTCGACATGTGTTTCCAAGAACTCTAGCTTAATAAGCATATTCTGTGTTTTTATAGGGTCACCACATTGCTTCTATGCCAATTATGAAGATTCAGGAGGCTTTATATCAATACCAGCCTATTCACATTGAAACTTATGGTCCACAACTTCCACAAATAGAAATGCTGGGAAGGCAAGGGTAAGTCTTTTCACTGTATGTCTAGGATGCATCTGTGCATAATGAACATTCAGTACAAACATGAGTCTGTTCAAAAATAATACTGTCATTATTGGTCTTTCAATGTAACCAGATGTTTGTTCATTTAGTTAAACATCAACATTACTGGAGACAAACACATGGTGCTAACATAGAATTACATAAATTAATAATAATTTACAATTGTTAGCACTTGAAATTGTATTTAGAAGATAAATAGAAATCTGCTTTAACATTGCATAAGGGCTAGTCCACAGAGGAAGATTTGGGGAGATTTGTCGCCTGGCGACTAATCGCCTCTTCTTTGGGTTGACTAATCTCCCTGAACCGCTTCCCCTGCCTTCCAGCTGCTTTAATGAAGAATTGCCTGCGCCTATTCACATGCGGCGCTACGTTTTCCGAAGTCTCTCGAAGTTGCGCAACTTCGGGCAGTTCTGGAAAACGCAGCACCGCATGTGAATCACCGCAGGCAATTCTTCATTAAGCAGCTGGAAGGCAGGGGGGAGCGGTTCGGGATGATTAGTCGCCCCAAAGAAGAGGCGATTAGTCGCCAGGCGACAAATCTCCCCAAATCTTCCCGTGTGGACTAGCCCTAAAGTGGATGCAAGCCCAACAATATCATTTTTAATAAAGAATAATTTTAATCTTTTTTCTTTTTCTCTGTAATAATAACACAATACATTGTACTTGATCCAAACTAAGATATAATTAATCCTTTAAGCAAAACCAGCTTATTGGGTTTATTTAATGTTAGTTACATGATTTTCTAGCACACTGAAAGTATGACTATCCAAATTATGGAAAGATCGAATATCCAGAAAACACCTGGTCCACAGCATTTTTGGATAGCCGGTCCTAAATACATGTAATTCGAAGTAGAGATGTGCCGAATCCACAGGTCCCATACCTGTAATTTTGAGTAGGGATGCGCCGAATCCACTATTTCTGATTCAGCCGAATTCCAGAATCCTTTGCAAAAGATTCGGCGAATACCGAACCTAATCCAAATCCTAATTTGCATATGCAAATTAAGGATGGGAAAATGTTTACGCAATTTCCCTCCCCATCCTAAATTTACATATGCAAATTTGGATTTGGTTAGGCTTGGCAGAAGGATTTGGCCAAATCTGAATCCTGCTGAAAAAGGTCGAATCCTGACCAAATCCCTAACCGAATCCTGGATTGGGTGCATCCCTAATTCTAAGCAACATGTGCATTTAATTACATGACATCAGTGAAATCAATGATTTTAAAGGAGAAGGAAAATTAAAATGTCTGGAAGGTGTCGTAAGTTAGGCCCCTTCCGCATGATTATAATGGCTTACATGATACCCTGGTACAAGAGTACTATTTTCTGCCCTGGTAGTTGTGAGCTTTGAAAGATGCCAGCTGAAAATGTTATTTTTGAGTTCATCGGACATATGGCACAACCATAAGCCTCTATTCTGTTAAAATTAGTACTCCCATACTCTCCTGGGGCATAATGAATGGGTAGTGGGCTGTCTGCATCTGTGCATGAAAGCCATGCATGATCTTCCTGAAAGAAAATGTTTAATGGTTTTGGTGCATATGGCTTGGAAAGAGGTACTTAGTAGCCCTAGATCCATTGCCTGTTAAAATAAAGCAATGTTGAAGCAGGGTTTAGCTGTCCTTTAATCAAATTATGGGATATCCAGTTGTTTGGCAGCTGTTAGTCGTCATTGTAATACATTCTGAACCTGTGCTGGTGTGCCTTACCTTCAAAATAATGCACTGGTCTGGGGAACTTTTTCTTTCATCACACTGCTGCCATATTACCAGAACAGGTGCAGGGGGTGGGAATTGTGTAGAATTGCCCCCTGCATATAAGGGTAGAGGCACATGGGCAGATTTGGGGAGATCAGTGACCCGGCGACAGACTTCCTCTTCGATGCAAACTGCTTTCCCTTGCCTTTCTGCTATGAATGTAAATAGTAGTCAGGATGTCACACAGAGCACTTCCAAAGTTGCCCGAAATTTCCTCATGAAAATGAAGCGCTTCGAGTGCCATCCCGCCTGCAGTTTACATTGTAGCCGGTGGGGAGGCAGTTTGGGGAGATAAGTCACCTGAGGAAGAGGCGATTTGTTGATTAATCTCCCCCAAATAGCATTGTGTGCCTCTACCCTAATACAGTCAGTGAGTCAAGTGCCCTTACAAAGGACTACATATAAGGTTTATATAGTATGTGTGGGTTTTATTTTGCTTTAGTATTATAAGGGAAAATGCACAACAAATTGTACTAAATCTATGAAGTGTATTGACATTTCCTAGAATATCTACTGTGCTCTTTAGTTGATGTATTCATGTGGCAGAACGTGATGTACCTACATGAATTTCCTGGAAGGTCATTAGCATAAAGTTTCATCCTTCTGCTTCTTTTATATAAATACAAAACTGAATAAAATAATGAATCTCTTTTACAAGTATGGGATACTTTATGTAAAATACTTGAGACCTGAAGTTTTCCACCTGAGTACTGTCCATAATGTAGAGCACAGTGCTTTACAGCTTCTGATAAACTACAAAAAACTAGGATTGTGTGGTCATCAGCATGACTTTATACTAGTTTAGTCAGCATCACCTACAGTGTGCTTATTTTATACTATAAGAGCAGTTTGTTTAAAAATAACATTATATGTTATTGCTCTACTGCGAAGCGTTCTGGACAGCCAGATACTCAGTAATGTATCTAGGTGGGGGTGGGCCAGGGTACAACTGTGCAGCCACCCCGCACCCCCCTCCGTGGTGATTTTATATGCGCCTGCAGCCGCCTGCTGCCAGGTACATGGGGCGTGATCTGTCAGGGGGGCTCTGCTCCCCCGGTAGTTACGCCACTGGAGATATTCGATAATAGATCCCACATCTATAAAGCAGAGGATCCAGGGCAAGATTACATAGTGGGTGCTCCTAGGCCAGCAACTCTCGCCACGCCTTCACACATATATTCATTTTCTTTGTTGAGTCTGGATCATAGGGATTGTTGTGCAGGGAATTGACAAAAACTGTCAAAACTGCTGCACATCCCCAGTGCTTTGGAAACAATGCAAATGCTGCTGGGTGACATGCCGCTCCCTAAAATCCTGTCATCCTAGGCTCGGGCCTTTGTGGCCTTTCCACAAATCCAGACCTGAGAAGATCCCAAACTGAGGTCCCAGCAGAGTTTTCAGGGTAGGTAAAAAACATGGAAAAATATTTCTTTGCCTAGATCTAACATTTTTGTATTTAAAGGGGTGGTACATTTTACGTTAACTGTAAGTATGTTATAGAATTTTAATTTTAAATCTTCAATTTTTCTTTTTTATAGTTTTTTAGTTATTGGCCTTCTTCTTCTTGCCCTTTCCTCCTTTCAAATGGGTAGCACTGACCCCCATCTAAAAACAAATTCTCTGTAAGGCTACGCTACATGTTTATTGTTATTACTACTTTTATTACTTATTTTTCTATTCAGGCCCTCTCCTATTCTTATTCTAATTTCTTGGTTGCTAGGGTTATTTGGAACCAGATGCAAACTGGAGAGCTGCTGAATAAAAAGCAGAAACACAGGGTGGGAAAATAATTGGTTCGGTAGGGGAGAAAAATAACCTGTACTATGAACATTTTTTTAAACAAATGCCGACAGGCCTGTGTTCTACAGCTAACCCCGCACACATCTTGCTGCCTTCAGCAGTAGAACATTACCGTGATGCACAATGTGGGGGTGATGTGGGGGCAGAGAGGAAGGTGGGGAAAACAGCTGGGTGATGCGTTTGGCCAAAACAGCCTGGGGAGAACCCAGATGTGGGATATACAACATTTATCATATATAATGTGCAAAAGAATCCAAGCAGTCACTTATAGTGTGCTGTGTAGAGATCATAGCTTTCTTTCTGATTTCAGTTCTTTAACTGGTTCTTATTTTCCTGTAAAAACCAGTCTGAATGTGACTCAATTCTTCTAATTGGGTGTATTTACAGCTGGTGTGTGATTGTTGACCCATTTGTACATATTTAGTTCCAGAGTTGACATTTGATCTCTTGTACCTAGCAAAAGTACATGCTCAGTGACCATATCACAGAAAAAGCAATCCTCCAGATGTTTTGTTGGTGAGGTGCAAATGGTTAATTGCAGATTCTAGTTAAGTACATATGGAGAGTGTAATTCAATTATCTGGCCTTGCTAACCAACAGAGGAAGTATCTATTGCATTAGAAAGTTAAAAAATCACATGTTATGAACTGGCTGCCAAGAACTTTAGCATACTCTCTCCATTGTATAATGATAAATGCACCTGACCAAAGGTCCTCATAGCCCTATTAGTCTTTCCTCAGACGTATCCACAAAGGAGCAGTCAGCTGAAACCAGATACGCAACATGGCAAGTTCCTGATTTGTGTATAAATGTCCCTCCACAAAAACACCAGTACATATGCACATTAGCAAAGCTGGCTATCTCAGTAGAAATTGCTGTCTTCAGTGAATGCAGAAAAAAAGTGCCTTATGGCTTGAATCAATTAAATTTTCTGGCTCATTTATTAAAAGTCCTCATCAAGGCAACTGCTAAGTCCAAAGAAGGCTCCATTGTACTGAGCCACTAGATAACTACTTAATATGTATCCTTTGTGTTAGTCAATGGGCTGTGACTGCCCATCTGACTCAAAATGGGTCTCTGCCCATAGGGTGGTGCTCATACGTATTTACTTTGGAAAATCTGTGAAATCAGTAGGAATGTATTCCACTGCTTCACATGATTACTTGAGTAATTATCAAACTCGTTTAGTCATGGAACTATGAAAGTAAAATTTCAAGCCCTGTGAATACTTTGGATTATATGTCTGTTTTCAAACATCCTTGAGAAACATTGAGGAATATTTGGTTCCTGCTTCCACTACCTGATATACCTGATTTGGGTTCGCTGTCCATGTTTTGCTTCTGGGGCCTTTATATCACCAGGTATCATGGGGACTTTTAGACTTTAAATTACCTTTTTTTTTTTGTTTTTATACATACTTGCACTAATGTAATTTGTTTACTTAATATAATTGTAGAAAATCTGAAAGTGTGCAGAGGAGATGATGGGTTATGTAGTAGGTTCAAAGAATTTTTATGAAAGGGATACCTATCTATTGGACAGGGAAACAAAGGAAGAATTTAGTGCTCATTTATCAAACTTAGTGCAAAGTGCCTAATTTTTTCGCCCTTCTTTTTGTTCCCTAAGGCACAGTTTTTTGTGCTTCTAGAGCTGCACTTCTTCATATACAGCACGACATTTCAGACTATTTTGATTCCCATAATTTATCACAGGTGGTCAGAAAGAAGGACGCCATAAATTTTGCAGAAAGGTTAAGGGCAAAGAGAAAATATTTAGGGCAATAAAAGACATTAGGGGCATGGATAAAAAAATGTAGGGAAATTAAAAAAGTGAGTCTTTCATTGCCATAAACTTTTTCTCCACACCTCTAACTTCTGGGAAATTGATGGCATTCTTTTTTCTGTCTCATACACTATAATACATTTTTTCTAAAGCTTTTATATTTTGTCAGCAATACCTTAATGTACTGAGATTTTTTTGATAATGAAATACAGACCTCTCACAGACCCCAAACACTGTTTTTCTAATGTCTAATTCAAATGAAAATTTCAAACCTGTGAATCACACGACACATTCTGTATAAATTAATGGTAAGGCCATCTGTAAAGGAAAAAACCTCTGTAAATTAAATTGCTTTCATTTTGAGGACGAATACTTGAAATAGTTATGTCCACACATGAAGGATGGTGTTTGGACAGAATACTTGTGGCACTGATGCAGATACTGTATAAAGTTTTAATTTATAATATCTTACAAATGTAAAATCTTGTAGAATTGTATTTTCAATGACTTGAGTACCGAGTCATATGATACTAAAGATGCTATTTTCTGGAGATCAGACTGCTGTTTCAATTGAAAAAGTACACCAATGACTGTGGGCCTATGTTGCTTATTACAGTATTGTTTTTTTTAATCATCATTACATTTATTTATAATCAGATGTTGCTCTTGCTGCATCTTGCAGCAATACTGAAAGGATGGGATGCTATATCACTTTTTCTTTTGTACAAGCACATTGCATCCCCTTTGTGGGTTGCAAAATGTTCTTTTCTTTCCTCTTTGTGTGTTAATTTGGGCAAATTGGGTCCTATATTGTTTTTTTGTCCCATGACAGAAGAGGAAATGCACACCATGAGAGCAGGTATTAGGCACAGGCAACCCTGCCCAGAAGTTAGTATGAGGATAGAGTCACTGTGCCATATATGCTGGGGAGACCTTTTTTGCACTTTACATACCCCCTTCCCTCTTAGAGCAGGGGTCCCAAAGCCACATTCAAATGTAAAAGGATTTGGGGACCAACACAAGCTCTCCATTTCAGAGCACAGAGACCAGAGACTACGGAAAAAGCAGACCCTGCAGCTGCAGGGGGACATAGAAGGTCTAGGGGACATCATGAGTCCCAAATAAAGAGCAATTTCAACATATATTGGTAAAACAGGGCAACCTAACCTGCTGGGGCACCGAATATTAATTTGCTGTGGGGCCAAGTAAAATCTATATATGCCACTCCCAGAGGTCAGCATCTGCCCCAACTATTACAGTGCTGCCTGTTTTTTGGTAGTTTTGTATTCATGAGGGGTAGGTGGCAGCAGTCAAGTAGGCATCCCCCCTCCTTTCACTTGTGCTAATGCAGCTACAGCATACACAAATGATAAAGAAAGATCTGGCTCTTACACCCCTTAGTGGTCTGCACTTCTTCCCCTGGTCTGAAGTAAACGATCACTAGTGTCATGAAATGCTGGGACATTCATTATAAATTTCTGGGGCTAGTCATATAAAGCTTAGACCATGATATCATGAAATGCTAAGGCCACTGCGGTATATAGCATTGCCCCCATCACATTGTAGAAATCATATGAATAAATGTGCTGCTAATCCTCAGCATATCTAATATGCCATCCCCAGTGTTCTCATTTGTCTTGCAAGGCTGAGACAAAATATGCAAAACACCTTGCCCTGACCCCCCTGAGATTTATATTCAAGGACCCTAATTATATTTGTAGAGCCTGTCAGATTTTGACTCTGCATTTGTACCAAAATTCTCAGGGTCATGCAGTCCAATCATATTGTTTATTCTTCATTGATGTTGGGTCACCAGTGATGAATAGACCGTTTTCGGATTCTTATTGAAATGGCAAGATGATGTTACTGGAGTAGTTTGGAGAGAAATATGACACTGACATTTAAATTGATAGCAAAAAGAACAGAATGTTATAACTTACTGTGAGGGTCAACTAAGTTAAATGTTTTAGAAAGAACAAATGGCAATCTAACAGAACTTGTGAAGATGGTAAATAGAAGTACTCATTCTGGAGACAAATATTTCAGATGTGTGCTGCCCCCTTTCTCTGTGTATGGCTTTTGAGGAACAATGACTGCTGCTCCTTAGCCAAGGAAATGAAGAACCTGGTCAATATTATTGTTATTATTAACAAGTATTTATGAAGCATCAATATATGCCACAGAGCTGTACAATAGAAGCATATGAAACATACAATTTATATACAAATACAGATTTTTGAGTCTTTCATGCCTAGTTTAAACACTACGAGGGAAGTGTAATTAAAATTTAATATGGCGTTTTTGCAAATGTTTAATGCTGCTGAAAAATCATTCACTGGCAGAGGTTAACATTAACACCTGCTCTGGAGTTTCATTTAATCTGTTGTTGTGAAAAACCCTTTGCGATTGCGAATACATACACTTCACATATTCACAAAATCCATTTGTTCGTAAACTTTGCGAGGAAGTTGTTGAGGTCTCAAATTGGTCAAGGACACAAACAATAAAAAAATCTTGGTCACTAGTTTTAGAAAAGGTGTTTGCAATGTTTTTTTCTGCTAATTAGGTGGCATATTACTTTAAAAGAAGGTTGTTGCATTGTTTAAAGGAACATTAACTCCAAAAATTTAAGTGATTTAAAGGAAGGACAGTATAATATACTGTTGCCCTGCACTGGTAAAACGGATTTGTTTGTTTCTTAGAACCGCACCTATAGTTAGATAAACAATCTGCTGTGTAGCCATGGGGGCAGCCATTCAATCACAGGGTACACAGCAGATAACAGATACGTTCTGAAGAATCTGTTATCTTTTCTTTTTAACCTGTGCCTTTTCTCTTTTTTCAGCTTTGAATGGCTGCCCCCTTGGCTAAACAGCAGATTGTTTGTATAAACTGTTGTTGAGGTTCTGAAGCAAACACACCAGTTTTACCAGCACAGCACGAGTATATTATATTTTCGTTTCTTGAAAACATTTTTTGGTGTTACTGTTTCTTTAATAAATACCCCAAGGGTATCCATTCCAGGGACATTACAACTGCACTTGGGTTCAACTGAGGTATAACAGGTATCCTACAAATGTGCAGAATTGTAGCTTGTAAATTGTTCCATTCCTTTAACAATATGAAACTATAGCCACATGTAGGGCAATAGGACAACTTTATTTTTTTTTGATTAAAGGTTTCCTGGGCTTGTGTAGTGGCTGTAACATACACTTCTATTATATTTTGTAATTCGCGCCGTATGCAAATAGGCTTCCCTAGCGTAATTGCGCTATGCCTAGCGTAGTAACACTAGCGTAAATACTTTACCATTCGCCGACCAGATCGTAGATTCGCAGATTCACTAGAATTCTAGTGAATTTGCGTAGCGCAGGCGAAAAATCGCCTGGCGAAGTGCGGCTAATGCTCGCAAAGCCTGCGCTAGCGATTTTTCGGATCTTAGTGAATGTCCCACTATGGGTGTATTTTTTTGCTGGAAATTCTTGGGGTTTCAGTAATTATTACCATTAACATTATTTAATTTTCAAATTCAGTATAAATTAAATTTCTGCTTTTCTTGCAACTTTTGAAAGTGTTTCTGCCCAGGGCCGCTTCAAGGTGCCAGTGGGCCCAGGGCTAATCTTATTTATGAACCTTAAAGGAAAACTATACCCCGAAAATGAATTTTTGAGCAACAGATAGCTTATATCAAATCAAGTGACATATTAAAGAATCTTATCAAACTGGAATATATATTTATGTAAATATTGCCCTTTTACATCTCTTGCCTTGAACCACCATTTCCTGATGGTCTGTGTGCTGCCTCAGAGATCACCTGACCAGAAATATTTCAACTCTAACTGTAACAGGAAGAAGTGTTGAAGCAAAAGACAGAACTCTGTCTGTTAATTGGCTCGTGTGACCTAACTTTATAGTTTGTTTGGTATGATTGTGTGCACCGTTGGATCCTAGGATCCCAGGAGGCTGTCCTTATTTTTTAAAATGGCTATTTTCTATTTATGATTACCCAATGGCACATGCTACTAAAAAAGTGTATTATTATGAATATGGTTTATTTACATGAAGCAGGGTTTTACATATGTGTTGTTTTATGCAATATCTGTTTATAGAGACCTACATTGTTCGGGGGGTATAGTTTTCCTTTAAGAAATTTGTAGCATTGCTATGCTGGAGCAGGTTAAAAGGCAGCCAACATTAAAGCAACCAAGAGATCTTCTCATTTTGAGCTTATTGCTGGAAAGAAAGCAAGCAGTTAATTTAAATGAGGGGTGTGATGATGGGCCCAGGGCAAAATGCCTGTCTCTGCCCAAACCCCTTATAAGTTCAAATGCCAATACTATGCTTATTATTGAACTCTGTTGCATATTTTTACAGATACACTGTAAAACTCAATTATAACTGTTTTGTTTCCAAACAACAGAAAAAAAGTTGATAAAGCACAGCCTGCAACAAATTCTCAGAACTACTAAAAAAAAAAGCCAAAAAAATTTACAGAAAACACTTTATCGTTAACCATACCCAAATTATTGTACAATTTAAAACACTGCACCCTTTACAACAAGTTGAAGCCTCTGTCACTTTCATTAGACAGCATGCAAATCTAACGGTGGATTGCTTAAGAAGAGCCAGCTTCGTCTCCACCCACCTGGGGGCATAGCGTGGGCTCTGTAACAACAAGGAGTCCCAAGAGCCCCATAAATGCAGAAAATATGGAAAATGTTGAAAGCAACCAAGAGGAAGTCTGCTTGCATTGTGAAGTTACTTATATTAAAACTTGGCGGCTGCTATAGCACACTACTAAATTAACCTCAAAAGCTGACCATGACGGCAAAATGTCCATAGTAATTGTTTTTGTTGGCATTTTACTTCAATATTAACTCATCGATCTAACGTGAGCGTCTGTGCTTGGAATGCTGGTCTGGCAATGTTTTTTTACTTTTTGTATGCAATCATGGAAAAATATGTTTCTGCTCGGAGCAGTTGTCAAACAAGTTTCTTTCATCGACAATCAGACGCAAGGCAGCTGAATGGAGCTGTTTAGTCTGGAAGGAATACCCAGGAGATTACAGTCACTGTAGGAAATGTAATTATACAGAGTAGTCTTTTTGTAGGGTGGGCTTTAAAATTGTAAATCCCAATGTTTATCCTTATGAAAATGAATAATATTGCACACAGGCTTAAGTTAAAAAACAAATGAGCAGCAGCAAAACTAAATTTAATCAGTAGAGTGATTTCATGTACCTGTATTGTAGATCACTTAAGCCGTAGCATAGGCATGGATTTCATTAAGGTAGCCAGACGAGAAACAGTGCTGCCAAGCCTGAGCTGGGGGGAATAGTTGCATTCAGATTACATTCTACAGTTTTCCCATAAAGACTCAATAGGTTCTCAAGGTTTTACTACTTTAGATATACAATGTGTAAATCATGTTAAAGTGGTTTTCATTTTTTTGTATATTAATTCTTTGTATTGTGACATAAGTCTGATTCACAGCAAACCTTCTGTCATAAGACATAAGATGTTGGAATGGGCAAGATAGAAGTAAGCAAGATGAGAGATGTAGCATAGGGTATTGCATTTAATAGCACACTGAAGTAATGCTAAATTAAGGGTAAGTTTCTCTTAAAGAAATGTGTTTTAGAGATCTTTTGAAAGTGGGCTAACGTTCCAGCGAAGGTAGTGTTGTAATATCCAAGTAGAGATAAAAGTATGGTAGGAAATGATCCGAGTTAAGAGCTCTGAGTTAAGATCAGGAGAGGAAATCTAGATCTGAGTAGTGTCACCGTAGAGGTGGTATTGGAAGTGTTGAGTTGATTAGTTTGCCAAGGGTGGAAATATAGAGAGAATAATAAGGGTCCCAAGACAGAGCCTTGAGGGGCCCCAACAAGAAAAGATAGGAAGATGATATCTCATGATATCTCATTATATTATTATAAGAGACACTGAAGGAATGATTTTTGTGGTAAGAAAAGAACTAGGACAAGGTTGAGTCACTATAAGACCAAGAGAACGGAGGGACTGGTGGCGGAGAGTGTGGTCTAGGGTTTCAAAGGCAACTGAGAGGTCAAGAAGTATTAGTACTGAGAAGTGGTTATTGGCTTTAGCTAATAAGAGATCATTAGTAAGTCAGAGACACACTTGGAGATTTAGTCGTCCAGTGACAAATCGCCTCTTCTTCATGCAACTATTTCCCCAGAACTGCCTTTCCTCCAGCTAAAATCTAAATCGCCGGTGGCATGGCACTCGGAGTGCTTTGTTTTCCGAACTCGCCTGAAGTTGCCTCACGAGGAAACTTCGGGCAGCCAATCAGTATTTGCTTCCATTGTTATTCTTGCAGCTAGCTGAAATAAAAAAATGAATCACTGATTGGTTGCTATGGGTTAGTGATTAATGATCCCTGATTTGGAACAAAGTCAGCTACATTTTTTTATCATGACTAAAAAAAAAATGTTCCTGAATAAGCACGTATATAACTTTTACTGAATAAGGATTAATGTCACTGGCGCAATTATTAAGGAAGCAGACCCCATGGCGCAGGAGGGCCCTGGGGAAAAGTGGGCCCTGACCACAGGGTCTGTTTCCACTATAGTGTTAAAATCCCCCTCCCTGCTACTCTCTTTTTTTCTTTAAATTGACGCACTTGCACCTTACCTAGCGTGTGTTGGCTATGCGCACAGTAGTCCCTATGTTGTTGTTACGTCCCTGATTAATGTCTATGTCATCTGTGCTTTTATTAGGTCAGAGTTACAGGCAGCATTTCGGGAAGTATACTGCTCTTTGTTGTACTGGCCTGGTAACACAACACAAAACTACTTTTCCCGTCCATAGGGAGATTGTATCAAATCAGGACCCACTCCCCAAAAAACAACAACAAAATTGTTCTGTGCTCAATCCAACCATTGGCCTCCCTTGAAGTGCAGAGAGAGAAGTAGAGAAATTGAACTGATAAATGTTGCTAAACTGCAGCATACATTCTGAGGAACCTTTTACACCCCATTATACTTTTTGTTTATCCAAATTCTATATGCTGTCCTCTGTGGGGTTGCTGTACCGACCCTATACTGTACATTTTCTTTTTCCTTTTTCTAACCTTGGCATCAAGTATTATTTTTACCAGACAGGCTAGTTATATGCTTCTAGTTGACAACCCTGGTATATTTTCTTTTTAAGGGGCAGTATAATGCAATTCCACAAAATTTGGGCCCAGGCAGACACAAAAAAAGACTGTGATTGATAAAAAAAAGCCTATGCTCAGTTTGGTTATATGAAAACACACTAAGCTTTAAGTTATTCATATTAGCATAAAATTTAATATTTTCCTAAAAAGCATATTGTGCCATGGAAAATATTTAGGATCATTTTCTTAAGAACACACATACTGGCATACTCATTCAGTTTTTGTTTTATTGTACTATCTAAGCACCTATGGTTAGATGGATTCCAGTGATCCAGTTTTTGTGGGTGCTAAACCACTGTGGTAGAATAGCCACTTACAGGGAATAATGACTGGAGGGCCTAGTTTTAAATTTTTGACAATGAAGGCTGGTGTGATTGTCAAGTGCTCGTTAAGATGACCCACAAACAAACTCATAAGTTTTTATTTGTAAATAGTTTTATATTGTAGATTACGAGATTGCATGTAACAGCCAGCCTGTATGTGATCAGTATAAAGGGTTGTTATATGCAAACTCGGATTTGAATGGTGGAAAGCTGCACACAATAAACGCGTTGTTCTCTTTTAAATTAACTTTTAGTATAATGTAGAGAGTGACACAATTGCAAATAGTTTTCATTTTTTATTAGTAATGAATTTTTTAGTTTAGTTTTTTATTCAGTAGCTCTCCAGCAAATTCAGCAATCTGGTAGCTAGGGTCCAAATTACCATAGCAACCGTGCACTGATTTGAATAAGAAACTGGACTATTGCTAGGGGCGAGCCTGAATACAAAGATGAGCAATAAAGTAGAAATAATAAGACATTGGTAGCATTACAGCGCATTTGTTTTTGGATGGGGTCAGGGACCCCTATTTGAAAGCTGGAAAGTGGCAAAAGAGCAAGATAAATAACTCAAAAATTATATAATATAAATAATAAAGACTAATAGCAAAGTTGCAAGGAATTGAACATTCTAAAATGTACTAAAAGTTACCTTACCTTCATTAGGGTAACATGGATTTTGGCTTCCCTTAGCAGGAGAAGTAGGTATTGTGACCCTAAACCAAGTGTCCCCAACCACCGGTGCGCAGCTCATAATCGGGCCGCGGACAGTCCTGAACTGGGACGCTGAAATTAATCCACTACTACCAGATTGGATGCCGATGACCAGAATTGGACTCCCTCCTTACTGTTTACAATTGTATAGCCAGTGCTTGGGTATCGGGTCCTTCATTCTGGCACAAAAGAATTTAGTATGAAACTAAGCTTGCGTTTATTAATAACAGGGTTCATACAATGACTGCTGCCTGCTTGCTTTGATTGTGAATTCCTAAACTGAAGGAAACAAGATTTAAATCATTTCTATTGCGTAAATGACATTTGTTTTGGAAGGTTTTCATTGTCTACAGTTTCCATGACTGTGTGCCATTTGTTTATTCTTGTCATTGTTTTGCCATTTTTTTGTGTGTGTGTGTGGGGGGGGGGGTATACAATACAAATACAATATGTATACAATAGTATTTTTCCAATTTCCCATACTAAGGAATGAAAAGACTGGTGTGCTTGGCTAGCTAACAAAGGTATTTTTCCCATTTAGGGGTAGATGGAAAATGTGCTTTGTATTGACTAGAGCATTGGAATAAACAACAATTCATTGTGGTCACTGGGGAATGTGGCCTTGAAGTTCTGCATTGCTTTCCACCATTTTGTCCCCAGTCTTCTCCCTATAAATATAAGTATGGGATCCATTATCAGGAAACCTGTTGTCCAGAAAGCTCAGAATTACGGAAAGGCTGTCTCCCATAGACTCCATTTTATCCAAATAATCCAACTTTTTAAAAATAATTTCCTTTTTCTCAGTGATAAAACTGTAGCTTGTTCTTGATACCTGCTAAGATATGATTAATCCTTATTGGAATCAAAACCAGCCTATTGAGTTTATTTAATGTTTACATAATTTTCTATTAGACTTTATGCACGCAGATCCAAATTACAGAAAGATCCCGTATCCAGAAAACCCAAGGTCCTGAGCATTCTGAATAGCAGGTCTCATACCTGTACAGGAATTGAATAAAGATTCATATATACATATATGCATACATTTATACATCTGAGAGGGTAATTGGGGCAGTCTCTGGATCAAGTTTACTCAGATTTAATTAAATAATATAGACCTATTGTAAACTACAAACATTCAGACTTCATCTTTCGTTTATATTTCTGTTGGTAGAAAAATGATGGTGTAGTGAGCACTTTTGGCAGTGTAGCAAACCATAATATAGTGTAATTATTTTTTTAATAAGCACCTTTTGTAGTGGTGATTTTAAGGTGAGGCAGTTTCCCATACAAAGGAATGACAAGACTGGTGTGATTGGCTAGCTAACAAAGGGAGCTCATATCTGAGGGGCAATGTGGTGGATTCAAAATTATAGGACTTAAATATAATTTGTCATATTCCATGTAATAGAAAGGAAACGTACAGTTCAAATACTGGCATATTCAAACTTCAAGGCTCGTTCTTGACAGGAGGATTCAAATGTTTAAAAAGGGCTGTTTTGGGAATTTGAAATTCACAGGCCTGCTTCACTGCAGTTCTCATCAGTAATGGACCTCTGGTGGGCTCCAAGGAGGTGTGGGCCTGGGTGCAGTCACACCTTCTACACCCTAATCTTTCTGCTAATGGTTTCCAGTCTTTGCTGGGGGTGTTTCCTTGGCGTTGTAGTTTACAGCATCCAATAAACAATATGTCTGAAATGTGAGAATTAATAAAACCAATTGTAGCTAGGTTTCTCAGAATACTACTATCTATATCATAATACAATATATTTCTAAAGTGACTGATCTGCATTCTAGTCATGGAAAACACCCATCACTTCCCACCTTTCTCCATCCACTCCCTTCTGTGTTGAAGATGACAGGTTTTCCCTTTATTAAACTTAAAGGGATTCTGTTGTGATTTTTATGATGTAGTTTTTTCTAAATTGCACTGTTTACATTGGAAATAATTCCCTCTACAATATAACATTTAATTCCTGAACCAGCAAGTGTATCTTTTTTAGTCTTAATATTGGTGTGTAGGCAGCCATCTCAGATCATTTTACCTGGTCATGTGCTTTCAGAAAGCACTTTAGGATGGAACTGCTTTCTGGCAGACTGTTGTTTCTCAAACTCAATGTAACTGAATGTGTCTCAGGGGACCTGGATTTTTACTATTAAGTGCTGTTCTTAGATTTACCAGGGAGATGTTACCTAATGTCAGGGAGCTGCTATCTGGTTACCTTCCCATTGTTCTGCTGATGGACTGCTGGGGGAAAAGAGATGGGGTGATATCACTCCAACTTGCAGTACAGCAGAAAAGAGTGATTGAAGTTTATCGGAGCACTAGTCACATGATTTGGGGCACCTGGGAAACTGACAATATGTCTGGACCCATGTCAGATTTCAAACTTAAATGTAAAAAAATCTGTTTGCACTTTTAAGAAATGGATTTCAATGCAGAATTCTACTGGAGCAGCACCATTAACATAAATTTATATCTAAATTACACTGTTTACACTGCAAATAATTCACTGGGGGGGAGGGGGTTGATATCACTTAAATTTGCAGTAAAAGAGCGAATGAAGTTTATCATAGCACAAGTCACATGACTGGGGGGCAGCAAGGAAACTTACAATATGTCTAGCCCCATGTCAGATTTCAAAATTAAATATAAATAAAAACATTTTGCTCTTTTGAGAAAAGGATATCACTGCAGAATGTCCACAGCTTTCTGCGTCTAAAATATATATTAAATATAACACTTTTAACCACACTACTGCAAGCTGAAAAAAAGTTATTGGTTAAGAGATTGAGACAGCGCTATAAAATAAGTTATAGAAATACATGTTAATAATTGTGAAGGATGGCAACAGCACCGGGCCAGAACGGCCAAGCGCCCAAGGCAACCTGGCCAATCACAGTGCCCTATAGGTGTGTGCCAAAAAGGATGCTGGCGTGCATCGGAAAGAGTGGCTACAGGGAATGTGACTAAGTATATGAGGCAGAGAAGTTAAGGGCCTAGCACCCCCAAGCTTTGCGCCCTAGGCACGTGCCTACTCTGCTTACCCCTTGTTCTGGCCCTGGATGGCAACATTTTGAATTTACCTCAGCCATTTATAAAGTCAACCCCCTCCCCCCCCCCGCAGGGTCTGCTTCCTCTATAGTTACGCCTTTGGAACTTTAGCAGGGATAAATGACCCAGCCAGAACCTTTTCTACACTATTTGTATTTCTCTAAAAGCTGAATGGCTGCAGACTGGCCAAATCTGATTAATTATGCAGATGGAGCTCATTTACAAAGACACGTGCATTTAAGGGACAAGATATTGCATACACATACATATAACTGTTACAATCATTCCTGCAACTGTTGGTCACAAGAAAGATTGCTTGTTTTCACTACAAACGGATCATCATCACACACATACTGCCCCATATATGAAGTAAGTTGAAGTGTGGGTGCAAAAAAAATTGTAAATTCCATGGTGATTTAGGCCAGTTTTTGCCCCTTGCCCCATGATGAGCCCATCTATATTCAGAGTAGAAAGAGTTGGTCTGGAATTTAGCAAAGTTTTTAGCTGCATATGTTACTCTTTTAATGTGATCTATGATTTTGTATTTATTCAGGTTCTGTTTATTATTTTCTGCCATGGTCTACCATGCTGGCATTCAAGATGAATGTGCAGAGCAAATTAAGTGGGGCCACCAGGCAGCATAACTTGGCATAGGAATGTAGCTAAATTCCAGACATTCTAGTATAAATATGGTTGATTGTATACTACATATGGTCTTCATTCAATTCTCCTTATTTCTTGCTAAAATATAGTTCTTTGGGGGCAGGAACCTTCTGTGATCTTCTCCTTGTTTATACCTACTATACTTACTTGGTATAGACTAAAGGCAGTACGGGCATTGGATCCCTTATCTGGAAACCCATTATCCAGAAAGCTCCGAATTACAGAATGGCCATCTCCCATAGACTCCATTATAATGAAATAATCCAAATTTTTTAAAATGATTTCCTTTTTCTCTGTAATAATAAAACAGCAGCTGGTACTTGATCCCAACTAAGATATAATTAATCCTTAATTCTTATTAGATGCAAAACTGGCCTATTGGGTTTATTTAATGTTTCCATAATTTTCTAGCAGACTTAAGGTATGAAGATCCATTATATGACAAACCCCAGGTCCCGAGTATTGTAGATAATTGGTCCCATACCTGTAGCACAAATTATATTTTGATCACTGTAATAGCTACTGACATATCTGCTATGTGTCAATGTGCCA
Organism: Xenopus borealis; assembly: GCA_024363595.1. Lineage (NCBI taxonomy): Eukaryota > Metazoa > Chordata > Amphibia > Anura > Pipidae > Xenopus > Xenopus borealis. Next base: position 77,544,134 of record CM044446.1, on the reverse strand, counting down.
GGCCCCCTTCAGCCGGGCCCAGGACACTTGTCCTCCCTGTCCCCCCTGATGGCATGCATGCACACGTGTGCACGGAACTGAACAGTGCTGCGCCGCAAAACCAGATCAGGAGAGGGGGACTGGCCTAGCGGGGGCCCTTGCAGCCCAGGGCCCATTGGTCTTTTTCCCAGTCCGACCCTGATCAAGCAGTAATATTTACAGTATTGTGGCAAGAAGAGCCTGGAGTGGATTCTGCTCACACAGGGGACTGTTGAGTGATTGGATTACAAGCTTTATATATTAAAAAAAAATCCTATCTTCTGCTCTTTGTAACTGGCCCTTCAACATTCTTTGTGACCCTCTTAGGAAGGTTAGGTCTTAGAGACAAACCAGGTATATGATCTTTTATCTGGTTGCCTGAAATCATTTGATAAACCAGTGTCGGACTGGCCCACCAGAATACCAGGGAAACTCCTGGTGGGCCAAGGTGTCAGTGGGCCCTCATGATGCTAAACTCTTGGCCTATTTCATGGCAATTCTATATTTCTATGAGAACAAAGAGGCTAAATAGATGGAATAATTGATTATAGTATGTAAAGAAAACCAATTAGGAGAATAGAGGTTGATTGAGGAGATGAAAAATATTAGTACTGAGAGTGGGCCCCTGGTCTAAGGTTTTATGGTGGGCCCCTGGTCTAAGATTTTTGGGTGGGCCCCTGGTGTCCCAGTCCGACACTGTGATAAACCCAACAGAATTAGTTTGCCACCTATATGGATTTATGCAGCTTAGTTACCAAGTACAATGTACTATTGTATTACTTCAGAGAAAAAGGAAATAATTTTTATTAATTAGAGTAATTTACTTATAATGGAGTCTGTAGGAAATGGCCTTCCCATATTTCCCATACCTGTCTATTTCAATTTTTATGTCTAGTAAATATCTCCAAATAACAAACATGACTACAAATTTCAAAATGGGTTTTCCAAATAATTAGATGGAGCAAAAATAATCTACCTAGCTAGACAAATATCTCTTCCTTTAAAAAAAAATGCACCTGTTTTTTTTTTTATCCAGACATGCACTTCACCTTTAATATATGTATATAATATCCCATTGTCTCTTTAGCTGTCCTTAAATAGCACAGTACTTGGTCAGCTCATTCTTGCGATTTGCTTCACTGGAGTAATGATTTATTGGACTATTCAAGCAGAGTACTTGCATACATCTATTTTCATAGCCCTCTGCTTACATGTGCCATTTGCCAGCTGGGTTTGATAAAGCCGGTGAATCAACAATATGCAACAAGGAATTTGTGGAAAAAATGACCATACCATAAAACCAAAAACTTGTTTCACTTTTTAGTACAGATGCACCGAATCCACTATTTTGGATTTGTCCGAACCCATGAATCCTTTGCGAAAGGTTTGGCTGAATACCGAACCAAATCCTAACCCTAATTTTGATATGCAAATTAGGGGTAGGAAGGGGGAAACAGAGTGTGCCATAGTCTGCCTGTGTGTGCCCTGCTCTGCCTGTGGAACATAAGCCTGGTATTTGTTCTGGAGGTTTGTAAGCATTTGAAAATAAATGATTGTTAGGGGCCCCTAAGGTATTTAATCATGTGCTGGTGTGCTGTGTTATCTTGTGGTAATACAGGTGTGGTTTAAAAACAGGGAGTGGTCAATACTGGTTTCCTTTATCGGCCCTTCACTATGCAGGCCAGAAAAAATTTGGCCCTCACAGAAGTTGGACAGTACTGCCTTAGGGTAAGGGCACACCTGGCAATTCTGGAAGATTAGTCGCCTGACAACTAAGTTTCCTCGTGAGGCACCTTTGGAAAATGACTCACCGCGTGTGTCATGCCGCAGGCGACTTTTCATTGTAGCCGGCGCAAGACAGGGGGATATGGTTCGTCTAGATTAGTCGCCCCAAAGAAGAGGGGTTTAGTCGCTAGGCGACTAATCTCCCAGAATCGCCAGTTGTGACTTTACCCTTAAGTCTACTAAAAAAATCATGTAAACATTAAATAAACCCAATAGGCTGGTTTTGCTTCCAATAAAGACTGATTACATCTTAGTTTGGATCAAGTACAAGCTACTGTTTTAGAGAAGAAGGAAATAATTAGGGATGCACCGAATCCACTATTTTGGATTCGGCCGAACCCCCGAATCCTTCCCGAAAGATTTGGCCGAATACCGAACCGAATCCAAACCCTAATTTGCATATACAAATTATGGGTGGGAAGGGGAAAACATTTTTTACTTCCTTGTTTTGTGCCAAAAAGTCACGTGATTTAGCTCCCTGGCCCTAATTTGCATATGCAAATTAGGATTCGGATTCGGTTCGGCCAGGCAGAAGGATTCGGCCGAATCCGAATCCTGCTGATAAAGGCCGAATCCTGGCCGAATCCTGGATTCGGTGCATCCCTAGAAATAATACCTGATCCCATACCTGTACATGGGAAGCTTCATGTCTGATTTACATCACTTCACTGGAATGTATTTATAGATATTGCTGGTGTGGACCAATATCCTGAAAGGGTATGTAGAAAAAGGTGTTTGATTGCTTTCTGTGCATTTGTATACATTGTACCCTGGGCTATGGGTTAGTTGATTTAATGCTGTTGTCTGTACCCACGGAAGTGGACACCAACACCGGGTGCTGGAGAAAACATTTTTATTTTTGGTACAGATTTCACAGGACCTAAAGAAATCGACTAACATTTGCATTGCCATGACAAAGAGGAGAGAAGGATAATGTATGTGTAAATTTGTCCTAGCAGTGTTTATAAGTAGGTGCAGCCCATGATTTTTAGCCTAAAAGTAAAAAATCAGATCAGCCTGGTTTAACCCGCCACTTCAGTGGGAAAATCTGCAAAGCTCTGATAATTTGGAGACCTGACCCAATAAGCAAATGCAAGTGCTAGAGTGCCCCTCACCAGTATGGCACTAATGCAGTTGGTGCTGTATTTTATGGGTGAGTGGCAGATCTCCACATTTCTGAACAATACAGATAAGGCAGAAGCAGTGTGTAAAGTGCATAAAAATGTCTGCTCTTTATACTTTGCCCACCTTGCTTTTGCTGTAAATGACCCCTGTAGTTTTTATAGTAACGCCCCATGTTCTCGGCTGCAGAGAGGAGGAAGATAAGGTTTTTTTTTTTGTTTTTTTTAAGTATATAGACTACAAGCAAAGGATGCTTTATAAATCCCTGTTCCCAGTTTGATTGCATTTGAATGCCCTGAAATTAAATAGGTCTTGTAAAAAAAAAAAATGCTAGCACTGAGGATAATAATACACTGTTAAGGCTAGTATTTCATCCCTGTTATGCTGGCTAGTTATTGCCCGACATTTGATCTAATTGCAGGAAAGGCACTTAGCCAAAGTTCTAAACTTCTTTATCTGAAATATAAATATATTTTCTTTGACCACTACACCCTTGGGTATTTTAAATGGAACCTTCCTGAAGCCGAAGAACAAATGTATCTGATATGGATCTGTTTTTTTATTTTATTGCCTACGTCACTCAGCCTTGTTGACATCCTATGTAATTTTGACCTAACAGTAATTTGCAGCCTGCTGAAAGACCTTTTCCAAACCAAGGGAAAACAGCCCCCAGTGAGTGATCTATCTTGGGGTCAAGTACACGTGACGCTTGATTTAGTCATGAACTAAATGTAGCTACAGCTCTGCACCTCTCCATGTAATCCACTGTAGTCATGCAGAGTGAGCACTTTTTTAGCAGCAGAGACTGCAGTGTCCTTGTGGTGCCACATAGCACCCATGGGACGGGAAAATGCTTACTTGCAGTGGCCCCAAAACATTCAGCTAGAGATGATTGATTCATTGCATTGGTGTAAATTTTGGGGGTAGGAATGGCCCAGCAGAATGTGGTTAGTATTCTGTGAGTTAGAGTGTTGAGAGCAGTGACAGCTGCCTGTTGTAGAGAAGGGGGAGATTTGACAAATTGAGGGCCAGGTGTCCTGATTGTTAGGGAATGCCTTAAACACTCCTTGTCCAGACGCCTTACTAACGGAAGGATTTCACTGCTAAAGGAATGCTTCCTGCAAATGATATCACCGTTTCTAGAAATAATCATTAACCTTTCATTGCATAAATGGAATGCTAATGAATTCCGGAATCATTTGGGGAAGAGAAAAAAGCCCTTTACAAATGAATCTCAGTGAGACAGTCTGAATTACTTTCTTGCTCTTAGTGGAGATAACTTAATAAATGGCATCTCCTGCTTGAGTCGTGACTAGTTGTTACAGGATCCCAGAGCAAAATAAATGTAGGGCCTCAAAATATATCTAAATTAGCCTATTCTACCAAGATATATTGACATTTCTCTTTAATTAGGTTCCATGTTGCTCATGGATAGGATAGCATGTCTCTCTCTCATATGCCTTCAAATAGCACTACTAAAATCTCATCCATCTTTGTTACCATAGTATTTCTAGTTGTATCATTCTGCTCTATGGAATGTTACTACTGATCTACTCTTGCATGTGCCTGACAAGTTATTTAGTTCCTATATTTGTATACACAGGCACCCATCTGTCACTGTAAGTATTGCCCTGGTAAAAATGGCATGTCTGAGTTATTGCCATGTATACCATTATACCGGGGTGCAAGTTCAAGAGCACTGAGGGACAGAAGAATTGAACTCCCCCATCCCCCCCCCCACCCGACCCAGGGATGTTGCTCTCTACATTAAAGGAAAATTAACAACAAAAAATGAAAGTGTTTTAAAGGAAAACCAATAAAATGTAGTGGTGCCCTGCACTGGTAAAAATTGTTTTTACTTCAGAAAAACAACTATATATAAACAAGCTGCTGTGTAGCCATGGGGGCAGTGTCACGGGTTGGCCTTCGTTAGGCGCCCAGGGGAAGTAGTGGACCAAGGAGGAAGCCTTTAGGGGTGCAATAACGTAGCTAGGCAAAGAGCAGGCAGGAATCAGCAGGTTCAAGCAAAAAGGTGTATTACAGGAACAAAAATAGAACAAAGTCCAGGCAAGGCAAAATACAGGAACACAGGAACAAAAGTACAGGAAACAGGATCAAAAGCACAGGAAACAGGATCAAAAGCAATGTCAGGATCAATAACAACACCCAGGAACAATATCAGTATGGTCCTATAATTGGGCGCCATAATGGCGTTCAATAGCCCTTTAAATATTTAAATTTCGCGCCAAAACGAGCGCGGTGACGTCATCGCGTCAAGCGTGACGCGATGACGTCACTATCCGGCGCCGCATATCCACGTGGCGGCTATGGGCGCCGCCATTGTGGATATGCTGCCGGATGAAGAGGACGCGCCGCCCGGAGCTAAAGGTAAGCCTCCGGGCGGCGCGATCCTGACAGGCAGCCATTCAAGCACAGAATACACAGTATATATAACAGATAAGCTCTGAACAATCCCATTGTCTACTATAGCACTTATCGGTTATCTGCTGTGTATCCTGTGTATTTTCTCCCTTTTCAGCTTTGAATGGCTGCCCCCATGGCTACACAGCACCTTGTTTATCTAAACTGTAGTTGAGTTTCTGAATCCAACACACAAGTTTTACCAGTGCAGCACAACAGTATGGTATATTTGTATTACTTTAGGACACTTACATTTTTTTGTGTTTCTGTTCCTTTAAAGGACCAGTAACATAAAAAAAATAAAATAAACAACTTTAAACATATTAAAATATTAACATATTAAACATTAAAATCCCAAAGTAACTTACTGAAACTCCGCTTGCGATTCTCGATTTCTTCTCCCTGCCTTCCTTATAGGAGATAGCCAGGGAATAGAAATTGAGCACTGCACGATGGATCATCGCCCTGTGGCCTTTTCTGAATAGGGGCGCAAGCGGACTTTCATTAAGTTATTTCTTAATACAGACTTTGCGATTTTACAGTTTAATATGTGTTGGTGGTTTTTTTTTCGTAGTATATTACCACATTTTTTAGAAACATTTTTAATGTTACTGGTCCTTTAAGTGCTAGATTTCAGAGAGTAGAGTCAGGATACGCAAGAGGTAGAAATGGGTGGGAGGGTAGCAGGGGCAACTCTAGGGCTTCTGCCTGAGGCAGCAGGTCAAAGGGGGGGGCAGCATTGCTAGCTCAATGAGCTCAATATCACTCTCTGTTCTAGTGGAGCTGAATTTCCAGGTTAAAATTCGCACATGTGCATTTGAGTGACATCATATACCGTACAGTGAAAGTGATGTACTTTAGGCTAACATTCTGGTGATAGGAAAGGTTGAGCTGAGGGGCAGTATTTCCTAAATAAGGGATGTGTAGGAAGGGAACCAAAATGTGCCCAAAGCCAAATGCCTATTCTTTATATCATTGTTCTGTTAACAAGTAAGTTAAGAAAAAAAAAACCATAACCCATAATATCAGAATATTACTTTTTTTGCTATTGGGTACATGCACTCAGCTAAACTTATTTCCCTCTTCAAACATTTCTCTTCATGCCTTTTACAATAAAGGGGAACTGATAAAAACAGGCAAACAAACATGAATGCTCAGGAATTCTTTTTTAAAAATAGCTTTTAGAATTTTTTAAAATACTTGCTCAATTTATTATTGTTTCCTACTGCAAACAACTCAACCGTTCTGTGTGTTCAGTATTGCATTTCAAGTCTCTGGTTTATGCTGCAATTAGCCACTGCTGCAATCAGGTCAGTTCTGTCAGTGACTCACAGCATGAGTGTGTTAGCCAGGAAAATAAATGTTTGGTTGAGGAACAGAACATGCTGCATCAGAACTGATTAATAATCACTGCTGTATTTTCAGCTTATGTGATAAATGTAACCTCACTTTCTGGTAATGTTTTGGTTGTTTTTAACAACCCCCAAGTGTAACTATGCACAATCGTGTGCTATATAACTGGTCTAACAAGATCAGGTAGTGATATGCTGTGGAATGCAGGGTAGTGGCACAGAAAGGGAGATTTGTTGCCTGCTGTAAAAATATGCTGCAAGCGACAAATCTCCCAAAAATGGCTTTCCTTCGCTAACCGTAGAATGCAAAGGCATTTCCCTGCTATGAAAGGAAAACTTTACCCCCAGAATGAATATTTAAGCAACAGATAGTTTGCATCATATTAAGTGGCATATTAAAGAATCTTATCAAATTGGTATGCATTTAAGTAATATTGCCCTTTTACATCTCTTGCCTTGAACCACTGTTTTGTGATGGTCTGTGTGCTGCCTCAGAGATCACCTGACCAGAAATAGTACAGCTCTAACTGTAACCGGTCCATGTGACCTAACATCAGGACTGGACTGAGAATCAAAATAGGCCCTGGCATTTCAGGTACACAGAGGGCCAATCAGCCCACATAGAGGCCCAAACAGTCCCCAACAGCCCACTAAATACTGACTTTCTATGGGACCTTATAGCAGCCCATCTGGCATTTGCCCTAACCCACAGATTGCCAGTCCGGGCCTGCCTAACATGGATGGTTTGTTTGTGTGCACCATGAATCCTACTATCTCAGGGGGTGGCCCTTATTTTGTAAAGGGATACTGTCATGGGAAAGCATGTTTTTTCAAATTGCATCAGTTAATAGTGCTGCTCCAGTAGATTTCTGCACTGAAATTCATTTCTCAAAAGAGCAAACAGATTTTTTCATATTCAGTTTTGAAATCTGACTGGGGGCTAGACATTTTGTCAATTTCCCTGCTGCCCCTGGTCATGTGATTTGTGCCTGCACTTTAGGAGGGAACTGCTTTCTGGCAGGCTGTTGTTTTTCCTTCTCAATGTTACGGAATGGAAGTGGGACATGGGTTTTTACTATTGAGTGAAGTTCTTCTACCAGGCAGCTGTTATCTTGCGTTAGGGAGCTGTTATCTGGTTACCTTCCCATTGTTCAGTTGTTAGGATGCTGGGGGAAAGGGAGGGGGGTGATATCATTCCAACCTGCAGAACAGCAGTAAAGAGTGACTGAAGTTTATCAGAGCACAAGTCACACAACTTGGGGCAGCTGGGAAATTGGCAATATGTCTAGCCTCATGTCAGATTTCAAAATGAAATATTAAAAAATCTGTTTGCTCTTTTGAGGAATGGATTTCAATGCAGAATTCTGCTAGAGCAGTACTGCTTTTTGGGGAAAAAAACATGACAGTATCCCTTTTAAAATGGCACATACTACTGAAAATGTATATTATTATGAAAATGGTTTATTTACATGAAGTAGGGTTTTACATATGAGTTGTTTTATGCAATATCTTTTTACAGAGATCTACATTGTTATATAGTTTTCCTTTAAGCCAAATTACTTCTACACTGCTAGTAATGAAATTTACTTGCAGTTATTGTAAGGTTGGTGAAGGGGATGGCGTTTTTGGGAGCTCTATCACCCACTGTAGTAGGTTCCTTTATAAAATACAGCTTTTAAAGTTGTGCTTTGACTTTAAGAGAAGAAAGCCATTATATGTATTTCTGTTTTTAATGAGACTTTCTGACCAGTACCGAATTTGTATAGCTAAGATTCTTGAAAGGCTTTCAGCAATGATTGTATTCATTTTTTTATGTTGTGTAAATAGTTTGTTGACCCAGACATTGGTGTGGTCAGAGATTGTGGTTTTTCTGTACAAAAGCAAGATGTTTACATAAAGTTGGAATTTTCAGCAAACACAAACCATTACTTGCTTTACATAGTTTCATTTTGGTAAAAGGAACTTCTTTGAACATTTGTTAGATAACAGAGCGTGGTTAACCACTTGCCCCAGGCAACTGAGGCCTTTGGTCAGGTAATGAATTCAGCTTGTTGGCGTAGGCAGCGGAATTAAAGGCATGATTCAGAACTTCACACTCTCAATACTAATCAGCAAAAACAGGCTTTCTAAAAGGCACTGATTTAAAGCAGTTGTAATAGGGAACTGTAATCAAATAAGACCAATTTTAGCCCTTAGGGCAGTGACTGTCTAAGACTTTAACAAGGTGAATCACTAAAAATGTAATTTCAGTGGCAGTCGGATAATGTCTGCAGCTTTTGGTTCATAAGCTGGAATCAATTTGCTGATGTATATCTGAGATATATAATATGTTTAAGCTACATAATGTACTTCAGAGCTCAGTGTTTATGTGGTAGTCCAATTGGTAATGAGCACATAGGGCTTTAGACAGAAAGAAAGGACCCCTATATATAATGTATAGGACACACTAAACACTACTTTAAATTTCCACCAAGTTTTATTCGTGGACCTCTTTGATGACTTCCTGGGGCAAATCCACTTAAGGGCGAAGTGACTAACGCTGGCACAAATTCGCCAGAGTGACGTCATTTTGGAACTTCACTTTCATTTACTAACGGTAACGGCGTAATTTCGCTGGCGTAATTTCAACAAGGAGATAGACTCTGGCGCAACTACACACTCTAACACCAGGCAAATTTTCGGTATGGCAAAAGAGTGTTACTATGCAAATTCACTAAGTTTTTGATTTTACTGACTGTTACCTCTATCGCCAGACTTGCCTTCGCCACCTCAGACCAGGCCAAGTGCAAAAGAATAGAAAAAAGTTGAACATATTTCCCCAAAAAACGCTGGCGTTTTTCCATTTTCTTGGGTGATAGGCTGCAAAAGGACGAATATTTTTTCCTAACATATGGCACATAAACTATACTGTGGGCACGTGTAGGACAATTTAAGGTTCCCTGGGCTTGTGTAATGTAATATTTTTTCTGTAACATACGTCCATTGAAATTTTAAGTTCCTGCCGTATGCAAATTCCCCTTCTCTAGCGATTTAGCTGGCGAATTTTCACTGGCGCAACTTTGCTACCGCTCGACTTTGCCCCCCAGTATCTGTTAATTTTGTGAGAATATGGTTTCCAGTGTTCAGTTGTCCAGATAAGTACAAAGTGGTATTGGCCATAGCATACACTCTCTTTTTCTAGGTAAATTCAATTTGTAATGTAATAAAAATCGAAGGGACCAGTATGTACAACAATAGGGTTGTTACAAGAATGACTCATATTAGAGACAGTATATATTCTATCTTATTATACAGGTATGGGACCTGTCATCTAGAATGCTCGGGACCTGGAGCTTTCTGGATGACAGATCTTTCCATAATTTGGATCTTCATACCTTAAGTCTACTAGAAAATCATGTAAACATTATAAACCGAATAGACTGGTTTCTGGTATTCTGTCTTATTATACAGGTATGATGATATATAATGAAGCAATAGAATTCTTAATGAATCAGATGCAATTTGAGAGTAGGACTGGCCAGATATGGCATGACTTTGACGTAGTTGGCCAGCTTAAATGTATATCAGAATAGATTATTATGAGCGCCTCCAATAAAAATAAAGCAAAAAGTTAAAAATTAAGACATAACAGACAAAACTGATGCGTTTCGTGCCTATAGGGGCACTTACTCATAGGCTAAAGTGGTACACCCCCATGTACAACATATAGAGGGGCTGTAACCAATCACAGACCAGCCCCTATATATGTTGTGCATGGGGTGTACTTTACTTGTACTTTAGCCTATGAGTAAGTGCCTCTATAGGTACGAAACGCTTCAGGTTTATCTGTCATGTCTTAATAAATGTTTCTAATTTTTTACTTTTTTCTTTATTTTCATTGGAGGCGCTCATAATAATCTATTCTGAAATTTATTTTTGTTTTGCGCCTTGGGACTGGGGCGAACTGTGAGTATGCCTCTTATGTTTTTCACTTTAATTATTTTTGACTTTTTAAACTTTAACTCTTGGTAGTACCACTTATATACTTTTTCAAAAGAACTCTTTGGCACCGAACTATTTTTCTAATACAGCTTAAATATATTGCAATATATGGACAAACAGTCCCTGTTTTCTTCAAAGGGTAAGGCATAAGTCAAAGGGGGCAGCCATTAAAAAGTTACACTTATAGTTACTTAGTTAAATCAAGTTGAAAAAAACAACAAAGATGACACCTGTTTCTGGAGGTTGCATGACACATTGGTAATCCTATCACACTACACAGAATCAACACCTCTGTGAATTTCAGATGTCCCCTCTCTGAAGAGTTACAATGTGCTGTTGTGATTCATGGAAGAGTCTATATGCCGAGAACTCCCCTACACCAGTCAGTTGAACTGAAGAAGCTGCTCGGATGAGCAGCGAAACGTCCTCATTAAAATTTCTCAGCAAGTCCAGTTGTTTTTAGAATTACTAATATTAGATATACCATGACCTGGAGGAATGTAAATCGTCATAGTCATATTGTGAATTTATAATAAATATATAAAATCTGAGCAAACCTCCTATAGTTCATAAGAAGATTACAGATCCATGAACACAGGGGCCTAGCAGTCACCCAGCTATAATTAAGGAAATATTCGAGACCGTAAATAAACATTCAACTTGACCCTAATTTATTATTTTCATTGCCTTCAAGCTGGGCCCACACAAGAACTGCATTTAGTGGGGGGGGGGGAGCCCCGCTGTTTGGGAACCACTGAATTAAATCTTTATTACCAAGTGCTTTTTCATATTACATATAAGTAGACTGCAGTGATAATTACAGCATTCTAAGTGATCCATGGATAGCTAACAAGGCAAAGTTCAGCTCAGGACACAGGCAATTTCTATAAAGCTGGGACACAAACAGTCGCTCTGAGATGAGGTTTAGGACAATAAAAATCATAGTTTTATGTGGTCTTCATTTGCAGTTTCTCTAAAAGAGCTACATAGCTCTCACTAACAGGCTGATTTGATGTTTAGGAGGGGGATGTTTTTGTTTTGTTTTTTTTGTTTTTTTAAACTCAGATCACTTTTATTATTTACTTAGCACACATGTCTGCCTGAAAGAACAGTCACTTAAAAGGGAACTATTGTGAAAATTTTTATTTAATATAAGCTTCGTCATACTGAAATAAGAAACTTTCTAAATACAATCAATTGAGAATGTTGTACCGTTTCTGAAATAATCGTTTATCTTACAGAGTCCCTGTAACAAGAAATTGTATTTTATGTGTGTCTGAGAAACTGGAGGTAGAAACCCATTGGCATTTTAGGTTGGATGGACATTTGGATAACTGTCTGATGGGGTTAGTTAATATCTGTAGCAGTCAGTTCTCTCTGCATTTTCCTACTATAGACCCTGGCAGGTGTGATTCACACCCTAAGAAATCTAAGAGGCCTCCCTCTCCCAGGAACGATCATTTATGTAAATGTGAGTGACAAGAATGCCAACAACTGGTTTCTCTGGTGCCATTTTCCAAGGAGTTAATGCATGCACCACCTGGTGGCTGAATGCAGAGTTCTGTTATGACATAATATATACATACGTTGGTGTAAAAAAAAAATATTTATGGATACATTTCCCAGTTTAGTAAAGGAAAAATAACTATCAAAAAATTTCCCTTAAAACGCTCCCCAGTACCTCTATTGAGAAAAAGCTTTGTTCTTGGAATTGCAGACTGTAGCAGTGGTTGCAGGTCTGCCCTATAAAATAACCTTAGGTTTCTATAGTGGGTCCTTCATTTCTGCGAGGCCTGGCTGCTGAGCGGAGGTAGGAGTGAAGGCTACATTAGGCGCACAATTAAGGTTTCATTTCAGAAGTACAGAAAATAAAACCCGAAGCACATGTGAAGTAATTAAACCACCGGGGCGTTAACACTTAATAATGTCAGTGCCTTGTTTGGATGGAACTTTTCATGTGTTCCAGCATCAACACTGAATGAGACGTTCGAGGTGTTTTATTGGAGGCCTTTCATTTTTTCCTGCTGCCAGATATGCATCTGTTTTAAATTTTTTTAACACAGAAAAAAGTTCTGAGGTTTTTTTTTGGTTTTGTAAAACTATTTTATTTTTTCAGATTTTCCTTAGATGCTCTAAGCCAAAGATGTAAGGAAACAAAGCAAAACTGGAGAACCTTAACAAGAACAGCAATTTTCTGCAGGCATTTGCTCTATCAAGTTTTTGTAAAGCATCAGTACTATATTAACAGGGAACATATACTACTAGAGTCTACATACTACATATAGTACTAGAGTCCTGCAGTGGGTCGGGTATAAAAAAAAAAAGCGGGTACCCTGCAGAATGAGGGTAGGATATTAAAGTGCAGGTATAGATGCGGGTCTAAATTTCTTTTACTCTTTTACTCTAATCTATTACTCTTTTTACTCTTTTTAAAATTTTACAAAACTTGTTTCTCTCCCGCCCTCTTTTGATGATGTCACTTCCGGTTTGCAGCAACATCGCTACTTGTTTGATGGTTGTCGGTGGGTTGCAGGTCGGGTCACGGATAAAGCAGTTGCGGGTCCGGGTAGCGGATCAAAGTGGGTAAATATGCGGTTCAGATTGCAGGCTGCAGTTTGCAGGTTCAGGGTCTTAGAGATTTGTTCCATGCAGGACTCTGAGATATATATTCATTAGAATCCATAGGCTGCATGTTATATAAAATGCTTACCTGCCAACTGTACCGTTTTCAGCGGGACTGTCCCACTTTTGACAGCTCAACCCACAGTCCTTTGTTAGTACTGAAAAATCCCAACTTTCTCTGCACTGAACAACCAGAAAAAGAAACAACGTTTCTAACTTAATTGGCTTTTGGCAGAGAGCCCAGAAGAGCCACTGGACTGTAACAATTTTGAGATAAGCCTAGGGCGGCAGAATTGTGGGGGTGGGTGCCTTAACTAGTGCCTTTATTTTTTTTATTATTTAAATTCCCTCACCCCCCCCCCCGCCACGGATTTCTTATTGAAATCCGGTGATGGAGCTGGGGGGGTGAGGGTGTAGAGGGGCAGAGTCAGTGCCAAAGTGATGTCACAAGCACGGCGCGAGCTAGCGTCACTTCTGCAATGGGGCCAAACTTGGTGAGCGGTAATGACGTCACGCGCACAGCCTAGGGCAGCATCGGACCTAAATACAACCCTGATGGTGAGGTAGGCAGGGACTGATATTAATGGCATGTAACTATGTAACTTGTAAATCAGTGGCGTAACTACTCCTTGGTACAGGATGGGCACCTGGGGCCCCCTGTCGGGCCCTTACCTCTATAAATCACATGCTGAAGTGTTAATAGCAAGTGTGCTGTAAAATTTCCCCCTAGATAACCACCTGCTATAACCATTATGGTGGCTCCGATGGGCCCCAAGGGGGTGGGGGCCCTGGTGCAACTGCACCCACTGCACCCCTGGTAGGTACGCCTCTGTTGTAAACAATAATAATAATAATAAACAGCACTAACTTGAGTGTATCTAGGGTTTATAGTAAAGAAACTGGTAATGGGTTGAAAGGGTCCCCATCTAAATCCCGTGTCGTCTTGTTTTCCAGGTATCTGAACCACGTACGAGCTGCCTCCCCGCAGGATTTGGCCGGAGGCTACATTGCCTCTCTTGCCTGCCACAGGGCACTACAGGATGCATTTAGTGGACTATTCTGGTTGCCACATTAGCCCACGTATCCCGGGCTGGAAGAAATGGAGACGTTGGCGTGGAATCAGGATTTCACATGAGCAGATCTGGTAAAACGCTGCTGTGCACTTTCATAAAGGCAGCTGTGTTTAAGCAACAGAAATGCTGGAGCGAGAGAATGTGTTTTAGAAACCTAAAGAAACAGAATACATTTTTGCTCCTAAAGCACAACTGAAACAACAAGCCGTGTCTGATGGAATAAACTCATTTAGATCAATGGCATTTATCACAGTTGTAACATTTTGTTAATTTTTAAATAAAAATAATTTTTATTAGTTTGTGGCTTTTTTCCCTTTGTACAAGGCTCTGATAAGTAAATGTTTCTAATTCATTCTGTTCTATTACTCAATTACTGCGTGAATAAATTCCTCTCTCTCTCTACTTAAATCATTGGTATCGGTCTGCCTACATCTCCCAGCGTCCTCAGCAGGTAAATAATAATAGGAGACACAATTTGGGTCCCCCTGCTTTCCATACAGATGGAGGGATGGAGGTTTTCATTGCATCTACAAAGGAACAGGCAGTTTACAAAGCATAAACGGTGACTCTCCTTTAAACAGGTTGTTTTAGTGCTCAGCAGTCTCTGGGTTCACTGCAATAAATAGGCAGCTTGCAGCATGCAAAAGGCCTACTTTATTTTAGAATTTTCATAAATACAGCACTTTTTTATGGTTCGGAGGTGTTGCCAGCTGCACCTTGGTATGCCTCGTAGTTTGTGTTGTTAGGTTCTGATTGTCAATGCTCTTCCCCATGATACAAAAGGATACTTGCACATGCACACCCTGGCCGTCCTATGCTGCGTGTCCTGGTGCTCGGGGAAATAGAGGCGATGGCAACCTCCAGGGAAATTTGCAGTGAAAAGAATTCACCGGCACAACAGGTACTTTCGAGTAGGGAGCCCCCTTACTCGTTTATTTTTGCGGATGCAACGTTTCGGGGCGTAACCCCTTTGTCAAGCATGATGATAAACGAGTAAGGGGGCTCCCTACTCGAAAGTACCTGTTGTGCCGGTGAATTCTTTTCTCTGCAAACTTCCCCATGATACACCATTTATTTCCATATGTAGAAGTCAACATGGCTTCAAAGGCTATGGTTCCCAGAGTAATCACATAAAAACCATGTTAAGCAAAGTCCTTTAGGGCCCTTACACACGGCCTTTTGAGCTGCGCTCCCCTGTGTTCTGGTTTCATGCATTCAGCCTCAGGGGAGCGCAGGAGTAGACGCATGCCATCACTGTCAAGGGGGCTGTACTCACAGAGACGCATGTAAGCGCCAAACACAGGTTGAGCATGTTGCATTTTACCTTCATTCAGCACTTACACGCATCTGTGTGAGTACAGCCCCCTTGACACTAATGGCGTGCATCTACTGTTGCACTCCCCTGCGGCTGCATGCATGAAACTGGAACGCATTGAAGCTCAGCTCAAAACGCCTGTGAGTAGGGGCCGTTATAGTTTAACTCTTATGGCCATAGCAACCAATCAGGACAGTGACGTAACTACCAGGGGTGCAGAGGGTGCAATTGCACCAGGGCCCCACCCCCTTGGGGCCCATCGGAGCCATGATAATGGTTATGGCAGGCAGTTATCTAGGTGGAAATTTTACAGCACACATGCCATCAACACTCCAGCATGAGATTTATAGAGGTAAGGGCACATCAGGGGGGCCCAGGTGCCCATCCTGTACCGGCGCCCACCAGGTAGTAGTTACTCCACTGAATCAGGACTTTATTTTCTATAAGTAAACTGCACAAATGTAACTGCTGATTGCAGCTGTGCAGTTTATCATCAGCTCCTACTCTTTTACTTGAAAAATGAACCCAATTCTAATCAAAAAGTATACAGCATAGCGTCTATGAATCAATTGAATGTGGTTTATAGCATGAAATTAGACTTTTCGGGAAATGGTACAAAACTATAGGTAAATGCTCCCCTTCTGACTCCCAGGGAAAATTTCTGAAGCTCCAAATATGCACACAGGATCCTCTGCTGAATGCATTAAAATCCCATAGGGATAACTGGGCAGGGAGAGAGCACGACTTTATGCGTCTTGTGACTAATACAAGTCACTTCATCCGAGAAAAATGTTACTTTATTATAAGCTTCAACATATTGATACAAGAAACTTTCTAAATACAATAAAATATTCTGCATTGTTTCTGAAATAATATTTATAATGTTTATCTTCATTATCCCTCTCTCAGCATGTTTTTTATTCTGTCTTCATGCAGCAGTTGGATGTCAAATAAACATTGACCGTAAGATCCAATATATTTATTGTTGGCATTTCCCAGTTTCCAGTTTTAGCCTTGCCTAAGCTTCCATGTTCTGTTAAGTTTGCAACAATCTTTTTTTTTTTTTTTCAATGTCGGCTATTGCCAATTGTAGGCACTACATGACTACAGAAAGATACTCAAAACAGCTGTTACGGTACAACACTGCATAACTTGTTGGCTCTATATAAATAGATGATGAGATAAACGTAGAGGTTTAATCAATAAGGAGGAAAAGGAGGGCCCTGTTCAATAAAGCTTACAATTGATGTGTGTAAATGCATATAAGAAGAGATCGTACGTCCTGAAGAGAGCAGGATTGTGACCTAGAACGTTATACCTAGAACTTTGTACAGCAATTTATAACAGTAAGTAGTGGGGGAACATGGCTACACTCACAATACTGTATGTCAGACGTTTGTATTTTGCTATAGTTTATCATAGCTCATCTAAAAAGGTCATTTACAGATTATACTATCTGATGGTCACACCTGAGGGTTAATTATATATAATCCATCTGACACTGTGAGTCACCAGCTTTAATCCAGAGGGCAATTAAAGGGGTTGTTCGCCTTGCAACACTTTTTTCAGTTCAACTGGTTTCAGATTGTTCGCCTGAAATAAAGACTATTTACAATCACTTTCTTGCTGTGACCATTTCTCTAATATTGAAGTGTAAAGTGTCATTCTTCACCTTCTAAAGCAGCTCAGGGGTGGGGGCAACTCTTTAGAAATCATCCAGACGAGCAGATTCGTGGAGATTAGTCGCCTGGCGACAAAACGCCACGTCTTTGAGGCAACTAATCTCCACGAATGGCTTGCTCGTAGCGCGCACCCGCTAGAAGTAGGTATGAAGTTTCAAAATGCGGAAAGATCCATTATCTGAAAAACCCCAGGTCCCGAGCATTCTGGATAATGGATCCCATACCTCTAATAGTAATTAGGATATTTGATGTCGCCTCAAGAGTTCCATGACCTGTACAAAAGCACTCCGCCTTCAAAATTTATATGGTCATGAAACGACTCCATGAATTTAAATATCAATTTGCAATAGCTATGAATTGTTTAATAAAAAAGAATTTGGATTTCATGTTTAATTTGCAAAGAACTTTTATTATATAGATTTTTATGTCTGGGTGATTGGTCCACTTTAAGGCTCTGATTAGACCAGGATTGTATTGCTAAGAAGTTTTGAGGGAATTGGATCAAGTGGGCATGTGGTAAGGTCAGAAGAGGCCAAAAGCTTTGAGACTTCAGTGACAGGGGTGAAGGACTGGGGAGTGTGGTGGAAGCCTAGGGGGGTTGAGTAGTGTAATATCCCCTCTGATAGTGTCAATGTTGTTTTTGAAGTGCTCAGCAATATCTTGAGCAGAGACAGATATACATTGAGGGTGTGGAGAAGGGGAAAGCAGAGTGTTGAAGAAGAAAAGTTGTGCTGTTTTTTTTTTTCAGAAATCGACTTAATGAGTGAAGTAAAGTATGTTTGTTTGGCTTAGGAGGCTGGTTTTATAGGAGCGCAGGGCATATTTGTAGCTCCAAAAGTCTGATTCTGAGCAGGATTTGTGCCAGTGATGCCCAAGTGCACGTGAGTGTCTTTGGAGCGCTTTTGTATGTGCAGTGTGCCAAGGTTGAAGTGGTTTGGGTCTAGCACGTTTGGTTTTTATAGGAGCAAGCTCATTAAGGGCAGTGGTGAGTGTGCTGTAGTAGACAGAGGTAGAAGGAGAGAAATGTGACATGTCTAGAGCTTGCAAGTCACGGTAGGTACATGTTTGGGGAATAGCAGGGGATGAGGAGGCATTTAGTGAGAGTTGAAATGTGAGCATATTTTGATCCAAGAGGGGAAATGGTGAGTTAGTAAAATTGGTGGTTGAACAGAGTCTGGTAAATATGAGATCCAGAGCATTAACACTGGAGTGAGAAGGTGAGTCTGAGCACAAAGATAAACGTAGGGAAGAGGTTAGTAAAAGAAGTTTATAGACAGAAGGTTTGTTAACGCGTATATTAAAGTCACCTAATATGATGGATGTGGGGTTAGATGAAAGAAAATAAGGAAGCCAGGCAACAAAGTTGTCCAAAAAGTGTGCGGTTGGTCCAGGTGATCGATATATGACAGCAATGCAGAGTGAAACAGGAGAAAAGAGCCTAATGCAGTGAACCTCAAATGAGGAGAATGATAGGGAAGGAACAGGTGGAAGAACTTTAAAAGTTCAGCGGGGAGAAAGATGCAAATATACCCCACCCCCAGGTCTGTTTCCAGGACAGGGCAGCAGGACATAGGACAGGACAGCAGGTGAGGCAGTGTCAGTGGGAGAAAGCCAGGTTTCTGTAAGTGCAAGTAGGTTAAAGGAATTGGCAATGAAAAGGTTGTGTATAGCGGTGAGTTTGTTGCAAACAGATCTGGCATTCCAGAGAGCACAGGAAAGATTAACTGGGTTTTTTGGTATAGGAATAAGAGTTCTGTACTGTTGGAATTTGCAGCGAAGAGAAGGAGCCCGTGGCCATGATATAACTGGGATGGGGTAGGGGACAGGGTTTGGGGAAATGTCCCCAGCTACCAGCAATAGAAAGGAGAGATAGACTAAATGAGAGCAGGATTTTTAAGTTCTTAGTTTGTATGAAAGAGGAGTTTCCTGGAATAGCTAAACAAAATACTTTATATACTTTGTGTGTGGAGAGGGAAGGAGAGGAAAGTAGAGAGGCTGAGCTTTGTATAGAACCGGGACTTGATGGGGGAGGTAGTAAAAAAAATGTATGAAGCATGAGAGTGAAAGGAGGAGAAATACAGGATAAATAATTTTTGGAGTAAGAAGTAAGGCAGGTACAAACAAATCAGTGTTCTTCTTATGCTAGCTGGTTCAAAGTTGATGGAAGATAATCCAGTTCCTTTTGCCTTGTCAATGCTTTGTATAACTACCATTCTAAGCACTTGTGAAATATTAGCACTCCAACTTGCAGTACAGCAGTAAAGAGTGATTGAAGTTTATCTGAGCACAAGTCACATGACTTGGGGCAGTAGGGAAATTGACATGTCAGATTTCAAAATGAAATATAAAAAAAATCTGTCTGCTCTTTTGAGAAATGGATTTTAATGAAGAATTTTGCTGGAGCAGCACTATTAACTGATGTTTTTTGGAAAAAAAAATTCCCATAACAGTATCCCTTTAAAGGAACAGTAACAACAATGAAAGTGTTTTAAAGTAATATAATATACTGTTTCCCTGCACTGGTAAAACAGGTATGTTGTCTTCAGGTAACATATGCACACTGCAAAATATCACTGCATTCCATTAGAGAGCTTATTTGTTTTCTAGTAAGTAACCTGTGCCTTTTCTCCTTTTTCATCACAAATGGCTGCCCCATGGCTACACATCAGCTTATAATAATAGTAAACTATGGTAGTCATTTTAAAACAGAGACATAACTGTTACCATGCAGGGCAACAGCACATTATAGTTTTATCACTTTAAAATGCTTTACTTTTTTGGTGTCACTGTTCCTTTAAAGAGGTTATTCCCCTTTGAATTAACTTTTAGTATGGCGCAGATTATATATATATATA
>CM044446.1:77453809-77521735 GCA_024363595.1 Xenopus borealis | reverse complement strand
TAACAATATAGCCCACCAATAGACCTTTCATCTTTTCTCATATTTAATACTCAGTAGCTTTTATTTGTTATATCCCAGAAGTAACTGGGGAAAAGATTTACACTGTATGAATCAATGCTACTTGGTTTGGTTTTAATGTGTCCTTTTAGCCAAATTGGGGCATTCTTAACATTGATGTGTGTTATTGTAGTATGTGTATATTTTTGTGTTAATGGGGTTAAATTCCCGATGGGGAGTGTTTATATTATTACTAGTGGGTGTTGTATTAAACTAGTGGGCGTTACTGCAATTACGACATAATTGTTATGTAGTCAATTTAGTTTTCCCGCCACCATGGGTATATAAGGCATTTTTTGTTTTATGTTTGTCACTTTGAGAAAGGCCTCGGAGAGGCCGAAACGTTAGTCCGTGCTATTAATAAATCATATTCTCATTTTAAGTCCTGAGAGTGCGGACCCCTTTTTTCGAAGATTTGTGTCTATTAATTATGGACACTGCACCCAGGCAAGTTATACCAATTGACGAGAGTGCCGACTTCTCCCAAGTTTCTGTATATATATATATATGTATATATACAGTATATTCTTTGTGATTTTTGAGTTTTTGTTTTTTTTTTAGCCAGCAGCTCTCCAGTTTGCCAATTCAGCTTTCTGGTTGGGTCCAAATTACCAAAGCAACCTGGCACTGATTTAAATGAGAGACTGAAATATGAATAGTAAAGGCCCTGCATTGTAAGCCGAGTAATAAAAAGTAGCAATAACAATAAATGCATAACCTTACAGAGCATTTGTTTTTTACATGGTTCAGTGACCCCCAATTTCGAAGTTAGTAAGAGTCAGAAGAAGGCAATTAATTCATCTATAAAAAATTAATAATGAAGACCAATTGAAAACTAAAAATAAATAATTTTTCCCAAGCCACCCAACTTTCCTAAGCATTCCAAACTGTTTTCAGGCATAAATGCAAACTTTATTTTTGTAATGACAGGGTACCTTTAAGTCTGTCACATCTTGGGCATGGATGCAATAACGTAGCAGTGTCCTGAGACTCTAAATAGGTGTTCAAGGGTTGTAAATGTTTTGTTGTTGGTTGTATTTTACTATATTGCTCTTTTTCTGTTAAGCATCTGCTGTCAGTCTATGAACCTGCTGAAAGGTGTTGAATGTTTAATTGACACGGTGGCTAAGGGTCAAGGAACAGAGGCCTTAGAATAAACATTTTTCAAGGTGTCGATTATCTATTCCTTGTGTTCAACAACCCAGGAAATGTTTTTGTTTTCTTTCAACAACATTTTTGATTGAACTTTAAATTGAAAAAATGCAGGATAATACTAAATAATTAAACTTTTTTTTTCGAATTCTGCAAGACAACTTAAAGGGGTAGTTTATCTTGACTTTTGATTATAAAGGTTATAATTATAAATGCCACATTCTTTCAGTTTTTCAGTTGGGGGCAGATTTACTGAGGGTTGAAGTGAAAATTCGAATTAAAAAAAATCGAATTTTGATGTAATTGTTGGCTACTTTGACCATCGAATAGGCCAAAATTTGAGTTGAATTGAAAAAAATGCTAATTGAATTTTAAAATTCGAGCATTCGAAAATTGAAGTACTTTCTCTTTAAAAAAAAATTTAATTTGCCACCTTAAACCTGACGAATTGCTATTTTAGCCTATGTGGGACCTCCTGTGTTTTGGAAATTATTTTGAAATTTGAAGGATTTTGGGCAAAAACGTTTGAATCGAACGATGCACTAATTTTTATTCTGTCGAAAACTGACCTATTCGATCAAAAAAGGTCCATCGAAAAAACTCTTAGGGGCAGATTTACCAAGGGTCGAATTTCGAATAGAAAAAAAAATTCGACCATCTAATTGTTTTAAAGTGTTTTTTTGTTTGTAAAGTGTTTTTTCAAATACAAATCATTCAAATCATTGGAATGCATTGTTCGATTCAAATAGTTTTGGTCAAAATCCTTTGAATTTCTAAAAATTTCAAAAACACTTCTTAAAGGTCCCAGGAGGTCCCCCATAGGCTAAAATAGCAATTTGATTAGAATTTTTTACAATTTGAATCGAATTTTGGCCTACTTGATAGATGAAGTATCCAAAAATAACTTCGAAATTCGAATTTTTTTAATTCGAATTTTCACTTCGACCCTTAGTAAATCTGCCCCTTGGTGTTTATTTGTCATTTCTGTTGCCTCTAGCTTACAAATGTGGCTCACTGACCCTGGAGTCCAAAGACTCTTGCTCTATAAGAGTACATTTATACTGGTAAAGTTATTTTTTTATTCTATTTCTCAACTACTCCTCAACCATTCCATTATAAATATGAACACGTATTACAGATTTTTTTAGAATATTGTTGTCTGCATAATGTTATGAAGATGAACTACCCTCTAACAGCCTGGCAAAGCGTTGTCCTTGCTTTTGAAGATAATGTTTGTATAGACCAAATCCATCTTTAGGTATACTGCTGTAACCTTTCAGTATGTTTTGATTATTTATGGGATTTAATAGCAGTAACTGAACTAGGTGGGGGTGGGCCCTAGTGCGGGCTCTGTAGCCAGGCCCCTCCCCCACCCTCGCCCATGACAAATTTCTGTTCCGCTGCGGGTGCAGGTATACTTTGCATGACTCACAAATACATTTTTATTATGTTATATAACTAATAAGCCTTTATATTGGTGAAGATACTCTCATAAAAGAAGCATATGACATAAGGAACATTTGCAATGGGCCTCCAGCATTAGAAGAGCCCTTTTGGGTGGATCCCTAAATAAAATGACATTTTTATTTTATATTTCATAATACACATAAGAGATGTTTAATTTGGAACTGCGTCAGACTTGTCCGTATGCCTGATTTATGTATTTCTCCACTTCCACTTCTGCTACAGCATTGTCAGGTTCCAATTCTAGTCCAACTTGGCCTATGAGATAGATGCCCAAACAAGGGAGTAATAAGTTATCATTTTTTTCTTTTCATATTATGAGGATCTTGGGCTGTATGTTCCATCTGTGAAGGCATGGCTTGTCCTTTTCTCATCCTATAGAATCAGTTAAACATTAGGCTGGCTGGTATAATAATAAAAACTAAGGCCGCCTCGGGTGGCAAATTGGGCAGCATCGCCCCTGACCGCAAGAGCAAATATATTAGAAGTATGTTGCTTATTTTTTTTTAAATTGCCCCATACAGCATAAATTACTCTGCTTGAGAACACAGGTAGCACAGGGGTGTCCATACCTCTCCCTGCATGGGGCATTTTCATTTTTATTGGGTTTTTGGTGAACAGTGTATTTGTATCTGCCAAACACAACTGGTTTTTTTCATTCAGGTCCTGGTAGCATGCACAATTCTCATTCAGAATGTTGGAGGTAAGGACCATGTAGAACTTTCTTTTATGAAAGATTTGGCATTTATGATTAGAAGAAATTATATTCTGCTTACTTTTATTTTAGTGCATTATGCTCAAAATGTTAAGCAAAATTATTTAATTAGCCCTCGCAACCTCCACAGGGAAATTTTTACAAATGGGCTCCAGAGTGAGACAGCCTCATAGTGGCTGTGGAATTTCCTGGCACTGCTTCCAGATCTCAAAGGTATAAACAGGACATGCCTTTTCCTGGAAATTATCTCCAAAATTATGCCACAGAACTTCATTTGTCAGTGGATGCAGTTAGAAAATCAAAGAGGTTAGCAATAGTTATAACTTCAAGAGTCTTCTCTCCACTGGGCAGTTTGGCGATGTAACCAAACGAGCGGATCTCTCCCTGATATACTCACCTTGAGGTGGGCGATATCGGGCTGATTCGATCGTGGGCCCTAGGGCCCAACGATCGGATCATAACTGGGGCCATATGGGCGGTCGGATCACGGGACCACATCAACGAACAGATGCGGCCGTGATCCGAAGGGATTTTTAGTCCCGCCCGATCGACATCTGGCCAACTTTCCTGCCGACTTTCTGCCAGATATTGATCGGGAAAGCCCGTCGGAGGGCCGCATACTAGGTCTGTCGGCAGCTTTAATCGGCCCGTGTATGGCCACCTTAAGTCTTCTATAGTGCTAAAATGTGTCAACTTTTGTCTGTTGGATTGTGTGCCCAGGGGAAATAAGACAAGGGACTAACTGAAAGTCAAAGATGACAAATGAGGTATTAAACTTCTGGATCTGATGCTTTGTTCAAAAGGTATTGCAGATGAAATGTTTGGTATTTGATACTTTTTTCCATGTAATGTGCTAAAAAAATAGACTCAAAGATTGGATAATACCTAACTTTGTTGTGTTACCAGTGGTGAAATCTAGAAGTGTTCCTTCCAATGTAAGTATTTATGCCTTCCTTTAGATTGGAGAAGTTGGAGGAAAATCTTGGAGATCATCAGTCTCTTTCTTGTGGCTATGGTTCCAGTCATATAACTCTCTCCAAATGATAAAAGAGAAAATGCCTATTTTATGTAGGGTAACGTTTCTTTTTTTGAAAAGAAATGAAAAGTGTTCAGATAACACATGATATGGACACAGGTATTCAATTTTTTACCCATTACTTACATCCATCAAGGCCTTATTATTATATACGTGCATGGTTTTGTGTCTTTAGTCAGAAGCCTTTTCTATTTTCATTCCCCACCCCCATGTTAATGCTACCACCTTCCTTTCAACACATGGTCTCCATCTGAGGTAGAGAATAGCCTGAGGGTGAGATCCTGCAAATACAAGGAGGTCATCAGGATGCTTTGTGATCTCTGACTTCTAGATAAGGTTGCCACCTGTTAGATTATTTAATGTATTTTGATTTTTTTTTCTGAAATATGGAAGTGCTATAGCTCATAGAGTCATATTTAAGGAAACCAGTCTTATTCTTCAGTAGTTTCCTTGTTTTTCCCTAGGAAGTACTTTATGGTACGATCAATCCATGGTGCGTAAAACCAATGGAAACAAACTTTCTTATTTATTTATTTATTTGTCATGAATGTGCAGTTAATATGGAGCACTATCTTTGTATGTGTTACACCTTCAAAAACGTTAATGCAATATACTAAACCATGCAGTTCTATTAGAACTAAAGCTGTATGATGCTAACCAAGAAAAGACAAACCCAGGAATCCCCAGTGAACCATGCAGCAGAAAACAAGTGAGGGTTGAGTGTGTTCATGCACCAGCAGAATATACTTCCCCCATAAACCCATCTGCTCTGTATTTAGGCTGAGAGGGGAAAGGGAATTTTCAGCAAGGGAGAATTACAAGTTACCGACTGTTTGTTTTGATAGCTACTTCTTAATGACTGATATATGGCTTGCATGCTGCTAGAATCCAGGATTCCAAGTTTTTAAATAGACTTTATTTCAGCTCAGAAGTTACCTCTGTGGTGTGACCGTGTGGACATAAACTGCTGCGTTAGCGCTATCTTTACTGGATACTGCTTAGATTATATTGGCACTCTAACACTCTTGACTACATGGAATTAAAGCTATGTAAACACCTACTTTTTATATTAAAAGCAATTTTTAAGTCCATATTTGTTAAATGTTGTCTCAGTTAAAAAAAATATTGGCTCATCATTAAGGGTAGACCTAGACGAGTATTTTGGCCGTTATACTGCTGGATCCGACAGTCAGCGGCAAAATGCATGCGCCAAGTCGGATGTGACATGAAACAAAGTAAGTAATGCAAAAGTCGTATGGTGTCGCAGCGTGCATCCGACACGGCACAACAAGACTTTCGGAAGCAAACGCTGCAAGCTGTGACTGCACCGACAGTCGTGTCGGATGAAAGCAGAGACACCATCTGACATTACTATTACTTACTGTGACCAAAATGCCCGTCTAGTTCTACCCATACACTTTGACAGGGCTGGTCGTACCCCTAGAAGGAACTTTGTGGCTGCTTTCCCCTCTGTCCAAGTGACGGCTGCCAGTTGGGGTTGGAGCAGGCTGGGCAACTGGGAGAAAATGTCCCCTCACTTTTTTTAATCTATGTGCGCTAACAAAAAGTGCAAATTTTGGTTACAACTGTAAACTGTGTTTGTGCAGCACCATGGATTATATATACAACATTAATGCATTTTACTTGTTATTTGGGCCAATTGGGTTTGGTGTGGGCTGGTTGGGTTTGGGAGGCGGGCTGGGCCAATCAGGTTCATCTGTGGCCTAGGCCAAATAGGTCTGAGCATGGATTAGGGGTAGTCTGGGCTACTGGGGGATTAAGGGAATAGGAATCAGAGCTCGCACTGGAGCGGGGCCCCCATAAGAGCGGGACCCAATTGGGCCAAATTGGTCTAGTGTGCTTAAGACCAGCACTGCACTCTGATGCATTATTGATTTGAATTAAAATCTTCAGCTCATTATCAGATGTGCATTATTTACTAGTTATCTGCTTTCAAATTTCTAGGGACCCCCACAACTACTAAGAACTTCACACATGGGTGTCTCTTACATATGTTCAGGTACTATGATACCCAGCTGTCCATCAAGTGTCATTATATATGGCTCTGTCTCATAACAACTTTATTGTCTTCACCATTTGTAAAGACTGTAAATTTAATTTGGCAAAGACTTGTATTCAATATCAGTGGCTTGAGTTAAAATTACTGATTGATCTTCCGTTCTTCTTTTTATCCTTTATTTACATAGCAACAACATATTGTGCAGCACTTTAAAGATATGATATTGGTCCCTGCCCCCAGTAGAGCTTACAGTCTAAGGCTCCTCTAACATTCACACACACCAGGGCCAAATTCAGGTGCCAAATTACCTGCCTGTGTTTGGAGTGTGGCAAGAAACATTGTGATATAAATGATCATGCAGAGAATAGTGTACTCAATATTATAAAGAATAAGGTACTTAAAATTCCCCAAGACCATGTAAATGGCATAAGACTTCCAAGTCATTTTTATACAGTTAATGAAATCTTGAGGTTACTTCTGATATGGTTATATTTTACAGAGGTGAATTTGGTTCTAATTTAACTTACAGCCATTTACAAGGATATGGTTTACAGGTTATTTGTGGTTTTTATGCATAAAATTTGTTTTATATGGTGTTTAAGGAGAAAGTACTTTATGAAGGGGCTCTTTACAAATTCTGTGTTTCAGGATTGCATGTGTTTTATTTCTTATTAATGACTGTTGATCCCTCTCCTTTTTGTGGCTGTGCCACCAAGCTCTATCTGCTATTTAACATAAAAACAATCAATCTCTCTGGAAGGCTTCATGTTGCCTACACAGGCCAATCTTTTTAGGTATCTGTGTGTCCACCTCTATAATAAGCTGGCCATAGATGCAAAGATCCGCTCTTGTGGCGACATCGCCAAACGAGCAGATCTTTTCCCGATATGCCACTAACCTGGCAGGACTATATCGGGGTAATCCGAACATTCGGCCCTATGGCTGAACGATCGGATTACATATAGCGCAATGGACTTCCAACAGGTCGGTCAGAAGGAAATCCATCTTTGCCGATCGATATCATGGCATGGAAGACCCCATACACGAGCAGATAAGCTGTCAAATTGGTCTTAATTACCGATATTGGCAGCTTTATCTGCCCGTGTATGGCCACTTTTACTCTGGCAGTACAGTGTTAATGAAAACGTTAGCGCTAACTCAAGGGTCAGGTTGGCTAAATTCAGAATTGAGGTAGTTACAGTTTCATTGGCCTGTTTCTGTTTTTTTCCATGCATTCAGGACAGCCACTTTGTCTCGGTTTCAGATAACTAGACACAGGCAGAGAAACTTGATGCTTTCCTTGTAAATGCACTTGAGTCTCTGCTGAAAGACTGGTTTGGTTTAATGTCATTGAGCTGATTCAATCTGTTTCCTTTTGGGGGAAGGTATGTCCATTCGAACTGTGCAGCCACACCACCATCTGCTGGTCATTAAAGCTGTAAAGCCACCACTGATCCCATAAGCGCATCCATGCTGGGGATCAGCTCACATGTTTTCTGTAAACGAATCCTGGCTTACGTAACAAACAAAAAGCAACTGCATAGCAGTATTAACATCCTTAGTCTTTCCTTGAACTTGAGTCCATCTTTAGAAAACTTGATAAAGTTTTAGCAAATGAAAGAACCCCCCCATATAATTTTCTAGATCATTTTCAGTCGTCTAAAGGTGGCCATTTGTGTCCAGAGAGCATACAGCCAGATTATTGGAGGGTTGGCTTTGACAGAGCATCAGATTGCAGCTGATCTGTCCAAACCCAAAAGTTTCTGCTGATTCACTTTGTTAGCAAGTGCATTGGCAAATTAGGATGTAAATAGGAATCCCAGCAGTCAGATCAAAGATTGGAACAGAATAATGTCGCCATCCACATGATGATTGGTCAGATACATTGAAGGGCCAGCCATAGTATGGATGTTGTAGGATGTTCGGAATCATTGCTTCATAGCATCCATAGGAGAGGTGGATCAACATTCCGCTAAAGCAGTTTCACTTTGTTTTGTTGGTTGTCCTCTATTTGATATTATATATTTTAAACCCTCCTTATATAAACTGATCCCAATATTTGTGGGCAAACAGGGTCGGTCGTAGCAAGTGCGGGGCCCAATTGGAACTATTTTTTCAGGGACCCGTAGAAGGAACTTTGTTGTCTGTCACAGGGTCACAGAGCTGGATGGGCAAATAGTGGCTGCTTTCCCCTCTGTCCAAGTGATGGCTGCCAGTTGGGGATGTGGGCAGGCTGGGCAACTGGGAGAAAATGTTCCCTCGCTTTGTTTAACCTATGTGTGCTAAAAAGAGTGCAAACTGTAAACTGTGTGTGTGCAGCACCATGGATTATATATACAACATTAATGCATTTCTCTTATTTGGGCCAATTGGGTTTGGGCAAATTGGTTGAATTGGGTTTGGGGGTGGGCTGGGCCAATCAGGTTCAGCAGTGGCCTGGGCCAATCAGGTTTGAGCCAATCTGGATTAGGGGTAGGCTGGGCTACTGGGGAATTAAGGGAATAGGACTCAGAGCTCACCCTGGAGCGGAGCCCCCATAAGTGCAAATTGGTCCAATGTGCTTAAGACCGGCACTGTGGCAAATCCTAAGAACTGTCCCTCAGTTGCTTAGAATGCAATTCAAACCATTTCAATGGCATTTAAATATTATATTTATATCTTTACTCACCTCCTGCTTTTTATCGTTCTTTCCCTTTTTCGCAAGGCTATTCAAATGCCCCCAAATTAATTTCAAATTTTTGACTCATTTTCACTAACATTAAATCAATTCAGTTCAATGATTATGAGCAACATTGTTCCATCTAGGTTTTGTTTTCTACGGGTCTTTTTTAATTTAATTACATTTTTAACATATGGATTTGCCCAATTCTGTGTGACACCATTAAAAATTTGATTTTGATACCCTCGAATCCTCGAGCATACCTGTTTAGTCACATAATATTGATATAGTACGCCTCAAAGTATGGGAGGTAAGGGAAAAACGGTATTATCTCTGGGAAACCGAACAAGCTGCAGACACACCTCACTGTACTCTATCTGTGGATAATGTGTTAATATGCTTATGAGATAAACTTACTGTGGTCGTACTCACTATACAAAATGTTTGTACAGGATTCTTTTTCATGCTATTTGAACTTTTCTGTATTGAAAAATGCCTACTTCTTTAAATAAAGAATATACAAAAAAAAAATAAAATTAGATTTTGGCACACAGCACTATTGAATGACCAAATAAGATGTATGGAAGAAACTTGCTGGGGGGCAATTTTCTATAAAAGTCCTTTTTTATTTTTAGCCATCCCTTTAATCTTCTGTTGTCAGTAATAAAAATGAACATTTCATTTTTTTTCCTTTGAGTGGAATGAATGAAGTGTTATTGAAAGTTTGTTAGTTATGTCATAGCACAGGAAATGGCAAAATATATTATTCCTATATGCATTTGCTGCAATTCTGCACAGTTGCTTCATAATTTAGGTTGCTGAGTGAAAGAAATTTAAATTCAAATGTGCGTTATGGCTTTTTATTGGAATAATGTTCTATGTTGCCTTCTATTTACCTTCACAAGTTTTCTCAGGAATGGCTTGGAGAATAGTCGTTGATAACCTCCTATTATAATCAGAGGTATTATAATCACTGTATGTGTATGTCATGCGCTGCTGTCAGAGGAAATGCTCCCACCTGCGTTTTTGGTGACGGTTGCAACAATAAGCGGTTTTCCACAGGAAATTCCCATTGACTGATTAATATGAGAAGACATACATTCTCTTATATAGTCTGTGTAAAGAGTTTTCCTCCATTTTCTCCCAGGAATAACAAATTTGTAAGGGTAGGCATGCATGGTAGCTTTAAAGAAGAAAAAAGTTATTGTATGGAGATGCCCTTTAAAAATAAAAATCATCCCATAGGAGGATTTTACCATTATGTTTTGCCTTCTTTATCCCAGTTTTTGAAATGATCAGCATCTATTTCACTAATGCTCTTTTGTTACACCTTTGCCCCCATATCTATGTATACTATACTTTTGTGAAATTGAGGCCTTAATACACAATTTGGCTAGTAAAGTATGAAGCACATCTATAGTTGGAGCAGCGCATTCCTGGGTCATTCTCAAAGATGGCACGTTTCCAGTTCGTAGGTAAAAAAGCATTATTTATTGAAACATTTTTATTAATTACAAACAGCGTCTGAAGTCTGACGCGTTTCATGTTTGCACACTTCCTCAGAAACGTATACTATACTTTTATGAAACTGAGACCTTAGGCTAGAAAAGTATGAAGGCATCTGGGAGAAATTTCACCTACTGAGGTGTATGCATTTAAGACTAAAAGATGACTGTGTAATGCTTCCATTGTTCTACCTTCAGTTTAGATGAAATTAATCTTATTTATTTGAGATGTACACCCTAGCTTTTAAAGGCAGACATATGTGAAGATTCATGAGGTAACTATGGGGCAACTTTGAGTGCCATCCCGCCGGCGATTTATATTCTAGCCGGAAGAAGGGTTTTTGTGGTGAGATTAGTCGCCCGAAGAAGAGGCGATTAGTCACATGGTTTTTGTAAACCTAATTTTTTTAAGATATTTGTTTTCAATTTAATGTATGGGATGAAATGTATTTATTTATATTTTTGTCTTTGTTTTTCTTTATTTAAGATGCCTTAAATTTTGTTAATTTTCTTTCCTGTTGGAAATATCCAAATATAAACTCTTATGCTCATGAGAGGATGATTATGTTGTATGCAGTGAAAGAATCTGCCACATCTTTCATCGTCACCCATGTGCTGCAAACATATATTATGTAAAGGGAAACATCTTTAAGCAAGAAGATAAACACACTGCTTCCTCCCATAGTGCATCTGTTTGTTTAGGTATGGCTAATTAATCCTATAAGTAGTTGATGATCCTCCGCCAAGTGCTGAAAGTCTTATTGTCTTTTTAATTTAGTGTAAATACACTGAGTCTGGACATCCAGCAAGTCTGGACTTTGAGTATGATTGCAACTACACTGCATTTTTCCCTTGAGTAAAATTGCTTTTCTTTTATGTTTTTTAAAAATTCCTCACTAAAAGATTTACATGGCTATCCCATTGGTTCATACAAATAAAAATGGTCTTAGTAGTTATTGTCTCTTATAAGCACTGAAGTTGTTGTTGCCTACAGGGGTAGGGGATACTGCCATGTTTTTTCAAAATGCATCAGTGGACTTCAGCACTGAAATCCATTTCTCAAAAGAGAAATCTGACATGGAGCTAGACATTTTGTCAATTTCCCAGCTGCCCCTGGTCATATGACTTGTGCCAGCACTTTAGGAGGGAACTGCTTTCTGACAGGCTGTTGTTTTTCCTTCTCAATGTAACTGAAGGAGTCACAGTGGGACATGAGTTTTTACCATTCAGTGTTGTTCTTAGATCTACCAGGCAGCTGTTATCTTGTGTTAGGGAGCTTTTATCTGGTTACCTTCCTGTTGTTCTGTTGTTAGGCTGCTGGGGGGGAGGGGGTGATATTACTCAATCTTGCAGTAAAGAGTAACTGAAGTTTATCAGAGCAAAAGTCACATGACTTGGAGCAGCTGGGAAATTGACAATATGTCTTGCCCCATGTCAGATTTCAAAATTGAATATAAAAAAAATCTGTTTGGTCTTTTGAGAAATGGATTTCAGTGCAGAATTCTGCTGGAGCAGCACTAACTGATGCATTAAAAAAAAGTGATTTTTTTTTTTTTTTGTGTATAAGCCCCCAAAACAAGCACTTTACTCTAGTATTGTATTGTCAGAAGCACCAGTAAAGTAACATTGTATACCAGGACCTTTATGCTTCAATATTGTCTTGAACCCGTGTCATCCTGCTTTTGGTTGAGTGCGGACACACCAGAGAAGAACCCTTGGTTTTAAAGTTATTGTACCTTTTGGTGCTAAGCAATTACTCAAATTTTTTCTCTCCTTCACTCTGAGAGAAGTAGGCCAGTAGCAACCTCCATACAACCTTTAAGGATAATATCACATGGGTCAGCTCTTTAGGGAGAGAAAAATACTTATATTGCAATATATACAATATATTTGCCTCCATTTTAATTGATTGTATTTTAAAGCCACATCAGCTGATATGTTAACTTCATTACTTCATTGAGTGTGTCATATCACATTTCAGATAGAAATTGGACTGGGAAGTCAAGTCAAGAGCACGCTCTTGTCCTCTGAACCTCTGTAAATCTCAAATGCTACTATACATATGTGGTAAGCTCTGGATCAGTCCTCCATGTTTTATGAACATTGTGTAGCAGACTGTTTTATGCCTCGTAGAAGGATCATACGGATCAAAGAAACTATGGGGGGAATTCACAAAACTGGAGAGAGCCCATTTTTGGAGTAAAACTGTTGGTAAACTGGTGCAATATACTTTCTCCATCTTCACAAACAGAAATCTGCCTAAATTCTGACTCAACTGACACTTTAAATTTTTTAGTGAAAGAAAGACAGTTTACAGACACTTTTATGAATTTGTCTTTCAAAACGACATTTTTAACTCACATTTGCATTATTTTAGTCGTTTTAGCTTAATGAATGAGGCAATATTAGCAATTTAAGTAACTATACCATATAAATCTAAAGGAAAAGTAAAGCTTCCCAGCCATTTTTTTTTAGTTTTAGCAGCACTTAGAAAAATGTTGAGAAAGACAAAATCTGAAAACTGACTTAAATTAGACAAATTCACAAAAGTGGAGATAGAGGTTTGTGAATTTGGAGTGAAAAATAATATTTTTATGTCCACTTTTATTTTGTATCGATATCACCACTTTTGTGAATTTCCCCTATGTGATGACAGACTCATTATTGATCTTGGGATTTAGGGAATTCCCATGGGAAAATTGCCTGGGTAGCAAAAACAACTCAGGACTCTGCATAAATAAATAGGATTCAGTTTAATGTTAGCAGGACTGTATAACAGTCAAAAAATAAGTTTTATAAAACCTGCTGTGATTATTCTGTGGTTACATTTTACTGTTTTACAATTTCCCCTTGTGACGTTTTACCACTGGAGCTCCTGCAGAGCTTTTTGGAACAGGTGATCGTCAACAGGGGCGATCCTGCCCAATTTGCCACTTGAGGTGGTCTTAGTTTTTGCCGCCTCTCCATGGCACTTGCCTTCAGTGTCAAGGCGGTCCACGTCGCAATTGTGCTCTCTGCACTAGACGACCCGAATTTCAGGGTTGAAAAACAGAAATTTGGCTCTTAGTTACCAGGATCTGTATTTTTGCCTCAACTCGCCTCATTGGCAGAGCACCCTGATCGCCAACCATAACAATTAGTAGTGATGGGCGAATTTATTATTTATAAATTCGCAAAACGCCAGTGAAATTTCGCGTGGCGAAAATTCCCCGAAGTGCGTCAAAAGCGTGCCACGCTTCGTTTCGCAAATTTTTTGGTGAAGCGAAACTCGGGAGATTCGCCCATCACTAACAATTAGTACTAGAAGCCAGCACCAGTTTGTCTCAGTGCACATGCTTCAGCAATCACTAGTGATGGGCGAAACGGCCGCGTTTCGCTTCGCCGAAAAATTCGCGAATTTCCAGAGAAATTCGCGAAATTTTTCGCCGATTCGCGAAACGAGTCGCGCGTCATTTTTGACGCGTCGTTTTTGACGCGGCGCGTCGGAAACGACACGACGCGCGTCGAAAACGACGCGTCGTTTTCGGCGCGTCGCGTCAAAAACGACGCGCGACTCGTTTCTGCGCGGCGAATTTTTTTGGGCGAATTTTTTTGCCAGTTTCACGGATTTATTCGCCAGCGGCGAATCGCGGGAATTCGCCCCTGGCGAATAAATTCGCCCATCACTAGCAATCACCCCTAGTTAGCCTTCAATCTGTGCATCTTGAAAAATTTTGGAGTTAATTGACTTTGGAGCTGCCCCTCATCTACTTGAGACCCCCTCCTGCAATTTAGGAGTCTTTGCTTTAGCTGGAGACACTTAAATATAAACATTCCTGTAATGTTTTAGGTTTTATGGAATGTATTTTATATGATGTGCCCAGTAAAGGAGTGATCTGGCTGTGGCTAGCCTGCTTTAGACTAACCATTTAAACTGCCATTTATCCATAAATGTCATGCATTGGTGTTTAAGTGGTTAAATAAGTTTATGATTTCTGGTAACTTGAGCTTATTTTTTTTTTTTTACCAGACCTTCTGTTGCGTCTGAATGAGGGAGTTGGTAAATTTGTCTTGCGGAGCTCCAGGCAGCAGCTGTGTTAAGGAGGCTACTTACAGCTGTGAGATTATTCTAGGCTGAGATGTTCTAAGCAAGGCATGGAATAGTTTCAACTGTATGATCTTGCGGTGTTTACTTGTGGTGTAGGTGTATGACTCTTCCCATTTTTGTCATTTCTCATTTCCAGTAAAATAACATACTCTTCTGTTTTCTCCAATTAATCTTCTAGCATGAAAACGCCATTTTCATTTTTTTTCCAAAACACTGTGTTTTTTCTGCATACATCACAGTCTACACAAAGACGTGCTCTGTATTTATGGAAGCCAGGCCTGGACTGGCAATCTGTGAGTTCTGGCAAATGCCAGATGGGCTGCTATAAGGTGCCATAGAAAGTCAGTATTTAGGGGGCTGGTGGGGGCTGTTTGGGCCTCTTTGTGGGCTGATTGGGCCTCTGTGTACCTGAAATGCCTGGGCCTATTTTAATTCTCAGTCCAGACCTGATGGAAGCCATAACTACAGCTGGAAATTAGCTTGATCTGCCTCAAAAATGTAAAATAATACAGTGTTTAGTTTGACCATTCTCCCCATTCTTTAGATTTGTCATTTATAAAGTATATCTATGGAGGCTTCTAAGAGAAAAAGCAATGCATTATGTGTTCCTTATTTTCAACCATATTCACCTGCCCAGAGAAGGGAAATGTTTTATTTTTCAATACTTGGTATAGGGTCACCTGGTCAAATTCAATTGCAGAAAGTAGTCAGCACATCGATTCTTGTCTTAGGTATATGTAGTGCACGTTCACCCAAGGCCACTTTCCTTAAGTAATAATACGTAGAAAAAATCTTTTAAACAGCACCATCCAACTCTTCATCCATTTAAAAAGCCTTTATTAGTGCTTTTGTGGGCATCACAGCGAGGCCGCATGGCCATTTTATCAAGCATGCCATTACTCTAAGTCTCTTGAGCTTAGCTGTTGCCAGAGCCAGACCAAAGCCAGAGTGACTCAAGTTCTGTTGAAGGCTTACCACCTGGCCTGTGAAAATAAGGCTTGATGCCCATGATATTAAAAGGGATAAATATAGGAAAACTGTAGTATCTTCCAAAAAAAAATGTAAATATGGTTTCTTGCTTACAGCTACATATGCCAATTCTTCTCCATGTCAATACACGTGTGTAGAGCTGAATCGCCAGATAAACAGGTAGAAACAATAGAATTCTACATGTATCTGACTATTCAGCATTAACAATGGCCGATGTTAAGGCTGTCTTCAAAGGCATCCGTTCAAAATTTCCCATCCATGCACGATCGACGAGCTGTCCAGTATCCAAGTCTTCTGCTGATATCAGTGGGCTCATTTCTCACCATACGCGCACCGAATAACATACAAAAATTCATTTTGTACGATATTATCTGTGCATCTATGGCCACCTTTAGTCTACTAGAAAATCATGTAAACATTAAATAATCCCAACAGGCTGGTTTAGCTTCAATAAGGAGTAATTATATCTTAATTTGGTGCAAATTGCTGTTTTATAATTACAGAGAAAAAGCAAACCATTTAAAAAAAATTTAATTATTTGAATAAAATAGAGTCTATGGGAGGTAGCCTTTCCATAATTCGGCACTTTCTGAATAATGGGTTTCCAGATAACAGATACCATAACGGTACAATAATTTGAGTAATTGTGTGTTCTGTTTAATTCAGTTACAACTGCCATAAAATTCTAAGACTTTCTGCATCAGAATGTCAGAAATTGTAGGATTTTGCCTTATGCTTTGTTTGTTTAAAGGGAACATTTCATATGT
This sequence comes from Xenopus borealis, assembly GCA_024363595.1. NCBI lineage: Eukaryota > Metazoa > Chordata > Amphibia > Anura > Pipidae > Xenopus > Xenopus borealis. The sequence continues at coordinate 77,505,283 of CM044446.1, read as the reverse complement.
TTAGCCAATCCCAATCCCCTGAATTGCTGATCCTATTTTCTCTCTTGTACCAATGTCATCCTATTTGTTAATCATTAAATCGGAGCAGCCGGCTGCTATTGCAAGTTTTGTATCTGGCTACCAGGAAACGTAAGTAGTAATTATTTCATCAAATAATTCACCTTTTTAAAATTACTTCCTTTTTCTCTGCAATAATAAAACCGTACCTCGCATTTGATCCCAATATAAATAATCCTTATTGGAGGCAAAATAATCCAGTTGGGTTTATTTAATGTTTAAATCATTCTCGGCAGACTTAAGGTATGGAAAGCCAAATTACAGAAAGGCCCCTTATCCAGAAATCCTCAGATCTTGAGCATTCTGGGTAGCAGTTTCTATGCCTGTCATATAACCTCTCAATGAAGGGTAAATAATGATGAAATTATTAGCAATTTATGAAGTTTGTAAAGTTGGGCCACACAAAGGAAGCCACCGTAGCTATCAACTGTCAACAAACTTGCTTTGCTCTGCTTTGTATTTTATCTCAGGTCTTGATACCTAGATGGCAGAATACTGCTAATCATTACATCTGTCTGTATTGTGCTTCCCTTGGCCCTTCTACCCAAAATAGGTAAGCAGCTAAAGTAATGACTGTATAATTGTTTGGTTAGGTGTGCATAGGGGTCGAAGCGAAAGGAGGGAGACATTTAATTTGGGTTATTTTAATTTTCAGCCAGGGGCCTGGCTTGTTAAGTTATTACTTAGGTTGCAGTAGTATGTTGTCTGTTACACTAAAGTAAAATCTTTACAGGAGAACATTAAAGGGTAGCTTTTACTTATAGCATGCCATTAGTGGTAAGCCAGTTCTAATTCTGCCCCACAAAATGACATAAATGATCTGTGACAGGCACTGGGAACGCTGTTATTCCAAACCTTAAACTCCAGACACTGTACCGCGCACTGTAAAATAAAACATACCAGAAATGTAAACCCTTAACTCTGCATTAAGATCGGGTTCCATATAAATTGCTTTTTATTTTACTGTTATTTTACAGGCTTTCTTGGCTACACAAGCAGTTTGTCATTTTTATTTATGGTGCACTTTGCCATTGTGGTAAGTTCTTAAAATGACTATTTGGCTTAAATGGCCAAAATTAATTTACCTTTTTTCTTTTTTTAATGACTCAATGTAGTCCAGAATGTGTGTTTCCTTGCTAAATGCATTTCGTCTGTATGTCCACATTTTGTTTTCTCTGTTATAGTGGCAGAAACATGAGAAAGTATGACGTAAAAAATGTTTTTGGGAGATCTCTGAGGAGGATTTAATGGAAAAGCTTTAACAAGCGCATGTGTTTTTAACAGTAATAAAGAGTATATATTTGTGAATTTGGCACTGCAGCCTTTTTTTCAGACAAGCCAATCCTTATGATAAAACCAGGTCTCAATTTGTCTGGATGAAACTTGACCAGGTGCAGTATCTGTCCCTGTTGGACTTTTATGGGGTTACAAGCCAAAAATAGCTTTTCTTCATTGGCAAACACAAAGGACATTAGGTTAATAGTAGGGTGTGTAGGTCTCCTCTATTTATTTACTCTGCTGGGTACCTATGGACTGTCTATACATATAGGTTTTCCTGAATTTGAAGAGGATATTCCACAGGGATCTTACCCAATTCTGAACTCTAACATGCAGTGAAAGTGTGCCCTGTAAAGCTGACAATTTAGAGCCATGTAGAGCTGACAGTTTAGCAATGTGATTGAGGTTGAAGTGTCCTATGAAGCTATTTCCCTTCATTTTCTCACAGTTGTGTAAAAAAAAAAGTGTATCAACTGAGTTACCTGCTTGTGAGTGCTGCTGTCTCACGTGACTTTTGTAAAATACAAAGGGGACAAATTTCTTGTACTGGCTCTAGTTTCGTGAGTAATAAATGCAGTTTTGACCATATATATGCTATTGTGACCATTCATAGCGTAACCCAGCAAACTAAGCTTAACCAGTATGCCAACTGACATATTTTAAAGGTAAGAAGTTTGCGTATTAAAGCGATGACCATAAAATAATGATTTCTGGTTGTTTGCTTTTGGTTAATAGACTTATTGTTTTTCCACGGACTCATGTGTGGTCAACAAAAACAGCCATTTTCATAGGAGGTCGTTAAATAGCATTACGTTTCCATTTCATCTAAACTGAACTCAAACATTTTTATTTGGAAAATCAGATCTCTAGCAATGTTTGGTTAGTCACCAACCGTTAGTGGGAAGTAAAGCTTAGAGCCTTTTCTGTACCCACCATGTCTTTCCTGATATCATAAAGTGTTTCTTTTTAGGCTGTAATTAAAAAAATGGAATATTCCTTGTCATCTTCCTCCACTAAATCATACTGTGACATTCCTACAGGTAACTGTTTATTTTTGTTTCCATGACAAATCTGAGGGATTTATAATGGATATTTTTCCATCAATATAACTTTACATCTTTGGCATTCCTTCCCATGCTTTCTAGCCCCTAGCAAGGTATCTGTCCCTTCCAACACTAACCTTGAGCTTCTTTGTTGAGAGAGGGCTCATAAATCTGTCAAGTTCCTTTGGAACTCCGGCCTTTCCGTCTGACCTTTCCTTGACTCGTCGCTCCCTGAATTAAAGATTACTTTGCTGAAGTTTTATTCCTAGGGCCTCACAAATTATCATTTTATTAGAAGTATAGACACTTTATTCTGTTTATTAGATGCATGTTTTGGCCAAGTTTTCATTTCATTGCACTATTATCATTCTTTAGGCACCCAACATTTCTTAATGTAAACCAAAGTTATTTCATTTGTCCAAGGAGGCGGGTGTTTCCTGCTATAAGAATATAAAGTTGCATTAAAAAAATAAGAATAACTATTGGTTTTACTAGTGATCACCAGAGTGCTTGTTACAAATTCTATATTATTTTATTTTATCATAACCATATGTTACATTTATTTTCAAATATCTAAAAAGGATAGCTATCTTCCTGATAGTGTCTAACCATTTTATTCAGTGTTCTTTGTAAAGAGGACACTATTTGCTCTTAACAGTGATTATAAATAATTAACTATGGTCATAAATAAATATCTAGCATTTTTATGAACACATTAATTGAGGATCTTTGTACTATTTTTATGAAGCAACAGTATGTTATGCAGCACTTCACTGAGATTGCTTATCAGTCACTTCAGTCCCTACCCCAGTGAAGCTTAAGGCTTATACACACACTATGGCCAGATTGGTCAACTGTTCCACAAAAGATTCCCCATGTACTGAAAAGGCAATAAACCTGAACAATAACATTTTGTTCCACAGTAAAATGCACACACAACTGGCTTGTTTTATGAATCCCTTGTTAATAGTGTGGTACCTTTTAAAGGGCATTTTTTGTGCCCAGACTCCCACTAGACTAAGATATAGTCTCTTGGTGGCTAGAAAATATCCATTTGCTGTTTCATAAAGCCAGCTGTTGGTTAGCATTACCCTTTGTGAACTTGGAGTCCATAAACCCTATTCTATATCCAGCTGCTGGAAGTCGATTGCCCGATCAGCAGAGTCTTTTCTTTTCAATCTGTCTTTTATCTATTGGATACATTTGGATAGTTTGCACAAAATTAAATTCGAGCACTATAGTAATTCCTATAGACTCATGACTGATTTGCACGCAGAGGGACTGACTGAAGTGCGTCTTTACAGCATCATAGTTATACAGTATGTATAGTATATATAGATACAGTTAGTCAGCTATCTGAAATGACAAAAGGTTGCAACCGTAAATTGGATAGAGCAATTATAGCACCACAATGTGCTGCTCGTGGAACCACCTAAGCCCACTATTGCTCTGATTGTCCCCAGTGATGTTATCTAGCTAATGTATGGTTTTTATTCTCATATAACGGGAGGTGTGATTGACAGATTTGGTCAAGGCTGGGCCACGATGACCGAGCACCCTTGCCCCCCCCCTTGCACCAGCACACATGCAATGTGGCAGAGGGAAGGACATGGGAGAGCGGCAGAGGGGAGTGTGACCTGCTGATCTCCCCTCCCCCCACGTTGCTGACCAGGGCACCTACAAGTTATTAAAAAAATAAAATGCTGGCAAGGGCAAGTTACAGTATAAAAAAAAACTGCACTTCAGCCAGAGAGTTAAAGTGCCTGCAACTCCAGCTTCCTGTGCTCCGATTCATCAGTGATTTCTAAGCCTGGTAAAGCCCACTTTTTTTATTTATTTTAATTGCTAGCTATTTAATTGCTAAGGTCAATTTCTCCCTAGCAACAAAGTAGTGGTTTCAGGGAAAGACTCGAAAATAAATAGGAGAGAGCTTAAAGAACAAGTAAACCTTTTTTTTTTCTATCTGTAAATTTGCTCTAAACAGCCCCTCAAATTAATGTACCTTAGTCCCTGCTGCAAGTCTGCTCTGGTTTCTGTGTTATCAGCAGCTTGTTTCCCCTTCTTCCTGGTGCAGAGTGAAGCCCCGCCCCTTAGCTTACTGAGCTGACCTTATCTCTTGGACTAGTCCTGGAGATCATTTGCATACTATGACATAGCAGAGACCAGTGTGTGCAGCAGCTTTTGCTTGGGGAAACTAGCTTACTAATGCACACACTGGCTCCCTCTTCCTCTCTATTGTGGAACAGCAGCAAATGGACTGCTCAGTAAACTAAGGGGCTGGGCTTCACTCTGCACCAGGAAGAAGGGGAAACAAGCTGCTGATAACACAGAAACCAGAGCAGACTTGCAGCAGGGACTAGGGTACATTAATCTGGGGGGCTGTTTAGAGCAAATTTACAGAAAGAAAAAGAAAAACATTTACTTTTCCTTTAAATAAAAACATAAGTAACAATTAGCTACAGCAAAAAAAAAAAAAACATTGCTCTGTGAGGCTTTAAAATTATTGTTAGGGTAGAACGCCATGGTAAATATCAGTGCAATCCCATTGGATCCGACGCTCTTGGACAAAACACTGGCGTCAAGTCGGATGCATGTAGCCTCTGCATCCGACTGTCGAGTCATATGGGATGCATGCTGCTACTTCATCCGACATTTCTATTTCTTACCTTATTTCTGGCGCATACGACTTGACCCCAGCGTTTCACTGAGTGGCGGCGGGTTGCACCTAGTTCTCCCATGGAGTTCTACCGTAATTTTGTAGCCTCACAGAGCAATGTTTTTATGCTGTAAGAATTGGCTATTAACATTTGAAAGTTGCAAACAGACGGAAGAAAAATTATTCAAAAACAAAAAAATGAATTCCAAAAAAGTCTCTAAGAATAGGACATTCTATAAAATATAAAAAGTTAAGTTTAAGTTGAAGTACCCCTTTAAACCCCAAGACATAATAATGAGTTTAGTTTAACGTTAAAGTAGTTTTAATCAGGTCTATCATTTCTGGTTATTGGCTAAAAATAAAACTAAATGAAAAGTATTGTACTGTATATCTGTCATGTAATGGCATTGTTATATCACCTGATGAAAACTGGTTAGTGTATCTCTGCTCTATCACATTAAGAACTCCTTGACATTACACTGATGATGTATTGATATGAAACCATAGAGCAGGGAGACCCTCTGATCTTATGTACTTCAAAAGCTGCCAGTATCCTGGGGATAATGGGCCCCAAGGGAGACTTGGATTTCACTAAGGTTGGCCTGTGGTAGGATTTAAAATGTAGGGGACATTCATAAATGTAACCCAAGTATGCTTGTTCTTGTCAGGCTCGATTTAACCGTGGACTTTTACTGCAGTATTGGGTTACAAACACAACAGAGAGAAGTGGTTCTTTAGGATACAACTACATGTGCAGAGCAACTGGGGGACATAGTGGCAATGAGAACCTTGCCTTAGTAACACAATGCTCTTACACTGTTGTATACAGCATTATCCAACTACAGTAGCCAGTTTAAGCAGGTGCTAGAGCAGGAGTGGCCATTAGTGATGGGCGAATTTATTCGCCAGGGTCGAATTCCCGCGATTCGCCGCTGGCGAATAAATTCGAAACGCCAGCAAAAATTTGCCGCCGAAAACGACGCGACGCGCCGCGATTGACACGACGCGCGTCGGAAACGACGTGCGACTCGTTTCGCAAATTTTGTCGCCAATTCGGCGAAGCAAAACGTGGGAGATTCGCCCATCACTAGTGCCCATACTTTACCAATACAAGGTCTTCTTTTAGTGATGCTGTCCCATTATGATCTTAGAACTCCATATTACACACCTTACACATTGTAATTGACAGCAATGGTTTATATTTGAACATGTCCTGCTGCCACACCTGTAATAATATAGGAACGTGGCCTAATTAGCCCATACCTCTCCGACATCCCAGCTTTATAGACAGGGCCCAGATTCATTGACCTTAAAAAGGTTAGGGCATGTAAAGGTACTGTACATGTCTGGATGTGAACAGACAGACTGGGACCAGGCTGCAACCATGGTTAACTGCAGACAAAGCAGCGCCATTGTTTTCTCTGCATTCAGCTAGCAGATAGTAAGATACATATAGATACATATATAAAAACAGATCACTATTTACACTAAGCCTAGGATGTGTCAGTGGTTATACCCAAACCTATACCAATACATTTGTAGCCAAACAGTATAGTCTGCAATAGCTCAATCTAGGGTGCAGTAAATTGTAGGTCACAACTGCTGGCATACAAATTTCCCTGTATCTGCTCCAGATTAAGCCACAATGCCATTTTTGTTATAAATTGTTGTCATTTTTCCTTTCTAGATTGCCTTTGCGTTACCAACAATGGCATTATCCTTTCTCTGCCACACCTCAATTTTGCCCATTTACTGCAGACTTAAAAGGTAAGTTAGAAAACTAACTCCAGTCACGAGAAGGTCATCTCCCATTGAATTTTAATCCAAATAATATACATTTTTTTTAAATAATTTTCTTTGTAATAATAAAATATTACTTTCTACTTGATGGTATCTAAGCTGCATGAATCCGTTTTGGAGGCTTGTTTAATGTTGCAATTATTTATTTATTTTTAGCACTTTTGGATTTCTTTATACTTTCGACATAATGTTATGTTACGTCTTAAGACTCTGGGTGACAATGACATTTTGAAATGAAAAGGCTTTCATGGCCTCCAGGATTTCTGTTTTACCGCACATTTTTTCAGGGACTTTATGAACTAATTGAATGTTCTAGTTCAGAGCTGCCGTTAAACATCTGATAAAAAAGAATTGAATGCAACTGCTAAAAGCAAATTACTTTGTTTCAACAAATTGGCACATTGTAAAAAAAAAAAAAAAAACCTGGCTAAATCTACAGTAAATGTGCCAGTTCATTTATCGATTCCCTTTCTTGATCGGAATATGGTAATGTCATAATTATTTTTAAGTTGACCCATCAAAGTGACTTTTTATCAGAGGAGCCGTAATGACAAAATCAATTTCATGATTACAACCATGAATGAACTTTTCTTGTTTTAAACAATATGATAATAACTGTTGGGAGGCCAAAAGGATCCCCCTATGTTCCCAGTGTTGGACTGGGATGCCAGTGGCTCACCAGAAAACCTTAGACCATAGGCCCACACTCCAAATACTTTTTTTCATCTACTCACTCTTTTATTCTCCTATTCTCTTTATTTGCAGACTATAATTTATCATTCCATTAATGTTACCTCTTTGTTCCCATTTGTGCATCAGAAGATTTCTATTAAATAGGAACTGTTGAAAGATAAATTGGGGCACTCTCTTTTTATTATAGCTACAGTAATGGCTGAGTGGACTTTAACCTGGAGATGAATATATTTGCAGCGTTCCTAAATCCTAGCCCTGTTTTCTTTTGCTTATTCCAGTGCGTCCAAGACCAAAATTCAGAATGTTTCCTACATATGCATAGCCCTGAGCTATCTCATTTATTAGATTTCTGCCTTGTTTGGCTACTTCACTTTTATGGTATGTATTAAAATATATATATGGAAATAAACACGTAAAATTTATCAGGGTTTAGGTCATACAAAATTCTGGAATCTCCTTTACCATCTTCTTCACTATAATAGCCCCTCATCCTTGGTGTTATGTTGCTTGTGTGGCAGATAGCAGACAGGATTGTATGTAGAGATCTTTTGGGTTGGGGAAAGGGTCCTGGTGGGTAAAATGCAGGTAAAAGCTGACAACACACAATGAAGTCTCTTCACTGATGAGTTATCATATGAGGATACAATGCTTTAGGCATGAGTGCATTACTTTTTAGATAAGCACCAATTACTGATGATAACAAGCATTGTTTATCGGGTTTATTGCATATTATAAAGCTAGTTATTTTGTACTATAAATTCATCCTTAACATTTCTTCATTTCTACATATCGATGGAAACATTACCTAATGCTAAAAGAGGCCGCCATTAATATGATGAATTATGCAATAGCCTTATTAGAGTAAAGAGTGGCCTCTACAACAAAATGCTGAAAAAACCAAATTGATTTGTCTGAATTACAGTTTCCATTTAAAAGCATTGGGGAGGGGAGGTTTATAACCCGTTATAACTGTCTCGCTGCTATATATTTCACCTCTATGTCAATCTGACCAAATTAGTTCAAAAAGCAAATTCATCTTTTTTTTTTTCTTCTAGATAATGTTGATTCTGAATTACTTCAGGGATACAGCATATATCTGCCCAACAATGTCCTTATCATTAATGTGCGGTTATTCATATTACTTGCTGTTCTATTAACAGTCCCGCTTATCCATTTTCCAGTAAGTAACCTGATCTTTCATGAGCTGAGCACAATTCTGTCATGTTTCCATTTTGTCGGATAGGCTGGAAATATTTCTGAAAATCACAAGTTTTCAGGTTTTTGTTGTTTCATTCTGATTCTAGGCAAGGAAAGCAGTTATGATGAGTCTCTTCTCCCAATACCCGTTTTCATATATAAGTCACACTGTGGTGACTTTGGCACTAAACATAATTATTGTGCTGATTGCTATACAGTATATGTACCTGACATAAGGGACCTGTTTGGTGTTGTGGGTAAGGGTATTTCTATAATTTTGTTATTAAAGGGATAGTGTCATGGGAAAACATCAGTTAATAGTGCTGCTCCAGTAGACTTCTGCACTGAAATTCATTTCTCAAAAGAGCAAACAGATTTTTTTATCTGACATGGGGCTAGACATTTTGTCAATTTCCCAGCTGCCCGTGGTCATGTGACTTGTGCCAGCTTTCTGGCAGGCTGTTGTTTTTCCTTCTCAATGTAACTGAATGGAAAGCAGTGGGACATGGGTTTGTACTATTGAGTGCTGTTCTTAGATCTACCAGGCAGCTGTTATCTTGTGTTAGGGAGCTGTTATCTGGTTACCTTCCCATTGTTCTGTTCTGTCACATGACTTGGGGCAGCTGGGAAATTGACAAAATGTCTAGCCCCATGTCAGATTTCAAAATGAAATATTAAAAAAATCTATTTTTCTCTTTTGAGAAATGGAGAATTCTGCTGGAGCGGCACTATTAACTCAGTGGGTCCGCTCAGCAATTTTAGATGGCTGATTATAGGGATTGGAATAGGAAACGTTCAGCAGTTTATAATTCACTCACTGAAGCTGAAAGCTAACAACCTCAGCATGCATCCTGTGTAAATAAATACATTTATAGTAAAAGCCGTGGCAGGCATGCATACTTAGCAGTAACTACTTTTACATATCCTAAAAATGAATGTCATATTCCAATCTGCTTTAAGAGCGGCCAAGTTTTGTTAAACACAATTGCCTTATATCTGTGGAGCAAGAAATCTAGTCTTGATTTGCTTTCTCTGTATAATGCACTTTGCCCTATGGCTGATTTCTGTTATTGAATCTGGTTGTTTTGTAACAGCTCCATGCAATGATGCTTCACGGTTTCATTGGGTATAATCTTTAATATCATATTAAATATGCCATTGGATGCAGAGAGAATTCTGAAATGAACTGTGGCTCCTAAGGAAACTGACTATGTACCTTCTTTTTAGAGATGGCAATCAGGAGATCTTTTGAACTGGTGCCCAAAGTGAATGGCTGTTCTCACCAAGTGTAAATTGATTCCTTCCACAAGTACTAATTTCTGTTTGTTTTCTCTCTTTTTCCCATGCCTATGGCTTGCTTGTTCTTGGTATTTGTATTGGTGCCTGTGTTTAACACTAATTACCATGAACTGGGCTTACAATGGATAGAAGAGAATCCTGCTGTAGTTTACATTTGAACAGAATGTGCAAGGATTTACAGCTAAGGGTATCCAGTTACAGGGGAAATTGGTTCAGAAATAGACTTGTCTTCAGACCACGCCACTCTGACGGCCAGTGGGCCCTTCAAGAAAGTAAAAACGTCAGCCGCTAAATTACACAAGGGGAAACCTGTTGTTTACAAAGCTGGACATGCTACATTAATTGCACATTAGGTGTAAATCAGCCAAGGCTTGTAGGGATCCGATCCAAGCAGATCAAAGGTCCACAAAGCCAAATATGTCAAATGACCAAAGGGATTATATTTCACCCATCGCATATATACCTGAAAGAATTTATTGCGTATCACAAACAAAATGAAATGACAAATGGGGGGCATTTGTCTTAATCCTGGGGAGTTTTGTAATTAACTTTTTATATTTACAGTGTGCCTTTAAAATAAATCCTGATCTGTTTTATCTACTTGTTTTGGCATGGATTTAATCCTTGTTAAAGAATTACAAAGCAAAGCCAAAAACAAAAGAAAAAACGCTGAGCAGAATAACACAATGAATTCAGGACAGTTCTGCAGTTTTCTTCTGCAGGGCAGATCCTATACTTAAAATAAAATCTTGCTGTACTTTTTCAATGTTACAGGAATCCCCAACAAATGTAACACCAGCTCCTGTTAGTGCAGGTCTGTAATCTTTTTTTTATTGCACTGTGAAAGCAAAATTAGGAAAAAAAAACTAATTGTACAAAAATCTGGCCCAGACCATGGGAAGTGTCTCAGGGCACATTTACAAAGGGGCAGATTTACTAGGGGTTGAAGGGAATTTTCGAATTGAAAAAGTTCGAATTTCAAAGTTATTTTTGGATACTTCGACCTTCGAATAGGCCAAAATTCGATTCAAATGGGGAAAAACCTTCAAATTTCGAAGTACTGTCTCTTTAAAAAAAAACGTTGCCGTCAACACTTCACCACCTTAAATCTGCCAAATTGCTATGTTAGCCTATGGGGACCTCCTAGAACCTATAGCCAAAATTTGGCAAGTTTTGTGAAGTCAAAGTTTTTTTTTTTTAAATAGTTCGATCTATCCATTTAATAGATCAGTTCAAACGATTTCTACGATCTATCGAAATATTTTCATTCACTCCAAAAAAAACTTCAACGATCGAATTTTAACTATTTGTAAATCTGCCTCTAAGGATTGAAGTGAATATTCAAATAAAATTTGAATCTAAAAAATTCAAATTTCGAAGTCATTTTGGGCTACTTCAACCATTCAATTGCCCAAAATTCAGTTTGGATTGAAAAACTTTGGATATTCGAATTTTGAAGTATTGGCCCTTTAAAAATCCTTTGACTATTCTCCAGCCAAATTGCCAGTTTAGCCTATGGGGGACCTCCTAGAACTTGTCCTAAAAAAATTTCAAAATTCTGAGAAATTTAAAGATTTTGGGAAAAATCGATGTGATTGTTCGATTCAAACGATTTTAATTTGATCTAAAACGACGTTTTTAATCGAAAATGATCCCCAAGAAAAATTTCGATGGTGAATATTGACGTTTTTTCACTTCGAAATTTGACCATTAGTAAATCTGCCCCCTCAACTTATTCTTCTTAACATGTTGTAACAAAGACATGGGGCAGAATTACTAAAGGCCCAATTTTTCAAGTGGTAAAACTTCGAAATTCGACCATCGAATAGTTAAAATTTCATAGTCTAAGTTTTATTTGGAGTGAATAAAACTAGTTTAATAGATTGTAGAAATCATTCCAATCGATCGATTCGAACTACTTCATTGATTGATCAAACGATTTTCAAAAAAAAACTTTGACTTCTTAAAACAATTTGGCAGGTTTAAAGTGGTGAAGTGTTGAAGTCAAAGTTTTTTAAAGAGACAGTACTTTGAAATTTGAAGGTTTTTTAAATATGAATCAAATTTTGGCCTATTCGATGGTCGAAGTACCCAAAAATAGAAAATTCTAACTTTTTCAATTCAAAAATTCCCTTTGACCCTTAGTAAATCTGCCCCATAGACCACAGCACAGTATAAGGCAGTGATTGTGTGTGTTTTACTAGGAATTTTTTTTTGTTACCCTACCAACCAGACAGCAATGTGGAAATCAGTATTGAAGACCACTAGGAGAGGGTCTGAAAACAAAGATAAGCAATAAAAAGCAGAATAACCATAAAACTGAACCATCTAAGTCTATGGGGCAAATTTACTATTATTCACCCCAAAATCCCTCGAATCTATTCGATATTCGATAAGCATTCAACTATCGAATGCTTATCGAATAGTTTTAGGCAATTTTTTCCTCGATATTCGATTTCTTGATGAAATCGTACAATCGAATACCAATCATTCGATTTCACGAAAAAGTCATTCTTTTTCCTTCAATCGTCCAAAAAATTAGAACGATCTGAATTATCGAGGTGTTCGATCGTACGAATGGGATTCGAGCAGGTCTTTGTAAAAGAAGTCTGTGGGGGGGATTCCCATAGGCTTCTATTGCTATTCGGTAGGTTCAATCTGGCGAAGTAGGCATTCGAATACATTTTAAAGTTAAAGTCCTTCGATCATCGAATGGTCGAATGATCGAATATCCGATCGTTCGATCTATTCGATCATTCGATAATCACATATTTGTCTTACATGTACTTGTGTGCTGGAAATAGGCAAATCAGGAATATTAATAATTAAAAATAATAATAGCATAAAAAATGGAGACTAACTTGGAAAGTTGCTTAGAAAAAGTTGCTCTATAACATATTAAACTTTTATTGAAAGGGGGACTTTCCCTTAAGCCAAAGGATAATGGAATGATGTACCATAGAACAGCATCTATGTAAAAGTGAAATTTGGACTGTTTTGTGGAGACAATGAAATGATTTGCACTATGGTAGAATAACTTTATAATAATGTTCAATGCTAGAAAGATTAGTAAGAAAAAACCCAGGGTAAACCACAATGATTTTTCACTTTCTCTTCATGCATTTAGCATTATCCCAAGGGGTTCCTAAAATGGCAATTCTCTATTTATGATTACCCAATGGCACATGCTGATAGAAAAGTATATCTTTATGGATATAAATGCTGTATTTAGATGAATCGGGTTCCAGTTCCAGTACCAGTTGCCATTTATATTATTGTCCCTGATTTCATGCTCCCTGTAAACTTTTTTTTAAATATTACATTGGGTTAGGCCAGTCTTAACTAGCTTTGTCTAATATCTATGTCTGCTTTCTTAAAACTGGGCAAATGCATTTAGAGAAGCAATTGTAGTCAATACTGCTTGATTCTGAAGTTTTGACACACAGGCATTTAACTGTGTTAATGCCTGTAATTCCTCTCAATTGAATTTAATGGCAATATCTGAACCAGTGACAATAACCTTAACCTCTTTTCTATTCAACTGACATTAGGGAGCAATTTTGGGCAATTTTGGGCCTACCAGACTATTACCTTCTATAGACTGGTGTAACTCTTTGTATTGCTTATATGTTAGACTGCAAAAAGCAGAGTGCAGCATTCTGGTTTTAAGGGAACCTTTTACTTAGAACAGGGCACTGGTTGCAAAGGTGAGGCATATCCAAGAGGGAGAGCCATATGCCACCCACATGCCACCTTGAAGAGCCACTCACAGTCAGGTCAAGGAGAGAGGCAATGTGTTGGATTTTATGATGCAAATAAAATCATGGTGCTAGTTTATTTAATTTGCAATTATGCTTTTGTATTTTCCTTATCAATCTACATTCCATACTTTTCCAATTGGACATTGTATGTCAAACCTAGCACTGCCGAACCCTAAGAATTGCATAGCATTCAAATAAATCAAATACATTTGAAAATGACAGAACTGTTGTATAATATATATTTGTACAATTCTTTCTTGTTCTTGCATGCTTCAGTTTGAGCCACAGTTTATTATTTTTTTTTAATAATGATCCTGGGAATAATTTGATTGTCCTTCTGCTGGTGATGAGTTGGCTGTTTTTCTGGATATGACACTAACCAACCATGGGCAGAATGTTCAGATATTGTGAAATTTGGCCAAACCTCTGAAAAGTGAAAATGCACTGATCTAACCTGGGCTAAACAACTGGATAACTGCATGTGTATACAAAACCTGTCTTATTGTTCATTTACCAGTAACCCACAGGCCGACCAACATCACTGACCGACCAGTTTTTATTTTGGGGCCATTTAAATATTTTGTAATAACAGTGAAGTAGGAATGTCCAAAGCAGCTATTTGGTGTCTCTTTCCCTGTTTTATTAGTTAGGACATGGGTTTTCTTATTTTGAATTGTGACCTTTATTTATCTATCTTTATGCAATGAGTCAGTGTATGTGGTTGGGACAACGTACAAAAAGTTGGAAATCTTTACTTTAATTATCCATTTGTAAACTGGAAAGTATCCCTCCAAAATCAAAAACTCACCATCCCTCCACAAAAAAAAAAAAATTGCCATTAAATGGCCAAGATAAAAAAAAGTTATAATAGTTATGTAGGTTGAGAAATGAAATGTGATTTGTTTGCTCTATATCTTTGTGATTAGAACATTATATGCTCAAAACTGAATATTTCTGCCTTGCTGCTTTGAGCAGATTAGTGGCTTACAGTATACTGTGTTCATAAGATATCAGACAGGGTGTGCATCTGGTTCCATTTAAATCTTGTTTGTGTATGATTCACTCTTTGTATACATATCACTCAATTATTTCTTTCTTTGTCTTCCCTTTCCCCTGATTTTCAATCACAACACAGCAATGAAGGTGAATTCTCTAGGTTACCCTTATATTTTAGAGAATATGAGAGCAGACATTGATTAGACGCAGCAGTGGTTCATTTGTGTGGATATATTTTTATTCCAGCAGATGTTTAATATCTTCTATGATTATCACTCTTGAGTGTTCTGTAAATAATATCCTTAATGGATATGTAGACCTTTAAAACAAATGAATATAAAATTTATGAGGGGGCTATTCTAAGCGTTGTTCATCTTCCCACCAGTCTGACCACCAAGTAGTCAAGGAAGTTGTCAGGAGAAGGGTAGAGACTACTCTGATGTTCTTTTGCTTAGGAAAAGTAGAAACCTTTCTCAAATCTTTTCTAAGCAGAAGAAAATCAGAGCAGCCTCTTTCTTTCTCCTGACAACTTCCTTGACTACTTGGTGGTCAGACTGGTTAGAAACTAACCAGCAGGTGACGCTGTTGTAACAAATTCATTCATATTCACAGTACATGTATTCCTTAATGTCTCGGCATAAGAACCAAATAATTAATGTAAATTACAAAAGTGCCTAGAATAGCACCCTCATCAATTTTACATTCACTTATTTTAAAGGTTTACTTATACGTTAAATGCTGCTAACACAAAATGTGCTTTACATTCATATATGCATAGAAATAGTGGAGCAGGATTGTGTGACCTAATGTACCTAAAGAGTTCCCAAAAGGACCTGCTCACACTGGTGGGTATATACAGCATACTTGCCTGTGTCCTGGATCTATGTTGGATCCCTCTTTTCTTGTAAAAAAAATCCATTTGAGCTGCACTGTAACTGCAGACGCTGCATAAATGATATGGATGCCTCTGTTTTCACAGCTAGCACTATACTGCAGGATGATCCGTTATGAAATTGATCAAAACGTGGGCCCATCTGAAGAACCAGCACCAGCCTATAAATAGAGAGGGCTCCTGCATGTCCTTGTAGCACACATCACGGAAAGCCACAGTATGTAGACCACCAAGTTTCTTTCAGTGGGCACTAAAGTGCTACAGGGGATTGTCCACAGGCCATGTATCCAAAGCAGACAATGCCCAGTGGCCACTTTAATGAATGGTGGATAAACTGAATGCTGATTTGAGTTCCATATGTCGCCTAACCAGGACTATTTCTCTTTTCAGATTTTCCAGATTAAAGTACTGCAGTAAAAGATGTTGTTATTTGTGATGGATTGTTCTGCCGAGTTGGACCCATACAAAGTAGATGGTCAACTGCACATCATAAGTTTATTTTGATGCATAGTCTCATGGCATCCCAATAATTTTTCCTCGCTTCTTTATAGCTGGCACTGCTGACAAAAGCATACAAAGCATAGACAACACAAGTAAATGATTTTCACTTTCAAATTAGGGGGGGGGGGAAACCATAACAGTCTTATTACAAAGCCTCAGTCGGATACAAGGGGAGTTAATGATGGACTGCAGAGCTCCCACAGTACAGTCTGCTATTCATGGGTCATTCACAAAGAGCTTCTCTTGTATAAAATCAATCAAAATAAGTGTTTCAGCAAAATGGATATGAACCTTGGATATAGTACACTGTTACTGATAGTAACACCACTTAATACTTTAATTATTGAAAGTGTATTTACAGAGCTCTTTTATGTATAGCTACTGGTGCCCTAACTTGGGATGGAAGAAACATAACTCAACCTGGCATCATAAACAATATGTGTGTATAGTAAATACCAGTAATTGTTACTGATTCTGATTAAAAGAGACTTACAGCCAATCACAGGGGAGCTTTACAAGTCTTCTCAGATCATCTACTGAGATCCAGTCTGATGTAATACCGGGTTACACTTCCACATAATCAGAGTACAGAAATGTGGTTTGGCAATTTAATGGCTACAGGCTTTGAACGTCTACAGAGTTTACTGAAATGTTAATTAACGCCTTACTCCCTTGTAATTGAGATGATAAACTCTGCAGCGATCCTTGTCAAGAGACTTCTTATGCAGGAAAAAAAAAGTACAACAATTTGTCCATACTGAGAATATAAAGCAATACCTACAGCTTCCAAGAGCATTACCGACAACGTTCTATCATCAAGAATTAATTTGGGAGTATATGTTGGTTACATAGCTTGTCCTAAATCCAACACAAATATTATTCTTCTATGTCCGGAGACTCCAGCATTTAACTCAGGCTTATGTGAATAATCAAATTAGCGGTATGATACATAGAACTGTCTGAAAAGATATGTTTCTAACCAATTTGCTACATGTTGGTTTCAGGAAGACATTCTAAAACTTATTTTTCACTCATCCTTATTTTTTAAACAAAACAAAAAAAATCTAAGCTGCACTGAAGCAGCATTTTAGCACATATTTAGCATGTTTCTTTGGAAAATCATTTTCATTTTCAGAATGAAATGCTTGTTAAAGGTGAGGTCGGTAAATAGGGCTGAATATATATTTTGCCCGTTGTTTTATTAAGAGATATCTAAGTGTTTCTTAAAGGGAAACTGTCATGGGAAAACATTTTTTTTTTTTTTAAACGCATCCGTTAATAGTGCTGCTCCAGTAGATTTCTGCACTGAAATCCATTTCTCAAAAGAGCAAACAGATTTTATTATATTCAGTTTTGAAATCTGACATGGGGCTAGTCATTTGGTCAATTTCCCAGCTGCCCCTGGTCATGTGACGTGTGTCAGCACTTTAGGAGGGAACTGCATTCTGGCAGGCTGTTGTTTTCCTTCTCAATATAACTGAATAGTACACAGTGGGACATGGGTTTTACTATTGAGTGCTGTTCTTAGATCTACCAGGCAGCTGTTATCTTGTGTTAGGGAACTGTTATCTGATTACCTTCTCATTGTTCTGTTGTTAGGCTGCTGGGTGGGGGAAAGGGAGCAGGAAATATCACTCGAACTTGCAGTACAGCAGTAAAGAGTGACTGAAGTTTATTAGAGCACAAGTCCCATGACTTGGGGCAGCTGGGAAATTGACAATATGTCTAGCCCCATGTCACATTTCAAAATGAAATATAAAAAAATCTGTTTGCTCTTTTGAGAAATGGATTTCAGTGCAGAATTCTTCTGGAACAGCACTATTATCTGATGCATTTTGAATTTTTTTTTCCCTTGACAGGATCCCTTTAAGGGCATGCAGTGTAATAGAAAGTACTTTCATTTTGCATTTTCACTTCCTGTTTCTTCAGAGCATTTGTGGGAGGAGGAGAAGGGAGGTGATCATAGATAAACCACCTAAATAATGAAACTATCAACCTGAGACACAAAGCGGATTTTGCTGCAAAAATTACTGCCAACCTCCTGTTTTGAATTAAGCGCTACTGTGCCTAGTGACACAGGAACTCTGGAGCTACCAGTGAACCAGGTGATAAGGTTCCTACAGTGGGCTGAGTGACTAGATGAAGTGCAGATGCGTCTAAAGAAGAATTGAGGTGCAGCTCTGCTGCATCTGATTTGCAGCAAAGTGTAAATGCAATTGCAATTTTAACAGTGGGTCATGTACGACACCTCCTGGCAACCACAGCAGTGCTGGAATTCTGGAGAAAAACACAAATTGGGTTAGAAATTTGCACTTTGTACAGAGAGAATTGGCTTGTTTTTAGGTTTCAGTAATATTACAGTTATTAACAAGCACAGAAAATAACTCCTTTTTTTCTACCATACTCTTGTCAAAAACAAAATTCCTTGTGTGTATATCTATCTATCTATCTATCTATCTATCTATATATATATATATATATATATATATATATATATTTATATTTATTTTATATTTATTTACATCAAATATTATATACTAACATACATTTTCATGGTGAGATACCATCACAAATGTTGGTGGAGCCATAAAAAAATAAATATAAGGGGAGTAGAAGGGGGAACTGAAGGAAAAGTGTTATAACGGAAGAGTTACACTGGATACAAATGAATATGCTGCACATTACATTAATAGACAAAAACAGCCCTGCCATGGATTTTTCAGTATGTCAACGTAGCTTGATCAAAAGTGCCGGAATGTCGATACTGAATCCAAAGGTCCTGTACCACCAGGAATTGCTTTTGCTTGTCAGATAAATGAAGTGTGAGCCAAGCCTTCACAATTACTTGTTTGGTAGCAGTGAAAATATGTTATTAAAATACATTGCACTTTAAGAGGGCTTCCTCTGGTTCACTGATATATATATACAGGCAGTGAGGACCTAGGTATTTCCAAGCCAGTTTTCCTTTTCAGCTGATCCTTTGTGGTGGATGATGGGAGTCTACTCTTGGGGCAATGAGAATGTATTTATAAAGGTACTAGATATATATTCATAGAGTGGCAGCTTGTATTCTATCTGTAAAATACAGATAGAATACACTTGTGGGGGGACACTTTTCTGCTGTTATATGTTCCAGCCTTTAAGAAGATATGGAACATCCTTCAGATCTATTTGTATGTGAAATCAATTACCCTCAGTGTCCATACGAAAACAAAGTTTATGCAAAGTTTATTATTTGAGTAGACTTGGGGGGGATGGATAAGAGCTGCAAAACTCATTATTGTCATCATTATATTCTCATGTAATAATTAAGAAAGTGCAAGTACTATTTCATAAAGTTTTATATACGGCCAGAAACACTAAGCACTAGGTGTTTATGCATTACTTTACATAATACAGACAGCGAGAGAAAACACTGCAGTGAATTTATATAAATATATTCAGACACAAACATTAATTTGCAAAGTTTTAAGAGACACAGGCAAAAGGGGTTTCCTGCTGTATAAATCATAAAGTTTAATTGGGTCACTTGCAGTCACAAATAGGATAAGGTTATAAATGCTGCCTTTCACAATGGTAGAGCACAGGCCCATAAGTGCCAAGACTGAATCTGATACTGTATTATTTGAGGTTAGTTTTGATCAGGCTGTTAAACCAAATATCCATAGTAACCCTTTGCACTAACCACAAAATTCTACAAAATTCTAATTGTAATTTAGGGCATATTCTGCAGTGTTTTTCTCTATATTGTCACAGATAGGCCCATGCCTAGGGCAACAGATTTAAGGAGGTGTGCGTATATGTAAATAAATACTCCTTATGAAATTCCCTGCCCAGCCTACTGGCAGGCACTTGTAACTGAATCGAGCAGTATAGGGGAGGAAACCCTGTATAAACCTACTGGCCCATATGCAAAGTCTACTCTGTTAATGGAGATGAGCAGAGAGCTGTAGACTTCACTATTTTCTTGTATTTTTTTGCCAGCATTACCACCTACATAACTGAGGAGCTGAAAGGTGCTGAGAACCATTCTATCCAGTGGGGCACTCCAGCATTTCATTAATGGACTAACTTGAGAATTATTGAGTTATTTGTTAGAATCCTGTGGACATGTCAACAATATTACGCAAAGAATGTTTAAAAAAGGTTATCTGAGTCTTACTCAGATATAGCTAAATCTGCCCAATAGTCATGCTGATTTGTAAAAGAACATTGTTATAATTTGAACTGGTGCAATAATGTATAGCAGGGCTGTCCAACTGGCGGCCCACAGGCCTATCAGTCCCTGCTCTATATCACAGTCTAAGATCCCTATCCCATTCACACACACAGTAGGGACAATTTTGTGAGAAGACAACCTGCTTTTATATGTTTAAAGTGTGGGAGGAAATCCAGACAGACAGAAAGAACCTTTGCAGATAGTGCCCTAACTGGAATTGAGCTCAGGACTACAGCACTGCAAGGCAGCAGGGCCAACTTTTGCACTACTGTGCTACCCAAAGGTTAGACTGAGAATTCAACCTGTTAGGGAAAAACCCATACCCCCCCCCTCAGAAGTGCCCAGCCTAATTGCCACCCCGGGGGAATGCCCCAAACTTTTTATCCATCTCTCAGTGCATATTCTGTCCTCAGGGTTCACGTGCGCCATCTTCTTTCTTCATCAATCTTCAGAAGGAGACTGCGGCAGTGAGGACTTCGGTATTTCTGCGCACGTGCAGTTGTTCAGGACCGAAAAACTTCTACAACTGCACATGCGCCGAATCTCCGTTCTGCTTCCGAAGATTGATGAAGAAAGAAGATGGTGCCTGAGAACCCAAGGGGTAAGTAAAAAGTTTGGGGTATTTCCTCGGGGTGGCAATTAAGCTGGGGGGGGCGGAGGGGGAGTCTATGTGGGGTGGGGGGGGTACAGGTTTTTTTCCTAACAGGTTGAATTTTCCTTTAAGGGTAGAATGATAATAAAATTCCCGAGAGCTAGTGTTTGCATTTTGCAATGTATTATTCTTTGTTCTATTGCATTATGAATTTTAATTGCGTATTCTTAAGAGGTGCTTGAAGGCGGCATAATCTTTTGGTGCAAACAACTTTTCCAGAAAGAATAGTGCGCACTGGAGCAAAATCTTTCTTCACTGTTAAATTCAGGAAAATTTGTTTGCCCAGAGGCATACATTTTCACATTGCAAATATTTTTAGTATTACCAACTGTTATTATATTCCCCATTAGAACATTACAAGAGACTGCTAAATGCTACTGCACTGAACTAAGCAACTGCACTGAACTAAGCAACTGCTCAGCTCTGTTCCCCTTCTACTTCTTCTATACAACTTTGTTTTCCTTTAATGCAATTGATATGCAATTAATTATGTCATACGCCATTATTTGGCCAACACGTTTAGGATTGTTTTTCAGAGAAGAGTTGTGCAGAGGTGCCATCCTTGTCCCAAAACAAATAGATTATAGATCCTTGGATGCAATCAAAATCTTATCCTTAGGAGCTTATTGTGAAGCATCAACGATAAAAAGCAAAACTTTTATGATGCAAAAAGGTTTGATCTTTAAAGATTTCCTATAAATTGTTCAGTCATATACAGCTATCTGAAGCACCTCATTAGGCAGGCATGTTTGCTCTTTGCCAAGCTTCTTGAAACAGGACCTTGTATTTTTAACCGTAGGTGTGAGCACAGATTTTCCTGTGTATGGCTACAGGGAAAATGTTTATTTTTTAACACTTTTATGCCTCAGCAAAACTACAAAAGTATGGCAGACTTAATAGCCCTAAAGGGAATTGGACAGAGATCTTGTGTTCTAAATCTCCCCAATTACTGCCTAAAATATAGAGCTTTAAAAAGTTAATTGCACATTGAACCTTGATGCATTTTATGCCATCAGAAATCACATTATAAATCATTTTCAGTTTTATTTCTCTCTTCTGTTTTTGTCTGTGGGGCAGAGGGGGAAAAAAGCTTCTGAATGGTATCAAACCATTTGTCCCACCTGCAACTCCAAGTATGCTCTTAAAAGGACCCTCTGGGTTTCTAAAAAACTCAAGAAACTTTCCCTTTGTAGTGAGACCCTTTCAATATTGGGTTACAAGTGTTCTGTAGAGTGTATGGCATTGTAGGCTACAGGATGTTTCTTGAGTGGAGCTGGCATATAAGTCGTCTGCATGAGAACAGTAGTCCGTGTTAGAGGTGAGCAGTATCCCTAAGAGGGAAGCCAGGTCTAAGTTTATTCAATGCCTTTGAAGATGGGTTTTATGATGCAGTGTAAACGAGCCTGTATAAGGGCTTAAACTTTCATGGAAGCAACCTTTCCATCAGGTTGGCGCTCTCCATTGGCAACGTCCACTTAAATGATTGTTAGACGTCTATGGTTCCTTGGGGGAAAGGAAAATGTTTGGAAAACTGCAGAGTGAATTTCATTTACCATACAGGGGAAATGATCTAGAATTATAGACTTATTTAAGAGCTGACAGCTTAATGCAGTGGTTGTGCTCTGTGGAGCTAGAGAAAGAATTGATGAGTTTAACTTCAGAGAAAACAACCCATCTCCTTTTGTCCGAGGGTAAGAAATATAGTTATCCCTTGTTGGTGCAGACATCACTGTATGTTCAATATGTTTAAATAATGCTTGTTGTCTCATCGTAGTTTATAGCCAAATGCTAAATTTAAGTTTTATATTGTGTCCTAAAGTATTTACAAAACAGATTTCTTACGCATCTTTTCATCTTAAAGGGATCCTGTCATGGGAAAAAAAAATTTTTCAAAATGCATCAGTTAATAGTGCTGTTCCAGAAGACTTCTGCACTGAAATCCATTTATCAAAAGAGCAAACAGAAAAATGGGAAGGTAACCTTATAACAGCTCCCTAACACAAGATAACAGCTGCCTGGTAGATATAAGGACAGCACTCAATAGTATAAACCAAGTCCCTCTGCGTACTATTCAGTTACATTGAGAAGGAAAAACAACCGCCTGCCAGAAAGCAGTTCCCTCCTAAAGTGCTGGCACAAATCACATGACCGGGGCAGCTGGGAAATTGACAAAATGTCTAGCCCCATGTCAGATTTCAAAATGAAATATAAGTGCAGAAGTCTACTGGAGCGGCACTATTAACTGATGCGTTTAAAAAAAAAAAAAAAACTTGTTTTCCCATGACAGTTTCCCTTTAAAGGACAACAAAGGGGATAATCACGGGGGGCAAGTGTCTGATCATTTTTAACACATTTTGCCTTTAAAGGTTGTTGACTATTGTTTTAATGACAAAAATCGCTTTTTAGTTTATTTTTTTAGCTTAACAAGGCATACTTGGAAACTGAAGTAACTCCATGTTTGATTCTTGCAAGGTAGATAATTACAACATATTAGATCATCACCAGTGCACAGGTAATTCCCCTACATAGTTGACTTCTTGTCTTTGCTCTGGGGATCTAATTATCTACCTTGCAAGGACCAAACACGGAGTAGCTTCATTTTTCCTCTTTAGCTCATGAAATATCCAAAACTGTAGCAAACATATGTGCAGCACAAGCTCTTTTCATTGCACTCATGTTGAATAATGGGGCATACAGCTTCTTTAATAAAGTTAATTCCTTCTTTTCTCTGGTTTTCCAAGATTTGTGTTCCCAGGATTGCTTTATAATTGTTGTTCAGTTATTTTACTATGCCATCTGGTCCAGCATTTTAATGTTTTGGTGCCTGTGATTGTGCCAGGTTTTGCATTGAATTATCTGTGTGTGCTGGAAATGCATACAATTCCTTCAGTGTCTAAATGTAGATTGCATAGATGGGGTGACTGATCTGCACAGCTGAGGAACAAACATGTTTTGCTAAAAGAGACTGTCGCATGAGAGATGAGTTTGTTAAAGCATCAAACTAAGTATAGAGCTGTTGACAGGATGAATTAGTATTTGTGTTTTTGCAACAATTTTGCCCTCATATGTCTTTTAGTGCATCTTTTTTCCCCTTAAAGCGGTAATGAATGCATTCAATAAAAAAATAATCCCCAGGAGCAACACATTTTTGCAGCGGCAGCAATGACCAAATTGTGTACAGACGTTTTGATGGATTTCTAGAACGCCATTTATTTACATACCTACTGAGGCATGCCACTTTTATGGGTTCTTCCTAGAAATATAGACATTGGACTCATTTATGAGAATATATGCTATACTTATGTAAACCAACAAACCCCACATGGCAGATGCTTTGAATTTTCTCTTTAGCAGCCTGAGTTTTGTGCCTGCTGCTACTGCATCCCCTGCTGAGATAAGCTTTTAGTAGGGTACGGTTTATTGAGAAGGGAGAGAAAAAACTAAACTGCATAAAAAGACAGCTTGGTTTCTTTGTTGCTGCGTCATTGAAATTACTTGGCTTCTGTAAATAAAAAATCGCTCTTTTGAAGTTTCTTCATTTCTATAAACTTTTTGCAAAAGACAAAATAAAACTGATTTTCATGAACTTACTCATTATAAGGAGTTTCTATTAATACCCTTAAATTAACAAGAGATAAGGGCTCAAGCTTTGTCATTCAATCTAAACCTACACAATTCTACTTGCACGAGAAATTTCCTTTGCAAATGTTACTTGCAGATAGGGATCATTTGCTCAAGCTTAAGGCAAATTGTCATGCTAGCTATCAGTATGGGACCTGTTATCCAGAATTCCGTAATTTGCAGCTTCATACCTTAAGTCTACTAGAAAATCATGTAAACATTAAATAAACCCAATAAACGAAGAGACCGCTCAAAGCTCACACATATCATCCGTCCCAACATACCCGATCCGGTGCTCTGTCAGCAGCGTCCCCCTGCTACAACATACTTCAAGCTCCAAGGAAAGACGGCACTCCGATCAGGAAGACTGTGGGCACAGTATCCCTAATAAACCTGTCTTCCTGATTGGAGTGCCGTCTTTCCTTGGAGCTTGAAATAAACCCAATAGGCTGGTTTCGCTTCCAATAAGGATTTGTTATTTCTCAGTTTGGATCGAGCACAAGGTACTGTTTTATCATTACAGAGAAAAGGGAAGTTATTTTGAAACATTTGGATTATTTGAAAAAAAGGGAGTCTATGGAAGGTAGATTTAGAGCTTTCTGGATAACAGATCCCATACCTGTATAGCAATATCCCTGGAACAGGAGTTGAGGAATTTGGCTAGAGTAAATATTTTGTCCAGGCAATCAAATCATACCAGTTGAATATATTTATGACAGGTAAGGAAACCGGTGATTCAGAAAAACTCTGAATTATGGGAAGGCCATCTTTAAAATTTAAATTATTTACATTTTCTCAGTATTATTAAGACTGTACATTGTACTTGTTTCTTGTATTTATGTATTCCTTATTGGAAGCAAAACAATACTCTTGGGTTTATTTAATATTTAATTTTTTTTAGACATAAGATAAGGAAATTATAACAGTTCCCATTTACAACCATTTATTGATGGAATGCTGATGCAGAGCTTTTACGATTCAAAGTCCCATTCATATTCACACATCTCGGTTCATTTTCTCAGAAGCCTGCATGTATGTTGTTGGAATGTGGGAGCAAACAAAAGTGCCAGACAGAAACCCCACACAAACATGGAAGAACATACAGTCTCCATGTATATAGTATCCAGATTGAAATTAAGTTTAAGACTCAGTTTTGCGTGGGAGTAA
Organism: Xenopus borealis; assembly: GCA_024363595.1. Classification (NCBI taxonomy): domain Eukaryota; kingdom Metazoa; phylum Chordata; class Amphibia; order Anura; family Pipidae; genus Xenopus; species Xenopus borealis. Next base: position 77,479,451 of record CM044446.1, on the reverse strand, counting down.
TGCTACCCTTCGGATAAGCCACTGCACCGTCCCCATAGATTATTTTTTAAATAGGGGGCAACACTTCTAAATGTTAGTAAACCATTTATGGGTAAGAATTCTTTGAATCATCCCTGTTTAATGTTCCAAGGAGCATGAAAACACTAAGGAAATCAGTTTATATTCACTGGCCATAAACCTTCAAAGATCAATAAATCAAAGTCTTAAGGGTCTTGAATGGGGCTGGGATAAGGTGTTACTCCCAGATGCATCAATAAATACTTACACACCATTTTAAAACTCAAGTAATAGGTCAAAATATTTGACCTCAATCAATCAAGCAATGTCTGTCTGTCTATCTATCTGTCTATCTACTGTAGCTATCATCTCTTGACTTTAGACTGAACATGCCTCAGCTGACTTTTTCAGTTATATTTCCATTGCTTATTATGAAATTTGCGTATTTCTTCCATTCCAACATCAATATATATATAGCAATGGTTCAAGAAATTGCAACTAGATTTTTGGGGGCTCATTTACTAAATTCACATCAAGAATTCGAAGTTCGATCGAATTTCAAAATGATTCGAATTCGAATATGCAAATTAGACAAATTCGACCATCGAATAATTCAAATATTCGAATAACATTTTATTCGAATATTTGACTATTCGATGGTCGAAGTACTTCCCCTTTAAATTTTTATTCAACCACCTAGTTCGCCAGATCAAAGCTACCAAATTGGGTATCATTATTTTTTGATTAAATAAAAGAAATTCGATCGATCGAAAAAAATCGTTCGTATCGATCGATCGAAAAAATCGTTCAATCGAATTTTTCCTATTTGATCGTTCAACCAATAGAATTGCAGTTAATGATGTCGTACTGCTATTATTCTGAACATAATTTTGTGTGTGTATATTGAACAGAAAGCAAAAAAACAGCCCCAAGGGTCTTTTGCAAAAAATCTTATATTAAGATAAGGTATGCACAACCAACGTTTCAGTCCCCATTGGGATCTTTCTCAATGTGGACCGAAACATCGTTTTTTTTTCCAAATGAGTGGCAGCTAGTGATGGGCGAATCTGTTCTGAAATCTGTGCAAAAAAATTGCGAAACAGATTGAAGTCAATGGGTGTCAAAATAATTTTGATGCAAATGACAATTTTTATATGTGCAACTACTTGGTCCCAAATCAATGGGTGTCCAAACATTTTTGACTCACAACAATTTTTTATGCATGCGATTTTTTTGACGCTCTGATTTTTGCCAGCATATTGTCGCCACAGTTTCGCAAATTAATTTGCTTTAAACTCAGAAATTCCCCACAAATTAGTGTCTGGCAAATGTATTCACCCATCACTAGTGGCAGCCCTTGCAGTGGAGTCTGAGTAGGGTTGCCACCTGTTTGGTTTAGAATTTAATAGCTATGGTTTTTAAGGGGCTGTCTGGTTCAAAAGCCGGGTAAAAACTGGGTTTCAACATTTTGAAACCCAGGCAGAAATTAACCTAATCATATCTGAGTGAAGCAATACCCCATCTCCAACATCATCACACCTGGCAATCTGCAGACTGCTGTAAGGTGTCATAGACAGTCACTATAGTAGATGTTTAGACCTCTGTGTGTTCAGACCTCCAGTGTCCCAGCGTAAAAGTTCTGCCCCTATTGTATTGTATGTATGCCCAACTGATAACATCATCACCCTAAATCCAAGCAAGTTATATCTGTGTAGCTTTGTCTGAATGAGTTAAATCCAAGCAAACTATGCCTGCAAATGGTCATATTTGTTTTCTGTCTGCTTCTTGTGTGTGGTACCCTGTTGGTAAATTGACCCCTAGCTGAAATGACAAACTGCATAGCTGCTGATCAAAAAGCTTGAGAATTAAAAAAACAAATAATGAAGATCAATTGCAAATTGTTATCCCAGTCTACATCAATTGAAAAGTTAATTTAAAGGTGAACAACCCCTTTTAAATAATCAGCCTTCTACTTTAGCTGGTTAAGGACATTAAGGGGCAAATTTACGAAATTCACGTGAAATGATCGAAGTTCGATTGAATTCGATCGAATACCAATCGTACAAATTTTTTGTGAAATTGTATATTCAAATTTGGCCTCTTCGATCATCGATGATCGAAGGAATCAAAATTTTAAAGTTATTCGACTGGCTACTTCGCCAGATTGAACCTACTAAATTGCAATAGAAGCCTATGGGAAATCCCCATAAGCTTCTGAGGCTAAGTCCTGCTCAAATACCATTCATACGATCGGAGCGTTCGACCGTTCGAATTGTACAAATTTTTCGGACGCTCAAATGAATTTTTTTTTGTGAAATTGAACGATCGGTATCCAATCGTATGAATTCATCGAGAAATTGTATAGCGAGCAAAATGACAGCCTAAAACAATTCGATAAGCATTCGATGGTCGAATGCTTATCGAATTTCGAATTTGGTCGAGATAATTTTGGGGAATAATAGTAAATTTGCCCCTAAATGTTGATCAGATGATGTGGCCTTCTGAGGCAAAAACTGTATATTCTACAAATTGACTGAATTTCCTTCTCCCCAAATACCCCAGTACTTTGGCACAGAGAAAGCAAGCGATCACCTTCTGTCCACTGATTAGGAAAGGTGCTGCCTTTATAGGGCAATGTGCTGTTATGACCCACCTTAGTAACACAATGCCTTGGTGGTGCTAGAATTTCATGCAAACCATGTTTCTGTGGGGTACTGTTGAGTACAGAAGTGAATATTAATTCAGAGAACTGCTAGGTAAAATAAAGACTCAGGCTTCCTCTCAGAGACCTATCATGCTAATAGCCCCCTGTGTCCCATATGAGAGCTAAAGTGTAAATAATACAATGATGGGTTATATTAGCTCACCTAAACTTCATGAGATCTGTGTTGCAATTCATACCGCTGCCTTATAATGATTCTCAAAGCAGAACAGAACCATATACTCCAAGTGACTTGCATTCTTGAGCTTAACCCCTGCCTCCTGGTAAAGAATCTACTAAATCTATAAATCCCCCAGCACTTAAGTGATTAATAGAGGTAAGAAAGTCTGGATTTTGCTTTATTTCTTGCAGTCTGGATTTTGTTTTTATTTCCTGGTCTGAAAAATATGCATGTGATGTCTGTCAAGGTTTGTTTCCTTCTCAGGAAACCTCTGCTTTTGTATGTGCTGACGGCAGGATTTTTACAAGGACTGAAGTACTACTGCTCCCAAGAGGTGACACATGGAAACAACTGGAAGTTTAGCTAAGAACAAGCTTCATAATGAATAGCACGCATTTGCTGGTTATAAACTTCTCTTTGTTGCAGATTTGCAATATTTTATATATTTGTAGTAAGATCATGTTCCTATGGGTTAAATTGTAATAATTTTCTGTTTTTTTTTATAAATATTTATATGCATTTATGTTTGTACTGTTCTTATCAATCCCATTCTTATGTAATGGATATAAAACTACTACTAAGGTTGCCACCTGGCTGCTAACAACAAGTCTACATGCCAATGTTATTAATGGGAAAAAAACTATAAAAATATAGAAAGGTCAGTTTTTTTTTAGATAATGTAGCAACCCTGTACAACAGCCTTTTATTCTATTATTATGAAAGTTCTAATTTGGTCAGTAGGAAGCCAATGTGTATTCTGTTTTTAAGAACTTTAAAAACATCTTTTTATTAGTCTGATATATTGGAACCCATGTTTGATGGCAATAACCCAAATAATACAAAATTGCTTTATATGTAGTAAACATAACAATGGGTGTCTGGGTCTGCACATTTTTCCCAGCCATGAAATTGTGGGTGACTGCGTGCAAAAATCACAGGTCATCTGTAAAAAAAGTGGGTGATATGCAATTGTGCATGCACTGCAGGTCACCCCCAGGCTCCCCTACAGATGAAGCAAACCTGACCCCCCTCCCCGAAGCAGCAAGGTCTGCTTCCTCAAAGGGAAATTTTTAAAAATATATATATATTATTTCAAAATATGGTTGATATTTTGAGGCATACGTAGAAAGAAACATTATAGGCCCAAAATATTATTAACTTTTATTACTTAATTTGTCCAAACCCAGTCCCCAGTCAGATGAAAAGTAGAAGTACAGTGAGTGCATATATTATTAATGAGTACTGACTAGAGACCATTCAGAGTCTCCTGTGCTTTGCTTTGATGGAATCTTCATCTTCAGTGAAGGCATACCTTGCTGTAAATTAAAATATTTTTAACCTAAGCAAGCAGTTCATCAAGTAGAAATTGAATGACTTAATTAATGAGCTCTCTTTGTGTTTCCTCAGATGTGGCAGGGGAAGTCAAGGGAGCACAACACAGCATGTAGCAAAGCAAGTTGATAAGGGTTCCCCTGGTCATATCTTTCCATTTGGGATTATCCTCCAGTAACAGTTGTCAACAATGATGTAATCCCCTATTGGGTCAAAGGACTTGCAGGTCGTTTTTGGAAGAGCTTTGAACAGAGCTGCTGATAGAATCATAACTTATATGTAGATGTTATTTTAACCCCAGAAGTCACAGGCATGACAACTTGTAGTATCTGCCATATGTTTAAGCAGTATTGCCTTGTAAAAACATTTAATCATTCATATAGGTTTAAAAATCAGTTTAAGGATTTGTTTATGTTTTACCAAGTAGAAAAGTCCATCTCTGCACCATCAATGATCCCCTTTCTGCCAAATATGCTGTCATGCCTTAAAGGACAAGGAAAGTCTAAAATAGAATAAGAAATTCTGTATTTTGTATACTAAACATAAACATGAATTTTAAGCCTAATCACACAAATGATTTATGCTTTCAAAATTGGTCACAGGGGGCTGTCATCTTGTAACTTTGTAATACATCTTTGCAAGACCAAGACTGTGCACATGCTCAGTGTGATCTGGGTTGCTTAGGGATTATCATAAATGATCAAAACAGCACAAGTCTAATAATATCTGCCAGAAGCAGATACAACAAGACTGATTAATAATCAGAATATACAGACTGCACTGGGTCCTGTGTTGTCATATAATCTAATGTGGATTTTATAGTTTTTGTATTGTTTAATACAAACTTTCTCCAAATCTGCAGAACCAGTGGCTGCTGCAAAATAATCCTCCATATATAATCCCAATTTATCTGTTTAAATCTGGCTCCATGATCTTTGTCCCTGCAGCTGGAGTTGGAAACAGGGGATGTAGGGGCAAAAATAAAATCCAATACAAATCTCAGCACAATCGCCGTCGTCGCAAGCTGCTGGAGTTCTGCATGGCTGGGAAGTAAGGCGGGGGCTCCCCCTGCTGTTCATAAGTATGATTGTTTCTCTGCCCAGCAGTTAGGGACCGTCTGACAATTCCTATCCACAGCAGTAAATGAAGGGAGAATTTCACTGCATTCAGTAAGGTTTCTTATAAAAACAGTAGACATTTTTTAATCAAAGTATTTTGGAGATAGATTTCTTTTTCATTAAAGAGAGTAAAAATTGGATTTTATTTTTTTGCCTTTCCTTGTCCTTTAATAACTGGAGATCGGTGGGAGGGTCAGAGCAGGAAGACAATAGCATTTAAAGTCTCCTAAATTATTTCTCTAATTTCTCTGTCGCTCTCTTTCAACATGCTAGTTTGTGCAGTTTCCCAGGTCAGTCACATACTGTTTGGCTACCAAAATGCAAATAACACAGGTATTGGTTTAAAGTCTTGGTGTACATTAAAGGGATCTTTCTGTAATTTAATATTAATTAAACCCCATATGATTGTTTTGCCTCCAGTAAGGTTTTGATTATATATTATTTGGGATTAAGTATAAGGAACTGTATTATTGTTACAGAGAAAAAGGAAATCAAATCAGGAAAAATTATTTGATTAGGATAGAGTTTATGGGAGATGGATTTCCTGTAATTTGGAGCTTTCTGGGGTTCTGGATAAACACATTACACGCAAGCAAGAATATAAATTATGAGCTCAGAGTGAAAGCGCTATTGTATTTTGAGTGCTAGGCCAATACATGCCATTCCTTACCTGTACCCTGTTATGGCCACTCCACCTTTGACAATATGAACACTGCTGTGAAACAGAACCTTTGACGACTGACCTGAATAAATATGATATATTACCAGACAGAGCTTGGCTAGATGTGTACTGTCAGTCTTGTATCTGCATCCTTTGAATGCTTATATAAGTCAACTGCAGTCATCCGATAACTCATGAATATTTAACATATTAAATATAGATTGCCTTTTATCTTGTATTTCTCGTACATGTGCTTGGTTCTCTATTTTGAATATTACTGTAATCTCTCTGTTGATAGCTGAAATGATTTAATATTTCAAGTGATGATAATGTTGAGAGTGATCTGTTTCATCTTACTTCACTTACGTCAGAATATATATTTATAATCAGGAAATTGGATGAGCTGTGCTGACCTGTTCAGAAAGAGGTGGCTTGGTTTAGTTCTGTTCTCATACAAGTTCCATGTCAATAAGCCACATGCCCAGCTAGCACAGAGTCATGTTCAAAACAAAATGCTTTCTATGTTCTACAAATAGTGCAATACAGGTCCTTGAAAATAATAGGGGGCTGATTTACTAAATTCACGTGAAGGATTCGAAGTTCGTACGAATTTGATCAAATTTCGAACATAGGATTTTTTCATTTGGTCGAATATGTGGATTTTGGCATGTTCGATCAGCGAATAGGGAATGGTCGAACGATCGAATAAATTCGAATAGAGTCGAATGAACGAATATTCGATCATTCGACCAGCGAAGGATTTCAATTTTAAAGTTTATTCGATTGCCTACTTCGCCAGATTGGACCTACCGAATTGCAATAGAAGCCAATGGGAGCACTCCCATAGGCTTCTGAGACTAAGTCCTGATCGAATGGGATTCGTACAATCAAAGTCTTTGATCGTTGGAATCGTACGAATCATTCGAATGAACGAATGATTTATTCGTTCAGTCGAATGATTTATTCGACTGTTCGAATAAATTTGTATTCGATCATCGAATGATCGAATATCGAATAAAAGGTAGCCTAGAACTATTCGATTAACATTCGAAAATCGAATGCTAATCGAATATCGAGTAGAAACAAATTTTTTTGGGGGGAATAATAGTAAATTTGCCCCTAGGTGTTGCATTCAAATTTAAAAGAAACAGGCATACATATATAGAGTATGTGAAAATCCTGCATGATAGCTGTGAATGGAAATTTTGTCAGTTGTAAAGCTAGAATGCGTTATCATCAGTCAACAAAAAGAGGCTATTTCGCCAGTCTTCTTTACAAAATAAAAAGGTAAAAGCTATGGTCAAAACAATAGTAACTGTCGTCTTCCCTAAAATAAAGGGAATGGTGCCCATTGGGTAGCTTTGTCACGCTACATTCACTAGCCATTCATCTAGAAAAAAAATGCTAAATCTAAGCATATGCATTGGTACAGCAATATAATAGAAATAATAAAGCCATTCAGAAATAAATACTCATCATCATTTATTCATATATCACCATGAAGTGAAGCAGCATTGTACACTGATTTAAAACAACCTGGGGTACAATCATTTAGGAACAATAAGATCATAGGGTACTCATTACTTCGTATCGCAAAAGAAAAATGTAAAAGTATGTTCAACAAAACTAAATCATGCAGTGTATCATCAAAACCTTTGCAGTATCATCTAAACCTGATCCAGCCAGGATTTTAAACCACCTGTTAATGGGTAACTAAAGGTAGTCAAAGATTTGCCAAGTGAGTATATTACATGGTTCCATGGCCTTAGGTCTTGGATACTTGTGGCCCAGTGCTTGACCAGGTAAGTGTACTACTCTGCTTGCCCAAACACATGCAATACAACTTTTTGGCAGCGCTTGTGCCCCCCTGGGTGTAAATACTCTGTTACTCGGTAGGTAACTTTCTGGTTGGCTAAAGTTTGGGACACATAAAGATATTAACCTGTGCCAATAAAATGCATATTTTACTCCCATAATTTGAGTAACATTCTGCTTAAATTCTAGAACTCAATCTCTTACCATTTAAGCTGTCGGCAGTATGAATTTTATATCCCACATACTGAAGGAATGGTTATTATTATCTATCTTTTAGTTAGACACATAAGCCATGAGTTTCATCTCATGCTCTGTCCAACTTCTTCTGCAGTATATCATACTATTCACATAATTGCAGATTAGATGGGACACCTATGGCTTTTCCGCTGCCTGACATAGCACAGGCCTTGTAGGGAAACACCCTGCTTAATATTACACAAATTTTTTGTATGCTAGTTGAAGAGAACCAGCTGATTTAATAAAAAAAACACCAATTTGCTTGGTACCACCATGAAACTACATATAGTTGTAGGAATGAGGGATATTCCCAGGTGATTTGCTAGTGTCATTAGGCGTTAGGGTATAGAATATAATTTCCCTCCCATACTATATCAAAAGTTCATTTATAAAACAGATGAATTAAAAGTGCTTATACATTTGCTTGTGATGGCTTAAAGGAAAAGGGAAGGCTTGCTGCACTTGTGGGTGCCAAATTTTAGGCACCCCCAAGTGATTGTATTGATTTACCTGAAACCCAGGCCGGTGCTCCTATCAGAAGAAAACTGCAACGGCCCAGGGTTATACCACTGAGCACAACTGAGTGGTCCTCTTCCAGCTTCTTCTGTCTTAAAATTTCCCGGGCAAACGCATGCGCAAAGAAGGAGGAAGATGGAAGAAGATTGCTCCGTGGTGCTCACTGGTATAACCCTGGGCCGCAGCAGTTTTCTGCTGATAGGAGCACTGGTCCGCAACTGGGCAACTGTACCCGTGAAATTTGGCACCTACTGTGTATTAATAAGCCGGATATTGCACACGTGTATATGTTTTTAGGATACTGGGCAAAGTAGTTGGCATCACCAATCCCATTTTCCTATCTCTAAAGTTAAGTAGGATGTAATTGTTCTAAAGCTTTGTAGCCATTTAGCGCCCATATAGAAAAAAGTGATTTAAAAAAATCCTTGCCAGCCAGCCACTAGACATTAGAGCTGGTGGGCCCTGGTGCAGGATTGGCACCCGGGCCCCCCTATCTGGCTCTCCTACCAAGGAATAGGATATTGGAGTTCTCCTAGCCACTCCAGCAGGCCCCAAGGGGGAGCGGGCCCTGGTGCAATTGCACCCCCTGCTCCCCTGGTAGTTACACCACTGGCTGAGGGGTAGCCCTTCTCTAATGGCATCTGCACATATACAGAATGTAATACATAGTTACATAGTTACATAGTTACATAGTTAAATTGGGTTGAAAAAAGACCGAGTCCATCAAGTTCAACCCCTCCAAATTAAAAACCCAGCATACATACACACACACACACATCTCCACTCTTTCAAACACAAACCGTATACCTATATGCCCATAGCTATACTAACTGTAGATTTTAGTATCAAAATAGCCTTTGATATTATGTCTGTCCAAAAAATCATCCAATACACATTGGGGAAGGGATGCAGGTAGTGCTCTGGTGTAGTGATGGGCAAATTTATTTGCCTGGGACAAATTCACGGCAAATTCCTGCGATTCGCCACAGGCGAATAGATTACGAAACACCAGAAAAATTTCGCCTGGCATCCATTCGCGGGCATCCATTTTTTCAACGCTGGCAATGGGCGTTCTACTAGAAATTCGTGAAATTTCGGTGAAACACCCCAGATTCGAGCATCACTGAAATACATCCCTGTGTACAGTAGGAGTTACTATTATACTGAAACAAAAAAAACGGAACCTGGTTAGGGTGAGAAGGACAAAAGCCCTTCACAAGCAATAACATGCAAAGTGAAGTCTGAAATCAGAAGATATTTACTTGTCTCATGCCATATGAATAAAATTGCCTAGATATCAAAAATTTGAGTTTTAATTCTCCCATAAGACATCATGGTCAGAAACACGCAAATCAATTCTTTCTATCCCTTTTGGCCTACTATGCATCCAGAACTGGTTTATAGCACCAATACAGCCTAATGGTTCAGAGCCTGTTTCAATCTTGTTAGATCTCATCAGTGCAAGATATAGGAACATGGCTTCTGAGGGGTAGGACTTGGACAGTAGTGAAACAGAAAATGGAACCTTATTAGGGTGAAAAGGAATGAAAGGAGCCAAAAAGCCATTCACAAGCAATGACATGCAAAGTGAAGCCTTCTGAAATCAGAAGATATTTACTTGTCTCATGCCATACACATAACATTGCCTAGATACCAAAAATAAGAGTTTTAATTGTCCCATAAGGCATCATGGGCAGAGACATGTAAATCACTATCATACTGAGAGACTGGAGCAGCTTGATAACACACTAGGGCAGACTTTCAACTAGCTGGTAAAGGATATCTCTTTCTTGCTATTCCTTTTGATGTTGCTTCCAAAAATGTCGGTGCTCATTTTTCAATTCCTGGCTTGGAGGCAAGTCGTAGAGGAATAAAAACATAAGCACGCTGACAGACAGAGGCTGATGCAGACTGGCAGTTCTCATGAACTCAATGAAAAGAACTATCAATTATTTTTTGGGGTTTCTCACAGCTATATATGCCCGACTGTGTCCTGATCTATTGGAGCAGGAGATGGCAACCTCTGCATGGAGTTAACAAACAGCAAATTTATCATCCCAACACTTTTGATTCTGTCGTGTGTGCAGCCTTTGACTAGGAGAAGCAGAGGGTTATTAGGACATGACAATCAGAGGCAGGTCAAGACTGTTGGGTGCCCTAGGTAGCCTGGTCAGCAAATTCTCAGCCTCCACTTCATGGCACACTCACACTCTTGATTCGGCCTGAGCACAATACGGGCTAAATTGAGCATTAACAGCGCAGCGAGGGGACATGGCCCAGAACAGGGTTAGCCTGCAGAATAGGTATATGCCTGAACCCTTCTGATACTGAGCCCTGGGCAAGTTTTTCTTCTGCCTACCCCTAGTTCTGGCCCTGATGACAATTATGGGGAAATGTATTTAAAGTCATAAACACAAAAAAAGTTTTATGAATAGGAAAATGTCCAGCTTGGAGTTACATTATGCATATATATGTATGTAGTTTCCTAGATTGTATGTTTTAACTTCTATATGTCAATAGTAGATACATGTTAAACTCAAAGCCCTACCATTTGATTTACCTCTGGCTAGCCATTGTTTGAATCCTACGAAGTCTTAATTGTGCTTATTGGTATTTTTCTTATACTATTTATATGAAAACATTTCCTTTTAAAAAGGTTTGACACATACATTTTGCAAGTTTAATATATAATTGTGTTTTGCAGCATCTTGGCAGTCAGTAGGGTTTCTGTTGTGTTTCTCCAGTGTGAACCTTAATACAACAAGTCAGCCAACATGTGTTGAGTAATTTTTTTCTATATATTTATTTCCTGAAGAGAAACTCAATATGTGTTTAATTAAAAATCTCTAAACTTTGGAAGGAAAATGTAATATGAAAACATTTGTCTAGCCTTTAGAAGCTGGTTTTATTTCATTGATACTTCAGCTTCGAATCATAAAGGGGTCAAAGTAATTTAATTATTGTCCTTTAAATATTTAATTGTCAAGCATCTATCAATGATTCTTATCATTTGTGAAAGATGACTAAAGTCCACAAAGTATTAAAATAAGTGATGCCCATTATCAATTCAACTGCTTTAAATGACTGGAGGTAAAAGTGGAGATATTTGACTCCATATTTTCAACATTGTATAGGCCATAACCTAACAGAGTGTTTGGATGTCCTTCTAAAGATCATTACAATGCAAACAGGGTCGTGCTCAGAACTACACATGTCCAATAGGAACCTATATCATTCTACAGATCAGTGCATGTATAGGACTGGAAGCACCAACGAAAGGAGGTTTGTCCCAACAACAGGACCTCTGTTTCACTGGAACTGCAATGGAAGCCTTTGTTTGCTGCAGGTTGCAAAATTAGATTGTAATCTCTAGTTGGGCAAGACTGCATATCTTTATGTAGAGCTGCTTAATTCAATCACAGTATTAATAAAGGAAAATAATAATAAAATAATAGCTCCCTAAATGGATTTCCTGACACTGGGTTTTCCATACCTCCTTGCTCTGGTCATGGAACTGATTTACAGATCTGCAAAATAAAGTATTAAAGTGCATCTTATGCCCCATCTGTAGATGGTATTAAAGGCATGGCATATTGAGAATAACTGATGAAAGTGGGCGCCGTGATGTGAAATTGAATCTTTGACATCAGCTTTGATAAGAAACTTTGCAATTGAAGGAATAAAAAAAAGTCAACAAATAAAAAACAACAAAAGAAAATAAATCTAATTTTCCTTTAAGAAAATAGCAGTTTCAGTCTTTTGTATATATTTCCTGTAAATCTTTACTTCTGAGACCAAAGATATGAAACTTATGAAACACTTTGTGGTTGATTTATAAACATGTTGAAATGCAGTATATCCACGATTCCAACGCATGGACTTGAAAATGAAACGTACTGCCTTTAATTATACTTACAGTAATATAGATTTATGAGTGAATGAGATGTTAGTAAAAGTTAGAGGCAATAAGAAAAAGGCAACTTTAGAGATTTAAAACATACCCTGCTACACAATTTCATGAGTCAGAGCTGGCAGTGCAGTAAAGACATATCAAATACTGGTTTTAGTTGCAATAACATTTAAAATATAACTTTAAACCCACTAGAAATTTGTATGAAATTTGAATGAATTCAACATTGCATAAATATATTGAAAAGTTGTTCAAAATTACTTTTATTTTCAGCATGTGAAAAAAGAAGTGTTCAGTGGAGATCCCCTTAAGTGACAGGGTGTATGGAATTATTTAAAGGTATTTTCATTCTTTTTCATCTCTACTGGTTGGCTGCATACTTCCCCTTGACTGTCCTCCTCCTAGTGAAGTGATATACCGTGACCAAAGCTGGCTCCAGTCTACGAGACCCCATTCTTTGTAGAGTTTTACAGATGGTGTTATGTGAATTTTGTCACAGAGTTTGAACTAGAAAGAAAACATGATATTTTAAGCTTGGCCAGGCAGGGTGACCTTGTTAGAAAGGGAGAAGGTAAAGGCAAAAGGGGTTAATATTAGTAGAGGAAAAGGACAGGAAAAGCCTTGAAAATCACATAATACAAATAAGGTAGAATAGTATATTGAATTTTTTAAAGTTAGTGGTTTGATGCAATGTAATATATTGAAGAAATTCCAAAATAACCTTCAGCTCTTCAAATCACATGGGAGTAGCTGTGTCATTTTTCTTTGCTAATATTCGCTGCCATTTCAAAAGGCCAGACTAGTGAGTATGGACGCTACAATGTGTCTTATATTTATGATGTCCTCTGGAGGATTGGGTTACAGTCCCTGTCTACAGTTACACCGTGGCTCCTTCTGACTTGCCACTATGATGTACTGATGGAACTAAAGGGAGCCTTGGGTTACCATGAATAATAGATAATTGCAAGGCTGCATAATTGACAGTTTCTTGCCAAGAAAGTTCAGGTGAATGAATGTGATCATTTCTGCTACTGGGTTTAAAATCCTGCTTTGTTTCCCGTTTGTTATGTTCAACTACATATCACTAGCATGCAACTAGAATGAATATGAATTCAAATGGAATAAAAAAAAATATCTTTAGATGTATATGCTGAAGTAAAAGCTGTGGGCTCTAAATCCACAGCCATATCATATTTGTTGAATTTGTTGACTATAACAGGTTAACATTAAAGGGCACCATCTTTTACTGAAACTGAATGTAATAAATCTTTAGTGCTATAGAATGCTGTAGGATGTGGGATATAATACAGTATGCATGAAATCTCATGCATATTCATGGGGTTACCAGACCATTGGGTCAGCTTCCCTCTCCCTGCTGCTCTTTTTCTTCTTCTTTCAAATGATGTACTTGCACCTGTGGGGGAGGGGGTTGCAAATAGGGGTGGGTTGCGAGCAGGAGTGGCGATACAAGGGCCCCGGCATGCTCTTGTGCACCCCTGAATGCAGTGACATACGTTGGCACTAAAAGTTAATGCAGTGACATACGTTGTCTAAAAAGTAATGAGCTACATTTTTCGCCAGGCTTAGATGTGCAGCAAAATTCCACGTTTCACCATCAGCAAATCTTTTGACAAACCCTTAGGGCAGTTTTACTTTACAAAATATATCCACTTTTAATATTATTTATATATATATATATATATATATATATATATATATATATATATATATATATATATATATATATATATATGCACTTACATGCAAATGGATGCATGTAGGGAATCACCAGCCTGGGCCTGATGATAATGCATGGGACCATGGCTGGTTGCTTCCATAGACACATAGAAATTCATGCCGCCCCCCATCTGAAATCCTTTTTTGTTACAATATAATTCTGGGGAAAATGCTGCATTGTGGGTAAAAAAATGTTAAAGGGATAATGTCATGGGAAACGTTTTTTTCAAAAATAGTGCTATTTCTGCACTGAAATCCAATTCTGAAAAGAGCAAACAGATTTTTTTTATATTCAATTTTGAAATCTGACATGGGGCTAGACATATTGACAGTTTCCCAGCTGCCCCAGTCATGTGACTTGTGCCTGCACTTTAGGATGGAACATGCTGTTCTCAGATCTGCCAGGGGGCTGTTATCTTGTGTTAGGGAGCTGTTATCTGGTTATTTTCCCATTGTTCTGCTGATGGGCTGCTGGGGGGTGGGTGATATCACTCCAACTTGCACTACAGCAGTAAAGAGTGTCTGAAGTTTACCATCACATGACATGGGTCAGCTGGGAAACTGACAATATGTCTAGCCCCATGTCAGAGTTCAAAATTTAATATTAAAAAATCAGTTTGCTCTTTTGAAAAATGGATTTCAGTGGCCTAGGCCACACTGAGCATGTTCACAGTCTTAGAAATGCTGTATTTTCTATACTAACCATAAACATGAACTTACTGCACCACAAGCCTAATCAAACAAACAATTTATGCTTTCAAAGTTGGCCACAGGGGGCTGTCATCTTGTAACTTTGTTAAACATCTTTGCAAGACTACAACTGTGCACATGCTCAGTGTGGCCTAGGTTGGTTAGGGACAGGACTGGACTGAGAATCTAAATAGGCCCTGGCATTTCAGGTAGACAGAGGCCCAATCAGCCCACATAGAGGCCCAAACAGCCCCCACCAGCCCACTAAATACTGACTTTCTATGGCACCTTGTAGCAGCCCATCTGGCATTTGCCCTAACCCACAGATTGCCAGTCCGGGCCTGGTTAGGGATCTACAGGGAAACAAAGCTTTTTGAGTTCTACATGGCTGGAAAGTAAGGCAGGGGCTCCCCCTGCTGTTCATAAGTATGATTGTTTCCCTGCACAGAAGTTAGGGACTGTCTGACAATTCCTATCCACAGCAGTAAATGAAGGGAGAATTTCACTGCTTACAGTCAGGTTTCTTATAAAAACGGTAGACATTTTTTAATTAAAGTATATTGGAGATAGATTTCTATTTCATTAAAGAAATAAAAAATGGGATTTTATTTTTTTGCCTTTACATGTCCTTAAAGGCTTATTCATGCAATGTGACAGAATAGTTATCCCATCTGGAGCTAATGCTTTTTGAGGCTTGGGGCCTGCTCTTGATACTATTTGCTAAAACCTCTGTGAATATGCTATGTTGATAAACACCAGTAGCAGCTGCTGGAATGCATCAACTCATGAAGACATCAGAAGTGCAGGCCAGCTGAAGCCTTCATGACACTCCGAGTTCCCACAGAGAGGATCCATAAAACAAAATTTAAAAAGGGAATATGAGTAATCACCAGAGAAGAGTAATAACATGAAAGACACAGGTCAGATTTGCAGCGAGAAAAGGGATGCAGGACAATAAATAAAATACAGATTACACACAGGTGATGTTCAGGATTACAATGCAAACGGCTGGAGAATGTGTTAAACATATGGGATTTTGCTGACTTTATCATTACCTACCTACCAACATTTTGGAAATAGAAAGAGGAACAAAAAGTTTTGCCGTGGGAATCAAAAGCAAAATTTTTGCCCATGACCATTTTATAGACACACCCCCTAATTACCATTTCCATTTACAAAATTTGTCAGGTTGTGGAAAGTTTGAACACATTTCTGGGGGTTTTAGGGTCAGGTTTTATGCGTTATTACAGTTTTGTTGATGAAAGTCAATTGCCATTTAAGATGCACGGTTTCCCCAAGAGATCTGCTTATCTTAAATTGTTACAATGGTTTGTTTATCTTAAATTGTTACAAATGTATCTAAGTGCACCTGCCACATAGTCTGGGCTCTCTAAAATTAAGTTTTAGAAACTTGGTATCTTTTTCTGGCTGTTCATTGTAGGAGATCAAACAGAAAGTTCTGACATTTCAGTAACAATCGGGGACTGCAGGTTGAGCTGTCAAAAACTGGACTGTCTAGTAAAAAACGGGAAGGTTGGGAGGTATGTCATTGCACAAAGTCACACAGTGTCTCACCCCCCGCTTTGGGCACTTGCTGATAGCTTGTTCTTTATTTATGTTATTGCCATCTTCTGTTTGCACTGTACTGTGCCTCATAAACAGAACTATAAACTCACCAAGGAGCACAAACAAATACACATTTGCTATTTTTCTTTGGATCTTTTTTTTTCCCTTGTCACTTCCTGTTCTGTGGTTCCACTTCCGATCCCTGAGTTCAACAGACATTGCATGTTGCATCAAAGTTAGGGATACACCAAATTCATTATTATGGCCAAATCCCAAATCATTTGTGAAAGATTTGTCCGAATCCGAACCCTCATTTGCATAAGCGAAATAGGGCTGGACAGGGGTAAAGAGATCCGCCCGTGTAGAACGCAGTTAAAAACTTCAGTTGCTTCATTATTTGTGGGACAAAAAGTCACATGATTTTAAGGATTCAGATTTGGTTCAGCCCAGGCACTTGTATTTGGAAGGATCCTGCCCAAATCCCAAACTGATTCCCTGATTTGGTGCATCACTAATTTATGTATAAATAATGAATAAAGTACCTCCTATTGTAAAATATAAGGATATTATAATTCACAGAACAGGACCGTATTTAGGTCCCCTACCCCCCCCCCCCCCCCCCCCCCCCCCCCCCCCCCAGCTCTTTCACCAGATATCCAATGGCTGGATCATTTTTTTTTAATAATTAAAAAAAAACATTTATAGGCACCAAAACCTGCCGCTCTAGGCACAGGCGCTCAGGTGCCATAATATAACTATGCCCCTGTCGCAGAGGAGTTCCATGACCACCTGTGCTGTGCGGCTATACAGGTCACGGAACTCCAAAGTTACTTTTAATATCCTCATATTTTCCAACGAGGGGTACTTTATTTATTTTAATACACAAGTTTTAGCGAGTCATGTGACAAAAATGACTCACTACTCACCCTTTATAACTGATGACATCACTAGTCACCGTTTATAAGGATATCATTTACAAGATATTCATGGCTTTTGTGTATTATATATGTATATATTTATACTTCAGGTTCAGGAATTCACAGAACAGCAAGTGGCAAGGGAGAAAATGAATCACATTCCCACCAAATTTCACAGCCACAAAAACGCTGGAGGTTCCACTTGACACAAATGTCCATTAATAGTGACATTTCACTTTTGTAAAGGAGAAAATAAACTCAAAATAATTTAATATAAATGTAAACTGTTTATATATTCTTACTTATCGGTCATTGGCTTGTTTCTTTATCCTGGGTCCCTGGTTGTTGCTGTACTACAAGTTGAACTATTCTTCAACCAAGGTTAAAGTGTGCTGAAAGTCCAACAACACCCAAGGAGTCAACAATAAAACACAGGACTATACATCACTGTATTAAATGGTAGTGTTAGGAACATTAAAAGTTACACTTTCGTCTGGTCTACAGACACAGAGACAGTTTATGTACAGACAAACCCTCTTTTTTTAGTACATTTCCAGATGTTTTCCCCACAAAGAAAAATCCCACGCTGTGCTAATACAATTTTTATTTCACCTTGTGACACCTTTATCAGCTGCTCGGATTTCAAATGTACATGAACAATACACAAACGCTGACAAATGCTCAGGAAGTAAAAAACATTTTTAATTTGCCATTAGGTATTTGTTACCCTGATACCCTAGGCAACATTAAAGTAACATGCAGGTACAAACACACATATTGTAATATAAACTGAGCTTTCTAACAGGTTAAAGATGTGAGTTCAAATAGATTGTGATAGATTGTATCCTACCCCTATAAAGAGAGAAAATAATGAAAATTAAAATGTTGCCTATGAATTTGAAAGTAATAGATATACTTTCAGAATAACCATGAAAGCATAGCATTTTCTCAGAAAGAAACAGTTATGTTACGTTACCAATGCTGTCCACTCTGGGAGAACATTAGTGGTGAAAAAATCTTTCCTGCTGCTTTACATTCATATGAGTGGGAAACCCACTGCCTATAGAGGATCACTTAGAAATATGAAATAAAGCAATCACCCACCTCTAGTGAATATTCATAGGGATAGCCTTCGTTCTCTGCACTTCAAGATGGAAAGCAGAGACCTACAGCAATTCTTTATGAAAGGAGCAGTGTACAAAGTGCAAAAAGTGTATAGTGCAGTGAGAGTATAGTGCAGTGATCCCTAACCAGTAGCTCGTGAGCAACATGTTGCTCTCCAACCTCTTGGATAGTGAAGGGCGAATCTCCCCAGTTTCCCTTCGCAGAAAAATTCGCGAATTGGCGAAAAATTAGCGAAATGAGTCGCGGCACGCTTTTGACGGGCGTCATGTCGTTTTCGGCGCATCGCGTCAAAAACGACACGTGATTCGTTTTTTCGCCAAATTTCGCTGGCGATTCGCGAATTTATTCGCCAGCGGCAAATCGCAGGAATTCTCTGCGAATACGCCCCTGGCGAATAAATTCGCCCATCACTGGATCACTGGATCACTGGATGTTGCTCCCAGTGGCCTCAAAGCAGGTGCTTATTTTAAAATTTCAGGCTTGGAGGAAACTTTGGTTGTATAAAAACCAGGTGCACTGCCAAACAGAGCCTTAATGTAGATTTTATTATTATTATTAACATGTATTTCTATAGCGCCAACTTGTTGCGTAGCGCTGACAATTCACATAGGGGCTACCAAATGGCCAATCACAGCACTTGTATGGCACCCCAAGAACATTTTTCATGCTTGTGTTGCTCCCCGACTCCTTTTACTTCTGAATGTTGCTCACGGGTTCAAAAGGTTGGGGATCCCTGGTATAGTGTATTTTAAAAGGCATTTTTGTATATTTTGCAACAGACTTGCATTTTGGATGTAGCTCACATGGTTAGCTTGGTGCATTACGCTGTGTGCCTTATCCTGCCATTTAACTCATTGGTGTAGTATGCATATAGCTTATTTATTGGGTAGGATTACAGCCCATCAAAGGGTAAACCTTTAACCTTCTTGAAATAGAGTTGCTCTAGCTGTAGACTTCCAGAACAGCAGCCCATTCTCATTCTTGTGTACTCCATATTTGGAACTTTATTTGAATATTCCTGTATGCTAACAACTGTACTAAGTGTTGTGACAGAATTGTTAAGACTCTATTGTCTCTACCATAGTAAACATCTTGATGTCAATATTTATTTGAAAAGCTGCCCATTTACAGCTATTTGAAAATTTCAGTGGGATAAGTGCTTTGTCAACATTTGTTGCAGGTGGGAGATTTAAATGAAATTTCAAATGGAAATAATTCTCCAGGCAACCAGCCACCTGTGGAGCACCTGTTTGCTTTAACCAGTGTTTAAACAAAGGATCTGCGTGGTTTCAGCTTCTGCATTCTGTACTCAATTTACAAAAGTTTATACCCTGATAATGATGGGGTTTTAACCTTCCATTAATGATTACAGCTGACTGAGGAACACACATTCAGCAAATATGTTGTCTTTGCCTGCTCATTATCGAAATTAGCATCTTCCTTTATGTTCTTTTAACAGAAAAAGGGGATTTGAATGAACTACATAATAAACATGACAGGGACAATCTGCTTTATAAGAACTAAAGATGGAAGCAAATTATAATTCCTATAATCACATCTTGCACTGACTGGTTCACTAAAAAGAATATCCTATTTATGAGAAGAAATTATAATTATTGTGTATTTTCCAGAATGTAAGGTATGGGTCATTGCTAACTGTGGGAAGAGACTTTGCCCTTTGTATTTGTATTTTTACATAAGTGGGGACATTCACGTTCCCAAACACTTTTTTGGCTGCTCACATAATACATATTGGACTAGACACTTTACACCAGTAGAAGACCTTGCATTCTAGTGTTTATTCACATAAACCTTTATCACTGATACCATTTAGAAAACAATTATTTTCTAAAAGATTTAGACATTTAGATCTTTAAGATCTATTGATTAATTTAAAAATGTTGCTTTGTTTTATTTAAATATCCCACTGTCTTTAAACTAAAATTGTTCAAGAAGTAAAAAAAAAACAAGAAAAAAAACTCTTTTCTGTGTCACAAGGGAATTTCAATGCTTTGTTCAAGGCCACATTGATCACACTGTCTTCACTGCTTGAAATTAAATCATTGCTTCCTCCACTTCAGACAGAAATTTGCCACTTCAGTACAGTCGCCCATTTTCCTAAATCGCTTCGTAGATGAAAAAGGGAGAGAAAAAAAACAATAACATAACAAATGGAAGAATGTGAGTCAAAACAAATCAGGACTGGCTTCTGCTAAACTCTAAAGTGTTCCATTATTGCCGTAAGAAATGGCAGCCATGGATGTGACACAACTGACCAACTCCAACAATGAGCCAACAACTTATCCATTTATCTATTGATATTTTTTGAGAACCAATAAGTAAAACTATACATATATATATATCTATATATCATATATATATATATATATATATATATATATATATTGAGCACTGCTCCTATAGAAATACATATAATTAAATACACACAGAACAGAGATACTCTGGTAGCCATGAATTGACAAGAAGAGTAGGGGTATACGTGATACTGTATATGCACATTCTATAAGCAGGTTAGGTTAGTACAATCACAATATACTCACACTACACCCATTTATTAAATCAGCCCTGCTTGATGTGCCAATGATGTCCATATTTGTATGTGGAAACAGAGATTGATATTTGTCTGTGACTTCAGTTTATGAGGCACGTTTAAAACAAATATTTTAAATGCAGTTGAAGTATTCACTATACAGAGGGATGTTTACATAAACACAATAAGAGCTGGCAAAAAGCAGACTATTTGGAAATGGAAAAGGAAAGAGGGTTGATTGCGAAAATGGTGTGATGAAGAAAGTGTCGCAGATATCCCGCATAGTTACATAATTGCAGTGGCTGGGAAGTTCAGTCCTTGCAAAATCCCCTCTGTGTTGTTCAAGGCTAAGTAAAACAAACTCTCAGCCAAGTTAATCTCCAATTTTGTGTTGAAATAGCCCAAAAGGTCTTTTCTGGGCACCAACCGCAGTAAGTATTAATCAATTATTGTAGTGCAGCACACAACTGTTTGCTAACACTGCATCCATCTCCATTCCTCAGGATCCCTATGCTCCAAATGATTTGGTGTGTGGTAGTGATGGGCGAATTTATTCGCCAGGGGCGAATTCGCTGCGAATTCCCGCAATTCGCCGCTGGCGAATAAATTAGCGAAACGCCAGCGAAATTTCGCCTGGTGAAAATTCGCTGAAAAAAACCGTCGCGCGTTGTTTTTTGACCGACGAAAATGACGCGACGTGCACCAAAAACGACGCGCGCCGAAAATGACGTGACACGTCGAAGTTGACGCGACGCGCGTCAAAATTGTGCAGCGACTCGTTTCGCAAATTTTTCACCAATTCGCAAATTTTTCGGCGTAGCAAAACTGGGGAGATTCGCCCATCACTAGTGTGGGGCTGTCTAAATCCATGGTGATAAAAGCTGTGTAGGATTTAGCCCCTCTAGCAGGAAAATTTGAAATGGAACCAGTATCAGATGCCTTCAGGCATGCTTTCCAAGTAACATAAAACTTAGGGTTAGAGAGACTTAGGGGCAGATTTATCATTGGTCGAATTTCGAATTTAAAATTTTAAAAATTTGACCATGTGAATAGAAGGGAAGTTAAATCCTTCGAATTCGAATATCGAATTTGAAGGATTTTACCGCTATTCTATTGGTCAAAGATCGAATAGTAAAAATTTGATCGATTAAATCGTTCGAATCAATAGATTTGAACGATTTTAACCCTTCTATGGTATTTTCACTATTTGATCAAAATTCGGCCAAACAACTTCGGTAGATTGAAACTGGCAAACTAGGTAGCCGAAAACAAATTTAAAGGGGAAGTTATTTGATAGTCGAGTATTCGAATAGATTTTTATTCGAATTATTCGAATCATTAGATTCGATCAAATATACCAAATTCACTGGTCGAATTAACCTAATTTGCATATTCAAAATTCGAATTCAAATCTATTTGAAAATTCGATCAAATTTCGAATGATCCATGTGAATTTAGTAAATCTGCCCCTTAAACTTGGGTATTACTATAGTCGTGCCAAGTTAGCCTACTAGGATTTCTATATTGAGGCTAATGGCAAGGCAGGACTCAAAATAAAGGACAACTATAACCCCAAATTAATACTTAAGATAGATTGTGTCAAATGAAGTGACATATTTCAAAATCTTACCAAACTGGTATATATATTATATACATATATATAAGTAAATATTGCCCTTTACATGTCTTGCCTTAAACCAGCATTTTGTGATGGTGATGATCACCTGACCAGAATTGTTACAGCTCAACTGTAACAGGAAGAAGTGTGGAAGCAAAAGACAGAACTCTGTCTGTTAATTCGTTCATGTGACCTAACAAGTATAGTTTGTTTGGTATGTTTGTGTGCACTGTGAATCCTAGGATCCCAGGAGGCGGGCCTTATTTTTTAAAATGGCAATTTTCTATTTATGATTACCCAATGGCACATACTACTAAAAGTCACATACTACTAAAAAGTACATTATGCATGAAGCAGGGTTTTACATAGGAGCTGTTTTATGTAAAAATTTTTATAGAGACCTACATTGTATGGGGGGTATAGTTTTCCTTTTATATACATAAAAGGTTCCTATAGGTCATGTTGATTGTTTTCCACTTATAAGGCTGTAAGCAACTGTTTCTTGAAGTTTCTAAACCTGACTGTTTTGCCAACCTGACTGCTCCTTCTGACCTGTCAGTTAGGGGCAAATTTACTATTATTCACCCAAAATCCTACGAATTTACTCGAAATAGTTTTAGGCTATCATTATGCTCGATATTCGATTTCTCGATGAATTCGTAAAATCGGATACCGATCGTTCGATTTCATGAAAAAATCTTACTTTTTCCTTCGAACATCCGAAAAAATCATACAATTCGAACAATCTAAGCGTTCGATCATAGGAATGGTATTTGAGCAGGACTTAGCAAAAGAAGCCTATGGGGGGCATTCCCATAGGCTTCTATTGGTATTCGGTAGGTTCAATCTGGCGAAGCAGACATTCGAAGGATTTTAAAATTTTGATTCCTTCGATCATCAAATGATCGAATTATTGAATATCCGATCATTCGATCTATTCAATAATTCGATAATTTGGTATTCGATGATCGAAGAGGCCAAATTTTAATATTTTAACATCCAAAAAAAATCGTACGATCGTATAATTCGATCATATTCGATCGAACTTCAATCCATTCACGTGAATTTTTAAAATTTGCCCCTTAGAGTTTCTAATGCTAATGGACTACTGTTGAAAAAATATGGCAGCCTTCTCATAGAGAGACACAATGAATATAATTGCAAAATTATATCAGCATGCAAAGACAATTAGAATGATATATGTTTAAATCTCATTAAAGGACAAGGAAAGGCAAACAAATACAATCCCATTTTTACTTTCTTTAATGAAAAAAAAACCTATCTCCAATATACTTTAATTAAAAATGTGTACAGTTTTTATAAGAAACTTGACTGTTTGCAGTGAAATTCTCCCTTCAGTTACTGCTGTGGATAGGAATTGTCAGACGGTCCCTAACTGCTGGGCAGGGAAACAATCATACTTATGAATAGCAGGGGGAGCCCCGTCTTACTTCTCAGCCCTGCAGAACTCCAGCAGCTTGCAGTTGGCGACTGTGTAGAGATTTGTATTGGATTTTATTTTTGCCTTTACATTCCCTTTACGACCACCTCCAGCTGCAGGGACAAAGATCATGGAGCCAGATTTAAACTGATAAACTGGGATATCTGTTTGGAGGATATTTTGCTGCAGTCACTGGTTCTGCAGAGTTGGAGAACATTTGTATCAAACAATAGAAAATATATAAAATCCACATTAGATTACATGACAACACAGGACCCAGTGCAGTCTGTATATTTTGATTATTAATCAGTCTTGCTGTATCGGCTTCTGGCAGATATTATTTGACTTGTGCTGTTTTAATAATTTACTAAGCAGCCCAGATCACACTGAGCATGTGCACAGTCTTGGTCTTGCAAAGATGTATAACAAAGTTACAAGATGACAGTCCCCTGTGGCCAACTTTGAAAGCATAAATCATTTGTTTGATTAGGCTTGTGGTGCAGTAAATTCATGTTTATGTTTAGTATAGAAAATACAGCATTTCTAGCCTTAATCTATTTTAGACTTTCATTGTCCTTTAAGGATTCAGATATCCTGCTCAACATGATGGCTGTCCAGAATGCATTGCAGGTGTAAATAATGACAAGGTCAGAACCTACAAGGCTCTTTAGAGAATATAACCTAAAATGAAAATGTAAAGAAGCCAAGTCAACAATAAAGAATCCCAGTAAACTGTAGGCACCAATTGGGTATAAGATGTGGTTAGGGATGCCTGGACCTTTTTTTCCTGGCAGAGAAAATGTCTTTTGTGTCATTAGCACACCAGACTCGTGCCCTATACTTTAATTGACCAAAATAACTTGGGTGAAGCTTTATTTAGACAACAGATAAAATATGGCAGAACACAGCAAAGCTAATAGAAGACACACAGCAGTAAAAAAAATCATTTCCATTTTGGTGTTTTGCCACTACATAATCTATCATCTGGAAACAAATTATTCAGAATGTTCAGAACATTGGTATTCTTTACATTCCCTTTGCCTGATTCTCTATTCCTTAGTTATAGATAAACTAGACGAAATCTATGTTTATGGTAAATGGCTATTTTAATGCATATTCTATTAGAATTTAATTAGAAAAATCCAAGTCCCTACACTGATAAACAGAAAATAAAGCATGTAAGAGCTATTAGTGTGCTGTCAAACAGGTTAAATCACTCATATGCAACAATAATAATGAATTACAGGTATTAAGGGCATGTGTTTTGCATATGTTGCATATGTTTTACCTTTCATATGGAATTATGGGAACATAAATAGTTAATCACAAGATTTTAAAGAAAATATTTTCTAGGAAACTACACTAATTTTATGTTATGCCCTGCTGGTATACACAGAACTTCAGACATTGTCTTTTTTATTATTTTGATGTTCTTTTGCCAGTCTGGTAAAAGAAAACAAAAGCCAAAGGTGTTGTGTTTGGTAGCCGAGGATTAGGAGAGTAGAACAGTGCTTTATTAGTAGGTTCAT
>CM044446.1:77413436-77445178 GCA_024363595.1 Xenopus borealis | reverse complement strand
GGCTTTCTGGATAATGGATCTTTCCATAATTTGGATCTTCATACCTTAAGTCTACTAGAACAGCAGTCCCCAACCTTTTTTGCCCCAGGGACCGGTGTAAAGCCAGAATGTTTTGCAAGGACCAGTGGGGGCATCAACTGCACGTGTCGCATCAAATTAGGGTGTGCTGCATCAAATTTCATATGCATATTTGGTGCATCCACATCAAATTCAGTGCATCTGCTTCAAATTCAGTTTGTTCACATCAAATGCAGGCTCGGATCGGTGGCCCAGTTCAAGAATGTTGGCGGCCCAGTAGTGGCCCGCGGCATGGTGGTTGGGGACCCCTGTACTAGAAAATCTGGTAAAATTAAATAAACCCAATAGACTGGTTTTGTTTCCAATAAGGATCAAGGACAAACTACTGTTTTATTATTACAGAGAAAAAGGAAATCATTTTTAAAAATTTGTAATATTTGGATAAAATTTAGTCTATGGGACTGTAATTCGGAACATTCTGGATAACGTGTTTCAGGATCCCACACCTGTATATATTTATATATACATACTTTCTATTTATCTATATATACTTTCCATGGGATTTATAAAAAAGATTAATGGTAACTATGAATTATTTATGGGTATTTATGTTTCATTAGTCACAGCCCTTGTACAAGGAAATGCATTGCTATCCATGTTTAGCTTACACTGATATCCTAATAAAAAGTTTCTTACTTTTTACAAACCACTCCCTTCCTGTATATTAAGTGAGGCTTTCACAACTTGGTGATACTTGAGAATACGCCATAATTTTCCGCTAAGGGCCAAACAGGCCATTAAGGAACATTTTATTACATATGACCCCTGCAACTGGCTTCCTAAAATAGCAGCATATATCTTCTATATTTTCCAAATCAGTTACATATAATGTACGTCATTACTTCTTTAAGCTACTCTTTAACTTAATGTAAGAACACAGCAAAAATACATATTTTGGCAGAACTGGTTGAAACCCATCAATCTTTGAGCAAACTCAGCTGTTTGCTTAGACTTTTTTCCACTTTAAAGGCTTCCTTTCCTGACAAATGACTGCTGCCAACTCACTGCCACGATAATCTGGGCTTTTAAACAGGCAGCTCTATAAAGCTAGACACTGTAATAGCTTCCCAGGCAGTTGTCCAGTAATCGTGCCAACAAGGGCAGCCGTCCAGTATAGATCACAACAAGGGTGGGATGAGAATATTATTAACTGAAAAAAAGATCAACATTTTAAAGGAGGACATTGCTTCTAAATTTCACCTCTTAGAATGTAATCTATTCTTGGTATGGTTGCTCGAGTCAGCCAACAGATCAGATTCATTTTGAGGATAGATTTTATAGTTATTTTACTTTTTTTTTTTTAAATATTATTCTTCCGATTCTTTCCTCTTGCCTCCTAGTAACTTTACTCTGAGAGGCACACCACAAACCATTAAAAATGTAAGTAGTTGGAGTGCATAGGACGCCTAATGTGTTTCGGGAGCACCCCTCCTCGTCCCTGATTCAAACAACTGCATGGTTACTAGGGTGATACCAAAAGTACTAATAATACTAAATACTTCTTTATGAAGAATCTGTGCTATGAGCTTAAATAGCTGCAGAAATCATGGAATGAAATTCCCATAGACCTGTGCTTCTCAAGATGCAGAAAGCAGATGAATATGTTTTGTCCACTATTACAATTCTGTCTCTGTATTATAAATGACATCTCCAAATACATTTAACTGCCTCCTCTCTCTTTCAGAAAAAAAATCTTGCAATAATATTTCTTCTTTGTTTTATTCCTTCATTGATTCATATTAATGGAACGCTAGAATGTGTTTTTTACATAGCCACACTCATGCTTATGCCCTGAGAAATGAAAACAAAGACGGGTCATTGTACATTGCTGCTCTGCTGGCACAGAACTGGTTATATTAGTATGTCCAAAAGTCAAAATCTGTTCTTTCCAAAACCTCAAATGCATTTGCCAAAAGCAAATCTTTTGAAACTCAGTATGCTGGCAGGCTTGGCCGCGCTCCCCGTAGCTTCTGATTACACACTTTTCCATTCTCAGCATCTTTGGGGAAAAATGCAACACCCATTTATTTATTACAGTAAGACGCAATGTTCCTATTTTGTACTGCCTTGGCTTTTTAATAAAATGTGTGGGTGTTCGTTATTTATAACAACATTTACTACTTGAGACTTCAATGAAAAACTGTAATTTCTACGTTTTCATCAATTAGTTTGCTCTGTCATACAAATAATACAAAATGCTTCCTGGCTTGAAAAATTCTTTTGGCCTCACTAGTCATTGTATCTGATTGATTTTCTGACCTGGGAGACTAAGGAATGCATTGCCAAAGGGCACGTTAGATTTGGAGCCCATTAAGATGTATAGCGAGCTAAATATGGGTCCTTCACTGAGGCACAGATCATATAGCTTCCTAATTGGCCCTCTGGCTGCAATAATACATTCTCTCATTCCATGGACAGGAGATACAAAATGGTAACATCTAAGCCCCCAACTTCAGTTAGACACCTTTATCCAGTAATGATATTATGTTATTACACCATGCAATTATGTGTATGCTAGACAAACACACAGAGAGACCCCAAAACCAAAGCAGATATGTCTGGCACACCCATTTAAGACCAAATTGCTCACTAAGGACAAGATTTGGTTGTCTAGCAGTCAGCCAAATCAAATTATAATTATTCATGGGGGCCCTTAGACTATGTTCTACAGACCTACTTATTTTATAGATCTGATGTAATTGTCATCCAATCAGATCCCTTCCCAAGCATATTCCAAGCTGCATGTTGGATCACAAATGACTTGTCTTCCATCTTGCTATGCTCTACACCTTATTTTGATACCATACAGGGCCCCTTAGCTCTCCATGCCTGCCAACATAGAATGTGCTATTGTCCTTGTTCAGATGCTTAGTTAGGACACCACTGTATTATTACTGAAGAACAATTACCTGGGCCCATAGGCCCTGAAGCTGGGATACCATACAAAGTATTAAAACCATGAACTCTATTTCTTGTGTCTGAATATTAGACCCCTAATCTTATACTGGGTGCAAATCATTCCTAATGATATTAACAAAAGTTTCTCAGGTGCAATATCACCCATATCACTTACAGTCTGAGAATACTTAATAGTGTTTTCTGCATTTAATTTAAGGCAATTTGCTATCAGTGGAGCCCAGGAAACCACATTTCCTAGAAGCAACATTTGTATAGAGATCCTGACACTGTTTCTTAGACAAAAACTAACTACATACAGTCAGGGCTCCACACATTTGCACCCATCGACAGCTACAAAATATTCTGCCCCAAGCCTTACACTGCTGACTTTTTGTAAGGATAATTATCTAACAATTATTATTACTGCATTTTTTTTTAATAAAGCAACAATATATTTTGCATGGTTTGTGACACACACATATAGATTAGGTGTGATTCCTTGGTCCAAAAAAAATGAGGAGTAAGTGTGAAATGGGAAGGTGCTGAGAGCTGTGTATAAAAGCATGTTTTAATGAATCGTTAAATTTATAATGTTATGTGAAAGATTTTGTGTGTTTAGAAAACTCTGCTGTCTTTATGTGCAAATTAAAGCCATCCTTTGATGACAATCTTCCATTACAAACAGCTAATCAGCATATTTATAAAAGTGTGTGATTTATTTTACACCAGATTAACACCTAATATTACACCACCTTAGACCTGACATAACCCTTTGAAGTCAACATTTCTTATATAACTAGATGCACTGCAATGTGAGCTCTGTGTCTTGCATGCCACAGGGTTGAGCACAGGGCTGATAGACAAAAAGGAGACCTGTATTTAGCACTGGCCAAATAGAGGCTGTAAGTACAAGGTTTCCTACTACCTTGCTTCTGAATGATGCACATTTAGGGACGTGCAAGGGGGTGCCCTTGTCAGGCCCAGATTTGTGGAAAGGCCACCAAGGCCTATGGTGGCAGGATTTTAGGGGGCAGCATGCTGCCCAGCCAGACCTACATTGGCTCAAAAACACTAGGGATGTGCTGGAGATTCAATAATTTTTCAAATTTCCAGTGCCAATCCCCATCGCTCCAGTTCCGATGATGAAACTTTGCACGAATAAAGTGGAGGGGACAGGGGCGACGAACAGCAGTGGGTCTTGGGACGTCTGCTATGTAAATCCAGCACTGGCCCTTGTGTTGCCCACCTCATGTCCTAGCTTAAATGAATGTTGTTATTTCCACATACATGGGCATGTTGCAGTCTGAGATAAATTTCCACTGGCAATGTACAAATGCTGTTTAAAACCAGCAGCACCGAACACCAGTATTTACACATCTTTCTTCAAGCTACCACCTCTGGGATACACTTGGGTACATATAGCATAAGATTATTTACACACTACTTTATCATTCAGGCTGTGTTTGTTGCTTGCCTGTGCCACTATGTCACTAGAAAATACAGGTATAGTATCCATTATCCAGAAACCCATTATCCAGAAAGATCTGAATTATGGAAGACTTTGTCCCTAGATGACATTTTAATAAAATAAATAATTTATTTAAAAAGTATTGCCATTTTCTGTGTAATAAGAAGACAGCAACTTATACTTGGTCCTATCTAAAATAAAATTAATCCTTACTGGATGCAAAACAATCCTATTGAGTTTAATTAATGTTTATATGGTTTTTTAGTAGACCTGAGGTTTGTAGATCCAAATTACAGCTTATTTGCAAAACCCAGAGTCCCGAACGTTCTGGTAAATAGGTCCCATCCATATACAAGTCTGCATTTCTTCTTGGGTAGAGAAACGTGGGTAAAGATGCTTGTCCCTTGAACAGCTTTGTACCTATACATTATTTTAGGTATTACGGTGATGAACCCTACTACAGTAACTAGTTGCTACTGTGTGTGTGCGGGAACAGTATATATACTATAAAGTAATGACACATTACTTGTTTGCTTGTTTGGCATAACCCATACAATAGAGATGTCAACTAACCTCAAGTCAGAAAAAGAAGAATGATTCAATCTTGCCATTTTTAAGAATCTTGTTCTATTTCAGGCAAAATGATAAAATGCCAATATGGAAGAAGGTCTCATTGCTGCCTGCACAGGGTCCTTACATATTTTAATGTTGTCCCAGTAAATTATAGTTATATAATACACAAAAGCCGTGAATATCTTGTAAATTATATCCTTATAAACAGTGAGAATTGATGTCATCAGTTATAAACGGTGAGTTCTGATGTCATTTCTGTCACATGACTCACTGAAACTTGTGTATTATAATAAATAAAGTACCCCCAGTTGCAAAATATGAGGATATTAGAAGTTACCTCAGAGTTCCATGACCTGTATAAAAACGACTCCTTGGTAACTTATTATATCCTTATATTTTACAATAGGGGGTACTTTATTCACTATATAATAAATATAGTTATATTATAGTCATCTACCATGGATGGTCCCATTTTCCCAAGCATTTCGGGCAGATCTATGTGATTAACTTGTTTCTGTCTGAGCCCACCTATGCTCATAGAAGGGAAGTTCTCTCATTTCTAAATGGCATGTTATTGTGGCCTGTTAGGAGTTTCAGTACTCAACAGGTTAAATAGATTTTTCTCAGCCAAAAGCTGCAAAGAACATCTGCTTTGAATTAGCTCTGATGGAGAGACTACTTATAAATGCATGACTTAACCAGTCTTACTGAGGTAAATGTCAAATAGCTGAGACCAGTCCAGCATCAGATTTAAACTCTGCTTTTGAAGCAAATAAAAGGCCCATTCCTAAATCTTAGGTATTTTTATGGGCTGCCATCAGTGAATAAAATGACAAATTAAAGTTTATCGGGATTTCTTCTGAAGCCAGAATACATCAATTCTTTCCATGATTTTACCTTTCTACTGAAATAAAATAAGAGCATATTCAAGGTGTTCTTTCCTGGAAGGTCCAAAAACATGCTGTCCGTCTGTCTAAATCCAGATTTTACTTCTAATGTTTTTACTTTCAAGAATATGACAGTTTGGCATATGAACATTCATGGGGAGTAACCACAGTTGTAGAGATACTGCCTAGACTCTATTTCCTGTTAAAAAGCTTGTATTAAAAAAAAAAAAAAGCCCACGCTTGTCTTTGAATATATAACTGGAAAAAAATTATCTCTTGGGAACCAGCATTCAGACATGAATAGTTTAACAAAAATGCTTCTTGTATCAACCTAGTATCATGTTTCATTACCAGGTATATACACATTTAATCTGACGCTAGTAAAACTAAATGAATATGAAATGTGGGTCTGTAAATATAATATCGCTTTGTGAGGAAAAGTCTGCGAATTCGGGCAAGGAACAGATTAATTTTAATTGTATGTGATTCTTGAATGTGTTGTGAAATCCATCCTGTCAGTTGGGTTTTACATTCCCATAGTTTCTTTTTGTCTTCCTATGAGAAATGTTTGAAGAAGAGGCCATCTAACATTCCTCACCCTGGGGTGGAATTCACAAAATAGGTGTAATGAAGACAAATGTCTAATTTTTCGTTTTAAGAATGTCTTAATCACACAGATTCCTTGTGTCAAATATGGAATCTGGAGTTTATATACATTTTGGCATTAAATTGTAATTTCTTAAAATTCTTTTAATACCTTCTTTTTTTTATTGAATCTGTCATTTAAAGTTAATTTTCTGTTGACAGGCACTACAGGTTGCAACTGTAACCAATGGAAACCAAATGAATATCGAGGAGAGCATTGTTACAGACAAATGGTTGGTGCATAAAAATTGTGGCTAGAGGAAGTGACAGACTGGGCCTCCTAGTGCCATGATAGAATCATTGAGGGCCCACTCTCAAGTGGAAATAATAAAAGGTTGAGGAGAATTCCCCTTGGTGGAACCCACAAAACCCTTGTACTCTTGCAGGCCAGTTCAACCATGGCTAGGAGAAAGGGATTGTACATGGGCAAGACTAAGTCACAAAGTTCAAATAGTTGTTATAAATATAACCTTCCGACAGGGCAGGAACTAGGGGTAGGCAGAAGAGGCACGTATCTATGGCACAACATTGGAGGAGTGCTAGGAACCCCAGTTCTGTGAAGTGAATGATTAAAGAATATTTTTCTGGTACTGGTGCTCATGATGTTAGGGATAGAGCTGAAGTCTGGACTCTGCAAAAAGCCGTTGGGTGCATGGGGGAGCCAAAAAAGAGTGACCTGGAAGAGTGAACAGGCAGTGTTGCAGGTAGTAAGCATTAGGGGGCGAGTGTGAGCATCAGGTCAAGTAGTATTGCCTAAGGCACAATAACTGGGTAAACTTGGTAGTCCTCTTTTCTTGCTTGCAAATGTAGTCCCAAATATATACCATATCCCATATATCCCAAATCAGTCACAACTGAATATACCTTCGTACAGGCAAATCTTAGAGTAAATGTTGCCCTGGCGCAGAACAAGATGATACTGACCTTTAGCATTAGCACTAGTTTTGTTTGTGCTAATGCTCCAGTGCATTCTTCAAAAAATAAAGGAAATTCCTGATATTTCAGCAGGGAGGTTGTGTCATGTCACACGCATGCACATAATGAAAAGCTGCCTCAATTAGGGACTGTTTTTCATTATGCGCATGCGAGGGAGCTGATATGGCTCCTTGCAGCCATATCTAATTAATAATTTCAAAATTGTGTTTCAGTCTTTGCTTTGTTTTTTTTGTACAGGGGCAAGAGCCCTGGACTTGCAAATAGTGGAAGATACAGATATAGCAGAGCAAAGTGGCAATAATAGGGCCGAATTGCACAAGTGATACTTTTCTACTGCAGAACCTGCAGCTCTTCAGGTGATAATATTAAAGTACAAGATGGTTTATAAATAATTAGGCATCAGGCCCCCATACAAGTGAAGGGAATATTGTTTTGTGATGAGTTTTTTATGCTGGGCACCACGTAGGTCAATGTTTCAACAGTTAGTAAATCTATCTTTTGCAGTAAAATGGTGCAGAATATGCAAGTAATTTGAGTAAATATATGACATTTACAAGCATTCCGTTTACATATACTTCCCTATTGTTCCTTTAACTACATGTGACTTCATTTATTGCATAGTTGAGACAACGGGGAGGAATATCTAGAAGTGGCTCTTATACAAACAGGTCAGCATGATCTTAAAGTCTGTGGTTTGATGTACTTATCCCTCCCACCTGCTGCCTCTGCTTTCTGTTAAAAAAGACAGGCCATTGGCGAGCTGAACAGCATCAAACTTCTGTTTTACGGATCAAGCCACAGGGTCTCAAAAGCAAATTTCTTACCTCTTCCTGCTCTCTAAAATGGCATGATGGAACCTTTAAAACCAACACCGTTTGATAAGAATGATTAAATGTATAGCAAGAAATGTTTGGATAGAATAATTGAAAATCATATTTGGGGCCTTAAAATGTATATATAAAATATAATAAATGTTTGATTAATGCAGAATGATAGATCTTACAGTCTTTATATATCCAGGGGGGCTTTATATATTCAGGGGTGCTGTACTAGCCTAATGCTGGCCATAGACGCAATGATCCAATTTTCGGGTCATGTGTGGAGTGTCCCGACATTTATCTTGCCATGCCGATCGGTCGTTTGGTTAATAGGCCAGGTTAGAAATTTTCTGTCGGCTGCCAATCAAATCTTTGCGTGTATTGCAGAGCGTACGATTTTCATTGGGAGACTGTCACTATGTTTTTATTGTACAACTTTAATACGATCCCTGTCAGGGGCAGAACGTCGGCTGACCTGTGCTTTTACTACTTTGATCTGAAAGTTAGTGGCAGGTCGGGAGGGGAGATGGGGATGTCCGATCGTACGATGATTCGAACGATCGGATCTTTGCGTCTATGGCCAGCTTTTAAGCTACTGCAGCTGCAACAATAAATATTGTTCCTTCCCTAAATCTGTCCAAGTATTTGTTGTATCTGTGTTGTTTTCCCCATCCTTGCATTAACTGTTCATTGTAGGCTCCTACATTTCCATTGTTTTTTCATTTTTCCAATAAGGGTCACAGATTCTAGGAGATTCACTAAAGAGATGATGTACAGTTCTGCTTGATTAACTATCTACTGTAGCTATGTACAGAATCCTGTATGCAAGTGCCAGAGAATTTTGCACATTCATCACTGACATCTGGGTTGGGGCACTAGACAGAGCATAATTTATTCAGCACTTGTTATATTAGGCTCAGCAACCATACCAAGAAGTCCCAGCAAAAAAGTGATCCAAAGGTACATAATTTGCAGTGTAATAATAATGTATGATTAAAGCTCTATGAAAGTAAGGAACTGAAAGTGCATATTTAAGGTCTCTTGGCCAAAGTGTTTCTTTTATGGGTTTCCAAGTCTGACAAAGGTCATTGGTTTATCTATTTGGATCTTTGCAATTAAGCTTATTCTTATGGTGAATGATGCTCACTGTGAGATTTGATTGACACGATGTAAAGACAATGCAGGTCTGGTCAAGTCTAGGCAGCAGGTTTTCATGTGACCAGGGCAGTAGACAAAAGGGCCCAGGGATCTGGAGATCTGGGTTCCCTTAGAAAAGAATGAAAAGGATGTTTAACTTGCAGGCTGAGAGCAGCAGAGCCAATTCTTTTTGTGCCCTGACCCTAAAACCTGTGCTGCAACTGGGGATGGAAGAGATATGGAAAAAATATGACTTTATATATTTAGTGGTTGTTCACCTTCAAACATTTTTTTAAAGTTCAGTTGGTTTCAATTTGTTCGACAGACATAAAGACTTTTTCCATTTCCTTTTTTTCTATTTGTGATTAGACTGTTCTAATATTAAAGTGTAAAGTTTAATTTTTCACCTTCTAAAGCAGCTCTGGGAGGGGGAAGGGTCGCTGACTCTTCTTAATTGATACATTTAGTTGATACATTTGTAAACTTTGTCCCTGCTGAGCAGAATCCCTGAGTTTCATTAAAGGCGTGGTAATCCTTTAAATTAATTTGTAGAATGTTATGGATAATTCTGAATCAACTTTTCAATTGATCTTCATTATTTATTTTATTATCTTTTTTTTTTTTTATTTACCTTCTCCTTCTGACCATTCCAGCTTTTAAATGGGGGTCACTGACCCCATCTAAAAACAATACTCTGTAAGGCTGCAAATGTATTGTTATTGCTATTTTTTATATTCATTATTCTATTTAGGCCCTTTCCTATTCATGTTCCATTCTATTATTCAAAACAGTGCATGGTTGCTAGGGTAATTTGGACCCTAACAACCAGATTGCTGAAATTGCAAACTAGTGAGCTGCTGAATAAAAAGCTAAATAACTCTTGAACCACAAATAAAAAAAACGAAATCCAATTGCAAATTGTCTCAGACTATCACTCTCTACACCATGCTAAAAGTTAACTCAAAGGTGAACAACCCCCTTTTGATACAATAGTTGCTAATATCCCACAGAGTAGACGCTGCGGAGAAATGTATCAACTAATTGTATCAACTAAATGTAGCAAATTGTAACAATTCAGAATCTGCACCTAGATCACAGAGCTGCAAGACTGAAACACCCGAGACACGAACATTAAACTTCAACTTAAATTTTGGTAAAACGGTAAGAAATTAAAGATGGAAAGCAAGTGGAAAAGATCTTTGTTTATGGTGAACAACTGAACTGAAAAAGGATAACAAAAGGAGAATATTTCCATTAATCCAATAAAAAAATAATGTGGCCCTTTAAGGCTTGAGGTACATGGGCAATTTCGGGGAGATTTAGTCGCCTGGCCACCAATCGCCTCTTCTTCTGGGCGATAATGAACTGAACTGCCTTCCCATGTCATAACACTGGCTTGAATGAAAAGTCGCCTGTGGCATGGCATTCACTGTGCTTTGTTTTCTGAAGTTGCCTGAAGTTTCCTCCCGAGGCAACTTTGGGCGAAATCAGAAAAAAGAAGCGCCGCGAGTGCCATGCCGCCCACAGGTGATTTTTCATTCTAGCAGGCGGAACACAGGGGAGATTAGTCACCCCAAAGAAGAGACGACTAAATCTCCACAAATCTCCCATTGTGACCTTACCCTAAAGATTCAAAATAAGACAGAAGAAGAGAAAAACTCTCTATAGACTTCAATAGAGTTTTCAAAACACTGATAAAACTTTTTCTCATTGATTCGAATCTTGACCGAAATTAGTAAACTTGCTGATAGTCATGATGTATTCACCAGATCAAGAGGAAACGCGTACTAAGAAAAATACTCAGTAACATGTAAAACTAGGAGGTATGATCTACCAAGCTGCAGGGATATTTGTGTGTGCTGCTTTGGATTTCACACTGTATTTGCCTATGACTGACATTCAATATACAAGGCTTGACAAATTAGGTTTCAATGCCCCCAGATGCTGGTGACGTGCTTAGAGGTGAGACGCCCGGTTCCTCCCATTCATTGAGCGCAACAGGCCACAACATGCCATTCAACCGCCATACGGCAGGGAAATATGAGAGGCTCATAGAAGCATTAAACAGTCCTTGAAAACAATGACTAAAGGTGTTTCTGGTCTTTGTAAAGCTAAAACAAATTATCCTTTTTAAATTCACACAGGTGCAGAACGATAATCAGCAAGGGAACACATCTAGAGAGGAAAAAATTAGTTCCTTGTCACTTAATTTGTATATTTATATATAAACCAGCAAACCTGCCTGGTTAAGTGCTAGCCTGATATATTGAAGTGCCCTAAATTTGCTAAAAAAAATTATAGTCCTGAATCAGTTTTTTAGCCTTATTAAATTGTTATTAATGTAGAGGTATTTTATATACAGTCAGACCTCAGATGTAGTTTTGTTGGTATCATGGAATCTGTTCACTGTTTATATAATGATTAGCAAATTAGAAACAACTAAGTATTATCTGCCCCTATTGTAAAATATAAGGTCATCCTGTTGTTCTATAGACATATAAAGGCATGACATTGTAGGTGAAGTAGTTTTATACAGGTTATGTATTTCATGAACCTGCTTTATTGACAGTGTCTCAGTCACTATTAATGCTATTCAATCCTGAGCTTTATGAACATTTGACTCTGTCTCATAGAGCATTCTGGGAGAGATAACTTCCCTCTAGGGTTTTTGCCAGTCACTGTGCCATAATATATAATTATTATATAATCCTTTCTAATTTACAATGATCTGAACAGGTATAGGTGACTGTTACCCAAAATGCTTGTGACCAGGGGTGTCCCAGAAAAAGAATCTTTCTTTAATTGGGATCTCCATACTTTGTCTACTAAATAATCATTTAAACAGTTAACCCAATAGGATTGTTCAGTGCTTAGCAAGGATTATCTTAGTTGGGATCACATACAGTGTACTGTTTTATTATTACACAAAAAGGGGAAATTGTTTTTAAACATTTTAGTTGTAATATTTGTATGTGCAAAATAGGGCTAGGAAGGGCTAGAGAGAACCATGTGTTGTGGCTAAAAACTGTTTTACTTCCTTGTTTGTGTAATGAAAATATTCAGTTCGGCCAGGCCCTTGGATTTGGTCTGCTCTGAATCTTGCTTAAAAAGGCTGAATTCTGACCAAATCCTAAACTGAATCCTGGATTTGGTGCATCATTAATAACAAATTTCACGATAATGGATCCCATATCTGTAAAATATTTTGGCTCCTTTTCATGTTTCATATAAGAAATAGGAAACACAGGGAAACCTTTTTAGTAATGGTCATCAAGACTGGTCACAGTCAAGAACAGTTGGTTGTTCTTTAACAACTTACCTCCTTCTTGTAGTCGGCAATACTGACTAGGCGTCTTTTCTACCCTGTCACTGCTCTGGACCAGCCTTGCATCCTTATCCATGTGTGGCCAGATATGCCCTTTTCTATAATTTATTGATCTATAGCTCCTAACAACGTTGTTGCAATGTGCACTTCAGTGGCTTCATGGTGCAAAGTAGGCATCACTACCATAGCCTTCATATTCACGTCATTGATCTTGTTCAGCAAGCATGACTTTGTTTACTAATGTCTATACACTATTGTATTTTTATCTGGCTGAATGTAAACCTTAACCAAAAGCTGTATTATATTTTAATCTTATCTAATCTTTATCATTTGTCCTGTCATGGGAATACATTTTTTTTAAATGCATCAGTTAATAGTGCTGTTCCAGAAGAATTCTGCACTGAAATCCATTTCTCACAAGAGCAAACAGATATTTTTATATTTCATTTTGAAATCTGACATGGGGCTAGACATTTTGTCAATTTCCCAGCTGCCCCAAGTCATGTGACTGATAAACTGATAAACTTCAATCACTCTTTACTGCTGTACTGCAAGTTAGAGTGATATCACCCCCTCCCTTTCCCCCACCCAGCAGCCTAACAAAAAAACAATGAGAAGGTAACCAGATAAAACAAGATAACAGCTGCCTGGTAGATCTAAGAACAGCACTCAATAGTAATGCCCATGTCCCAATGCGTTCCATTCAGTTACATTGAGAAGGAAAAGCAACAGCCTGCCAGAAAGCAGTTCCCTCCTAAAGTGCTGGCACAAGTCACATGACCAGAGGCAGCTGGGAAATTGACAAAATGGCTAGCCCCATGTCAGATTTCCAAACTGAATATAAAAAAATCTGTTTGCTCTTTTGAGAAATGGATTTCAGTGCAGAAGTCTACTGGAGCAGCACTATTAACTGATGCATTTAAAAAAAAACATAATTTCCCATGACAGTTTCCCTTTAAAAAGAAGATTGTCATCTCAATAAGTCCAGGAGAATAAATGGACTGTAGACTCATAGGACATGGAATTTACAGAAGTCGCTTCTGTAGTACCTCTTAATTTATAGTAAAGGATCTTTCAAGAGCACTTATGTTTGATAATCTGGCTTTTTAAAGAGGCTTGGTTGTCTGTTTCTTTTCTGTCTAATTGCTTGCTAACCATCTAGAATGAAATATTGCATAGCTACTGTTTAAGCTGTTAGTTTCTTTCAAAAGCAAAAAGGCAAACCGGTTAGGGTGAGAAGGACTGAACAGAGCCAAAAAGCCCTTCACAAGCAATTACATGCAAAGTGAAGCCTTCTGAAATCAGACAATATTTACTTGTCTTGTACATATAGCACTGCCTAGATGCCAAAAAGGAGAGTTTTCATCCTCCCATAATGCATCATGGGCAGAGACATGTAAATCACTCCTTTATGTCCCTGTGGCCAACTATGCATCCAGAACCACTGGTTTATAGCACAGATACAGCCTAATGGTTCAGAGCCATACAGTATATCCAATCTTGCAGACAGCCTGTTTTGATCTTGTTAGATCTCAACAGTTCAAGATATTTGAACATGACTTCTGAGGAGTAGGACTTGGAGAGCAGGTTCGGTTTTCCTTTTCGCTGATCTCCAAGTCCTACTCCCTCAGAAGCCATGTTCCAATATATAGTGAAAAAATTTATATTTATTAAGTATAAAAGCCACAAAACACTCTAATATAAAAGCAGGCCCCACCAGGAGGGCCAGTTATTGCACATAGTTGTTCAGACAGGCCCCACTGCAGGCTTTAGAAGAGAAAGCAGGAGCTCAGATGCCGGCATCGTCTTCATGCTAACAACTTTTCTTAAAGAGATCCTGTCATGGGAAAACATTTTTTTCAACATGCATCAGTTAATAGTGCTGTTCCAGAAGAATTCTTCACTGAAATCCATGTCAGATTTCAAAATGAAATATAAAAAAAATCTGTTTGCTCTTTTGTGAAATGGATTTCAGTGCAGAATTCTGGAGCAGCACTATTAACTGATGCATTTTGAAAAAAACATTTTTTACCATGACAGTATCCCTTTAAAGAGTCAATATTGATGTGGTTGCAGGCTTTATAATCCTTTTCCCAAAAGTGTTTTTACTATTTAAGTACTCATGTCTGTGTGGCCCTTTTACTATGGAATAGGAGGGGTCTGGGGTGGAGCCTGGGGCTAACCAGGGGTGGGTGGAGACCAGGGGGCCCAGAAAATTTTGTTGTAGAGGGCCCTGTGATTTCTGATGATGGCCCTGTATAAAAGTACTCCATTTAAAAGCTCACAAGGTCATGTTGAAGTAAATGGGAGCTGTCCTTTGCAAATCTTTCTTTGCCTTCAGCTTTTAGAGGTTTTTTAGATTTGTTCCACATGTATTCATTTGTGCTGTTTTGAGTGACTTTAGGACAATGCATAAGTGACTCAGACAGAACCAGACGGCGAAGCAGTTCTAGCATAACTTTTGAGTGGACAGATAGATAGAATTCGGCCAAATCCAAGTACTTGGCCAAACCGAATACAACTCCTTAAAATTACATGACTTTTCATCACACAAACTAGGAATTTAAAAAAAAACTGTACATATGCTGAATCTTTGCTGCCTCCCTACTCGATAGAGAGATAGAATATGTGCATATCTGTGTGTATGTATAAAATTAGCAAAAATAATGCTTTATAAAACATTTTTTGTTGAGACCTTCAAGGCTGGGAATACACACATGTATAATTATAAATGCTGTATATATGTGCATCTGTAGTCATTATTATATACAACATGTACAATATGTCTTTGTGGGTAACATATATTTTAGTCCAGTCATCATTCAGCTCTGCAGCTGTTGCAAACCACAAATCTAAGCACCACAGCAAAATCTCCCACTCATCCCACCAGCTGAGCCTTTTGCATTCATGGTATGTTCAGTAAATGGAATGCTGCCACTGCTTTACTGTATATAAAACTCTTGATGACTCTTATTTTACAATGTTAAAAATTGTACAGTGTTATTGTCTTGGACAGCCTGTAGATTTTCAGAGACAGTTCATACATTCTGGTGTTGTGCAGAAAAAGGAAATATGCAAATGATATCCAAATCTTCAAGGTAGACCTTTTCAGATTGCTTTCATTGGAAAGAGGAATGTTATTCCTTTAGCATTCACAGTGTAGCTTAGGAAAGATCAACATAATATTCAGCAGAAGCCGTCCGAGATACACATTTCCTTTCTATTTCCCAAAGGAGGCCCTGCACGCCCCTCATCAGGAAATAGTAGGTATGCTGAAGTTACAATTCTTTTTCCTCTGACTTCCAATATTCTGTTATTTCATTGCTTTGATGCATCCATATGTTTTCAATCAAATATATTTTTTTTAATAAATATCTGTTGAAATATATGTAGTTAATACAGAGTCAATACTACAGTGACTGAACACAAAAAGAGTCATTTACTGCACACAGTGCAATTTCAGATGCATATCTATGGACAACTCTATGGGGCAGATTTACTAAAATCACATGAAGGATTCAAAGTTCAAATGGATTCGAATTCGAAGTTTCAAATGTTTTTGAAGACCACTTCGACCAGTGAATTTTGAAAATTCGATAGAATTTAATAATTCGAATAAAAATCTATTTGAATATTCGACTATTCGACAGTCGAAGTACTTCCCCTTTAAATTTTTATTCGACTGCCTAGTTCGCCAGATCAAAGCTACCGAATTGGGTTTGCTTATTATTGATCGAATAAAAATATTCGATCGAATGGTTAAAATCGTTCGAATCGAACAATTTTATCGATTGATCAAATATTTGCTGTTCCCTCATTTGACCAATCTAATTTCGGTAAAATCCTTCAAATTCGATTTTCAAATGATTTTCGTTCCCCATCTCTTCACATGGTCGAATTCAAGGGGTTTTTAACCCTCAAATTCAACCAATAGTAAATATGCCCCTACTGTATTTGTATCCTTCTCCTCTATCACAAAAAGTGTACAAGTTTTCTACCTTAGTGGTATTAAATTAGCTCTGGCAACAAAACATCCCATCTCCCACTAACAGGATCCCTAAGACCTTGGTAATTAGACTCTTATGCAAATGGTTTCTAATTAAAATAAGGTAAATGCAGCATTTCCACATCATTCTCTCACCATGCAGGGCTGACAAAAACCCCACTGATGGCCAGGGCCCTGCGTACAAGTTTAAAAAAAAAAAAGAAAACATTGTGGCCAGTCTACCATGGGACTATGGGGGCCCAGTCCAATGCTGCTCAACCTAAAAACTTATTTTTCACTAGCAAACAAGCCCAAGCAAAAAGATTCTTCAGAGTGGAACCAAAAATGTAGGAGACTTGTCAATTAAATGTATATCCTCAAATGAAATTTTAAAATAATTGTAGTTTTTATTATTACTTTATTTTTTTTTCAGGTGTTGGTTGAATAGCTATCACAAAATGACCCCTGTCTAACAAGTTTTTGATTCTCGATGAAATGCATGATTTCGCCAGTGGAAAACTTTTTTGAGAATCCGTGTATCCGTAGATCCGATGTAGATATTATCTGCACATCAATCAACAGGATCGGAGCCTGTCTCCACAACTCCCTGTCTACATAAAGATCAAAAACGCTACTCTATAAATTGATCCTGTATATTATGGAAAATCTCTATATTCCCAAGAGACTTTCCTTTGAAGATACAGTATGTTCCATAAAAGTAGTGTGTGTTTTAACTGTGTTGATTCATTGTCCAAAACTAAGACATCTATATCCCCTGGTGAATATGGAATTCAGTTGACCATACTGTTTTTTAAACATAATTATGTTAAAAACATGACAGTACACATAGGGGGAATTGCAGTCACTGGGAATAAATCTCCGACTCTTGTGGCATGCATCGAAAAATCACTAGAAAACTTTTTGCCAAACATCAGTGGAGACAAAAATAACTGTGGTGTTTATACAAATGGCCTGCATGTGTCACTGTGCATACTGCTGTTATGTAATGGCTGCATGAACCTGCAAATAAAGCACTGTTCTACTCTCCTCATCCTCGGCTACCAAATACAACAAATGGCGATAAGGATGTCTTTTCTACCTCTGCAGCAGCCTGCACCTTTTCTATTAAAACCCTGCTTGAATATGTATGTTTGATAATTACATTATTGCTGCTGACCAAGGGGATTTCTGCTGCTAGAAAGTGTGATTTATTTATTCACTGCCTGGGGGCAGAGGGACAGCGCATATTCTATTACCATCACCTGATGAAAGTTATGAAACTGCTCTTACTGCTATAAAGAATTTTTTTGTGCCAAGAGTAAATGTGGTTGCTGAAAGATATAAATTCCACCAACGTGGACAGCGTAATGGTGAATCCACAGAACATTTTGTAGCAGCTTTGAGAGAGCTGGTTGTTTCCTGTGAGTTTGGGAATCCAACAGATGAAATGCTAAGAGACCAAATTGTGGAAAAAACAAATTCACTACCCATTAGAGAGAGACTGCTCCTAGAGCAAGATTTAAACCTTGCAAA
This sequence comes from Xenopus borealis, assembly GCA_024363595.1. Classification (NCBI taxonomy): domain Eukaryota; kingdom Metazoa; phylum Chordata; class Amphibia; order Anura; family Pipidae; genus Xenopus; species Xenopus borealis. The sequence goes on along the minus strand of CM044446.1, from coordinate 77,426,895 downwards.
GGCTATAACAGTTGCTAGCCAAATTGAAACATCTGTGGCAGAGGCTAAAACTCTCAGTCAGGGAACTGCTGGGAATGTACAGATTGTGAATTCAAAACTGTAGCCTGATAATGTGCAGTCACAGGAAAAATACAGTGCTAAGGAAAGAGATTTACTGCAGAATCATGCAGCAAATACAAATAAAAAATACTGCTTTCGCTGTGGTTCAAAACAACACCTTGCAAACTATGCTAAATGTCCTGCAAGAGCTATACAGTGCCGCAAATGTTTAAAGTCCGGTCACTTTGCTATGGTCTGCTGTAGTTCTCATAAAGATGTGCATGAACTCACTACTACAAATGTTACAGTATTCAGTGTAGATAAAGCTGGTACATTTATACCAGACAAGTTTATATGCACTGTCAATGTCAATGCTGCTTCTGCTGACAAGGGACACTCCATTAACCTGATGATTGATACAGGTTTAGCTGTTTCTATATAAAGGATATTTTCTTGAAATACTTTGCAAAAGATACGCTTGTTGCACCTGCCCTAAGATTGGTCAGTTACTTAAAGGATCCAATCCCTGTGCTTGGTTGCTTGCCAGTGACTGTACAATTTGAATCAAATACTGCAAAATGTGACTTTTACATTGTGAAAAATGGTACTGCTTTACTTGGAAGGGATCTCTTTGCTGCATTAAACCTACAATTAGTGGATGGTCTCATTACTATAGCACCAGTGCCTGCCACACAGCCTGTGTCTAAAATTTCACCACAAAGCAACACTCCACTGGGTTGCGCAAAGAACTTTGTACACAAAGTTAAGTTGAGACCAGATGTAAAACCAGTACGCCAGAAATTGAGGCGCTTGTCCTACTCTATAAGGGAGACTGTCTCACAGGAACTAAAGAAACTGGTAGAGCAAGATGTGAATGAAAAAATCAGAATCCTCTGAATGGGTTTCACCAATTGTTGTAATAAAGAAAAAAACTGGAGGAATTCGATTGTGTGTTGATCTCCGTGAACCTAATAAAGCAGTTGTTATGGATAATCATTCCTTGCTACACATAGAGGAAATATTTTCAGAACTCCAAGGAGCAAAATTCTTTTCAACCCTGGATCTTCAGAGTATCATTGAGTATTACTGCATGAAGAAAGCTGAGACCTCACTGCATTTATCACGCATGATGGTTTGTTTCAGTTCAAGCGTGTACCTTATGGACTGGCTTCAGCACCAAGTTGTTTTCAAAGACTGATAGAAAACATGTTGCAAGAGAAGTGCACTTTCAGCCTGGATCTTTAGTCAGAATTAAGAAACCAGGAATACTGAAAAAAGGGCAATCTAAATTTACTACACCACTTGAAGTGAGACACCAGCGAGGACCATACACATATGAACTGTCTGATGGACGCATATGGAATGCAAGTCGTCTTGCTCCTGCTAGATATGACTTTGGAGATGTTCCATTTGATGAAGGACATTTTCCTACTCCTAATGCCAACCGCAATAGGGCAGAAGAAAGTGAACCTATAAGGCATACTGAGAGAATCAGGAAACCTGCATGGACCAAGGACTATGTCATGTGAAGAATGTATATATTGCTTTAAAATACATACAGTTTAATTGTTACGGTTTATATATGCTTTCCTACTATAGGGGGAATATGTGGTGTTTATACAAATGGCCTGCAGGTGTCACACAGGACTTTCTGTACAGCTTGAAAGTGAAAGTAAGACTTACTGCTGTTATGTAAGGGCTGCATGAACCTGCTAATAAAGCACTGTTCTACTCTCCTCATCCTCGGCTACCAAACACAACAACAACATATGGATTGAAGGGTGCACATCATTTATTGGTTGGAAGGGCATTGTCAACTATGGTTTACTGGTACAGTATAGCCAAAAATATGGAGTGCCTTATATACATGTTAGGCTGGGCTGGGGGTAACCATTATTGCAGCATGATTGTGTATTATGTAAAATGGTGAGGGAAGTTTCTGGTAGGAGAAAGCTCAGCAACAGTTGGAAAGTCACTCTACATATATTAAATTATGCATTCACGATCACATAATCCCATAGATATAGCTCTCTCCCACATGGGAGGCTTCATTGCACCTTTTCTCAACTGGACCAAGGATTCATGGTGTATTTTGAGCAACCAATACAAAGAAAAAGTGCACAATAATGATGAGTGAATTTATTCACCAGGCATGGATTTGCGTGAAATTCTGTAACATATAAAAAAAGTTTCCATAAGAAAAAAACTCCCATTGACTTTAATGAACTGAGAGTTTGAAAAAATTGTTGTGTGCGTAAAAATTGCCATGTTTAAAAAATATTTCTTACACCCATTTACTTTAATGCTTTTGGGCAAAAAAGTCAATGAGATAAAAAGTTGCAGAGCCAAAATTGACACAGAGACAAAAATGTTGCCATAAGAAAAAACCCCCATAGACTTTAATGTATTTGGAGTGAGAAAAAAATGTTGCACATGTAAAAATTGTTGCACATAAATATTTTTTGACGCCCATTGACTTGTATTTTGCAAATTTTTTCACGTTTTGCCAATATTTTTGGAAACAGGAAAGATTTGCTCATCAATAGTGAACGACTTTGTTTTCTAATTGGAGAAAAGAGTAAAAGGTAAAAAAAATGAACAGTTAACTATTTCATTTATCACAGTGAGAAAATTTTTTTACACATGTAAAAATTGTTGCACATAAATATTTTTTGACGCTCATTGACTTGTATTTTGAAATTGAAATTTGAACAGTTAACTATTTCATTTATCACAGTGCACTGTTATTTCCCGTATGTTTGCAGTCACTTCCGATTCCAGCTGGCTGCAGTGGCGCGAGACTGCCGGGGGGCCCTGTGGGAGTGCGGGCCCTGGCCCAGTTGCACCCCCTGCTCCCCCGGTAGTTACGCCCCTGTTGGTTGCTACCTGTGAGCTTGGGAATCTAACAGATGAAATGCTAAGAGACCAAATAGTGTGAAAAAACAAATTCACCTTGCATTAGAGAGAGGCTGCTACTAGAGCAGGATTTAACCTTTGCAAAGGCTATAACAGTTGCTAGTCAAATTGATACAACAGTGGCAAAGGCTAAAACTCTCAGTCAGAGAACTGCTAGGAATGTACAGACTGTGAATGTACAGACTGGGGCCTAATAATGCACAGACACAATAGAATTCTAAGGAGAGGGATTCACTTACACTGAAAAACTGTGCCACAAATAAAAAATACTGCTTCGGCTGTGGTTCAGCACAATACACTGCAAATTATGCTACATGTCCCGCAAAAGCTGTACAGGGCCACAAATGCAAAAAAGTAGGACATTTTGCTAAGATCTGCCATAGTTCTGCTAAAGGTGTTCATGAATTAATTAAGTGTGGGTAAAGCTGATACATTTATTCCAGACAAGTTCATATGCACTGTGAAGGTCAATACTGCTTCTACTGACAAGGGACACTCCATTAACCCGATGCTTGATACCAAAGGATATTTTCTTAAAATACTTTACAAAAGATCTGCTTGTTGCACCTGCCCCGAGACTGGTCAGTTACTTAAAGGTAGGGATGCACCAAATCCAGGATTCGGTTCAGGATTCGGCCTTTTTCAGCAGGATATGGATTCAGCCGAACCCTTCTGCTTTGCTGAACCGAATCGGAATCTTAATTTGCATATGCAAATTAGGGTCAGGGAGGGAAATCATGTGACTTTTTAGGCACAAAACAAGGCAGTAAAACATCTTTTCCCCTTCCCACCCCTAATTTGCATATGCAAATTAAGGTTTGGATTCGGTTCAGTATTCCAAAATAGTGGATTCAGTGCATCCCTACTTATAGGATCCAATCCCTGTGCACCCATGGTTCCTTGCCAGTGACTGTAAAATTGGAATCAAATACTGCAAAATGTGACTTTTACATTGTGAATACGGGTACTGCTATACATGGAAGGCATCTCTTTGCTGCATTGAACCTACAATTAGTTGATGGTCTCATTACTACAGCACCAGTGCCTGCCAAACAGCCAGTGTCTAAAATTTCACCACAAAGCAACATTTCATTGGGTTGTGCAAAGAACTTTGTACAGAAAGTTAAGCTGAGACCAGATGTAAAACCCGTACACCAGAAATAGAGGTGATTGCCCTACTCTCTCACAAGAAACTGGTAGAGCAAGATGTGATTGAAAAATCAGAATCCTTTTAATGGGTTTCAACAATTGTTGAAACAATGAAGAAAACTGGAGGTATTAGATTGTGTGTTAATCTCCGTGAACCTAATAAACCAGTTGTTATGGATAATCATCCCTTGCCACACATAGAGGAAATATTTTCAGAACTCCGCAAGGACTCAGGTTGTCCATGTCTTAGCTAAGCAGTGTGGTAATTTAATTAAAAGCTAATCAGTTATTAATACAACACACCATATTTCTGGCTAGATATCTGACTCTGGGCTGTAGCTGCTAGCCAGGTTGTTAATTGTCCTGCCAAGTATAATGCACAGAAGAGCACAATAAATATGGTTTTCCTATGATTCCAGGCATGCAATCATTATTGTTCTACACATATCCAAACCATTTTCATTAAAATAATGCAAATATTTTATGAATAAATCACAGAAGGCTTTTTCCCTCTCCAGAGCATGTTTGCCTCCAAAGATGTGTCATGTTTACAGAAATGATCCTGATATATAGAAGTAATTGACTCACACATACCATGATTGGTTAACCTGGGGTTTTAACTTTGTTTATCTTGGCTCAAGGGTTTTTCTTTAGGAAGAGAAATCATCAAAATAAAGTACTTCCTCTGTGAACTGACACAGGAAACTCTACTTCTGGGCTATTTCAAATACCATAATCTCTCCCCTTCAAAAAAACATTTATAGCCTTAAATTATAAGTGCCAGACCGCTGATTGCTTGCTTATCCAAATCCACCCTATGCCAGCGTTTTGTTATTTTACTATATCTCTGCTGCAAGAATAATAACAATAGATTTTTAAGAAAAAGGTTACATCTTTTGTGAGATCAGTGCTCTGAATATGAAATGCATTTATCTAAAACAGCTGTTTGAGAGCCGGGGTAGAGCTGGTGAGGTTAAAAGTCAGAGTTAACACCAATCTCTATGGATCTTTGAAGCTGAGGTTTTGCAGATTACATGTGTCTCCATGCACACTGGGTATCGCTTGTAAAATTCAACGGTGAGAGGCCCTCTATTTGTTCTCTAGCTTTTATGAGCCAATTGAGATCCTCTTTGATGCAGTATACACGGAAAATAAAAAAGTAATTTTAATGTTATAGAGCCATTGGTGGTAAATCATTTTGACGCAGTAAGTTTCATTCCGTAGGGTGCATGTGTGGAAGAATTTTAAATAGTGTTCAGATAATATTTTCCTTCTACATAGTTGATATCTAAAAATAAAAAATTTAATTTCTCTGGTCCATTGTTATTGTAAAAAATATTTTTCTTGATAAGAACATATTGTTTTGTGTCTAATTAAAAGTTGATTAAATAATATGGCCTGTACTCTAACCATGTCATTTTATTTTGTATTAAAAAAAAATATTTGCCCCATCCTGTTGTTCTTTCTGTCCAATTGTTTTACAGTTAAGGGATATGGAAAATAGGTATCCTAAGGAGAGAGGCACTTTTTCACAAAGAACAGAGAAGATCCTGCTACACTGATATAGTGAGTGAACATAGGCCAGTCCCTCTGTGTTTATGTCATATTTTGGGAGTGTATAATATCTCATATGAAAGGCAGAGCAATCTATAATGTATATAAATTGCAGTCTGAAGTAGGTGGGACCCATGAAGTCATAGTTGAAAACGATGACCATAATAAGTGAAGAATTATAAAGATTTAGAGAGGCTAAGCTTCCTCAAAAAAGAGCCCAACTGATATATATTCATATATAAGTTCTCCAGTAGAAAACCTTCATTTTGCAGCCTTCTCAAGCAAAAATGTTCCCCCTGATGATTGGATGAGAGTGAAGTAACTGACATCATTTTTGGTAGCCAGGATGAGCAGAGTATAACAGTGCTTTATTAGCAGGTTCATGCAGCCATTACATATCAACAGTAACATAAACTCTAACTCTTTTAAGCAGTATAGTATTGTATAGTATTGTGTATGCACAATATACTCTTGTGCAGAGTGACACCTACAGGCACCTTGCACAAATACCACATATTCTCCCTATAGTAGGAAAGCATTTGGGTAAATGTAATTCGAAGCTATGTTGAGCAGCCACAGACCAAACCAGACTTGAAGTTCTGTATAGTAGTGCTCTCAGTGGCTCCACAACTGAAGCATAGTTGGGAATAAACTTAGAATACCATGAAGTATGACCTAAGAAAGCTAAAAAATCAGATGGAGTAGGTGCCTGTATAACACCGTTGACATGGTCAGGGCCACACAGTAATCCCTCTTGTGAAATTATATGACCCAGAAATGACAGCTGAGTTTGTCTGAAGTGGCATTTGGAAAAGTTCAGTTTCAGTCCTACAGAATCAATGCATTTCAGAAACTTTTCTAGGCTCTTGTCATGAAGATCCATAGTTGGAGCATAGACAATTATATCATCCAAGTAGCATTGCACACCAGGTATGTCATGGAGTATAGAAGATATCAGTCTTTGAAAACAACTCGGTGCTGAAACACTCTAGATCCAGGGTGGAAAAGAATTTTGCTCCTCGGAGTTCTGAAGATATCTCCTCTATGTGTGGCAAAGGATATCAGCGCACAATCAAATACCTCCAGTTTTATTTTGTGTTACAACAATTGGTGAAACCCATTCGGAGGATTCTGATTTCTCAATCACATCTTGTTGTACCAGTTTCTTTAGTTCCTGTGAGTCAGCCTCCCTTATAGAGTAGGGCAATCACCTCAATTTCTGGCGAACTAGTTTTACATCTCGTCTCTGCTTAACCCAATGACGTTTTGTTTTGTGGTGAAATTTTATACACTGGCTGAGTGGCAGGCACTGGTGCTGTAGTAATGAGACCATCAACCAATTATAGGTTTAATGCAACATAGTGATCTCTTCCAAGTAGAGCAGTAACCTTATTCACAATTTAAAAGTCACATTTCACAGTATTTGATTCAAATTGTACAGCAAGCAACCATGCACAGGGATTGGATGTTTTAAGTAACTGCCCAACCTCAGGGCAGGTGCAACTCTGTTTTGAGAAAATTTCCTTTGGTAGTAAATAAACAGCTGAACCTGTATCAAGCATCAGGTTAATGGAGTGTACCTTGTCAACAGAAGCAGTATTGACATTGATTGACAGTGCATTATAAACTTGTCTGAAATAAATGTATCAGCTTTATCTACACTAAGGGGCAGATTTACTAAATTCGTGTGAAGGATTCGAATATTTGCTCGAATATTCTCTATTTGATTGTGCAATTATTTGAAAATGCAAATTAATTACTTTCGACTATCGAATATAGAATATTTGGTTGCATCAAATAGATTGAATAGATCGAATAAATATATATTCGATCGTTTGACTATTCGCCAGTCGAAGAAATTTTTATTCGACTGCCTACTTCGCCAGGATTGTACGATCGAACGATTCGAACATTCGATTCATACGATTTTGGCAAATATTCAACCGTTTTTTCTGCGACTTTTGTAGAATCATTTGATCGTACGATTCTGGCGAATAGTCGACAACCTGCTCAAAACCAGCTAAAATTTTATTTGATTTTGGCGAATATTTATTTATAAAAGCCCTCGACAATTCGACCCTTAGTAAATCTGCCCCTAAATATCATAACATTTGAAGCAGTGACTACATGAACATCTTTAGCAGAACTACGGCAGATCTTAGCAAAATGCCATTTGTGGCACTGTACAGTTTTTGCAGTACATGTAGCATAATTTGCAGTGTGTTGTGTTAAACCAAAGTGGAAGCAGTATTTTTTATTTGTATTTGCTAAATGTTTTTTTCCCTTAGCATTGTATTGTGCCTATGACTGTGCATTATTAGGCACAGTGCTGGATTCACAGTCTGTACATTCCCAGCAGTTCCATGACTGAGAGTTTTAGCCTTTGCCACTGCTGCTTCAATTTGGCTAGCAACTGTTATAGCCTTTGCAAGGGTTAAATCCTGCTCTAGGAGTAGAAGAAGGCTTCAGATTAGAGGGGTCCTTGCAGAAAGGGTCAACCCTTAAACCACCTAAAATATGTACATTTTCTTTTTCCACATAACCATTATTCAATAAATTAAATCTGAAAGTGTTCATGGGTGTACTTTGTTATATTGTTTTTGAGAGGAGGGGGTAAGCTTTCTGTCTTCTTTTCCTTTATAAGACAACATTTGTCAGATACTGATTTCCCTGATCTAACAAATTGATTCTTACATAAGCTGGTTGTTTGGAACTGGTGCTTGGTTCAGTTGATAACGGAAGAAAAATAATTGTTCAAGCGTTTTCAAAAATAAAAGAAAAAAAATAAGACCTATTTGTGAAATAGATTTTTCAACTAACTCCTACATATATCCCAACATGACAATGCCTATATTATATTTACTTCTGGAAGGAGCAATCAAAACAAGCAGACCTGTCACAGGCCTATGCATTTTGGGTGGCTTCTCATAGAATCAGAAGGCATGTACTGATGGAATCATTCTTGTCCCTGTCTGCAGGGATCACCATTTTTTTTAATGTATGTATGTATAACTTTATTTGTTAAGTTCTGATAAGGAGACACAGCGCTGTACAGTGCATAAAAGTAAAATATATATAAAAGTATACATGGGGGAGACAAATCACATAATAAATATATATACAGAATCATAGGACAAAGAGGTTAAGTGCTATGTGGTAAGAGACACAGAAGGAGGTCCCTGCCCCATAGAGCTTACATTCTAAGTGGATGGGAGGTTAACATACAGGCACAAATTGGAGATGGAGTAGGCACAGGACTAGGCTACTGTTCTAGTGCTCCAAAAGGAAGGCTCTTAGATTTTTTTGAAGAGATTGGGAAAGGATTCCTTACGGAGGAATTCAGGGATGGAATTCCAGAGGTAAGGAGCAGCAAGATAGAAGGGTCTGAGACGAGAGGTGGCAGTGGATGTGGGTGGTAAAGAGAAGGTGGCTCTAAGAATAGCAGAGAAGACAACAGGAATGTAAAATGTACAACAATTCAAGAATATTAACCAAAAACATAAAAAAATGTTATCAAACCAATCTTAAGTTTTATTGTTATTAAGTTTAATTTATTTTAGTAGTTCAATTTTATTTAATAATATTGTAAATTTACCATAATTTATTAAGTATTTCAAATAATTGTTATAGTAGAATAAACGTTTTTTTAAATGCACAAAGCACTGCCCAGGGGTATTGGATTGCATCCTGGAACCCATTATGCTATTTGTTTTATTGAAAGATTATACTGATTTTTATGTTACTAGGTGTTTTAAACTTTGACTGTAGAAGGCCCGCACTTCCAGACAATTTTGTTGCAGGCTAAATAGACACCTAATTAATTTTCAACAAAACCTTTCAGTGGTTAATTTACATTAAGCAAAATGTAAATCATGTGTAAACGAATGGCAGTCAGAGGACATGGACACAGTTTATGGGCAAGGCAGGGAGAGCTATGTAATCCTCACAGGCCCATCACACTCCACAAAAGTGGAGATCGGACTGCAAATTTAGCCTCATTTAAAGCAGATGCCCACTTACTCTCTGAACATCCCTATTATATAATTCTCATACTTATAATAGTTTAAAGTTTTTTTATCAGTCTGTATTCATTTGCCATAGCATCTTAAAGGAATTGTTCGATATTAAAGTAAAAACTGGGTAAATAGATAGGCTGTGCAAAATAAAAAACGTTTTCAATATAGTTAGATAGGCAAAAATGTAATGTATAAAGTCTGTAGTGACTGCAAGTCTAACATAACAGAACAGAATACTACTTCTTGCTTTTCAGCTCACTTGTTTACACTGACTGGTTACCCTGGTTACCAGGCAGTAACCAATCAGTGACTTGAGGGAGGGCCACATGGGTCATAACTGTTGCTTTTGAATCTGAGCTGAATGCTGAGGATCAATTTCAAACTCACTGAACAGTTATGTCCCATGTGGCCCCCCTTCAAGTCGCTGACTAACTCAGATTTAGAGAGCTGAAAAGCAGGATGTTGTGTTGTATTCTGTTATGTTAGAAATCCAGTCACTCCAGCCTTTATACATTACATTTTTGGCTAACTAACTATATTAGAAACATTTTTTATTTTGCACAGCCTATCTATTTACCCAGTTTTTATTTTTACCCTGAACTGTTCCTTTAAAGCATGTAAAGGTGAAGGATGTATGTATGTAGGTTCTTCAGTGGGAACAGTTCTTTTGGGCACTCACATTACAGGGTAAGTTGCGGGGCATTTGTAGGAATGATGTGGGTAGAATAACTTCCCATTCCTGTTTAGACTTGCTTTACTTTTCCAAGTTCTATCCCCTTATTCCTTCTGCTTATTTAGCTTTCCATATTGGGGTAGACATTGATTTTGGATGGACAGGTTTTTGAGAGAGAAGGGGTTATGGGTCATGGCCATTTACATACAAGTGCACTTCGGTAGATTTTGCTGTGAGACCCATGGACAGTTAGCAATTGTTTAGGTTTTTCATAAGAATGCTAAACATTCAGGGAACTCCTTGCTGCGGTCACCATAGTATATATATTTATATATATTTATATATACAGATATATTTTGAACCAATGAACTTGAATAAGTATGGAATTGAGACCCTGGTTCTGTATTGTGCCAGATAAAAAATGCAGAGCCCAATCCTGTCAGGTCCACTACATGCAAGAAAGCTGGGAATGCCTGAGCTAAGGTAAGGCACAGTGTATTTTGGAACAATTCAATTGCAAATTCCAGAATGCAGTGGGAATTAAAAGGTTTTTAATGAGAATTATTATGAACCATAGAAACCATTTCAGAAAGATTGATTTTTTTTAAGACTATGAATCTGGATTTAATATTTGCCAGGAACATTTCAGAAGCCGGATTCCAATAAACTGGTGATAATACTGCAAAAAGGAAACACATAAAGAAATGGGCAGTTTATTGATAAATGTTTGATAAGCCGTGCTCCATGCTCATATGTGGTCACTGGTGTAGCCAATAAGTATGTTTTTCCCCACTTACTGAGCACAATGTGCTATATCACAAAATCTAGTAGTTTCTCCAAATGAGATGATTCTGTCCTAAGAATGCAGTCTCTTTCTTCTGTAGGCATTCACAAATGCATATCCAGTAAAATTACTAAATTTTTTAACTTTTAGTGGTGCACTAAGGATTTGGTTGCATAAGGGAGAATTCTAAATATTGAAAAATTAAATCCTGAGCACAATGCCAAAAAGAACATAGAACCAAGACATATGAGAAACAGTATAGTATAGACTGATGTGTTGCTCTGATTGAGTATATAGTTGGTTAAATATCCAGCAATCAGAACCCACGTCATAGCAGAAGAGAGAAATATGGAGATCCTTCAACAAGTCTCTATTTTTTTGTCATACTTGTTTGGTTCTAATCTTGAAAGAAGGTGTGTTAAAGGAATTAATGGCCTCCCAACTAATTTTCAACTAATTATTCTGAAGGTGTTGTCATCACATACTGTGCTCTGAGTTGAACCTCGACCCATCCTATAAAGGTGTACAAAGCCAGGCTCATTCACTGGAAACGACCTACGCTCACAAAACAGCTTCCAAGGTTCATTAAACTTAAACCATCATGGGGAAAAAAGCCTTTTAAGATCTTTCAACTTCTTTAAAGGTAAAAGGGAAAGAAAATCAATAAACTGGTAGCCTGGTTAGTGCTATGGAGTAGCTCAGGGCACAGTGGGTGGCTACAAGTGATATATGGAAAACAGATGCTGTTATTCTGGTGATAGGCCCATGTATAGTATTTACTGCCAAATTACCTAGCCAATGCAAGGCAATTAAAAAACAATAATTGTACACGATAGCTGAAACCATAAGAACAAATAAAAACATATGTACATCTGGGACCCCTCCAGAAAAGGCAACTTAGAAAAGATGCAGCATGCACAAAGAACAGAAAAGAAATGAAGTCTCTTAAAAACACAAATTAAGAGGAAAAGAAATACAACACAAAAACATATTAAAAATAATAGCAATACACATTTCTAGACACTACAGAGAGAACTAAGCTACCCCCATCTTGCACATGATTTGATATCTCATTGGATAACACATATTCACACAAGCAGCAACACTCCCGTCGCATTGTTTAATAGCAACACTCTTAATTCTGCACAAATTAAGAACAGGCATATACCAAACATTGAAGCTGGATCCTTAGAAGAATTAGCAAAAATGTCTAGACCGCAAATGGTTAAAAGCCAGATTATTTCGTCAGCAGAAACCAAAGCAGGGGCCTGGGACTTCCATTATATTCTAATTGGTAGTTGTGTAAATTCCCCCCCACAGGACAGCAAAGCGAGGGCGGTAGACGCTACAGTGGAAAGGTCAAAGAAGTCAACAACTGCACAAGAATATGGCCATAAAATGGAAATGTAAAAATGATGGAACTTTGTTTTTGTAAAAACATATCTGTATGACAGACAGAAATGTAGCAGCAGGGACATTCAAACAAGTCAACATGTAAGTTGTTACATTGCCTGTGACGCCTTTAAACAATATTATTATGAAGCTGTTCACTCCTATAATAGAAAATTGCAATATTTCGATATACTTACATTTATGTTCTCACATATATATTTTCAGAAATCAAGCAGAAAAAAATTCTTCTATTCTCCATAATATGTAGATCATATTACAGGTATGAGTTCTATGATCCAGAAAAAAATGGTTAAAGTAACGTGCAGCCATGGAAGAGCGTGGGCTTAGAAAGTCTGCTTTCCATGTACATTCCTTTAATATGAAAATTACTGTGCAGAATTGACATTTTCAGGTTCTCTTTTGATCTGTGCCACACTACGGGCCTATTTATAATTTTGTGTAAAACATTGGAGAATACATCACTATCGATGCTGCCTATAGCAACCACTAAGGTCTTTGCTTTTGTTTTCTAACTTGTAGTTGGCTGTTGATATCTAATTGCTGATTATTTGCTATGGGCAACATCACCAGTGATGTTTCTCTCCAATGTTTTACAGCATGATAGGCCCCTAGGTGTTTACTAGCAATTGCATTGTACTGGGGTGCCTGTGGCTAGGGTTGCCATCCGGCCAGCATTTTACCGGCCTAGCCAGTAAAACACCAGCCAAGGCCGGTGCCAGTATTACAAATCTACTGGCAATGTAGCTGCCAGTAAATTGTAATACCATTAGAAAGACCCATCGGCCTGCCCCCAATCCCATTTAAACTTAGCTTTCCTAATGTGTCCTGAAATATCGACACCTTGGTCCCTCCCCCTTTGTATAATGGGCCGCCCATTTTGACATCCCATCCAGCCTCTTTTTTTTTTTTTTTTTT
>CM044446.1:77383259-77413314 GCA_024363595.1 Xenopus borealis | reverse complement strand
TTTTTTTTTTTTTTTGTTCCCGATCCCATCAGCTGGTAAATATTTTAGAAAAAGGTGGCAAACCTACCAGTGGCCCACTGGGGAACTAGAGCTATAAGTAGGGTTGACACCTGTCCGTTTTAACAGTCGGGTTTTTACACCTGCTGTATGGTTTGAAAATACCTGCCTGGTTTTCAGAGATCTGAAAACTGGGCAAGCCTGTTCCCTGCTTCCTGGGTGTTTTGGACAATCACGGCTGCCATGTCAGAGGCCTGCTCCTTCATATCAGCCCCGCCTCTGATGGTACTGATACCGCCCCCTGCCCAGATTCCTAATGTAGAAAAGGTGGAAACCCTAGCTATAGGGCCACCCATCCACCAACCATAATTACCAACCAGCATCCACCCAGCGCCACTGCCCACTGCTGGATTGGTTGCAGGAAGGACCTAATGGAAAGGTTGTAATCCTAGTGAACATTTTTAGTCATACAAGTAACAATGGTCAGAATGGTTATCAACAGTGGTAGGGTAGAAGGTGGAATAGGCATTAGAAAGATAGGTGGGATGGAAATTATTTTAATTGTTTTGTTAGGATAACTGGTTCAAGACAAGAGGAGCTGTTTCAATGTGGATTTATTCTAAGCAAGCCCGAATATAAGGCTTCCATATATTGTGACGGTGTTGGAAAGATAAGAAAAGGATGGAAATAGTTTTGTAGGAAGAAGGCCTAGAAGGTAATTTAATAACACAATTATATGAATTCATATGCAAGATAAAGAAGTCAATTTGGGGGAGTTCTTGTTTCTTAAGATTTGCATTGTCAGTATGGTATAGTGACCCTAATCCAACCCCTGAAAACCTGCACCTGACTCTAACCCACTGTGTGCTCCTATTTAGATACCTGTGCCCGCCCCACTGTGGCATCATGACAGGGGATACAAGTATAAAAAAAATGAGCGTGTTCAGCAGAAGTGGGGCACTAGGTGGTTGACTATCTATGGCCTGCAAACTTTGTGCTGCAGTCAATCCAATCCTGCCTGGCATGCGGGTCCTGCATCTTCAGGTCGGCCCCCACATCACTAGTCTTAATATATGGTGTTGGCATGTTCACATCCCTTAAAGTTAGGGTGCATTGCTATGAGTGGAGCAGCAATAGCAGAGACATCACCCTGATATTTTTTCACTGGCTGGCATTTTCTTTAGATGGCAACCCAACATATACAGTATCTGAAATAATTTTGGGAGGGTTTAGGACCTTTTTCAATGACAGGCTTAACTTTAATTCAGGTGCAAAAATACAGGGAATGTGAGACAGAAAATGAGTGAGGAGAGGGGTGCAAAAATGTTTGAATCCCTTAAAATGCAGGACAAATCTGCAGAAACAGGTATAGATAATGGGGGCAGAAAATAAGTCTTGCAGCAGAGTTCAGTATGCATTGGAGGTTAAAACCCACACTAATTCTATCAATGCTTTTGTGTCATCATTTCTCTTTTTCCTTTGGAGGAAAGCCTCCCACTCAAAACCCCGTTCACATAAAATGTGATTTTACAATGGCTTTAGTGTGACTCATTAAGTGCAGATTAGGGGAGCAACATCTGGAGCCATAAAATTGTATATTTTATTTAGAAGCAGTACTGTTGCGCCATTAGGTCTGAATAGGACGACACAGTGTTTATATTAAACATAAAGGGGAAATGTCACCACCCAAACTATAATGTGAAAGCAGCATTATTACTATTTTTATTATCTGATGATGTGATGATTAATGACAATAATAATATGGTACAGTGCAGCCAAGGCTAAAAAGTACATTCAGCATCTGTCTGGAGAAATCTCTGACACTTTAGAACTGGCAAAGATTTCTTTACAGGATTTATGTTGGACTGGGACACAAAGATGCCACAGTGCACATAAAGGGTATAAATAGTGCTAACGGAGGGGGTATCATATTTAATATGGAATAGGGGACAAAAATGTTTCTTGCCAAGAAGAAATTATTACTAATTTCTTCAATGCACACGATAGTGTTACAATATTGTAAATGGAGGCAAATAAAAGAGGCATTTTTCAAGATAATAATAAACCAGCTCCATATTTTACTCATTGTTGTCTAGAATATGAATTGGGTTTTCACCAATTGTATATGTCTCCTTTAAATACAGTTCCAGAGGGGCTGATTGCAATTTTCACACATGCAGCTCCTCACCTGGGTTGAGGAAAACGATGCATCAGGTCTCCTATATATGTTGAATTTAAACTGATTTCTATTGGCTAGCTTCATTTACACATAACACATTTACACACTAGCACCAACACTGAGCAGCAGTTTAATGTCTGGTTATTCTTGGGTACACATTGGTAACTTTGGTTGGCCACTACCCATTTGTATCACTGTTGAAATCAAAGACTTTTTGTTCCTCTGAAAGCTTTGAGTCTTAATGATTTTCATACCGCATAGGGACCCATTCATAGTTATAAAAACAGTTTGATGGAGCAGGAGCTCCTTCTACTGGTGAGAGGCACAAAAAAGTAAAATGCCATTGTGTTATTGATTTCAAGAAAATATCTTCTGTGCATTCAGAGACATAACTGTAATGGTTCTGGTGTCTACAGAAAACAATACTTTTAGGGTCATTCAATATCTTGGTAAAATGATCTGTGTCACACACATTTCTGCAGACACAGAATTTTTCAGCACAGCCACTTGCCCTACTTTAATCCGTGGGGTCTGCTTTCTTCTTTGTTATTCCCCTGTAAGTATCACTCAAAAAAGGCCCTTAGTTGGATGTCCTCCAAACCAGCAAACATAAACGTGTCTTAGATATCAATAGAGAAATTTATACAATAATTTTATACACAAAAATAAGGTTACCATTTTAAAAAGTTATGGCCTCCTATGCAGGTGTTTGCCAATAACACTACATTATAGAATGTATGCTGGCTTCATTACCGCCAGCATTTTTTTACAGATAAAACACAATTCCCTTAATAAGAAAGAGTTCTCTCATTATCTTTTCTAGCTATTAAAGGGGATGTAAACACTAAACTACAATTTCTATCCTGGTATCTGCCTATACTATTCTGCACTGCTGGTTCTAACTCTTGAACTAAAGTGGCAGAAGTCAGCATTTCTCCAGCCAAGATGGTGCAGACAAAAAGTACTTTCAAACCACAGTGCAGACAAATAGCAATTATATTTCCAAATTGATTAACCTTTTTAATGAATGGAAAAATACTGGAAAGTGGGGGAAGTAGACACTAGATTGTGGATAAAAAAACATGATGATTAGCAGCCATATCTACACTTGAGGTTGTAGAGCCTTCTCTTCTCCATATTACTTTCATGGTTAGTAAAATACCAGCCGGCTGTTATTTTAATCAAGACACTCTGAGCACTGCACATACACTGGCATCTTAAGATGCATTAAGAGCATTTAATATGTGTGAAATGTGTATTAGTGAGAACATTAGAAGCATTTATCCTCAAAGTGCAGCATATAGGTCTAAAGCTCAACAGATATGGCCCATGCCAGTGCCAACATCAACCCCCCCCAAAATCTGCAGATTTGTGTCTAGTCTTGTAACATTATGTTTCTAAATTCTTTTTAGACCTTAGCATAATACATAGCTCTGCCTAGCATTTGATAGTGCTACCACCTTGTGGAAAATTTTGTAAGATTTAGTAAGAAGTGTTTACGTTTAACTACTTGATGCCATTCACATATAGGTGAATTTGATGATCTAATAAAAAAGGATCATGAAGTATAACAATCAGAACTGCACAACATCCTGAGTACATTTCACTACACTGCAAAAGATAAAGGTGCTAAACTACTAAACATACAGACCTTTTATGAAAAATTGTATTATTTATTTCTCTCTGTAATGTACTTTCTGGATCAGCGGAAATGCAAATATTTTTCAATAAAATGGAATGAAACACATTACAGCAGATGTTTTTACCTTAACATATACTTTTGGAAATTAATTGTACTTATTTGGTAAACATCATTCTTTTATGCCTCCATTTGTCCTGCCATGTCTGACCCTCTTTTTTCCTAAGATAAATCTTAAAGGGAAACTGTCATGGGAAAACATGTTTTTTTTTAAAATGCATCAGTTAATAGTGCTGCTCAAGTAAACTTTTGCATTGAAATCCATTTCTCAAAAGAGCAAACTGTTTTTTTTATATTCAGTTTTGAAATCTGACATGGGGATAGCCATTTTGTCAATTTCCCAGCTGCCCCAGTCATGTGACTTGTGCCAGCACTTCAGGAGGGAACTGCTTTCTGGCAGGCTGTTGTTTTTCCTTCTCAATGTAACTGAATAGTATGCAGTGGGACATGGGTTTTACTATTGAGTGCTGTTCTTAGATCTATCAGGGAGTTATTATCTTATGTTAGGGAGCTGTTATCACTCCAACTTGCAGTACAGCGGTAAAGAGTGATTGAAGTTTATCAGAGCACAAGTCACATGACCAGGGGCAGCTGGGAAATTGACAATATGTCTAGCTCCATGTCAAATTTCAAAATGAAATATAAAAAAATCTGTTTGCTCTTTTGAGAAATGGATTTCAATGCAGAATTCTTCTGGAACAGCACTATTAACGGATGCATTTTGAAAAAAATGTTTTTTCCCATGACAGGATCCCTTTAATGGAATTTCACCCTTGATGGTAAAACAACAACAACTCAAAGTACCAGGCCAACAATGTGTCATCAGAATCCAGAACTGCTTTAGGAGCTGGTGTAGCCCAGGGCAAAACAGATTTTGTGTTGCCCCATTATTAATATGTTACAATAATACAATATTGTTGAAACAGTGAAGGAAAGCAGGTCTATCAGAGTTGGTGCAGTGTGACAACAACACCTGAAGGGTTGCAGATTGGGCAACATGGATATAAAATGCCCTTTGCCACCTTGCACCACTATACCTAAAGTCCCCTACTCTTTTGTTCTGGAATTGCAACATTGTATTTGGCTCTTGAACATGTGAGGTGTAATTTACTCATACACTGTAGTAAGCAAAGTACAATTGCCAAGTTTTTACAATGAATAAGAGGAGATGCACCTGAGACCCTTTCGGCTGATGCATTACATTATTACTTTTGTACTTGCTTTTTGACATGAATTGAACACAATTGCACTGAAAATATTCTAACTCCGGCTGGCATCATTTCCAACATTCAGAACGAGATTATTCTTGGTAGAGCTGACTTGTGACAAATGACACAGGGTGTTTTGGGAACTGTGGAGCTATCACCTGGTTTGGAGATGGTAGTAGGATCCCCCCAATGGCTTGTAACAATAGGTGCCAGTGCACACCATTGGGACCAGGAAGAAGGCAGCACATTTCAGTAACTTTAATGAGTGAGATAACTGACTGCATGGAAATTTGTGGCCCATTAACTTCAATGCAGTAAGTAAATTACCCCTGTGGCATAACTGAAAAGTTACCAACAAGGAAATTTACAGCCACCACAAATAGCCGCCTGTTCTGCAATTCAGCATTTAGCCCTGAAATACTATTTATTATTGATCTAATTAATACATAATTGTAGGGTTAGATAAATATTGAGTGCACCCACAAAAGATTCTGCCATATCCTAAACCAAATCCAAACTGTCAGGGTCCTCGTATGGTATGGCAGATTCACTGTGTGTGTGATGTTGCATGCGGCATAATTCAGCACCATGTACATTCTGATTTGCCAGTGCATGCGTTGTGAAATAATACCACTTACATTGTGATTTTTCATACGTCATTATGTACATGAAAGACATGGGACACTATTTAAACCTCATCTCACAGACATTGGATATAATTTTAGTTGCTCCTATGGCTTTCTTCTGTGCCTACTAATGCTTATAAATGATTTCTGACTTCAACTTGTACTTGCTTCTGGATATTTCCTTTCTGTGCTTCATGTGGTTTCTCCTTGCCTTCCTGGTTTGATCTCTGCCTGTTTCCTCTTTTTGTCCTCTTTTTGCTGCCAGCCCTGACCTTCAGCCTAACTGAAGGAATTGGGAATACTTTCTCTGACCTCCCTGGAAAGACTCCCATTGTTGAGCATGATATTGTCACTGAGCCAGGGGTTCAGGTTAAACTCAAACCCTATAGGATTCCCGAAGCTATACAGAAAGCTGTGGCTGACGAAGTGGAAAAAACGCTTGAGTTTGGGGTAATTGAAGAGTCCAGTAATTGGTCTAGCCCAGTTGTTCTTGTTCACAAACCAGAAGGTAGCCAGTGTTTTTGTAATGATTTTTGCAAGCTTAATTCTGTGTCCAAGTTTGACACTTACCCAATGCCTAGGGTAGACAAGCTCATAGACCGGTTGGGTACTACTTGGTATCTGACAACATTGGATTTAATGAAAGGGTATTGGCAGATACCATTGTCTGAAAAGGCCAAGGAAAAAACTGCTTTTGTAATGCTCTTTGGCCTACAAAATAACCCAGCCATGTTTCAAATGGCTATGGATAGAATCTTAAAGGAGAAGGAAAGTCAAAAATCAACTTAAGTGTTGGCCATATACTTTTACCACCAAGCATTGCCTCATTAGTTTCGTCATCAATCTTTGTGCTGCAATGTTTTTTTTTTTTTTTAAATTGATGCATGTATATAAAAGCATACCCATGCTGCAGTCCAGAAATCTGTCTCAATAGGGCACACACATGCGCAATAGCTCCCAGCGGTGCCCTGCACATTTGCTCAAGGATCTCTCGGCCCCGCCTCACTGAATTAAGCTCCAAATGGGCTCCTGCTTCCTCATAGCCTGAAAACAAAGGGAAACTTTGAAGCTCCTGCGCTCTCTCTGGTTTTACTTTAGTTTGTCAGCCGAGCCAACGCAGGAGCTGGGGAGTGGAGCTAAAACATAAATGAGGCAAGCCACAATTTCGGTCTGTCTGGAAAAGACACATGCCTTTATTTTAAATAGATAATTTGTCTGTTTTTTTTCTTTCTATATCATCATCTGCCTAACCGGAAGTGATGCGCCTATTTGAAAATGGTTGCGCCAAACTTTAAACAGCAGCGAGACTTTGACACACTATTGTGCAAAAGCAGTTATGAAATTACCATTTTTAATGTGGCGTTTCAGGGAGGGGCCTGATGGCACACCTAATGAAGTAGGTTTTATTTTTTTTCGGTTTCCTTCTCCTTTAAAGGAGAACTAAACCCCCCACGGTGTTAAGTCCCCACTGGCACCCCTCCTTTGGCCTCACTACCTGCCTCGCCCTGCAGTCTTACCCCAGAATTCTGTCCACTCTTGAAATAGTGACCGCACATGCAGAGTGAGTTCAGCGGAGCTCACAGGCGTCATCTTCTTCTCCTGAGTATTCTTTGTGTCTTCTTCCCTTCGGCAATTCCCGTCTCTTTTGGCTGATGCACTGTTGTTGCACAAACTGGAAGATTGCTCCAACTGTGCATGAACCAATCTGCTGCTCACTTCCCGAAAATTACCAGAAGAAGATGGCGCAATGAGCTCCGCTCCGCTCACTCTGCATGTAGGGTCAATATTTCAAGAGGGGACAGAATTCACCAAGAAGGGGGACCAACGGAGGGGGGCAACAGAGAGGGTCAGTGTGGACTTAACATTGCAGGGGGGTTTATTACTCCTGTAAAAGCTGTGAAGTGTTCCTGAATGCAGCCATTGAACTGTAGGGTCGAGTTTTATACAGTAGCACTCTAAATGCAGGCAGAAGCAGGCAGCGAGAATGCTTTAATGCTGGCAGCAATGGAAAAGGCATAATTTAAACCAACAAGTTGTTGGAGTCTCTGGCAGCCAGAACAATATATTGACAGCACACTTACTGGCAGGGTTCAGCAAAAGTTTCTTCATATGCCAAAAAACATGAAAAAAAATTGATCCACCCAGGTTCAGCTGACATCAGTGAAGAGAAACATGGACAGCTTGAGAAATGCCAGTCAGGTTTGCCAAACAGTTGAGTTTAAAATGCTTGAGGGGACCATTTAGTCCAATTTGGCAGCTTATCCCAAGTGTAAATTACACTGTTTACATTGCAGAGAATTCACTCTACCATTTGAAATTTTGTTCTTGAAACAGCAAATATATTTTTTTTAACCATGATATTGTTGTAGAGGCAGCCATCTCAGTGCACTATGTCTCTTCCTGAGACATAGAAGCCAGTTCTACCCATTGTATTTTCCACAACCTAGGTCGTGCACTTTAGTCCCACCTAGTGGTAGACAAGAGAATAGCACCCAAGCAGGAAGCTCTTTTTTGTAGTTTATCAGGTTCAATAATTACATGGTTGGGGCAGCTGAGAAATGGACATCATGTCTAGCCCCATGTCAG
Organism: Xenopus borealis; assembly: GCA_024363595.1. Taxonomy (NCBI): domain Eukaryota; kingdom Metazoa; phylum Chordata; class Amphibia; order Anura; family Pipidae; genus Xenopus; species Xenopus borealis. The sequence continues at coordinate 77,405,019 of CM044446.1, read as the reverse complement.
ATTTCAAAATTAAATATAAAAAAATCTGTTTGCTCTTTTTAAAAAATGGATTTCAGTGCAGAATTCTGCAAGAGCAGCAGTATTATTAATAGTTAATGATAATATAGTTAATACTGCTTTCCTGGGACAGTATTTATTTAAGAATGATACAGTTTATTTTCGAACATCAGTATTCCTTTACCAAGATCTATATTTTGTTTTTGCAAATTTCATTTCTCTCTGTGTTCCTCCTCAATGAGCAAATATATATAGTTTTTCTATGTAGTACAATATCCTCTTACATTACAGCAATTCATATTTTTAGAATGTATGTTCCTTCATGGTGATTTCTAACCTGATTGGTTTCCCATACGTTCCAGTTCTCTTGCCAGAAACATACAAGGTTGCTCCAGTTTATGTATGACAGCTCCCAAGTGCATCTTTAGATTCCTTTCATGTACATTCATATAGCGTGGCCGCTTCAAGGCCAAGCAAGTGGGAATGGAAACCAGACTGATTGTACAGGTTGCCATGTTTGCTTTCAGTTTGATTTATCCCCCCCCCATTCAATTATATTTGTTTTACAGCCCAAAGATTGCGTACACAATAAAGCAATTGCATGTAACATACACAAAGGGCTAACATAGGGATTCTCAGGGTAAATATAAATAAGTAGTCCAGGACATCGAATTCACTGTACCTACTGCCATTTTTTTCAGTCCATACAGTTTTGTCTATGGGACTTATTTGCTGTGTGGTTTTTGGCTGTTCTTTTTACAGTTCCCAGTAAGAACAGGCCATTCAATGTGGAAAGATAGTGTTGGCTCAACTGGAGGGGAAACATACAGAAATGGCTTATTTTTCACTTTCTCTACACAAATGCAACTTGCTACAAAAATTTCGTGAATTTTCAATTTATCTAATAGGTTTTTAAATCACATAATAAAAAGAATATGAAAATAGTGTCCCGCCGGGGCGTTCCATGCGCTGCTGCTCCTGCTCCGTGCTTCAAAATTTTTATCGTCAGAGCGGGTTTTTGTTGCCCCTGGTAACTGGCCGCTCCATGCCGCCTGAGGCAAGATCACCTTGCCTCATGGCCGGAGTGGCCCTGGTGTCCCGACATTTTTCGTGTCATGGTGATCTGTCATTCAGTCAATCGGACAGGTTAGGAAATTTCTGTTGGCTACCCATAATATCTCTGCATGTCTGCCGATATCAGACCCAAATTTGGGAAAACTTTCCTATTTTTTCCTATAAAAAGGAGCAGAAATATAGCCGATAGACTGGTTAAATCAGTTGTAACGTAAACGAAATACTAGATTTTTGAGTACCCCTAAAGAGCACCTTTCCTTGCCTTAACTGTATAATTAAACAAACAACTTGGCGAGCACTCACCCCGATCCTGTCCCATTGGATCCTAGGAAAGTCCGTGCTGTCACGTAGAGACGCGTCTCCTATATGGCGCTGAAAATGGAAGTCATTCAATCGCAATCTATACGGAGCACCAGGCAGATTCCGATATCAATTGAGTTTATTGTTACAAAATATCATAATTCACAACAGTGTTGCAACCCTCACGCCACTTCTTCAGAAGCCTCAACTCAAGAGTCTTAACTGTGGCTGTTGTAATTCTATCATAAAAGGTGGAAACGTTACCCATCCATCCCATGGTAAAAGAGTACAGGTAACAATATGCCACGTATAATACTGACCATGTAATATATGGTCTTAAATGCGCATGCAGCAAAATGTATGTAGGCCAAACGTCTATGAAAGTAAGAGTAAGGATGCTTTTGGTGCTTTACCGGAGCAGGCCAGTAGATGGCAGTGTTTAATAAGATATCTTGTTACAATGTATATCACTGTGTCCAGCCACATGGGGGAATGGACAAACTTGTTTGTTTTTTGCTGGTTTTAAAAGGTGACTTAGGCCACACGCAATGTTTATATAAGCACCTGAGGAAGGATTACTTAATACTTCATTGTCATGCAATTTTGAATAAAGAGATTACAGATTAAAGAAATTGGCCCTCCGGAGTGTTATCTGCGATATCAGAGGCTGTACCATCTTTTGCCTGACATAAGATTGCTTTGACTGTCAGCGCAGAACATCTTATCTGTTCTTTTACAACTTTATTTAATCTGAAAGGTTAGTGGCAGGTTGGGAGATTGGGACTAGTGATGGGCAAATCTATCCTGTTTCGCTTCGCTGAAAAATTCGTGTATTTCCAGCTAAATTTGCAAATTGGCGAAAAATTTGTGAAACGAGTCACGTCATGTTTTTGATGCAAGTTGCGTCGTATTCAACGTGCGTCGAGTCATTTTTGTTGCGCATCGCATAATTTTTGACGCGTGTCTCGTTATTTTTTATGCCAGTGAATTTTCAATGGCGTTTCGCGAATTTATTCGCCGGCGGTGAATCGCGGGAATTCGCTGCGAATTCGCGTCTGGCGAATAAATTCGCCTGTCACTAATTGGGACATCTGATCATTTGTCTGATATTGCAGGTAGATCTTCAAGTCTATGGTCATCTTATGGGGGCTAGGAACTGGTTAGTACAAGTATCATGGTTTTCTTTCAGCCTGTGGAATTAGAATATAGAATTATAGAATGTATTCAAATGTATAATAAATTATACAATAATTATATAATAATATTTATAATTATATAATTATATAATAATAAAAATTCAAATGTATACAAATGTATTGTGTAAGGGGTTAGTTAGCTGGGATCAGCTTTCTGGGGTTAAAGCAGCTCACGGCACAATTACAACACAGGAGGATGTAGTCTCTTTTCTGCAGTTTATTTTGACTTGCAGCACATAAACAAATGAAACAGTATAAAATAAAACCATGGCCACTTAATGGGCTTCTAACTAACACAGGTCAGTTTTCCTAACTATCCAGGAGGAGGCCTACAGCCTGTCTCCCCAAAACATAGAACATTCAAGAAAAAAACACATTTCTTTCCTCCTATTGTTTACACATGGGATTCTGTATCAGGCTTCCTGTTTTCAGTATAAACTTCCAGGGCTAGTGCTTGAGCATGCTCAGTTTGCTCCTCTCTTCCTCTCTTCCTCTCTTCCTTTCCCCCTCCCTTTCCCCACTCCCTGCTGTAATTCGACCCAGAGCTATGAGTGATCATGGAGAGACTTGGGCAAGGAAGTGATGTCATACTGAGCTAAAATGGCAGCTGCTATCCTAAACAAGAAGAAAGCTTCTAGAGCTGTTTGCTCAGGTATGGTGAAGCAGTCTGCATAGTAAATATAATGTTCTAGCTTGCACTATAGTGCCTAATCTATTGGCAATATACTGAAAGGCTCATTTACAAATGCTAAACTGTTGCCTGGGGATATTCAGTCCCATTTAGCTATGAGTGTGGTTGTGATAAGAGATCTAGCCAAGGTAGCAAACACACACACACACACACACACAGCAATGGTAAAATAATATAAAAAAAATCTAAGCCTCTAATATGTCACAGGTTGAACAAATACATTTGTTCCCTTAGGGAAACCAAAACTGAACCCGGAGTTTGTTTGGCATATGCAAGTATTGTGTTGTATACCAGGCAGGGGCATGAAAAGAAGGCAGTGCCAGTTTCAGAGTGGCATCCCCACCTGCCTGCTCTGAAACTGAAACCCAACCCCTGTGTCCATATTTTGCATTACTGGAGCAAGACCTAAAATATATAATAACCCATAAAATGTTGAGGTTTAAAGGGACACCTTAACTTACATACCGTACTTCTTCAATAACCACTACAAATACAGTTATTAGATGCTTGCCTCTGTGACGGGTGCCCAGGCAGGTCCACGTCGCTAGTACAAATTGCTCTCTCTGCATTAGAAAAGCTGAATTTCTGATTTGATAATGTGTCTCTTAAAATTACCAGGAGCATCCTTTTGCTGCCCCGGTCACTTGTGGGTGCTGCTGCCTGTGGCAAGTTTCTCAGCTTGCATCATTGGCACAGTGCATCTGGACATTGTATTTTCCACCATACACATCAATGCAAGTTTTTGTTGCATGTTTACATTCAATGTCTATTTATCTGCTTCGCAGAAACATGACATTTTTTCTAAGTCCCCAAAAAACGCTGGCGTCTTACTTTTTTTTGGGTGATAGTCTGAAAAATAGTGTAATTTTTTAGGGGTTACCCTCTTTCCCCCCTACATATACTTCTTTTAATATGTTTAACTTTGCGGCGTATGCAAATTAGGAATCGCTAGCATAAATGCGATTTGCCTGACGAAGTAACAGTAGCGCAACTTCGCTACCGTTCGCCTCCCTGAGCGCAACTTTGCATTTTTGTTAATTTGCGTAGCGTTGGCGAAACTATGCCTGACGAAGTGCAGCGAACGCTAGCGAAGCCAACGCAGGCGCAACTACACAGGTTAGTGACCTGTACTGTATTGATATTTATGCTTTCCCACACGGTTGTCAGTAAAAGGTGTGCCTGAATTTTTAGATTCACCCTGTGATAAATCAGTACATTTATATGATTTAGTATGCTTCAGCCTTGAGGAAAAAACCCATACTTGATTTTCTTTTAGTGGATATGGATTTGGTCCCTCTCCTTTATAGTAGTGAAATATGTTGTGACCTTTATGCTGCTACCCTCATATGTACAAGTAGCTTCCTCTACTCTCTTTGCAAATTACATCTCCGCTATACCCATGTGTAGAATCTTGCATTTCCCTGATTTTATATATAATGTTGTCCTGATGTTTCCAAACATGGCTGTTTATCCTCTGTGCATATTAGTGAAATAAATTGGTTTAAAAAACAAACCAGACGAATACCATGCCATGGTCTACATCTCGTACAGTACAAATCACTTATTGCTTTAATTTGTGCATGTGTCAGTGAGGCTTTGCACGTGCCCCCCATAGTGTAACATTAACACTGCAATGCTTAACCCTTGCCATTAACACAATAAATATTGTATTTCAAAGTAAAACTGACTCCTGTACTTATATCATTTCAGTTCTTGAAGAATAAGTTGCTTCAACAAATTTCCCTGATTCTACATTTTCCCAGATTAGAAAAAAGGTAGAAAGTTTCTGAAAATTAATTAAAATAAGAGGCTTTTTTTTGGCAGAGAGCCCAGAATACTCAGCACCTGAACTTAGATACATTTGTAATAATTTAAGATAAGCAAAGATAGAATTGTAACTATTCAAAATGCACAAGTCTCTTGGGAGAACTGAGACTATGCACTTTCAGCTTCATTGACAAAATATATGGCCCTAAATCTCCCAGAAATGTGTTCAAATTTCATAACTTGCAAAATGTTGTACAATGGACATGGAAATTGGGGGATGAGTATGATTGTTTCCCTGCACAGCAGTTTCTGAACATATGTAATGCTTTTACTTGTGGCAAACATCTTTTTATTCAGCACTTGCACAATAAACAGACATATGTAACTACTGTGTTGCCACATTCGGTGCTATCGTTCAGCAACAACCAGACAGTCAGGGGTTAGATTACCCATTCTGAGAGGATACCACTAGTGATGGGCGAATTTATTCGCCAGGGGCGAATTTGCGGTGAATTCCCGCGAATCGGCGGGAAAATTCGGCAAAAAAAAAACAGTTGCCGAAAACGACGCACCGGAAACGACGCAACGCGATTGATGCGACGCATGACTCGTTTTGTGAATTTTTTCGCCAATTCGCGAATTTCGCTGGAGATTCGCAAATTTTTCGGCGAAGCGAAACGGGTGAGATTCGCCCATCACTAGATACCACTAATCCCCCTGTGCTTCCTGCCTTCTATATAATCATTCACATACAATAAATCTGCACCTCTTCCTACAAAGGGCAAACACCTCCATTGTAACCATGGAATAACACAAGAAGGCAGTGGAGATTTTCTGTATTCCTTTATTCCTTCATACTCTGATAAGGTACTGAGATGTGCAGTAGATATTTAGAGCATCACTCTTGGGGGGTGACAGAGGAAAGAGAATGCTGCCAAACAACTGGAGCAAATAACTGTGTTATTGAAAGGTAGACATATACAAACACCAATCTTTGTACAAATTGTTTCCTATGCAGACAAGGTGCTGACCTCTTGGAAAATGAAATAATGGAATTACTTGTTTCCATAAACCATAGTTCCCCCCTCCCTGTGCAAATGATAAAACACCCTAAGCTAAGAGGCATGTAGAAAAGCAGTGGTTCTTCATAATATATATTTGAATATTTTCCCAGGCAACAGGGTTGCAGAGCTTATAGCCCTTGTACTTTTTTCTCATTTTCAACTGCCAAAATTCAGCAGCCAAACCCACTTACTTGACAAGGACCTGGAGGAAGTGCAAAGTTCTGAATATTATTGGGTGTAAATACATATATAAACACATATTTAATTGTACCTTTTTGACTTAAGGCACACATTGCAAAACATCTTAGTATTTGGTGCACAATAGGGATGGCGCGAACTGTTCGCCGGCGAACTAGTTCGCGCGAACATCGGGTGTTCGCGCTCGCCAAAAGTTCGCGAACTTCGCGCAAGGTTCGCCATTTTGGGTTCGCCAAATTTTGCGCTTTTTTTTTGCCCTCTCACCCCAGACCAGCAGATACATGGCAGCCAATAAGGAAGCTCTCCCTCCTGGACCACCCCCACACCCCCTGGACCACTGACTCCCCTTCCAATGGAAGCTCCCTTGGTGCTCGCTCCTCCCTTCACATTCCCTGCAGCCAGATCCAGCTGTTGATCAGATTGGCCAGCCCAGCACTGATACTGCCCTACAGTTCCCTCATTTCAGCACAGGGAAAAAGAAAAAGGAAGGAGCTGCTATACAAATACTGCAGCCTGCAGTCTGCTCACCACCCTCCCACCCACATGGTCAGTGGCTCTGCTTTTCTATTTTAGTTGTGCCTGGATGATGTGCTGGCTACTGGTCCACTTTCTAGTTCTAGGGGTATTTATACCTGAACTGGCCACTTTAACATCTTTGTGTGAATTCTGGGGGCATTTATACATGAACTGCCCACTTTGCCATCTTTGTGTGAACTCTGGGGGCATTTATACATAAACTGCCCACTTTGCCATCTTTGTGTGAACTCTGGGGTATTTATACATGAACTGGCCAAGTAGTAGTGTGATTTCTGCCCTTTACAGCACAAAACGCAGCGCTGTGAAACAATGGATTTTTCAGATACATTTGTGCCCTTGATCCCCCTCTGGCATGCCACTGTCCAGGTCGTTGCACCCTTTAAACAACTTTAAAATAATTTTTCTGGCCAGAAATGTCTTTTTTAGCTTTTAAAGTTCGCCTTCCCATTGAAGTCTATGGGGTTCGCGAACCGTTCGCGAACCGTTCGCAATTTTCCCGAAGTTCGCGAACCTGTTCGCGAACTTTTTTTCCGACGTTCGCGCCATCCCTAGTGCACAAATAAGGGCCATGCCATCAAACTCACAACCATTTACAGGCCTTGGTTTGGGCATGGTGTTTATAGTGGGACAGAGATGCAGCAACAGGTTGCAGGTAGAAAGGCATTATGCTGCAAGTAAGAAGAGGCATAGTATTTTATCATGTATACTCTGGCATACTAAGCAGGGCCATAACCCAATAAAGCAATGCCAACCTCCCAACTGTCCCGTTTTCTGTAGACTATCCAGATTTTAACAGCTCAGCCCACAGTCCTGGATTTCTTACTGAAATGTCTCTCTTTGATCACCTGCACTGATGCCAGAAACTTAAAAAAAACAGGTTTTTGAAACTTAATTTTAAATAAAGGTATTTTTTGGCAGACAGCTCAGAACACTCAGCACCTCCACATTTGCAACAATTTAAGCTAAGCAAAGGTACTATTGTAACTATTTAAGCAGGTAAGCAAGTCTCTTGGGAGAGTCTTAAAGGGCAATTTCAGATTCATTAGCAAAATGGTTATAACACACAAAACATGGCCCAAAAACTCCCAGAAATGTGTTCAAACTTTCATAACCTAAACTTTGAAAAATGGGCAAGGTAATTAGAGGGTGTGGCCATAAAGTGGGCATGGTCAACAAAAATTTGCAGTGCTACACGCAGCTGATAATTTTGTCCCTCTTTACATTTTTCAAATGTTGGAAGGGACGCCCATAATGACTGGCTAACTACAAGGATATGTCATAAATGTTCCCCCCCCAGCAGAATCCAGAAGTTACTCTGCAGTTCATTATCAGACACAAAAAGATACATATAATGCATCCATTAATAGTCTATTATTCGATGCAAGCTTCTTTTGAAGTTATAATACAGTAAGGCCATCTCACATAGACTCAACTTCAAGTCAATTTGAAAATGATCTCCTATTTCTCCGTAATAATAATCCCAACTGTAACGAGAGGAGTTTCATCAATGATGGCTCATGATAATACTTTGAGAAAGAACTGTTATCAATGGTGGCTCACGGTAATACTTTGATAAAATATAACACAAAGAACTGTTCAACTGTTGAACCCAATATGGTATACAAGACAGCTCCCATAATTCTGTATAACGAAGCTTTGTACGAAACTGTTGAACTCAATTAGCCAATGACCTAATACTCGTATTTGTTCCTAATATATTTGTGACTTCTGGAAGTTCCCATGGGGCCGTCCTTTATTATAGCCAGGGGCAGAATATGTACGCAAGCACTGCTAGCTGACTAGATAAGATCTCTGCTTCAGATGTGCTTGTTGGGAGACTGGCCAGATCCTGATGAGCACTTGGGAAGCAAGATCTGTTATTAACCATGTGGTTTAATGTATGAGCTCATTGTTTCTATATATAAAATTGGGGTCTCAGTTTTGTTTGCTGAGATCTTTCCTGTGGAGTAGATGCACATAATGCCCAGGGCTTGAGACCTCTCTGCCGACTGAGATGGATCTCCCAGTCACTTAGTGCAGGTGATGATGCTGACTTAAATGGTGCTGTATTCTTGATTATTTCCTGATTTATTGCTGATTGATGCAATTGCTGAAATATTGCTAATTAATGCATTCTTGATTATTCTCTGATTTATAGCTGATTGATGCAATTGTTGACATATTACTAATTAATGCATTCTTGAGTATTTCCTGATTTTTGCTGATTGATGCAATTGCCGATTAATGCATTCCTGATTGTTTTCTCTTACTTATCTCATTGGTTATAAAGCACGTTTAGTGTACTAAGGGGCAGATTTATCATTGGTCGTATTTCGAATTTAAAAAAATTCAAAATTCGACCGTGTGAATGGAAGGGAAGTAAAATCCTTTGAATTTGAATATTGAATTCAAAGGATTTTACTGCAATTCGTTTGGTTGAACGGTCGAACTGGTAAAATTCGATTGATCGATTCAAACAATTTTAACCCCTCAATCGAATTTTTACTATTCGATCTAAATTCACCAAAACCACTTTGCCAGGTTAAACCTGGCGATGTAGACAATCGAAGGAAAATTTAAAGGGGAAGTAATTCGAAATTCGACTAGTCGAATAGATTTTATTTGATCTATTCAATTCAATCGAATTTACAAATTCGATGGTCGAATTTGCTTAATTTGTATATTCTATAATTCAACCAATCGAATTTTGTAAATTCGATCGAATTTCGAATTCTTCCCACGAATTTGATAAATCTGCCCCTAAGTGTGGTTTGTGAATTATTTGCAAGAGACTCATAAAACCTCAAGTAAAACACCAACTAAAATAAAATGAATCCATACTGGTGGCAAAACAATCCTATTGGGTTTATTTAATTTTTCAGTAATCTCTAGAGGAATTTAGGTATTGTGATCGAAATTATGGAAAGACCCCTCATCAGGAAAATCCCAGGTCCCAAGCATTTTGGATAACTGGTCACATACCTGTACAATAATATACTGCCAAAAGGCCAGAATTAAAAAAAAATATTGCACATCCTTGTTCCCAATTTCATATTTTAGTGTTATGTTCTGCTGCTTTGGATTCTTTCAAGGTTACTTAGGAATTGTTGGAGGCAGACTGGAAATTTTCACATTTTGACTATATTTCAATGAGCAAAACATTCCAAATGATACAACAAAATACTGAATAATAAGCTTTTCTGGCCTGACTATTGATTTTATTTTTCTGTACCATGGAAAAGGTATAGATAAGGTTATAATAAAAACTACTTTGTATAATATACTATACTACAGAGACTTTCATCTAATGGGGAGTGTGGACTAGTATCACTAAATGATACAAAAGAACAGTTTTGTGGTATAAAATCAAAGAGCTACGCAATATGTTGGCACTATAGAAATACATGTTAATTAAAAATGAATTTATAAGGACAGAATAATTTTCAAAAATGCATCTCCTATCTGATGTGTGGTGAAAAGTACTGCTCCCGGTTCACAGGAATTTGGATGCCACCTATTTATATATATATATATTTATATATTCACACAGGTTAACCTGGACAACCCAACAATATCTTGCAAATGTTTTTACTACATTGATTGTGAGGGCAACAGATAATGTGAGTGCTAGGGGAGCCCAGGAGTAGGCTCATGAAGGGGCCTTAACCCATTACCAATTTCAATATTTTGTTACGAAAAATGTAATATCTAAATTTTTAGGACCCTAAAATTATTTTGCTATAGGATCTCTTTATGTTCTAGGTTGTTTTTAAATTCAGTCACAGTTCATAGTATTTTTATAGAGTATGTTAGAGTATGTAGCCTCAATCCAATGTATATTTAAAGCAATGCAGGAACTAAGATATAATATATTTCAAGTGCTTCCAAACCACACCAGCCCACCCTTATATGTAGGTGTTTTATATTATATAGACTCAACAGAGAGTGTGTTTAAGGAAATGAAATGAAAATATACCATTGGTGGTTTGGCAGAAATAGCTCTAACTCTAATGCTTTTGGTTATTGTCCCATAAGTGGAAAGTGTTTCCTTCCAAATACCTCATAGTATTTCTTTAAGACTATGACAAAATTGAAAATGTAAAGAGGCATTATTAAAAGCTATTTATAATTATACTGCATACAAATGAAGCAGAGTAAAAACTGAAATTCATTTAGTAAATGTAGCCGTTGAAAGAAAACATGTTTTGCAGACAAAATAAGATTTCATAGAGAATTCATAAATTCTTATTGGATAACAGAGTGGCAGGGTGTTTCTTGTAGATGCACACAGTGCATAGAAATGTGAGGCACCTAAATCCAGGGGTGGATTCATACACAGCAAGTGCTGGCGGCCAAAGGACATCACTACTACATCACTAACAAAAACTACTTCCCAGCAACACCCGTTTGTTTCACTTCTACTCTTGTCTTCTGTCAAAGTCTATGAGTGCCGGCGGCAGCAGACTAATAGCATAATAGAATGCTTTGTTAATCTGCCAAGTATTGGAGATGTTATATCTTATAGCTTCATTAATCTATCAGTGAACCCATTATACTACTGGCTTCTCCTTGTATTTTACTAACATGATACTATGCAGTCCTGGACTGGCAATCTATGGGTTCTGGCAAATGCAGGGTGCCATAGACAGTCATTATTTAATGGGCTGGTGGGGGTCTTTTTGGGCCTCTTTGTGAGCTGTTTGGGTCTCTGTGTGCCTGAAATGCCAGGGATTCTTTTAATGCCCAGTCCAGATAATATGCAAGTTTACTGCCTATACCTGAACCATTGGCCAGGGACCTATATCATTATCTCTTTAAATTGTGGAGTCTGGAGAAATAGGTATTGGGACTACTTGTACAGTATATTGTTCAGCATTTAGAGAGTTTCCTGCTGTGCCATAACTTCACTAAATGTTGGATGGAAGGTTTGCTGGGGTGTTCTGTGGAGTGGGAGAGAAGTAGACTGGGGAGGCAGTTTTAAAGGGGTTGTTCACCTTCTAAACACATTTTTTCAGTTCAGTTGTTTTCAGATTGTTCCCAAGAAATAAAGCCTTTTTCAATTAACTTCCAATTCCAAAATTTTATATTGCAGAGTGAATTATTTGCAGTGTAAACAATGTAATTTAGAAATACAACTGACATCATAAAAATCATGACAGAATCCATTCAAACTGTTACAGATTTGCAACATTTAGTTGATACATTTTCAGCAGCATCTGTGGAGTATTGGCAACTATTGTATCAGTGCTAACAGATGCCCTCAATGAAAGAGAGAAGTAGACTGGGGAGGCTCAGCAGGGACAAAGATAAAACATGTATCAACTAAATGTATCAATTTAGAACACTTTACAGGGCCAGCAACCTCCCCCTCACAGAGCTGCTTTAGAATGTGAAAAACGAAACTTTACACTTCAATATCAGAAAAATGGTCACAAATAGAAAGTAATTGGAAAAAGTCTTTATTTCTGGTGAACTATCTGAACTGAATGTTTTTGCAAGGTGAACAACTCCTTTTAAGGCATTTTGGCCCACAGTGTGCATTTGTGTGGAGGTTTTAATACAGGATAGATGTCAAGATATTATTTTGAGGCAGCTGGAGAATCACAAAGAGATCAGAGGGGTATTATTAGAGGGGGCGGGGTGATGATAAAGTCAAAGGTAACAAAGTTTTACTTAGCTGGCTTGTTATTGTCCTTGTCCTTATTAATCAGATGCAGTGTAGGGTGCAAGTAGGGTTGCCACCTGGCCGGTATTTTACCGGCCTGGCCGGTATTTTTGATGGTTGATCCCAATGTTATTAATAGGAAAAAAAGATAAATATATAGGAAGGCCGGTATTTTTTTCAAGAAAAGGTGGCAACCCTAGGTGCAAGTTGAAGCCACACAGGGGGCAGGGGTGGGTTAGGTTCAGGTGCAGGTGCTACTGGGCCAGGTATGGGGCAGGTGTGAGTCAAGTTTTCAGGGTCACCATAAGAAATCATGGGGCCCTGTACAACACAATTTTCGGGCCCTCCTGGGCCCAGCCTACCCCAAATCCTGCCCACTTCACCACACAGACATCAGCGCTAAAAAAGGTAATCCCCTCAAACACACAGTAGCCCCTTTGTAAGTTAGTAAGTTAAATAAAAAGTTGTGGCACCAGGGCCCCCATTAGGGTTGCCACCTTTTCCTAAAAAAAATACCAGCCTTCCAATATATTCATTTTTTCCCCTATTAATAACATTGGGATCAACCATCAAAAATACCGGCCAGGCCGGTAAAATACCGGTCAGGTGGCAACCCTAGCCCCCGTAAGTTTTTTTTTTTTTAAATTGGTGGTCAGGGTCCCCCTACAACTTAAAATAAATAATTGGTGACCAGGGTCCCCCATAAGTTAAAAAAAATTGGCGTCAGGGCCCCCATAAAAGTTTTTGGAAAAAAAAACACAAGTAAAAAAATAATTGGGGCCCCAGAGAATATTTAAAAAAAATATTCCGACCCTGGGCGCTGTAATAGGTGAGATGGGGAAGAAGGGAGGCGAGGGGGGGGGGCCTGGATGGCCGGCGGGGGCAGTGTTGGACTGGCCAGACCCCCTCACTCTTATTTAAAAATAAGAAAAATTTGCGGCTGCTCTGCGCATGCACGCCTGCACCATCCTAGTATATGGGCTGTGACATCTGCGTATGCATGCCAGTGTGGCCCGGGCCCCCCAGTCCGATCCTGCCCATAGGAGCAAGGGGGTGCACTTGCTATAAATAACTAAAGTAGTAACGTTGCACATGTCACATTCCCACAGGGTTGCACTGAGCCGGCGGGACACTAGGGAAAAACCTGGTGGTCCTCTGACTCTTTTGGGCCCCACTGCTTTTTTCTTCGTGACCTCACTTTTTCAGGCCAGTCATGGTACAAACACATTGCGTACATGCTCACACATGTATCATATGGGGGGGGGGTCAGGCGGGGCGCCCTGAAACTCGATCCATGGTGGTCCTCCCAATCTGACCAATTCCATTACTGACACAAACTACTTGATGTTTACTACTTTCATAGTGAAATTACTAGGCAGCAGTTTGCAGAATGTTGTTTCATCTTGAGTTCTAGTTAGAGCTAGACACATACAGTGAAGCCTAAGTTTTAAGTTTTTTCCATATTTAACACCATTTTTTGTGGTCCCACCAATATACAATGCATAACTAATACTTAAATAATGCTTAAACGAAATGTCCTGACTTTCTCTTTGATATCCTGCACACAAGAAAAAGTACAAAGTTTCTGAAGCTTAATTAAAACAAGAGCCTTTTTGGCAGAGACGGCCAGCAGCTGCACTTGGATACTTTTGCAACAATTTAAAATAATCAAAGAAACAGTTGTAACTATTTAAGATAAGCAGGTCTCTTGGGAGAACAGAGACTAGCATCTTATAGGGCAATTCACTTTCACTAGCAAAACTGGTATAACACATAAAATATGGCACTAAAACTCCCAGAATTTTGAAAGAGACAGTATATGATAAATTTCGATATTCGAATAGTCAATTTTTTTCAATCCGAATCGAATTTTAGACAATTCCCTAGTCGAAGTACACAAAAATTACCCCGAAAATCAAATTTTAAAAACTAAAAATTTCAATTTGAGCCTTGATAAATCTGCCCCTAAGAGGACAATAAATAGATCGAGGCCATGGATAAGAGGGGAATTCAATGGGACAATAAACTAAGGAGTCAATGTGCTTTGTGGCAATGCCCTGGAAAGAATAGTTGTAGGTAAAACAAAAAGCCAACCTGTACCTATAATGTTCAATAATGAATGTATTTACACAGCACATACACATCATTTGTCACATCTTCATACCTTCCAACTGTCCCGTTTTCAGAGGGATAGTCTCACTTTTGACAGCTCAACCCACAGTCAATTGACTTTTGGCAGAGAGTCCAGAACAGCCATGAGGTGCAGATAAGATACTTTGTAAGAATTTTGAGATAAGCAAATAAGAAATTGTAACAATTTAGACAACAGGTCCCTGTTAGACAATTTAGACTCACAGCTTAAAGGGCAAGCAAAACTGTAATACCTAGGGAAAAAAACACAGAAAAATGGTCAAACTTTCATAACCTGCCAAATTTTGAACATGGTAATTAGGGGGTGTGGCCAAAAATGGGCATGGTAAAAAAAATACAACACACTGCGCTTGGCAAATCTACTGTGCATGCGCCTGAGGGTCACAAATTCGAGACCTTCGGGCACATGCGCAGTAGATAAGGAACCGGCAAATACCTCCTACTGCACATGTGCCAGAAGACGCTGCTCACTAGAGGAAGAAGACTGAACTCTGCTGGAGAGGACCTAGAAGGGGGTATGTGACAAATGAGGGGCATGGGCCGTGGGGAGGAGGGAGGGGGGCCAAAGGGGGGGAGGTGTTTTGAGCCAACAGGGTTTCCTTGTTCTTTAAGGAGGCCATAGACACATGCCGAGCTGATTCTCCCTTATATTCCCACATTAAAGTGGGCGATATCAGGCTGATCTGATCGTGGGCCCTAGGGACCAACAATCGGATCAAAATTCATCCCAAAGGGCGGTCGGATCACAGAACCTCATTCACGCACAGATGCGGCTGGGATTTTTTAACCTGCCTGATCGAGATAGATATTGATTGGGGAAGCCCGTCGGATTGTCCCACACAAATGGGCCAATAAGCTGCCGACTCGGTCTGTTGGTAGTCATCGGCCCGTGTATGGGATAGGGTTGCCACCTTTTCTTGAAAAAAATACCGGCCTTCTTATGTATTCATCTTTTTTTCCTATTAATAATATTAGGAGCAACCATCAAAAATACCGGCCAGGCCAGTAAAATACTGGCCAGGTGGCAACCCAAATATGGGGGCAGGCCCGGACTTAGGGTTGCCACTAGGGTTGCCACCTTTTCCAAAAAATGTTACCGGCCGGCAGGGGGCGGGGCTAAAAAGGGGGCGTGACGTGACGCAAAAAGGGGCGTGACATGACGCAAAGGGGGCGGAGCCACGGCGATCGATGGAAGAAGACGCGAGAAAGGTACGTTTTCGGGGGATTTAAGGCAAGGCAAGGGCCTTTTTTAAGGGGTATTACAAATTTACCGGCAGCTACATTGCCGGTAAATTTGTAATACCGGCCCCGGCCTTGGCTGGTGTTTTACCGGCTAGGCCGGTAAAATACCGGCTGGGTGGCAACCCAGGCAGATGCCAGAGGGGCTGCTATAAGGTCCCATGGAAAGTCAGTATTTAGTGGGCTGGTGCCTGGTGGGGGCTGTTTGGGCCTCAATGTGGGCTGATTGGGCCTCTGTGTACCTGGAATGCCAGGGCCTATTTTAATTCTCAGTCCGGACCAGTATGGGAGCCTTTATTCTGCACCCAGTTGAGCAGCAAGATTACAGAGGAAAGGGGCGGGGCTAAACTCGGACTGCAGCTCTGAGCAATAGACTAGGCAGCACTGGGATGGTCCATTTCATGAAGGGGTGGTAACTTTGAGTTGTAAGCCTTGTGTACATTTTCAGCATGTTTTTGATGGTAGTTTTAAGACATACGCTCAAATAAAATGGAACAAAATAATACATCGATATATATGGCAAGAGAATATTTTTTTATTATGAAGTGCACGTCCGGGGACAAAGTGAACCCCCCTTGACCCTATTTGGGGACGCCCATGTACACAATGAACATGTGCAAGCGTCTGACAATCGCACAGAACATATATATATATTATATATATATAAAAATAGAGGCGTGGCCTGGCTATACTATATATCAGCTTGGACTAGGTAGGCACTGCTGCCTGTCAGCCTATAATTCTGCGTTCCGTGTTTTTGGAGCAGCGATTGTGGGTAAAGAATAGGGCTGCTTCACTTCAGGAAAGCTCTTGCGCCGT
Source organism: Xenopus borealis (assembly GCA_024363595.1). NCBI lineage: Eukaryota > Metazoa > Chordata > Amphibia > Anura > Pipidae > Xenopus > Xenopus borealis. Next base: position 77,388,321 of record CM044446.1, on the reverse strand, counting down.
CTCCACTTGGCCGCTAGGGGAGCTATTGTGCCCTCAGTCTGAAGTGTCTTCCTGGTTTCCATGCGAGTTGCCCTGTACAGACAGGACTGCGTTGAGCTCTGCACTGGAGAGCTGTCTCATGCCGGGCTCGGTGTCTGCTTCCACTGGGAAGAGAAAACGCAGTGTTGGAGCAGCTCCAGTGTACTAGTGCCACTGCAGAGAGCGAGAGGCAACTTTGTGTTTACTGTGTTCGAGTCAATAAGGAACTAGTGTGTACCCCCATAGGCTATGGGCTGAACCTCACGCGTGTGCCCCGGGCGAGCTCATCCTCTGGGAGGGGGAGGCAGGTGCCAAGTGTTTTCTCTGCAGCTCCGCACGTTCATGGCTGTCACTATGAGGTACAATGGCAGTTTAAAGTTGAAAATCGGGGAGGCGGTGGGACTGCAGCCCACCCGCTGGTCCTTAAGGCACTCCGTGTTCAAGAAAGGTTCCTGCTTGCTGGACCCCTACGTCACCGTCAATGTGGACGAGTGCCGGATCGGACAGACCAGCATCAAGCACCGGACCAACAAGCCCACGTACAACGAGGAGTTCTGTGTGACTGTGTGTGAGGGCAGCAAGGTGGAGCTGGCGGTTTTCCACGAGACCCCCATTGGCTATGATGACTTTGTGTCTCACTGCACGCTCAGCTTTGAGGAGCTCATCAAGGCCTGCGCGAACACCGACTGTTTTGAAGGATGGGTGAGTCAACTTTCCAGCCGGGATGGGGGGCAGTGTCTGCACTGGAATGGTACACATTTATGTCACTGTGATTCAGTTATACATCAAAAATGTATTCCACATAACAGATCATAACGTGGACCGTCTCTTCTGCTAAAAATCATTTAAAAAAAAAAAAAACACTATAGTTTTTTGCCACCAATACAGATGCTCCTAGTTTAGTTTGGATCAAGTACAAGGGACTGATGTATTTTTACAGGGAAAAGGGAAATCGCTTTTTTGTATTTATTAGATTTATTTGCTTAAAATGAAGTCATTGGGACCTGGCCTTTCCACAATTCAGAGCTTTCTGGATAACAGGTTTCCTGATAACAGTTCCTATACCTATATGTGCAATTATGTAAATTGTGAGTAACATTGCCAATAAATTGATTTCATGCAAACTTGTAACCTAGTTATGGATACAGGCTTTTCGTAGAGATACAGGTTGTTTCTGACTTTGCCCCCTCCCCGGGAAGATTTTCTGCAGACTCCCATGGTTAAAGGAGTGCTTATTGGCCATTTCTGCGTTGATTATACTGGCAAGTTTGTGGTTAATATGCTGATTATCCATTTCTTGTAGTAGTTATACTGGAAAATCTCGGGTTAATATTCAGATTCTACATTTTCTGTAGTAATTATGCTGGCACATCTAGGGTTAATATTCAGATTATCCATTTTCTGCAGTAATTATACTGGCACATCTAGGGTTAATATTCAGATTATACATTTTCTGTAGTAATTATACTGGCACATCTAGGGTTAATATTCAGATTATCCATTATCTGTAGTAATTATGCTGGCACATCTAGGGTTAATATTCAGATTATCCATTATCTGTAGTAATTATACTGGCACATTTTGGGTTAATATGCTGAATATCCATTTTATGTACCATTATACTGGCTTGTTTACGTTTAATATCCTGATTATCCATTTTGCAATTATACTGGCACATCTCGGGTTAATATTCAGATTGACCATATTCCATAGTAATGTGTGTGTGTGATTTTTAGGGGTGTGTTCACAAAGTGCACATGGCCAAAAGATTTTGTGCAGCAATATTCATGATTTATAATTATGTAAATTAGGAGCAATTTTGTGGGCTTTGCCAATTAATTGGTTTTCAAGAAACTATGGGAGACAGACTTTCCGTAATTCTGAGGTTTGTGGATAATGAGTTTCCAGATAACTGATCCCATTCCTGTTGAGCTGAGGCTGCTGGTGACCATTTTTAAAGAGGGATTCAACCCCTCTATCTCTGTCTATAGTCCCCCCCCCTCTCCCTGCATCCCCCGCACAAGTGTGAACATCTACAAATGCCCCTAAGCCTGTAATTACCCCTCGTTGCAGAACTCACAGGAGCTATCTTCAACGCTTTGGTAATCCTCAGTAAGTAAGAGCATGTGCAGTTGGAGCAGTCTTCCACTTCGTGATAACTGTGCATGCGCCGAAAGTGGCGAAAATTATAGGGGGTTATGGGTTTTCATTAGTTGGGGGGGTTGAATTCTCCTTTAAGTTGGGACTGCATTTTCTGTGGACACTTGAAAGTTCAAAGCTCAGTTGATTTACACTAAATTAGAGTACAGAAATACTATCTCAGCCCTTGTGTGCTTCACTGGTGTAAAGTCTCCTCCTAATGTCTGGAGACAGCAGGAGGCAATTTTGTTTCTGAAGCAAACAAACCCATTTTTCCACTACAAGGCAACACTGTGCTTTCATTTTTACTGCTCCTTTAATAGTACAGCTAGACTAAAGACACAGCCAACTGTAATTGCCCAAATTTCTGTGTTTGGTTTACATACATGTTTTATTTTTACATACTGTGTTTTGTTATGTTTCAGCTAACTGTTTCTCTGCTTATATCTGTTATTATATGTCCAGGCTACAGTACTGTAATATAGAACAATAGCCTTTGACACTAGCAGACAAACGATTCCTGTTCAGAAATAGTGTATGGGCCTCCATATATTGACCTCCATATATTGACCAACTTGTTGGCATACATCTTTGTTGAGACTGGGGAGGGTGGTGCTGGTATATGGTGCCCTTTCTGTAGAGGAGAGGAAGAAGAGTTTTTGTAAGTTATTTCTTAATAAAGACTGAGATTTTAAAGTATACTTTGTCATGGTGTTTTATTTTGTTGTGTACTAACAAATTTTGTAAAAAAATTTTTTTGATGTTACCGTTCCTTTAAAGGGGTTGTTCACCTTTGAGTTAACTTTTAGTATAACGTAGAGAGTGATATTCTGAGACAATTTGCAATTGTTTTTCATTTTTTATTGTTTGTGGTTTTATAGTTAGCAGGGAATTGTGGAGTTTGTAGGATGCCTGGTAAGGACTTATGGCTGCTGATACAAAGTAATGGTAGTCAGCCAGCTCAGCAAAGTAGTCAGACAGATCAGCAGGGGGCTAGGCTAAGGGAACTTTTTCCAAACCATTAAGAATCATGAAAAGTCTATATATTTTTTCATTATGGATATTGCAAAGTTTGCAATTGTTACCACAACAAAAGGGCATTAAGCTATTTCCCCATAAACAGCAGATATGTCCACGGAGTGCCTGCTTGATAGAGCTGGTATGTTATTTGATATTTTTTAGTGCCTAGGGAACAAGGAGGATAGTTTATTACCGCATAGCCACTAGAAAATATATTTGACAAAAGAATGGAATGAAACCCAGGCGCCTTTAAAGATGGGCATGCTTGGCAAATATAAGGATCTTTGCTCAATGTTATTCCCAAGTGTAGTGATCCACAATCAGTGTCTTGCGAACAACATGTGTGGACCGACCCCTTGGATGTTGCTCCCAGTGGCCACAAAGCAGGTGCTTATTTTTGAATTCTTGACTTGGAGGCAAGTATTGGTTGCATAAAAAAGTGTACTGCCAAACAGAGCCTCCTGCAAGCTGAACATAGGAGTAGCAAATAGCAAAATCACAGCACTTATTTTGCACCACTCAGGAACAATTTTCATGCTTGTGTCGCTCCCCAATTACTTTTACATCCGAATTTAGCTCATAGTTCAAAAAGGTTTCTTTTCTGTCGATAATAGGGTTGTTGTTTCGTAGCTACAGTGTTTTTTTTAGTAAGTCCCCCACTAACAAGCCAGGTTGCATGAATATCTTTTATGTATGGATGATTTGACAAATGACTTCAGTTGATCTACTTTTGGTGCCTTTACAAAATTAAATGACAATTCAGAAAGTTGATAGAGAAAACTTGGATCCTTAACATGTCACCTGCTGAGCAATGGCTTTATCCTCTCTGCTCTTATGAAATTTCACAGCACTGCAGTTGAAATCAGAGCATATGCTGCTAGTCTCTCCTTATAGTTTTGAGATTTTTGTGTATGACTCTGGAAGGTAACCCAATCCAAAGTGAGGTATCCAAGGGGTTAAGCAAGTCATTTCCAGGCAGAGGTCCATTCAGGCAGAAGATGATCATAGTTAACAAACAAAGGCAAGATCAAGATCAGGAATAAGTACAACAGAAGAAACTCACCCAGGAACATACTGAAGCCGAACCTATTCACAGGCAAGGATCCGATTTCCGGAATCGCCCGAAGTTTCCTCACGAAGTATCTTCGGGCGATTCCGGAAATCGCCGCGCAGCGTGTGCACAGGCGCTGGCGCTTTGTCACTTATACTAGCGGCAGACAGGGAGAAGGAAATTCGGGGAGATTGTCGCCTGCTAAAAACGCCAGGCGACAGAATCTCCCCGAATCTCCCTGTCTGTCCCTACCCTAAAACAGATAGGGTATTTTTTCCACAAAAGTTGCCAATCATACTACTTAATCACTGGCTGATTTCCATTGTAATCTCATCACAAGAAACATGCTTTCTAGTTCTAGCCTTTATTATAGTTACAGAGCCACGGTTTCACTCTTTACTTTTTAAAATTATTCTTTTGTGCTTTATGGTACAACATTAACTGGAAAGAAGCTCTTACCCTCAAATAATAACTTGCCTTCAGTTGAGCGTCCATCCATTGTTTTAGCCCTTCTTGGAAAAAGCTGCCAAGGAAACTAACAGTGCATCCCAAGTCTCCCAACAGTCGTATTTTCTACAGTCCTGATTTTGGCAGCTCAGCCTGCTGGATTTTTATTAAAAAGTTTAGAGTTTCTCTTTGGTCTCCTGTACTAACACCAGACAAAGATAAAAAGATTCTGAAAATTATTAAATAAGAGGCTTTTTGGTAGAGAGCCCAGAATACTCGGCACCTACACTTAGGGGCAGATTTAATAATCCCTCAAATTCGATTTTGGAATTTAAAGTGGACCTGTCACCCAGACACAAAAATCTGTATAATAAAAGTCCTTTTCAA